>JACCIA010000010.1:5340976-5946220 GCA_018906985.1 Apocrypta bakeri | reverse complement strand
CGACATGGTACTTGGAACTAGAGTAAAATTGGATCATCGGAAAACATTTCTTACCACAGGTCGTGCGGGCCCAAGGGTATGTGTCATGAGAAGGAATGGGGACGTACTTTGTACTTGAAGATGCGCCAAACAAAAGTTACGAGCGGCGCTAATTCGATAGTGACTATGATCAAGGTAAAAAATATATCGTTGGCGGTATTGAAAGTTTTCAAAACGGCAAAAAGTTTGGTACCAACGGCACGCGGGGTTCCCAAGCGGTCACCCATCCAAGTACTAACCGCGCCTAATGCTGCTTAACTTCGGTGATCGGACGAGAACCGGTGTTTTTTTTTTTTTTTATATAGTGTTTATTGTCCAAATTACATTTTTTGTTGTTGTACATAGGATATATATCCTCAACAAACAAAGGATAGCAGATACAAATTTTCTGAGACAAAAATGCCGTAATCGCGACGGCACAACATAGTCATTCAATTGTTAAGTTTATAAGTTTTATTTCATGACAGTGATATGTCGAATCTTTTGTGCTTATAGGAAGCACTTTACATTGTGTTATTAATTACCTTGTCCTAAAAATTTGGAGGGAAAAAACTGAACAATAATATTTTAATTATTTGATTGAACGAGCGGGGAGAGGGATGCGGAATAGGAATTGAGGGGTACAGGATTATTTACATATATTTACAGAGTGTACAGACGTTAGTTTGCCTCTGATATAATTACATTATGTATACTACAGACAGTGTATGAGCCGCGACCACGTGCGGCTTAGTTCGCCTCTGATATAATTACATTTTAGGTTTTTGACATTCTCACACTCCATCACACACCTCTCACCAGGGCCACACCCAACCATTTTTCCAACCCTTTACCGTCTCCCTTTTGGCGATTATTTGTTTGCGTTTCGTTTGCCTTTCGCTGTCGTACTTTTCTCCTTTTTTCTGTTTCTGTTTCATACGTGCAAGCACTCACACTCATGTTTGTGGTTTGCGGGTTCGGAGGACTAGTCTGTGTGCGCTCTTTGGACCCACCTGACCATGGCCATTTTTATGCGCATTATCTGTTTTATACCTCCATTGCGCATTATCGATTTGTCCAATTAGGTTTTCGCTATACAAGATCTTTTTGACACCTGCTTTTCTTTTTATATGATATATTATAGGAATGTTGTTTATATCTTGTAAGTAGTTTTTTTCATCTAGGTAAACGAAAGCTTCTGGTGGGATAAAACCTGATTTTAGTGTCTTTTTATAATATAATTCGTTTGGAAAAAGGCTACTGGATATTAAAGAATTTTCTTTTATTTTAATTGTTTGTGAAAAATGGTTTCTGGTTAATTTTAATATATGGCAGTCAATACGGTGGATGTTGGCAAGGTCATATATTTTTTTATTGTTGAGGAATTTTTTGTAATCAGAATCTTTGGATCTATATTTATTGATGCAAGCCCTTATGCATTTTCTTTCGAAAACTCTAATTTTTTCCATAAGGGAAGCGGATATGTTGTACCAGATTGGACAAGCGTATGTAATAATAGGCCTAATGAGCGCTTGATAACAGAGGATTTTAACTCTACTTTGCAGATGTTTTGAATAAAATAGGCGTTTTACTTTCCAAAATGCGTTTTTTGCTTTGGATAGTTGTTTATTTATGTGTTCTTTATAGTTTATATTTTCATCTATGTTAACTCCTAAGTAGCGGACGCTGTTTTTGTGAGGTATGAGCTCGCCCTCGTTGTTTCTTTCTCTTATTTGAAAGTTTTTACAATGATGTCTCTCTGAGCGACCGATTTCGCTTAGTTTTGGACGAAAAAGTATTGTTTCGCATTTAGTAGCATTAATTTTTAGTTTCCAAGTGTTATAATAATTGTTAATTTTTACGAATAGTTCTTGTAGCTCTGTTTCTATTATTTTAGTTTTTTTGCCTGTAATATAAATAATTAGATCGTCTGCGAAAGCTATTGAACGTTTATGCGTTGAAGAATTAAGATCGAATAGATTTAGGAGGTCGCTATTGTAGATATTAAAAAGAATTGGGGAGTTGACTGTTCCTTGCTGTAACCCATTTTCTATAAGGAATTCTTTGGTTGACATGTGAATACCATCAGTCATTATAAAGGATTTATTCGAGATCATGTTCCAAACAATTTTTATTAAGTATTTGGGAAAGTTTTTTTTGATCATTTTATATATGAGCCCTGATATCCAGACCGTATCGAATGCTTTTTCCAGATCTATTAAACAGGCTGCTACCCGTTGTTTGTCGTTTAATGCCCAGCAGATATCAGATGTTAATTTGTTTATTGCGTGTAGAGTCGAGTGTTTGTGTCGGAAACCGAATTGGTTCTCGGGAATTATATTGTTTTTAGTGCAAAAGGAAACTAGCGGAGTATTTATTACGATTTCGAATACTTTGCTTATATTGGGGAGCAGGCTTATTGGGCGTAGGTTAGATGGTGAGGAGCCGTCTTTATCTTTTTTTGTAATAGCAATTAATTTAGCTTTTTTCCATTTGTCGGGGAAATACATGTTGTTTAGTGCGTTATTAAAAAAGTACCGAGTAGTACCATTTAATTTTTTCGGGGCAGTTGTTTCAGCATTATATTTGGGATACCATCAAAGCCGGAAGATTTTTTATTGTTTAACTTCTCAAAAATGTTTTTTACTATATTAAAATTTGTGAAATAGTTTAATTCTGTGTCGGGTTGTTTGGGATTATCTGCTGTGTTCTGATCTGAAAATGTTAACGTAAAATTAATTAATAAAATTAGTAATGCCCCACGTGGGCTGCCAAAATATAACGTAAGCGGTCACGTTTGGCGTCAAAGGAATATGACGTAAGGAGGTCGTCAGGAAATGGGACAGGGAAAATGAATACGCGAAAAACTCTTATCAATAAAGGTTTTTTGTTGCGTATGGAGCAGAGGTTTCGCGAGTGGTTGTTTCCCGTATGCGTTCCCGGATTCGGACGCGATGGATGCACGTTGCTCGCGCTGCGCTGCTCTCTCTCCCCAGTCAGACTATATCCACGCAGAGGAGGGCGGATTGTGGTCTGACCCTCTTTTGCTCTAGCGGACGATGTCCGCTGAGAGCGAAGGAAATGGGGCTCCTTATGCCTGTGCGTGAGAGCGCACGTGGCGAGAGAGGAGATTTCGCGGGCGGATGCAAAGTGAGTCCAGATTACCCGACTAGCGACAAAACCGCGGAGTTCTATCGCTCGAATCGACTGTGTGCCACGGCGGGTCTCCACAGAATGCTTCTTTTCGCGCTTTGGCTTGTCTATTTATCACCTCGGACATACGGTTAAAATAGACAAGCCAATAGATGTGATTCCACGTATTGGTGGCGGGCCCTTCGTGCGAGTTCGCACCGGCCGCGGACTTCCCCGAATTTCCTATAGTGAGAAAAAGGCGCGCCTATGAGATCGCGCGCGTACATCAATGTGCTAACAGTTTTATTTTCTTTTTCGTCCAAACTTTTTTCGTTTTTTAATTTGTTAGTTTCCGAAGTTATTATTCTATTTAGGTGTTCATTACCCATATGTATATTTTGTTTATGAATTTTAGCAAAATGTGTACCTATTAGGTTTAATTTTTCAGTTGTTTCGGAAATTATGAAATTACCCTTCGTTATCTTGGCTAGCGTTTTGTACCGATATTCCGGCTTCTTGGAGGAGCGAGGCTTTATTTTCGGGAAGTTTAAGAGGTGGAATTGTGTGTATGCCTTTTGGCCTGAAAATTTGATTGACTCGAGGGAACATTTGTGCTGAAATCGTTTATTGGGATGTTTTTAATTTTATTAGACCAGTATTGATTTATGGAGTTTGTAAATTCTTGTTTTAATTGGATTTTAATATTGTGAAGAAGGTAATCTAGGAATTCTAGCTCTTCTCTTTTATCGTAGGAGTAATTGCGCTTTATTTTTTGATTTGAGAAAGAATATAGCTTTTGTCGCGTTGAATTTTTTTAATTTTATCATTAATATAAGGTTCACATGAGTTTTTTTGTTTTATTTTTGGTACTGTTTCAGAAATCGCGGGCTTGGATATATTTTTCCTATTTCGTTTATGAAAAGGTCGATTTGTTTGTTTGATAGGTTGACGTTGTTATAAATTTCTAAGTTGCAGTTTGTTCCGAGGTAGTCTCTAAAGTTTTTCCAATTAGCTTTTTTAAAGTTGTTCATGGGAGTGCTTGGATCTACTTCTAAAATTAAGTCGTCCGGTGAATTCTTATTTATTTGCATAATAAGTGCATTGTGATCACTGTTGTAGTCTATGGTTTCAAGCGTGCTATCTGGGCGTAAATTAAGAAATTGTAACCTTGCGTCTGCAAAGCATAAGTCTAGATAGGAGTTTCCATTCGGGTAGGAGGGGAATTCGGAACTATAAAATTTTGTTTTATATTGTATACTTTTGTTATCTAACAAGTTTTAATGAAGTTTCCGCGAGTATTATTTGTACTATTTTTCCAGGATGTGTGTTTAGCGTTAAAATCACCGGCTATTATATAATAGTTTTCCATTTATCAAGTTTCAGGATGCTGAAAAGATTGCTAAATTCTTTGTTGAATTCTTTTTGATTTCCGTTGGTTGCATAGGCTGATATTATGAGTAAATTTTCTAGGTTATTTATTTTATTTTTATGATAGAAGATTCAAGAATTGTGAATTTAGCTATTTTTTCATTTGCGACGATTTTGTATTTCAGTGGATTTTTTACGAGGATTGCTGTTCCGCCGCCTTGAGTTGAATTATGACGGTCTTGTCGTATGATGGAATAATTTTTGAAATTTACTTGATGTATTTTATTTAATTTTGTTTCTGATATGAGTACGATATCGGGAGACTCTTTGTTCAATAGTGTTAACATACTGTATCTTCTTTGATTTGTTATAAGAGAGTTTACATTTATTGATATAATTTTTAAATGACTAAGGGTTAAGTAATTTGATTATTCTCTAAGTTTGGATTCAAAATGTTTGCGTTAGTCATTTTCGATGCTATTGATTGTATTGAAGATGGAATCTATTCTTTCATCTTGTCTTTTTAGAGTTTCTTTTATTACATCTAATTGAGTTTGTTGTGTATTCATAATTTCTAGTAATCTTTTTTTGAAATCTTCAAAGATGTTCAGAAGATTGGTTTGAGGCATAGAATTGATAGCGTTATCGTTTGCATTTGTTTGTGAGTTTATGTTTGAGGGTTGTGATTTGATTACTGGAGTTGGGCTATGGTTTGTATTTTGTTTTAATAGATCTGAAAATGTTAGTTCTGGTATAATTTTGCGACTAATTTGAGCAATACGTTTATTTTTAGTTCTTTTGATTTGTTGAGTTTTTCGTTAAGTTTCTTACGTAATTCGACAAGTTTGGGGCAGCCTTTGTATGAAGCAGGGTGGCCGAAATTTTTGCAGTTTACACAATAAATTTTTGTTTGTCAATCATTTGATCTTTGGTAATTTGCATTCGCCTGGACCGTGTGATTCAATACATTTTACGCAACGGAAGTTGAGATTACAATTATGCGACGTGTGTCCTAGTAGTTGGCAATTATGGCATTGTAATATATCATTTTTCTAATTTTTTCCCATTTTATTGAGTAGTAGTTTAAGTATTTGATTTTTAGTAAGTTATTGATGTTACTTTCAGGAGACATTTGGATTATAAAAAAAGGAAGAATTTTGTTGTTTGCTATAGATTTTTTGGTTGAGAAACGTGAAACATTTTGTGAATAGGAGATCAGGTATCTGTAGTGCTTTTAAGTCTGCTAGTATTTCTGTTTCAGAAAGTTATTATCCATTCCTTTAAGTAAGTAAGTGTGGAATTTTTCGGATTTCGGCGTAAAAGTAAAGAATGTTTGTATTTGCCGCCGTTAAGATCTCTTTCGCTCTATTGTAGTCTATCAGGTTTTGAAGGTACAATACATGCTTATTGCTATGGATACGCTTAATATGAAATGAAGTAATTTGGAGCATCTTTTCGATGAGTTTTACCGTGTCCTTTGGGTCCTGCTGTAGTATATTTATTGGGGGCGGCTTATCTCTTTTTACGGCGATCGTTGTATCGATGGGCTGTGCAGGGTATTTCCCCGTCTGTAGGTTGTCACAGGGCATAGCCCCAGCCATTGGGGACGGTTGTAATTGAGGTGGTGTAGATTTCGTTGGTTTGTGGGCCACAGGTATACCACTTTGTTTTAGTGAGGTTCTATTGTTGTGCGGGGAGTCCCCGGTTTTCTGCGATGTAGATATTTGTTGAGATATGCGTTTTTCGTCATTTTTTGATCTGATTTCGTCGATAACTGAATTTTGATGAGAGTTATTTATTTCCATTTCATGGGTTGATGATGGTTGTGTGTCTTCAGATTGTAGTATTTCGAATGGATTTTTCGATGCAAAAGAAGAGTTTGAGAGTGTACTCATGACATTAATGCACGTGTTTTCAGCGTTCACATGATCTTCGTTTGTATTGTTGGAGGTGACTGTATTTTTTTTACTCCTTTGTAATGGAGTTGGTGCTGGATGGATGGGCTTCTTCTTAATAACTGCAGTATTATTTTCTGATAGGAAATCTTCTAGTGATTTTTGCAGATTTTTGGCACGGATCTCACTTTTCTTAAATTTAAAGTCACTTAACTTTGTGTTTTTGTAGTCTTCATTCGAAGCTTTCTTTTGGGAGGTTGTCTCTTTGACATTATTGGTGTATTTATGGCGGAATCGGCTCCATTATCCGTATTGGTGATTTTACAGTCACTTATTTTTATGTTGTATTTTTTCGTCGTACTGCCAGTACGTTGTTCGCAGTTGAAAACTTTAATTGTTACACAGCTTGCACTTTAATAGTCTGTAATGCCAGCAATGTGGAGGCATTAAGAATCTTATGTCTCTTCCTGTCAGGTAGAAGGACGAGAATGAGTGTGTGTGTTTTTCGGCTAATAGATGTGTCTTGCTCGAAGGTTCGAGGCCGACTGACGAGAACCGGTGTATTCAGCGTAGTATGGCTGTTGGCAGATGTTTCATGCAGTGTTTTTCGAAAAATGATTAAAAGAATGTCGAACGTATCGTTGCAACTCGAGGGAGCTTGCATCGTCGAAAGATATCTCCTACCGTAGGTCGGCCGGGGTGAAGGGTATGTCCTGAGAAAGAATCGGGACGTACATTGTATTTGAAGAGGAGAAAAGCCACCGCTCCACGCGCAGAAAGCCTGATAATGGAGGTAGCGAAATTGATAAAAATGACGAACATGTACTTGGAACTAGAGTAAAATTGGATCATCGGAAAACATTTCTTACCACAGGTCGTGCGGGCCCAAGGGTATGTGTCATGAGAAGGAATGGGGACGTACTTTGTACTTGAAGATGCGCCAAACATTTTGTATAGCGGTCACCCATTTTGCTAGCGTTTTATATAGATACTCCGGCTTCCTGGAGGAGGGAGGCTTTATCTTCGGATAGTTGTGGAATTGTGTGTGTGCCTATTGACCTGAAGATTTGATTTGATTGAAGTTTTTTAATTTTATCAATGATATAAGGATCACTTAATTTTTTTTTGTTTTATTTTTGAGACTGTTTCAGAAATCGCGGATTGAATGTATTTTTTTATTTCGTTTATAAAAAGGTCTATTTGTTTGTTTGATAGATTGACGTTATTATAAATTTCTAAGTTGCAGTTTGTTCCGAGGTAGTCTCTAAAGTTTTTCCAATTTGTTTTTTTAAAGTTGTACTTAGGTGAGCTTGTATCTGTTTCTAAATTTAAGTCGTCTGATGTATTCTTATTTATTTGCATAACAAGTTTGTTATGATCACTGTCGTAGTCTATGGTTTCAAGTGTGTTATCTGGGCGTAAATTAAGAAATTGTAATCGTGCATGTGCGAGACATAAATCTAGGTAAAAGTTTTCATTCGGATAGGAGGGGAATTCGGAACTATAGAGTTTTGTTTTGTAGTGTATACTTTTATTATCTATCTAGTTTCTGAGGAAGTTTCCGCGAGTATTATTTGTACTATTTTTCCAGGATGTGTGTTTAGCGTTAAGATCACCGGCTATTATATAATGGTTTTCCATTTTATCAAGTTTCACGAGGCTGAAAAGATTAGTGAACTCTTCGCTGAATTCTTTTTGATTTCCGTTAGTTGCATAGGCTGATATTATGAATAGATTTTCGTGTTTATTTATTTTTATTTTTATGATAGTGTTTTCAAGAATTGTAAATTTAGCTATTTTGTCATTTAATACGGTTTTGAATTTCAGTGGATTTTTATGAGGATTGCTATTTCGCCGTCTTGTGTTGAATTATGACGGCCTTCCCGTATAATTGAATAATTTTTTAAATGTTTTTATGTATTTTATTTTGTTTCGCATCGTTAACTATTTAGGACGATTCGGTTGATACTAATGGTTTGCTCGTAACTACTATTCCAAATAAATTACAAACATAAAATATGTATTTTGATATTTTATTAAAATACACAAACACTTCCAGATTGACAGTATGTTAATATCTCGTCAAACAAAATTGCGAGGTGCGCGCAGTGCGGCGGTCAAGAGCGATCTGATAGTCTTATTCTGAACATATTTTTAAGAAGGAGTATATTGAAAGTGACAAGTTCGGAGGGATGCATGAGAGGGGATGATCGAAAAGATGACCACTTTCTCGATTGGACAGTTTGCAAATTAGGGGGCGTTTTTAAGGAACAAAAGATAGGTAAATACAGTTCGGGATTTTGGAAAATACTAGTGGGTTCAACAGGCAGACGGAATGAGCGGGGAAAACCAGTTGTTAAAAACATATTTCATTTGGGGAAAATACTGAGGCGTTGGGGAAACACGGAAAAAAACAAATTTACTGTGAGGCTTGCTCAACTTTATAACGGGTGTGATCGGGAGGGCTTATCCTCGGAGTGCAGATGGCTTCCAGATATTTGAGTCAAGGTATTCTAAAATCTACACAATGATATTCTAAACTAAAATTATACGTCGTTTGATACGAAACATATTTAATTTTGTATCTGATATGAGTACGATATCGGGAGACTCTTTGTTTAGTAGTGTTAACATACTGTATCTTCTTTGATTTGATATAAGAGAGTTTACATTTATTGATATTATTTTAAGTGTTTAAGGGTTACATAATTTTGATTATTCTCTAAATTTGGATTCAAAATGTTTGCTTTAGGCATTTTCGATGCTATTGATTGTATTGAAGATGGAGTCTATTCTTTCATCGTGTATTTTTAGAGTTTCTTTTATAGCATCTAATTAAGTTTGTTGTATTTTCATAATTTCTAGTAAGTTTTTTTGAAATCTTCAAAAATGTTCAGAACATCGGTTTGAGACATGATATTGATAGCGCTATCGTTTGCATTTATTTGTGATTTTATGCTTGAGGGGTGTGATTTAATTACTGGAGCTATGGTTTGTATTTTGTTTTGAAAGATCTGAAAATGTTAGTTCAGGTATAATTTTGCGACTAATTTGAGCAATACGTTTATTTTTTAATTATTTTGATTTGTTGAGTTTTTTGTTAAGTTTCTTACGTAATTCTACAAGTTTGGGGCAGCCTTTGTATGAAGCAGGGTGGCCGAAATTTTTGCAGTTTACACAATAAATTTGTCGTTTGTCAACGATTTGATCTTTGGCTACTTAGCATTTCTACCTTTTTTTACGTTCGTGTGTCATACAAATTTGAGAAAAATTAACACAAAGGCTATAGCGGGATAAGCATGTAAAAAACTGCCCTAACCTGAATCTGAATTTGAACCTAGCTATTCAAAAGGACGCATTTAAAGACCTTTTGAGCCAAATTTTCAGATGTCTAGGTTTAAATCTAACGTCCCTAGACTTAAAAACGTGTCTTTTTGAAAAAGATTTTTTCTGTTTGACGGTTTGCTCCAAAAAATCTGAAAAAATTTATGAAAATGTATTTCCTAGTGAGGAACTACCCTGATTTTTTTCAGTTTTTAGAGACCAAAATTGGATCCAGGAAAAATATTTTAATTTTTCAATCATTTTTTAGGTTATGTAGATTATATTTGGTTTAGATTCAAAAAACTCTATATTATGTGTTTTTCCCCCTATTTAGAATGCTGCTTTCAGATATATTATTGTCAGACCGAAACATGCTCAAAAATCGAATAACCATTTATTTCGCCTATTTTTTGCTTGTTTTCGAAACATGACCTGTGCAAATACGGATATTCTAGAGGCGTCAAGGCATTCAAAAGTATTGTAAGACTCCATCTTATATATATATAGCTTTTAGAAATATGGACTATGTCCCTGAAGCGCTAAAGGACCTAATCCGATCAAATTTATCTACATGGAAAATTATTTATTCAAGTTATGGTAAGTTATTTATCGTTATAAGTAATGTTGAATAAATTATATCGAATAAAATATTTTTAATAGTTAATCCAGTACCATATCTCTAACAGAAATTGAGGCGCTGTTTGTAAAAAATTTTTTTCTGAGGTCTGAATATATGGTTAACTTGAGGGAACATTTTTGCAGAATCGTTTATTGGGATATTTTTTATTTTGGATGCCCAGTATTGATTTATAGAGTTTGAAAATTCTTGTTTTAATTTAATTTTAATGTTATGCAGGAGATACTCTAAATATTGTAGTTCTTCTCTTTTATCGTATGTATAATTGCGTTTTATTTTATTTATTTGAGATATTATATAGCTTTCATCCCGTTGTAGTTTTTTTAATTGTGCTATTGAGATATGGATCATACGAGTTTTTTTCGTTTATTCTCGGTACAGATGTAAGTATGGCTGATTGTATGCGTTTTCCATTTTGTTTATAAATAGGCCTATTTGATTATTTGAGAGGTTATTATTATTATAAATTTTTAGATTGCAGTTAGTTACTTATATTTTTCCGTGCCTGTTTCTAGAATCAGATTATCTGCTGTCTTTTTATTTATTTTCATTGAGAGGGCATTATGGTCGCTATCGTATTCTATAGTATTTAATAAGTTGTTGGGTTTTAAGTTGGGAAAATGTAATCGATAGTCTGCGAAGCGTATGTCTAAGTAGGAATTTCCGTTGGGATACGAAGGTAATTCAGGGCTAAGAAAGTTAATTTTATATTCTAGGCTTTTATTGTCTAGCCAGGCTTTAATGAAGTTACCGCGTGTGTTGTTTATGTTGTTTTTCCAGTTAGTGTGTTTAGCGTTAAAGTCGCCCGCTATTATGTAGTAATTTTCCATATTATTTAATTCTAAAAGGTAAAAAAGCTTTTCGAATTCTTCATTAAAGTCTTTTTGGTTTCCGTTAGCTGCATATGTACTTATTATAAATAGGTTCTCATTGTTATTTATTTTCATTTTAATAATTGTGGTTTCTAGGGATTTATATTTCGTTATTTTTCGTTCATGACTGGTTTAAATTTGAGAGGATTTTTATGAGAATCCCGGTCCCGCCTCTTTGGAGTGAGCTTATTCTATCTTGTACAATCGAATAGTTTTTAAAGTTATAACGGGGTTGGCTAAGGCCCGATATAATCGGAGAGAATGTTCCTTCCGTTTCCACCAGCTAGCTCTCGATAGCGGCGTGGAATCGCTGGCGGCGAAGGAAGGCCTAGGTAACCAGGGGAGTGGAGTCGTAAAGGCAGAACACGGCGGGTTAAGATTAAAACATCTGTTTATTGCTAATCGTACAGCCGCGCTTCAGAGCGCGAAGAAAGGCGAAACGCGGGTAAGAGCCTGGACGATGGCCGGTGAGAGAGTTCCCGATAAAGAGAGAGAGAGCCGATACTTACAAGCATAATCGCACGGTGGTCTCGGCGAGGAGGCGGAAGCAGTGGTCTCCTGGACGGCTCTTCCGGGGACGGCGTGCGCGGAGCTCTTGGGCATATCGCTCTTAAGGTCGGAGCGCGTCTCGAGTGGGCCGCTGTCACAAGGTCGATCGAGCGTTGCAATGGTGGTTCTCGGCACAGTCTTCAACGAGGTCGGTTGCTGTCTTTTTACGCGTGGCTCTAACAATCAAAGTGCAAGCTTGACTGTCGCGTCACTATCCTAATTACTGTCGCGCTCTCTCTGTCTCGTTCTCCCCCCACCACTCACCTGTCCGGCGGTCCTCCTGGCTGCTTCTCGCTGCTTCTATAACTAGATGTAAACAGAGCATTATATACATCGGCAAGCAACCTATGTATAGGCATATAGCCAGGGCTGCAAGCCTCGCTGACTTATGACGGGACGGCCGTCATAAAGTATACCTTATGTATTTTATTTAATTTAGTTTAGTTTCTGATAGGAACACTAAGTCAGGCGATTCTTTGTTTAGTAGTGTTAACATGCTGAATCTCCTTTGGTTTGTAATCAAAGAGATAACGTTGATTGCTTTTTTTTTTTTTTTTTTTTCATTTTTTATTTAAGGTCGCATCGACATCTGGATCATTAGCGACAACATTATATATAGTACATAGCACATTTATATATTATTATACATTGTATAACACATTTGATATAAGAGTACATGATTTTTGTATATTTCTATTTAATAATTCTTAAAGCTGTATTGTATTTATAATATTATTTTTGTGTAGAATTTGTAGTATCTTTAGGAGGTTTTCTTGAGATGTCAGATTCTGTTTCTTATCTTGCGGTATATTCGTTTTGAATTCGTCGGCGAGCTTCTTGCAGGAAGTGAGCATGTGCTCTACTGTCAGTTGTGCGTTGCAATCGTTGCATGTCGGTGGTGCAAGGTTGCTCAGTAGATATTGGTGTGGAATTTTTGTGAGCCCTATTGTAAATCGCGTTATTGCAACTTGATCACATCGTGAGAATTTAGACAAATTTATTTTCTTATACGAATCATCGCGTATTTGGTGGAGTAGGGATTTTTTTTCGTTCATCCAAGTGTTATTCCACTTAGCTGCTAGAGCCTTTATTAGTTCATTTTGGGCCGTCTCTACTGGTATAGGGAAATCCTTAAAGGAATATTTTGATTGAGCCGCTTCGTTGGCTGCTTCACTTGCTGCTTTTTCTTGTTCTCCCTTGGAGTCGTAGTTTAATGAGAATTTGATATTGTTTTTCTTTAGGCTATTTTCCTTTGAATTTTTTTGGATGAGTGCATTTTTTGTGTATAGGCTTTTAATATATTTTGAAATATCCTTTGAAGAGGTGTAAATAATGAAGTTTTTTCCTTCTGAGAAGTCAATTTCTTCTATCGCTTTTAAAATAGCACATAGTTTAGCTGTATTTAGGTTAATTGAGTGATGGAGTGGAATATTTTAAGTTTTTTTTTGGAAATAGGATTGCACCGCCTGTTCCTGTCGGTGTCTTAGCTCCCTAGGTGTGCACTTGTGTGTAATCATTGTCTTTTGTGTTTTGATTAGTTGATTTTTTATGAGAATCGCGGTCCCACCTCCTTGGAGTGAGCTTCTTCTACCTTGTTGTACAATTGAATAGTTTTTAAAGTATACCTCATGTATTTTATTTTATTTAGTTTCTGAAAGGAGCACCAAGTCAGGTGATTCTTTGTTTAGTAGGGTTAGCATGCTGAATCTCCTTCGGTTTGTAATCAAAGAGTTAACGTTGATTGCTATTATTTTTAGGTATTTTAAGCTTATATTATTCATCGATATTATTGATAGTATTAAGTATTGAGTCTATTCTTTCGTTTCGAATTCTTAAGGTTTTCTTTATTGAGTTTAGTTGTAATTGTTGTTCTTTATAAATTTTTAGTATGTTATTTTTAAAATCTTCAATTATGTTACTTATATTTATGGGATTGTTATTATTATTTTCTTGTTACATTGGGGGTTGTAAAAGCGTTTCTGAGATTATTGTTTGGTTTGGGCCTTTCTTAACTGCGTCAGCGAATTTAAGATCTGGTAAGACTTTACGACTTATCTGGATAATACGATTATTTTTTATTTCTTTAGCTTTGTTTGATTTTTCGCTAAGTTTTTTACGAAGCTGTATGAGTAAAGGGCAGCCTTTGTAGGATGCAGGGTGATCGTAATTTTTGCAGTTCACGCAATAGATTTGCTCTTTATCAAGCGTATTTTCTTTTGAAATTTTACATTCGCCAGGTCCATGTGATTCAATACATTTAACGCACCGGTAATTAAGGTTACAATTTTGAGACGTATGGTCTAGTAGTTCGCATTTATGACATTGCGTTATATCATTTTTTCTTATTTTTTCCCATTTTATAGAGTACTTGTTAAGGAATTTGATTTTTAATAAGCTGTTTATGTTACTTTCTGGTGATGCTAGTTCTCTGCATATTGGAAGTAGTATGTCATATGCTTTGGATCTTTTTGTTGTAAAAACGCGAGACTTTTGTAAATGTAACATCTGGCAACTGTAGGGCTTTTAGTTCTTCTAGGAATTTTGTTTCGTTAAAATTAGTGTTTGACCTTTTAGCAAATGGGTATGCTGTTTTTGTGTTTTGGGGGTGAGTGTGTAAAAAAGGCTGTATTAGTCGTTATTGATATTTCTTTTTCTCTATTATAATCCGGGAGGTTATTTAAAAAAAGTATGTGTTTACCGTCGTTTACGCGCTTAATGTAGAACCATTTAATATTTAAAGTTTCTTCTATGAGTTTTACTGTGTCCTTTGGGTCTTGATGCATTATATTTATTGGCGGCGGCTGGTTCTTCTTAGTATTCGGCGATGAGCTGTTGGGCTGGCTTGGGGAAGTCCACGAAGACCGTTCGGTTTGTATACCTGATCTATCGGCTAACTGTGCCTCGAGTATTTGGGTTTTATTTGTGCCAGGTAGGCTATTTTGCTCTTTTAGGATTTTGTTGGGTTTCTGGGTTTCCCCGATTTTAACTGTTGGGCACTGTTTATCAGCTTACGGTTTTTTTCGTTTTTTCCCGAATTTTTTCAATAATCTCTTAATTTGACTCTTCCATGTCCATTTGTCTTTCAGTAACAAGTATTTCAGAGTCTTGTGATAATATTTCGAATTGGTTCTTATCAGAGAATTCGCAGATCGTTGATGAATCTTCTTTTGTCAGATTCTCGTGTTGTCCTTTGATAACTAAAGCTGCTGCTTTATCATTTTTTTTGTTTCTGGTGAGTAGGTTATTTTTTACTTCTACTTTGTTATCACTTAGGAAATCTTTTAAGGATTTTTGTATTTTGTTTTGCGATAGGTTCTTTTTCATTTTTGTTTCGTTCAGATTAATTAAAGAATTTTCGATGTTTGCTGCTTTTCTTTTGCACGATTTCTTTATGTTTGAATTTACATGCGTAAAGGTGTATTCTGAATCCTCATATTGGCTATTTTTTTCACTATTGTTAGTAACTTTTATTGCATAAATTGACTCGTTCATTAAAGGAGGTCGGCTCCTTTGGACACAAGTGATTTTCCGTTACACTTCGTAATTTCACTATTAATGGAGGAAAACTATATCACTAATTACAACTTATGTATTGGTCACTACTGATATATAAATATTTTATATATGAAGTATAACCACATATAACATGTATAAGCTATTCCTCGTCCAATACCTAGCAGGTAGTGGTTAAGGTTAGAGTAGCTATCGGCAAACAGGTCCTTCTTATTCGAAGGTTCAAGGCCAACTGACGAGAATCGGTGTATTCAGCGTAGTATGACTGTTGGCAGATGTTTCATGCAGTGTTTTTCGAAAAATTATTAAAAGAATGTCGATCGGATCGTTGCAACTTGAGGGAACTTGCAAAATCGAAAGATATCTCTTGCTGTAGGTCGGCCGGGGTGAAGGAACGTACATTGTATTTGAAGAGGAGAAAAGCCATTGCTCCACGCGCAGAAAGCCTGATAGTGAAGGTAGCGAAATTGATAAACATGACGAATATATACTTGGAACTAGAGTAAAATTGGATCATCGGAAAATATTTCTTACCACAGGTCATGCGGGCCCAAGGGTATGTGTCATGAGAAGGAATGGGGACGTACTTTGTACTTGAAGATGCGCCAAAAAATAGTTACGAGCGACGCTAATTTGATAGTGACTATGACCAAGGTAAAAAATATATCGTTGGCGGTATTCAAAGTTTTCAAAACGGCAAAAAGCTTGGTACCAACGGCACGCGGGGTTCCCAAGCGGTCACCCATCCAAGTACTAACCGCGCCTAATGCTGCTTCATTTCGGTGATCGTACGAAAACCGGTGTTTTTTTATAGTGTTTATTGTCCAAATTACATTTTTTGTTGTTGTTGTACATAGAATATATATTCTCAACAAACAAAGGATAGCAGATACAAATTTTCTGAAACAAAAATGCCGTAATCGCGAGGGCACAACATAGTCATTCAATTGTTAAGTATATAAGTTTTATTTTATGACTGTGATATGTCGAATCTTTTGTGCTTATAGGATATTTATATGTTGAAATAATGCTTCTTCCAGAAAACTCTACATCTACAGATGTTTTTTGTAGTACGTATAATTATGGATGTCGAAGCCATTAGAGACATAGAGGGTTGTAGAACAATAAACGGATTTGGACCGGGGTTTTCCCGTATTGTAAAATACTGTAAGCGGGGATATATTCCAGGTCATTTTTGCAAGTATAAATACCTTATGCTCTATGGCTTCATGGGTTAGTCTAAAACGAAACGCTGTCAGTACGCTGATCAGAAACTGTATTCTAATATATTCCAAATATACTTAAATCTATTTCTTACCTATCCTAATATCGAAACGAGTCTATTCAATTCACATACCCTCAACAGGTTATGGGCCCAGGATCGCGAATTGATTAATAGATAAAGTGTAGCGAAATCGTGTTGTGAAAAAAAAAAAAAATGGAATCGTCTGGTGCAAAAATCGAAAAATTACGTGGCAAGGAAAACTGGCTCCAGTGGCGCTTTGTTATGCGTACACTTTTGGAGGAAGATGATGATGTTTTTGATGCATGTGAAGGCAATTTACGTCATCCAGGAAACGCCGATGCCGACGAACTAAAACGTAAGAAGTTTTTAAAAGCTGATAAAACGGCTAGAAAAATGATCGTGACGGCTGTGGAGAAGAAGCCACTAGACTTGTTATTAAGTTGCACAACCGCGTTCGACATGTGGAAAAAATTAAATACAGTATATGACATGAAGTCCGAAGAGAATTTAAGTATGGTCCAAAAACAGTTTTTTGACTTCAAGTGGGAAGAAGCAGAAAGTGTCGCCTACAATTTATCAAAGTTGGAACAACTAGGAGCCAAGATGACAGCACTAGGAAGTGATATAGACAATAAAATGTTAATCACGCGCATTTTAACCAGCCTACCAAGAAAATTTAATCATTTTCACAGTGCTTGGGATTCTGTAGATGAATCCAAGAAATCCATAGATAATCTGACAATCAGATTAATAACGGAGGAGTCTCGATGGAAAGAGGATATTCAATACGAAGAAGCATCTGTAGCTTTAACGACAAACAGAAATTACAATAAAAAGTATCAACAAAAAGTGATATGTAATAAAAGTGAAGGTGCTAAGTGCTTTAACTGTGGAAAGCCAGGTCACTTGAAAAAGGACTGCTTCAGGTGTTTTGTGTGTAAACAGAAAGGACACACCAGCAAAAACTGCTTCAGATCGAAAAAGCAAGAAGAAAATCACAAGGATAGAGCGCTGGACAAACTCAGCCTACTCGGATGCAACTCAACGCAGACATCGAATGATGATATTTGGGTGATCGACTCAGGAGCATCGGAACACATGACGGGAAGAAGAGACTGGTTCATCGAGTTCCAAAACTTCAACAACACCATTAAAATCGAAATTGGAAATGGTTCTTTTATGGAAGCGTGTGGAAAAGGTAATGTGGAAATAGAAACTCTTGTTAATGGAAAATTAATAGCAGGAACTATGCATGATGTGTTATACGTACCGGGAATGAAGCGAAACTTATTTTCTGTAAAATTTGTTGCGAAAAAGGGCATTGATTTTAGTATAACGCAAGATGGAAAGAAATGTATTTTTTCGAAAAATAAAACTGTGATTGCGCAAGGATCAGACGTAGGAAATCTGTATAAAATAAATATGCGTGTAGTAGCACCGTCGGCATGTAATCTAAGCGAAAAACTTCAAAAATCGGAAACACTGCAAATATGGCATGAACGTCTCTGTCATCAAAATATTAAACATGTTAAGAGTTTTTTAGATAATTTAAATATCAAAACGGTAGAAAATAATTTCTTTTGTGAAGGATGTGTGTACGGGAAGCAGCATCGATCAAGTTTCCATAATAAACTTCAGCGCGCGACCCAACCACGTGAGATCATATACACGGATGTATGTGGACCGATGGAAATAGAATCAATAGGAAAGAAGTTATATTTTTTAATTTTTAAAGATGATTTTTCAAAATTCACAAACATATATTTTTTACGACATAAATCTGAAGTAATTGATAAGCTGAAAGCTTTCTGTTTAGAAATAGAAAATCAATTCGATAACAAAATAAAAGAAATCCATAGCGACGGAGGAAGAGAGTTCAAAAATAAAGACGTGGAAAAGTTCTTAACTAGCAAAGGAATTAAACACTCAATAAACATTCCATATACTCCCGAACAAAACGGTGTCGCAGAGAGGGAGAATAGAACGGTTGTAGAAGCAGGTAGGACAATGTTATATTCCAAAAGTAATTTGCCACGATTTTTATGGGCCGAAGCTATGAACACCGCGGTATATGTAATAAATAAGACAGGTCCGACAAAGCACGATTCAAAAACACCTTATGAATTATGGTACGGGAAATCTCCGAATATCAATAATTTAAAAGTTTTCGGCACGGAATGCTTCATACACATACCTGTGGAGAAACGAAAAAAACTAGATCCAAAATGTAAAAAAGGATATTTAGTTGGATACTCGGATGAAAATAACGGATATCGCGTATATGTACCTAGCGCGAGAGATATTGTGATAAGTCGTGATATAAAATTCAAGCCAGAACAAGTATCAGCCGAGATAGTTAACATGCCGATTAGCATAAATAGTAATATCGATAAAGAAGATATAGAAAAAATTAATGATGAAATTGTAAGCGCGGAAAGTCAAAATGAAGAGACAAGCGATCACGATGCGAGACAACTACGAAATAGGTGTGCAATTAAACAACCAGAATTCTATGGCTGTCCAGTACTTTATTTAGCTGAGAAAATTCCAAAGGATTTTAAGGAGGCCATGAATTCTGATAAAAAGGATTCGTGGAAAGAAGCAATGATGGACGAAATGAAATCGCTCCATGAAAATAATACATGGACGCTAATGGAAAAACCGGACAATATAAAAGCGATTAGTAGTAGATGGGTTTTCACGAAAAAATTAAATTCGGATAATTCAGAACGTTATAAAGCTCGCTTAGTTGTAAAGGGTTATTCACAGAAAGAGGGAATAGACTACACAGAAACATTTAGTCCAGTTGCACGTTTCGACACAGTAAGATTAATACTAAGTATAGCAGCGCGAAATAATATGAGTCTCGGACAATTCGACATAAAAACAGCCTTTTTATACGGGAACTTAAAAGAAAATATATATATGAAACAACCCGAAGGTTTTGATGATCGCACAAATCGCGTATGTAAATTAATAAAAAGTTTATATGGACTAAAACAGTCACCAAGATGCTGGACAGAACGATTTACAAAGTTCATTAATAATCTAGGTTTTTATCAAAGTAAAGCAGACCCGTGTTTTTATATCTATAGTAAAAATAACGAGTTAATGCTTCTAACTATCTATGTAGATGATGGCCTTGTTGCAACTTCGAACGCCTCATTAATTGAAAAATTATTTGAAGACTTAAGCAAGGAATTCAAAATTACAAGCACTAAAAATGTAAAATATTTTCTCGGAATTGAAATAAGTAGATTGGAAAACGGAGAAATTTTTGTCCATCAAAGCAAATATATTCAAACTATTTTAGAACGTTTTAATATGTGTGAATCAAATAGTGTATCTACTCCAATGGAAACGAATTGGAATGAAGATAGTAGTAACGATGTTTGTAAAGCCCCATATAGAGAAGCGGTAGGAAATTTAATATTTTTACAAACAGTAAGTCGACCAGACATTAGTTTCGCGATAAATGTAGTATCAAGACACTTAGAAAATCCGAACGAACATCATTGGCATCTTGTTAAACGGATTCTACGCTATCTAAAAGGTACGAAAGAGATGGGTTTGATTTATAGGCGAGAAGGAAATTTAGAAGCCTATAGTGACGCGGATTATGCGGGAGATAAAGAAACGCGAAAATCTACATCAGGTGTTATGTGTAAATATGCGGATGCGGCCATCACATGGCAAAGCAAGCGACAACAATGCATTGCACAATCAACAACTGAAGCTGAATATGTAAGTGCAGCATTAGGAGCGAAAGAAATAATTTGGCTTAAGAAATTGTTGAGCGAATGTAAAATAAGCCATGTTAATTATATATTGAATGTCGATAATACCAGCGCTTTGAAACTTATTAAAAATCCTGAATTTCATCAAAGAAGTAAACATATAGATGTAAAATATCACTTTATACGAGATTTATATAATAAAAGGGAAATTGATGTATCATATGTAAGAAGCGAAGAACAGTTAGCGGATATATTTACAAAAGCATTACCGAAACCGAGATTCGAATACTTGCGTCATAAGCTAGGTCTTAGAAATAAAAATGATGTTACAAATGAGTAATTGTAAAGATGTCGAGTTTTAGGGAGGGTGTTGAAATAATGCTTCTTCCAGAAAACTCTACATCTACAGATGTTTTTTGTAGTACGTATAATTATGGATGTCGAAGCCATTAGAGACATAGAGGGTTGTAGAACAATAAACGGATTTGGACCGGGGTTTTCCCGTATTGTAAAATACTGTAAGCGGGGATATATTCCAGGTCATTTTTGCAAGTATAAATACCTTATGCTCTATGGCTTCATGGGTTAGTCTAAAACGAAACGCTGTCAGTACGCTGATCAGAAACTGTATTCTAATATATTCCAAATATACTTAAATCTATTTCTTACCTATCCTAATATCGAAACGAGTCTATTCAATTCACATACCCTCAACATTATAATATATATATATATTTAGCGAATGCGTAGCATTGAGTGAGAGGATACTAGCTCATTGGCGAGTACCACTCGTCCGCTAATATTTTACTCCTCACGAAGGTGCGGGATAGGATACGTCGGAGATTAAGCAACACGCAGTAGAATGGTATTTAGATATCATTTTATTAACTTTGGAATACTACAGGTAGGAGATATAGATCCCTTCCGGGTAGTGTGTCTTAGACTGGTTCTTCCGTCGACTGTTCGGAGACTTCTCTCATCTTGGCGCTCTTTGCGGCTCCGCGAGGGCCCGCTCAAACTCAACGGTTCGTCGACGTCATGGCGGCGCGCGTGGAGCACTAGCCATTCGAAGGCGATTTGATCAACTTTCCGAGGCACTAGCCTCTTTTTATGCCTATCGGCTCCTTTGGAGGTCAGACATGACCCCCACATATATATAGCTTATAGGATTTTGTGCTTATAAGAGAGTTTACATTTATTGCTATTATTTTTAAATGACCTGGATGGATGATCGAAAAGATGACCACTTTCTCGATTGGACAGTTTGCAAATTAGGGGGCGTTTTTAAGGAACAAAAGATAGGTAAATACAGTTCGGGATTTTGGAAAATACTAGTGGGTTCAACAGGCAGACGGAATGAGCGGGGAAAACCAGTTGTTAAAAACATATTTCATTTGGGGAAAATACTGAGGCGTTGGGGAAACACGGAAAAAAACAAATTTATTGTGAGGCTTGCTCAACTTTATAACGGGTGTGATCGGGAGGGCTTATCCTCGGAGTGCAGATGGCTTCCAGATATTTGAGTCAAGGTATTCTAAAATCTACACAATGATATTCTAAACTAAAATTATACGTCGTTTGATACGAAACATATTTAATTTTGTATCTGATATGAGTACGATATCGGGAGACTCTTTGTTTAGTAGTGTTAACATACTGTATCTTCTTTGATTTGATATAAGAGAGTTTACATTTATTGATATTATTTTAAGTGTTTAAGGGTTACATAATTTTGATTATTCTCTAAATTTGGATTCAAAATGTTTGCTTTAGGCATTTTCGATGCTATTGATTGTATTGAAGATGAAGTCTATTCTTTCATCGTGTATTTTTAGAGTTTCTTTTATAGCATCTAATTGAGTTTGTTGTATTTTCATAATTTCTAGTAAGCTTTTTTGAAATCTTCAAAAATGTTCAGAACATCGGTTTTAGACATGATATTGATAGCGCTATCGTTTGCATTTATTTGTGATTTTATGCTTGAGGGGTGAGATTTAATTACTGGAGCTATGGTTTGTATTTTGTTTTGAAAGATCTGAAAATGTTAGTTCAGGTATAATTTTGCGACTAATTTGAGCAATACGTTTATTTTTTAATTATTTTGATTTGTTGAGTTTTTTGTTAAGTTTCTTACGTAATTCTACAAGTTTGGGGCAGCCTTTGTATGAAGCAGGGTGGCCGAAATTTTTGCAGATTACACAATAAATTTTTTGTTTGTCAATCATTTGATCTTTGGTAATTTTGCATTCGCCTGGACCGTGTGTTTCGACACATTTTACGTAACGAAAGTTGAGATTACAATTATGCGACGTGTGTCCTAGAAGCTGGTATTTATAGCATTGTAATATATCATTTTTTCTTATTTTTTCCCATTTTATTGCGAAGTAGTTTAAGTATTTGATTTTTAACAAGTTATTGATGTTACTTTCAGGAGACATTTGGATTATAAAATAAGGAAGAATTTGTTGTTTGCTATAGATTTTTTGGTTGAGAAGCCTGAAACTTTTTTCTCAGCGCTTGACTGGATGCCTTCTCCGGAGTCGACAATGAGGCCCGTAGAGGCTTCCCTGGCGTCTAGCTGCTTTTCGGTGGTGCGCGTATCAAGCGGACCGCTAACACGCGGACGAATTCGCGAAAGGTTGGTATAAAATTGAGGGAATAATTATATTTATGAGTATCGCTAGCTGCAAGTGAGAGAACAGAAGACGCATCTTCAAACATACGAGCGCGCCTAGGTCTGGATTAAGGGGAAACCCCATGTATATTGCCAGCACGCGCTGAATGCACTAATGAAGCTATTTTTATGAGCTTGTTGTTCTCCTCAGTATTTCGATCTTATTATAGGGCGTTTTCCTCTCTCAGGTCAAAACACAGGCCTTGTAAGCGAGAGACATGCGCATCGGCAGGCAGACTTGAAAGAATCGCGCAGTGTATCGGAACGATTTTCGTAAGCGTTTGTGTAAATTCCGTGAGTCGTCAAATATATAGCGTTCTAAAAGGAGTCTTACTTTAAGGAGTTTCATTTTTTGACCTACCAAAAACCCGATCCGCAGTGAACAAAAATAATAACTGGCGACCGTGACAGGACTTGGGTTTCAGTGATAGATTTAGTAATTTACCATGTAGATATGTTAACTTACCTTTGAAGATAGGAATAGTACCTCCAAGGGAGGAAAAAGAAGTTATCGAAAATGAAATGATGGAGAAAATTCGACATAGGACATCGATAGGTTGTTTATCTTTTCTATGAGACAGAAGTAGACCAGACATTTCTTTCGCTGTTAATCTGATGTCTCAATTTTGTAACGCATTAGTCATTGGAAAATTGTAGTTGATATAATGAATTATGTTTTTAACACGAAAGATTATAAGATAAACTTGTCAAACGTTAACGAATCAGGCTTGGTTTCATACTCAGATGCGAATTGGGGAAGCAGCTTAATGCAAAGGTATTCAACTAGCGGTTTCATTTTGTTATTCAATAATGTTCCCTTTATGTGGAAATCGACGAAGCAAAAGTGTATAGCTCTAAGCTCGATGGAGTCTGAATTCGTTGCTTTAGTTGAAAGCGTGAAGGATTTAGTATGGTATACAAATATATATAGTTTTACAGACTTATTTGAGAATAAGATGCTTCTACAGAATTGTGATAACCAATCTACGATTCATTTTAGCAAAAATAGCGTCGTAAATGTAAAACCGAGGCCCATTTATATAAAACTATTGTTCATTAGAGATTGGCTTAAGAAAAATAAATTTGAACTAAGATATGTAAATAGTAAATCTAATGTAGCAGATTTCCTCACTAAGCCAATGTCTAAAGTAGATCATATAAAAGTATGAAATGAGCATATTTTCATTTATTAGATTTATCAGCGTCTGATTGTGGGGGCGTATATTGGTATATATATATGTATACATTCAGTCGCTGTTATTGAATCTCATGTGTACTGTACACAGTTGAGCGACACAGTACAGGTACATGTAACGACTCATACCGTAGTCTTCGCGGGGAGGGGGGCTAGAATAGTATCCTAGCCTAATCTGTAGATTCCTTCTGAATATGGCGTATCAATGAGATGCACGTTGCGTTCTCCCTTTTCTTGACGATATCGTATCCTCGACAATCGAGCCCGTGTACACTAAAACTAAGATCTACAATAAATAATATTAATCTCTAGTAAACTGAGATCTCATATATATATTTATTTTCCCCACCTTTTTACGACCTATACGAACAAAATCCCAATAATTATAGTGATAGATTAATATAAAACCAAAAAAATGGTACTACTTAAAAGAAAATAGGCAGTCTGCGTACGGCTGTAACAAAAGTGTTGAACGCACTAGACGTTTTACTGGAAAGCCTAGATGCCGGTACTACATAATTGACAGTACACTACGAGCTATTAGCAAAAAAAAACGACAGGATTTGGATACACTCGTATCCGAGTTAATACAACAAACTATAGTAGCATTTACGATCACTTGAAACGCTCGGCGTTACTACGGATAAATGTGCACCAATGCTTTTTCCATTAGTAGAATTCGCACTACCTGAAGAATTATTGCGCGTATGGCAACGATCGGTCAACGGAAGCGACTTGAGTGAGTTGGATAACGTATCTGTCGACGCTTCGAAAAAATCGGCTCAGATAGCTCATCAACTTCCTGGAGTCGGAGGTTGAGAACGAACAGAGAATCACTATGGCTAAGAAAGGGCTCGGCTTAACCAGCGATAATAGTGAACGTCAACGTAAAAATATTCGACAACCTTTTGAGAAGAAAGAAGTGGCTAGTGCGAGCAGCCTCTTATCACGAGGAGAAGAGGTATTGTGCATCTTCTGTGGTAAAAATAATCACGACAGTGTGAAGTGCCTGAAAGCCAAACATATGAGCTATTAGGAAAAATAAAAAATTACCAAAAAGAAACGTGTTCGTTTCAATTGTTTAAAACTCGAGCATAGTTAAAATTCGTGTCGTGCTACTTTAAAATGTGCAAAATGTTCCTGCAGACACTGTGAGATTATGTGCTTTAAGGACGAAGGAAAGAAACACCACCTAACGTAAGACGAGACTTCAACTACTACCAGTGCTGTGAATATTCAACAAGAGCATAATTTGGCGCTTTCTTCGAACAAACCTACCATCTTCATGCAAACATTGAAGATTAGGTTGTATAATGGTGCATCACATATGATTGTGCGCGCAGTGATTGATAGTGGATCGCAGAATTCATACAAATTGAAGACCGTCGCGCGCCAGCTAGGGTGTACATCCACTGGTCAACAAAAACTAGTGCACCTACTTTTCGGTGGTAACAAATTTGCTGTTACTATACACCAAATGTATACGCTTCGCGCCGAAAATATCGAGGGGGGATACGCGTGTGAGATGACCGTGCTTGATCAAGACACCATCTTTGCTGACGTACCAGCAGTGACAGCAGGTAGTTGGCTCAAGGAGTCGTCTAGTGCAGCAATAAAATTATCTGATGTATGCAGCAAAGAAAAAGTGGTGGCCGGCATTGATTATCGGAGCCGACATCGCCGGATGATTGTTTACCGGAAAAATTCGGACCCTAGAGAGCGGCTTAATAGCTATTGAAACATACCTCGGATGTCCTCCATAAGTGTCCACTTATGGTAAAGGTGCCATCAGCAAAGGACGCGGAAGATTTTAACATGATCGAATTCAAGCGACAAATCAGGCATTTCTCAATAACGTGAGGATTAATGAAGAAGGGCGTTACGTGGTGAAATTACCCTGGCTGGAAAACTTCCCGACTCTAAGAGATAATAAAGAAATGGCTATCTGCCGACTACGAGCAACAACTAAGAGACTGGAAACTAAAGGATTATATACAGCTTATGGTACTTTCAATGAGTGGTTGACAGAGAAGATCATAGAGCGGGTACCTTCGGGTCAAGAGAATAATTGGTCGATATTAACCTCATCGACCTGTGCTCAAGGAAGACGGCGCCACAACCACCAGACCGGTATTTGACGCATCGGCCAAGGAGAACGGTTCGCCATCCTATTAATGAATGCGTTGAAAAGGGAGCCAACCTCATCGAGTGAGTGTCTCTAGGCCTTAGATTATTTAATTCCTTGTAAAACTCAGATTTAGAATTGCCTTAGCTTGAAGACGGCAGTCGCCTCTCGACTATCGGCCTTAGTTGGATCTAGTTAATAAATCGCCAATTAACAACAAAGTCTATCTGCTTGTCTACCTATCTCGTCTTTCACAACACCTTCTCCAGAGTCTTAGAGTTGTGGGAGGTTAACTTGAGCACTTTATCTATAATTTCTAAAAATACATGTACGGTATGGATACACTTCATTAAAGCTAAACGCAATTCAATTCATTGATAATATTCACACTTCGGTCTCACAATTCGAACTAAACAGTGCGTTCCCTGAACCGAGCTTGAAAGGACCTAAACAGCATTACACGATAGCTTCATTACAAACTACAAATACAACTTGATTCGCAAGTTAAGACCTTCATTGACACTTTTATAATAGTGCAAGACATCTTCGTTAATTTTTTCATGTTGATGTCACTGATTGAAACTTTTCAAAACTGACTTTGGAGACTTAAATGACTTTAAACGAAAGACTTTGTTATAATGTTAGGAAATAGTTTAGTGTTTGATTAGTTTGGTTCATCGTCAACTTGGACTAACTTATATGAGTCTTATTAGTGTATGTAGTACAGTTTAAGACATTGCGTATGAGATTGCATATTTTATTATAAATATTAGAAAAATTGTCAGATAATTTATTTCTAACTAGAAACAGAATTTAATTCACTAACTAATTTGTGACCTTCAGGGACATTTGTATTTATCAAAGGAAAATTCATGAAAAATTTTCATGTTGATACTCAGGATCGAACGTTCTCAAAACTGAATTTGGAGACTTTGATAAGTTAGGAAATTGTTATGACCTATATCAACACACTTGACAGTATTTTATTTGTGAAATTTCATTTGATTTAGTAGAAAAATCTCTTTTGAGTTTTTGGTGAGAAATGCATCCTGTGACTTAAAGAACCGTCATATTCATGAATATATTTATTCAATGAAATATAATTGTTTCGCATTTGGTAGGGTTAATTTTTAATTTCTATTTTTTTAAATCTAATCATTTCGGAAATATTTTGAAGTTCTGACACTATTTTTTTTACTTTTTACGTATATTATAAGACCATCGTCGAAAACTATCGATTGATTACGTGCCGAAGAATTGATATCGAAAAGATAAATCAGTATCATAAATAAATAAATTAAAATACGTCGCTATTATAGATATTACCAAAAATTCTTTGCTTGATGTCATTGTACCATAGGTAATTATAACCGATGTATTCAGTTATCATTTTCCAAACGATTTTTATTAAGTATTTCAGAAATTTCTTGTTATCATTTTGTAGATGTGTCCTGAAATGCAAACTTTATCAAAGGTTTTCTAGATCTTTTAAGCAAGCTGTAGCTCTCTGTTTATCGTTTAGAGCTCAGAGTCAGAGATATGCCTGAGGTTAGTTTATTTATTGTGTGTGGTGTGCAATGTATATAAATTGTGTTTTGTGCAAAAGGAGACCAGAGATTATTAATTACGATTTCGAAAATTGAACCTATCTTGAGAAATAGCTGTTTCGACGTGGATTGGATAGTAAGGTGCTGTTTTTATCTTTTTGCGATTGTAATTAATTTCGTGTTACCAATTAATTAGAATACATGTTGTTTAAAGGGACAAGATGCTTTTAAAATGCAAATTCCTACATTTAAAATTAAAAATATGTATAGCAATGTAGTTAGAATTTATATTTATTTTAATAACAGAAGATCGTTTTCCGTAAAAGTTGAAAGATTTAGCTCTGCACTTTCACTTCAGCTCTACACAAGTCCTTTTGATAGCTAGTTACAATAGGGAGTAGAAAATTCACTTATCGTAGTATTAAAAGTGAACCGATGGTTGGATTGAACTCGAAATTAGTAGTGACATTATTTGATATAGTCCTTTTGATACGAATGTAGGGATTTACAATTGAATTTAGAAATTATAGGGTTATAACTAATTATTCACGAATTATAAAATGTCAAATTTTTTCTGATCATTCAAACTCAAAAACTATTACTACCAAGTTTGAGTTCAATCTACCTATTAGTTCCATTCAGAAAAGAATCACTTTTGATGAATATTAAGTTCAACTTTGGAATTTTCAAAACTGGGACATCCAACCAGACTCCATATACCAAAAAAGTTAGAGATATACCTTTTGACAGGATAAAACTGTCTGCGAAAGGTAAATTATTACATAGTAAATCTTCGTGAAAATTTAGTAAAATAAGTAATAAAAACTAAAAGTTATTGAAATTTTTATTGCAGAGCTGCAATACAGTACTCAAAAACTTATATCATACCAGAAACACTCATTCGATTAATATACATTGGTATATTAGGGGTTTACGAATGGTGAACGATAAAGATTGATCAAATAATAATAACAACAACAACAACAATAATAATAATAATAATAATAATAATAATAATTAGAATATGTGTGATGAATATATATTTAGAGCATATCGACGCCTTAGAGGAAAAATCTACAAGTTCCAAATCAGATTTAAAAAATCAGCCAATAATATAAAATGTGTATAAATTTATATTATATATATTTATCATATATTTATGAATATACTCATAAATATACTGATATTTTCATTCGTTATCGTATAAAAATTGTTTCGTTTGCACGATAACGTATGAATATATAAAAATATATAAGGATTATATTCATAAATATATTAATTTATATTTAAGTCTGTTTTTGAATTTGTGGGTTTTCCTCTAAGGCGTCGATATAATAATGTATTCGATGAACTATTATAATTTATGAAATGATGATAAAATACATGAATGATTATTATGTCCACTAAATATACAAAATAATCATGTATTATCCTTATTTGGTTAATACTTGGTTAATACGTATTAACTTTACTTTGTAAACTCTTATATTCCAATGAGCAGTACTTACATGAGAACTACAAAGGAATGATCTTTGTATACGAGTACCATATTTCAGCCTTGTAATGAGTACTGTAATAACTATTTGATTTAATTAATGATTTTCTTGAATTTAAAATAAATGAGAATGCCTCTGTAATAATTTCCCTTTAAAGGCAGTTTTGTACTATTAAAAGGTATGTCTATGAATTTTTTGGTATACACAATCTGTTTTTATCCCTCGCTGTTCGAAATTTTTAGATTTAAGTTGACAATTAAATTTTGAATACATAAATAGATCTTTCAACGAATTTTTCTTTAAAATTTTAGACAATCCTACAAAAGAAAGTATTCTTATGTTCATTTTGCTTATGAATTTTTCCGAAGTCAGTACGCATTATATTAAAGTACAGTTTTTCGACTGTGTTTGAAATGATAAAGTTACCTTCGTTGTCTGTATAGGCGTTTTCTATGATATGCCCACTTTTTGTAGTGGTGGATTTTTTTCGAATAGATATTTTAAGCGACGGAATTGTGAGGGATCCTTTTATTTCAATATAAGATTGAATTGAGAGAACCTTTTTGCTGAATCGTTAATTCGAATATTTTTTATTTTGGTTGGACAGTATTGGTTTACAGCATTAGAGAAGTTTTGCTTTAACTTAATTTTAATATTATGACAGGTAATCCAGAATCCGTAGTTTTTCTCTTTTATCGTAGGTGTAATTTTATTTTATTTTATATATTTGATATATTATGTAACTTGTAATTTTTTAATATTTATTATTTACGTGAATTCACAAGAGTTTTTTATTTATTCTCGGTACCGTTACGAGCATAGTTGATTGTACGTATCTATTTATGTCGTTTATTGATAATTCTATTTTGTTGCTTGATGGTTGATATAATTGTAGATTTCTAAATTGCCGTTTGTTTCGACGTAATTTTGAACCTTTACCTATAGTTTTTTTAAATTGTGCAGTGGTTGTTTGCGTTTGTTCCTACAATTACGTTGATTGATATATTCAGCAGAGTATGTCTGGCTGTTGGCAGAGTTTAACCAATATGCAGTTATCAAAAGGGTCCGATAAATATCAATCTTAGTGTTGTAACCAGAACAAACATGAATTATCAGTAGAAATGTTGTACCTCTAGTCAGACATGTGTTGAGAATATTTCAAGTGGTGGATATCATATTGCTTACGAAAATAGCGTATGTAAAAAACATTTTTAAAACTCATTTATACCGCTGATGATGGTTTAAATGAGTTTTAAAAAACTTTTGGTTATTTGCAACTGCAGAAGGGTGATTAATATACGATTTTTTTATTTACTTTGTAATTTATGTAATTTTAATTTTTTATTTTTTATTGAGCTTTTGTATCGATGTTTGTTCTATTTATAACATCCATTTTATTTTAATGGATGAATAAATTTAGTATTCCTATACAGATTATTTTCCGAGTATATTTGAGGAAACTTTGCGGTACTATTTGTTAAAAATTTTCTATTATTATCTTTCTTTTAGATACTGATTTTTTAAAACATTTTTACCATTTTAAGCATTTCTTTCGAGAATAGTATTTTATTCGTTCTATATTGATAGGTTGTATTTCTATATTCTTTATTTAAAAAAGTAAAGAGCTGTTTTTGTACAGGTTTCTTTTTATACAAGTGATGAAATTTCTTTAGTCCCGCCATTAGATTAGCGACCTGCAATTCACATTAATTCTTTGATTCTGTTAGACAAAAGTAGTGTGAAGATACATATTTCTTCTTCTTTAAAGAACTAACGTAGTAACGTCCTCGAACGGTATTGGCATTCATCTTTTTGAACTGTTCTGAAAATACTACCAATTAACATTTTTTCGGCAGCAGAAGTCTTTTTGAAGTTTCGCATCCCGTATTGATGATAGTATCGTCGTGTATGATAGTGTTAATAATGTTACAAATCGCTATTATTATTCGATTTGTGACTTTATGTTTGACTGGTTAGAGGTTATATACCGGACGCGGTACGTCTCTTCCGTTCCGAACATGTCATGCAGCTATGAATGAGAACTTGTTGGCAGAGTTTAATCGTTGTTCAGTTTTCAAAACGAAAGTAACATTTGATGCTCAGTCATTTACAGCTTCCGGTGAGATATAACTGATGCGTATGCTATTTTACGTGTCTTGTTTAAGAATATTGTAATTAAAAAATATAATAACCATTGACTATACAAGTTAATTTTATCTAATCGTGCTAATGCTGTTTGTTTTAAATAATGATGTAAATAGAATCAGTAAATGATCGATTTTTGATGATCAATTTTTAAATGAACTCTCGGTCAGTTACAAATCCGAAAAAAATCTTCGTATTTGTAAAGTATTTCACAGGCTGACATTTAAAATGCGCAAGCCACTAGCGGGAGCAACTAGAACGCTGCAAGAGCTTTGCGACGCTAAGCAGCAAAAAGCATTAACGTTTCGCTTAAAATTAAAAGTAGAAAAAAGAAATCCCACAGGTGAAATATAAGTCGTAGAAATCCATTCGTCAAAGTGACTTGAAAATGATCTGTATATAAACATAAAGATACAAGAACTATTTGATTATGTATATGTGTTTAATTGTAAGCTTCATTGTATCTATAACAGTCGAGCTGACAATTCGACACGCAAGTGGCAAATGTACTTCCAAATTCGATTAGACACGCTCGAACTGCTTCGTTTCGTTATACTTGACGTTTCGCAAACGACTTGAGAAGTTCGCAGCGCACATTTGCTACTAGAATTTCTCGACGTAGTATATAAGAGAGATGTATTTGCTTCTTTTACTTGAATCTCTTCCTTGAAAAATGGAATTTTCCGTGTACATACAACGATATCGCCGAGCGGAAGGATAGCTTGCAGACATACCCTCGAGACCGTCAATAAAAACGAAGTGGATTTTCTTTATATACCGCCTTTGAACTTTTTTTCCGCCGTCTTTCTCTGCCCCGCGTGCACGCACAGATGCAGGCGAATACGTGACACCATTGTAAGTAAAAAATGTCTTTTCGTGACTTTGCGAATTTTAATGATGATTTATCTTCAAAGTCTACTTTAGAGTGGACATCGCAATGATTTACATACATACACTTTATTCAACATTTTACATTAAAGATTATTTAAATGATGGTTAATAGTAACAAAGCTTCCCGATCGCGAATATAAAAAAAGTTCGGATAGTGGCTTTATATACGTATACGTCGAGAGTAACGCTTGCATAAATAGAGAAAAGACAGAAGCTTTGATGCACGAGCCATATGATGTTTATCATTATCTCAGTGGAGGTTCATCCTAATCGCTTTGTGATAGCGCGAGCCCATAGCCCGAGGCGTCTCGAAGCTAGTATATGCGAGAATATCCTTTACCTAATAAGGTTTAAAACTTTAATCTCATTTGTCTCGACTCTCTTTCTCTTTGTTTCCGTTCCTCTTGAAAGAAAAAATATTAATATTCTAGAACGCGGGCGTCAGAGGTTTTTAATTAAAGAATTCACGCATGCGTTATAGGAATCGCACGTCTAACGCAATTGCAGAAAATTGAAATCCACAATACGTGAGCAGGACCGCATATAATATAGATGTGTAAACGTCGCTTCGCGGAACGCGGCAGGCGATCGAACGGAGGAACGTTGGATTCCACTCGTGGTCGTATATATCGTTAATTAACGAGTCTGGCGGAATGTAAAACAAAGAAGAAGAGCTATATGACAAAACTCGTCGCATGCATAGAAAACGACCAGGCGAAAAAATGACAAAAGACCGAGAGAATGCCCCCCCCCCCCCGCTATGCGGAATCGAACAGATATAAAGCGAGAAGGTGATGGTGCACGTGCAACATTTAACGCCTCTGCGTATATAATATATATACACATAGCTTGGCGAAACAGCTAATTATGCAAATGATTCCAAGGGAGCTCTGCGCAGCTCGTTAACGGCTAGATACAAGACGTCCCGGTGCGCGCGAGGAAAGAGACACGCGTACGTGCCCGGTACCTGGGCCTAGACTTAGCGGTCTGATTTCTGCTTTATACAATAAAGGAGAAACAGAGGAGATTCTCGCGGGCTTAGGCGCTGCCTACGTTGAGTTTCGCTTAAGTCCGGAGATTGTGTACGTTGTACGGCGAATAATATCACCTTTATAACGCAATAGTGCTATGTATATATTGGATAACGCAAAACGCAATGATTCTCAATTAGAAGCGACATTGAATTTTCCCGATCGGTGTAGAAAGTTACATAGGATCGCCTTGACGCGAAAGCTTCGTTGCGCTAAAGCTCAAGCTCAAACGTGCGCTGCGGCTAATATACATGGGAGTCGCTGTAGCGTCTCTCGCACGTCTCGCGAGTAAACAGCCAAGTGGAATCGTGTGCTCGATCTTGGTTGCACGGAGCAGCGCGACGACGAGCAATTTAATTCCTGCAGTGCAGTCGCGCGAGCATCCTCCTGCATTTCGACGGCGCTCGTTACCTCAGTGTATAGGTATATATATGTACGTATATATACGCAGTGTGGCTGTCGGGGAAAGGACTGGAATTAAGCTCGTATCGAATCGATCTTTGAATTACGTTTTTCAGATTAACGAGTTGAATGCCGAGAAATTCCCTTGGGCTCGGCGAAGCTGTAAAAATAAAAAGAGCCAAGCCAGATGGACGGGGAAGATATATAGTTTGAAAGAGAGCAGGTTGAGTCTATTTGAATTATCATATTTCCATGGGAAATAGTACACCGACGAGATTCGTTTTTCGAACGCAGATGAGCTTTTCGCGTGCATTAAGTAAGGTGCAAGGGAACTTACGTAATTACAGCAGAAGATATAAGATAGGAATAAAAGTTTTTCGAATTCAAAAAGTCAATAGATTACAAAACAGTTAGAAAAATGTGTTCTACTAAAGGCACGCTGGGTTCAAAAAAAAGCGGTCATCCATCTATGTAACAACTGCGCCTCATAATGCTTAACTGCGGTGATCGGACCAGAATCCGCGTATTCTGCATAGTATGGCTATTGGAGAAATTTAATCGTCAATTACTTAATAAGTTCATTGGTTTACTGTACGGCTTTCAAAAAGTTGCAAACAATATTTTCAAGCATCATGTAACGAAAATAAAATTTAATCATTCGCAGAATCGTATTACCTGTTTTTGATGTATAATCGTAAAATCGAAATATAATTTATTTATTCAATTTATACGATAATAGAATAATAACAAGTCAAAATGAATTAATCATGTTAAAAAAATGTTTTAAATTACAAAAAGAGATACCAATGGAGCTCGGCGTTTCGCAATAAGATAGGTAAAAAGAAATTCTGCGAATATTTTCTGTCGCATCTTGTCATTTATAATCCCATGCATCTCGACTTATGCTCGCTATATTTGTAGACTGTTCTTCTGTGCTCTCCTTCCTTTTATGTCTGGATGGAAAAAAACATAAGCCACAAGAATCATACCGAATACACTCGGGCTCACGCTTTCTGCGAGCTTTGCACTCATTGTTGAGAGCCAGGGTCCTGCTTCGTTAGCAGCGCAAGCAATCACGCGTTTACACTACCGCGGCGATAAATACAGTCGGTGTCAATGTGCGCTCGAATGAGAGGGGGAGCGAGAGAACGTTTGCAAGCTCGCCGCCAGTGCGGGTACATTTTAATTACAGTCGTCGAGGTTGCAACGCTCTCCGCTGTACGCTTCCTTTCTTGCGAGCGCATACGTGTACAGAGCGTGCAAGCTCCAGTTGGAATTTCCTTATTAAAATTGCTAAGCAAAAGGCACGCGGCTACAGAATAGCATCGATGCTTCAACATTGCCAGCGTTGCGTATATGTACACTTTGTTTGATTTATTATCCTTCTGAAAAATTTTCCTTTTGTACGCAATATATAGAATACAAAAAGCATCGCGAGAGCTCAATACGGACAAGTTTCTCTCTTTCTCGCGAAACGAATTAAGATGGCACATATTACGACGCCCGAGCGCACGCTCGCGCATACACACACGCACACACACACAAACACTCAGACACACACACACATATATATTATACATATACGCGAACTTATATAAATTCCCCGAGTTTGTGCAACGCTCGCAAGCTCCCGTGCCGCACGCGAGAAAATGATTTCGGAACGGCCGAGCTTGATTCTCTTTCTCTCTCCTCCCGAGGCCGGAAAAGCGAGCATACACTACATACCCCAGTGGGATAACTGCTACCGCCACTGTGTAAATATTTGCCTCATCAGAGTGAACCGGCCAGTTTCCACGTCTTCTTACCTACTTTTTCCGCGTATGCGTTCTCGTGTGCACGAGCGCGTGTGTATCGCAATATCGTGTAGCTTTAATGAAAAAATGCTAAGCCGAAGACGACACCTGCCGCGAGTGACGGCTCTATGTTTCTTGTGTATATATGTGTGTTTCAATACACTCGTGCACGTTTCATATGGAAACTCGGATGTATATATATATATATATATATATATACACGTGCGGTTTTTCAAGCGCGAAAGTTTAACATGTACTGTATATATATATACATATACGAGTTTCTACAAACCAGACGCGCGTTAGCCGTCGCGCATATAATTATATCACTCGAGTCCGGCTGTCTCTCTATATACGCATACGTGTGTTTATGTATATAGAGCACACGACATGTTTGCAGCAGATTGTCCCTCGCGGCTCTATCCATATTCAAGAGTCCTGTGCCATTATTTAATCCGTCGAAATATCCGCCACATGACGCGCAAGCCAACTTCGCACTTCTGTATATTATATATATACATATACATATATATATATATATATATAAAATATATATATACGTCAACGCTCTCAACGAGTATCTTGTTCTCTGCATATATGTATGTAAGTGTATATATGTGGTGATATGAAGAGTGATAATAATTACGAGACACACCGAGTTTGTGTGTACACAGTGAGTTCGTCACTTCTTGGTTCGCTGGGAGCTATAACAATTCGTCGGTTCGTTGAACGCGTTGAATGAGAGATTCTCGACGAGTTTAATCCTGATTATATATCAGTGTATATGCATGAACGTACCTACACGTACGCGCAACACAAGCAACACAAGCAACACAAGCAACACAAGCAACACAAGCAACAGTGTGCCTTCTAAGAGGATTTCGTAGGCTATTTATCGTCTCTTTTGAAGCTATATACTTTGGAAAATCGCTCAGCGCCATCGAGAGCATATATCTCTATATACAGACGATAGTTTGTCTGATGAATTATTCTACAACGACCTATGAATCTCTCTCTCTCTCTCTCTCTCTCTCTTGGGCGCGCGCGCGATATTGCGCTTGTAAAGCTCGTAAAACTTGAGCGCAAGCCGCTATTTTCTTTACTATCACCCATTAGTCGTTTCTCGCACGTATACATACGCATGCACGTACAGCGATTCGGTTGAAGTATAGAAGAATATTCGCCCAGCGAAAAGTTCGCTTATCCGCCGTATGATTCCCAATAAACTTTCATCGCGCTCTCGCTCTCTGTCTCTCTCTCTTGCCCTCTCTCTTTCTATCCGATAAAATCTTGTTTGCGAGAGTCGGCCAAGTTTTCGACGTCGGCACGCGCGGAATATTCTTCTCCCTCGCGTGATTTGCCCGTCCGCACGCAAGTTTTCCAACTGCGCGCGCAAACGCTCCTTATGCTTTACGACTGATAGTTATTACACTTTTCTACTTCGTTGCATGTATATATGTGTACAGCGGAATTCAAGCCAAGCTGCGCATTAGCTTCTGCGTCAGCTGCGTATCGGAAGTGTCTTCTTCTTCTATGGTATATGCGAAAAAGAGAATCCAGAAAGAAAAGGAGGACAAAAAAATGGCGGGAAATTCAAATTCACTCGCGAACTTGCGCGTGCACTCACCGTGTTATATTGTATCAATTATGTAAATACCGGCGTTTTTGGTTAAAAGGATCATGTCGACGAAATTTATTTAAGGCAAGCGCGTGAGCATCGTCGCTAGTCTCGGCACGTCAGAGTACTTTTGCGGTGAGAGAGAGAGAGAGGTATTCCTCTGACAGTAGCATAGCCATGGGGAAAAACACGCTATATACCTAAGCTTCTGAAGACAGGAAGTGTTGTACGAGTGCCAGTATATAGTCGCAGACGAAAGGAAAACACCTTCATATTCCGAAGACGACGACACATCCCTGAGATCTATTGGTTGTCGTGTCTCACTACCGCAGCACTACGACGACGACTACAACGACATCCTAGACATTTGCGATTTTCACGAACACGCAAGGAAAAGTGATAAGGCGATATAACCGCTACGCGTTTCGCTTTCGTTTTGTTACCGTTACGTGAGAGCTTTTTTTTCTCTCTCTTTCTACTCCTTTCGTTAGACCCTTTTTTCCAACGCCGCATAATGGTATTCCAGTCGCGTTAGACTTTATTGCGGACAAGGAAAACTCGAGTACAATTTATACGAGTCGATCGAATAATTCTCCCTGAACGACTTGTATGTGTGCGAATTAAGGCACGAGAGTTATGAGAAGCACGTCGTAATTAATATAGAGCTTTTCGGCATTATTAGTTTCTAGAGGGATTATTTATGTGTTTCTCAACGGCAAGTAATCGTTAGTGGTTTTATAATTAAGCTAATGTTCTGGTTGGTTCAAAATTTTCGCGTTAAAACTTGAACTTTTACCCTTATTCTGATAATTCGTTTAAACGTCACATTTACGTTGAAATATATTTATACTGATTTATAATGTAGTTTCCGTGTGAAAATATCATTTTGAAGTACGAAACACATTTACTTCTAAATGAGTAGGCATTAATTTTCTTCAACAAGTTCATTGTGTCAAAATCAAATCTTGACAGCCTTCCAAATTAACTGCATTTCATCAAGTTGAGAGTTTCCAAAATGGAACAACTGAACCGTAACGATGAATTTTGAGGACCCCGAAGCTTCGATAATTCTTGAACATCTTCGAAAAAAAAGAAATTCGATAGGAAGAAAGATAGAATGGAAGAGAGAGAGAGAGAGAGAGAGGGGGGGGGGAAGAATGAAGCAAAAATGCTAAAGCACGACTGCACATATATAGCAAGAGACTTCTCGCTTGAACAAACTCGCTTGAAAGAGTACACACAAAGCGAGAGCCAGAAAACTCGATTCTATTCAAAGCAGCAGCAGCAGCAGCAGCAGCAGAAGCAGTAGCAACGACTCTGTCTCGACGTTCCTTTGCTACAGTAGTAGCTATGGAATCTCAAAGTGCACACATACACTTACACCTCGCGCGTTGCACCATCGGCTATGACAAAGCTCTACGGAATAGATATATAGCACAACGATGCAGTGCCACCAGCGTCTTTCGCGAACAGTTGCAGTACGCGTATCCTGTGCTATGCAGGATTCCAACCTACGATCAAAGGGAGCAGTCGGTATTGCCGGTATATATACCTAATAAAGACCTGGCTAAGCTCTTTTGACATCTCAGTCGAAAATTCGTAAGTGATCGCACGAGCCTCTATCTCATATTCGCGTGTAATTTTATTTCCAAGCGCAAACGATACACCCTGATGCATTATGGAACGAACTAATCGAAGCTTCAACTGTATACACGTATATGTGTGCGTGGGTAAATATATCTATATATGCATATTATATAGCAGAGCGATGACAAAAGAGCCAACGCTACACAGCGCAGAGGCAAAGGTAGGTTAATTCACTTATACTCGGGTTACGGTGTATTACGTGTAGAGGATCTCTTTGCGCGAGTGTGTGCATGTAAATGCGCGCACGTGTACACACAAGAACGCCAATGTATACATACACGCATAGACGCAGTAAACGCGGACATGCAGCTGGAGCACAATATAATGCCTCGGGCGGAGGATCATAAACCCCAGGTGTTACGCCAGGAATCTTCGAAGCCCATAAACAGCAAACGCGCTACACGTTGCAATTCCAAGTATAATAGTTAACACAGCCTGATACCGGTAAAAGGTGAACACACGCGCGATGCCTAGGCTTGATTTCTCCATCATCAGCGCCAGGAATATAACGTCGATCGCGGAAAAACACACAACCCGCCTTGCAAGACTTTCGGCTTTGTTATTAAAATACAACTAGTTACAGGTATATCCATGTCTATATATACCCTGCATAGGTACACATTCATGTATTTACGTATACGTATATATATGTGCGACTGAATACACATATACACACTTAGAAGAGACGCTCGCCGTCATTCGTCTCCTCGACAAGGGAAGCTATCCAAATAGAAACTGCGGCGTGCGCACGACCGCAGCGCGCGTGTAACCCGCACTTACATACGCGCTCGGAGAGCTCAGGGGAGTGGTGGAGGGCCAATTTCCTCTTCGCTTGATATACCTATATAGCTCTGGCCTCAATTCCCAAGACTAGTTTCCATCCGCCGTGTAATAGAGCTGCTGCTGCTGCTGCTGCTGCTGCGCGTACGAAAAATGCGACGCGTGGCATTCTCAAGTAGTCAGGCGTGTAAGGAACAATTTCCAAGTGAATTATGTACTGAGTGGGTGGGTTGGGGGTGCACGAAGAGAGCAATCGACGATTGGTTTTATATGGATCGATTCGACTTGATTATCGGGAAATTTATCGGTATTGTCGGTGAGTAATGCGGTTGCATGCTAGGTGCGTGCGTTTGTGTGCGACAGAGAGAGAGATAGAGTGGCATTTTGACCCCTGCTGGGAAATTGGAAATTGGAAATTGGAAATTTTGTTCTATACGCAGAATTTTATTGATTATTGTGAACTGTTACAACGATTCGCTGAAATCGACAGAACTTGTTACGAAAGTTCGGTTTAATGTTTGTAGTTGGCTCTGGTTTTATTGAATTAACGAGTAAACTTCTTTCCCTATAGTTAGCGTTCGTATACTTAATTTTAATCGATATAGATGACAATCCCGCTCTACGCGTTCGGTATTACTCAAAATCATAGCTTAATTTGGAATTCTCTATACATATTTGTAGCGCAGAATAACATTTTTGGATCCATAGCGGATGTCAAAAAAATACTGGTAGCAGGATTCATTTTAAGTAAAAAAAGGTAATTTAATTATTGTACAAACTGTACCGAAATCCGATTTGTTGTTGGCTGTGGAAAAGCGAGCTAAACCTGTGCTTTGAGCATGTATATGTGGCGATCGTCGGACGACATGATAATCCGCGTTCGTCATTTGAAGCTGTTGGTTGAGCTGATTGACGATCATTGACCGTACACAATTTTGCGCTTAGAGGCTAGTGTCAAGTTAAAAGACGTAATAAAATTGTATGTTACCATCGTGATTACTATAAATTTTCGTTAATTTTCGGCCTGAGCGTAAACTCAATAGCATAGGCAATCTAATGCAATTTAACAGAAGGTTACTACTTATGTGTACAGCGTGTATGATAAAAGAGGTTTTAATGACTCAGATGTTCGTTCTATCTCTATTCCGTTGCTGCTTAAATAAATCAGAAGATTGTAATTGTATATAAACGAATTTAAATACAGTCTTATGAGTTAGGAGACATATAAATAAGATTCGAGTTGATTATGGATTTAGTATGAGTGTGGTACAGTAATGTATGATGAATTTGGTATAAAGGGACGCACTTTCTGCCTTTTACTGAGAATACAACTAAGCACAGAAAGTTTCCAGCTCGCTCTTTCTCAGGGAAAGTTCGCCTAGCCAGTGAGCATAGCGTCAGAATTTCCAGGCCCTTTTAAACGAAAACCAGTCCTATGCTCGCGATGCTTTTCCGAACTTTTTCTCGTAGTGCGGTGTAGTTTTATCTTTCTATTTTTAACTCTTTCTCCTGTTTATTATTAATTTTTTTATACAAAAACAAACATATTTAGTTTATTGTAATAGTGGTTATGTTTTATTTATAAAAATCTAATACTTACATTTACTAATGTTTATTTAATAATTATGAATTTAATTGCGTGTTAACATCTGATATATGTCTTTGTATGTGTATATATATATTTTCGGTTTACCTCATTATTTCTTAGCTCATTACGGGTAACTGTAAGTTATATTTGCTATGTGTGTTTGTTTATTATAACAGCATGTTTTATAATGTTCGGTTTCATGGTTATACGATTTATACCAGTAATAAACTATAAAACTACTTGTACGGATATATATTTGTATGTATAGTATGTGTTTGTGTAAGTATAAGTACCTCCCCTTCGTACTTCTCTTTGACACAAAATGTATGAGCGTAATTGCGTTTGCGCAGTTCATATAGGAACAGAATATTATTTTACAAGGTTTTTCTACATATGCGTATCTATCGACGCCTTGTAGAAGAACCCTGCCAGATCAAAAAAAGATTTCACGAACCAGCCAATTCGATCGTATAAATTTATGTTAAATATATTTATAAATATATAATTATAAATTGATATATTTACGAACATATTCATAAATGTATTTATTCGTGTAGCACAGTAGGTTATCAAAGAATATTGATGGTGAGATCAAAGATACCGAATATCGATGTTGTTTTAATTGGACCTTTGCGTCGTTATTTACGACTTAAAATAATAAATAGAAACAAATGTTCTTAAATTAAATGCAAAACTAGATACGTCGCTACGACAATAGTGAATCATGAGAAAAACTCTGTCAAAACGTCAAATCCACTTAATAAAACATCTGCGACATATTTGAACTAATATTTTTCCCATACTGAGAATATAGAGCTCTCTCTCGTGTCAGAAATGGGTCTAAATATATGTAAATCTAAAAAAAGAGCTGCATTACGCGATATATCTCTGTCATCGAAGCTCCTAGTCCCTGGAGTTCAGAGCCTTGAGGGAATCTCGCCTTGGTCACTATAAAAAAAAATCACAAAGAGAAGGCCCACGGGGCAAGAATTCCGGAAAGACGAGCTTGCGGAAAAGCGCTAAAAGCAAAATAAAATTATGGAGCTCGTACATTAAAGGATGAAAAAGTTTTAATACCGAGGTTCGTCTCCCGAGGGCTCGGTATACGTATACACAGTTTTGCGTCGAAAACTTATTGCGTTTCTCGATCCATAAGGGCTACCTGTACCAAAAAAAAATCATGGGTTTTTGCCGGACACGTGTTGCTCCTGCTGTGTGTACAGTCGAAACTTATTTACCCGCGGGAGATCGGTATTTTGCAGTCTCTCGGTGCACGTTACAAATACGTGTGAATCGAAAGAGTCAGGCTTTTGTTGCAGCATTTCGCTTCTTTCTCTTCTTATAGCTTTTTCGTGTATATATACATACATACACCCATGCATGAGAGAGAAAGACACGTTCATATTTCGCGCGCATCGAGTACAATGGATCGAGTCAATAACGCGAGAGCTCTGTATTATGTGACGGAGTTTTTTCCTTTCTTTTCGGAATTTAATATATACGGGTGCGGCTGACACAGAAATTTTCTTTCCATCAGATGTATGCTCCGATAAAGTCTTGTCGGGCCCATATAAAGGAGAAAAACGTGAGCTTCGTTCGCTTTGACAATGGGCCCGGATATATGTACTGTACGTAGTGAGTAAATATGCTATATTTTTTCTTCGCATCCGCATCGCGATTTTCGAGTAAAAGTAAAAATGCGTTTTTCAAGCCTTCCTGATGCTTTTTAAGTCATTCTATCTTCTTATCTCTCTCTCTCTCTCTCTCTCTCTCTCTCTCTCTCTGGCTGACAATGCACGAGAAACGAAATGGTATATTGTATTTGCTTTAGCGATTTTCAAACGCGTCTACGTCGAACGTTTTTGATTATCCCGTGCGTAGTCGCGGACAACAATGTTTACGATAAGAAAGAACAAAATTCACCATAGAGAAAATAATAAAAAAGTAACTCTCCTTCTCCCATCCTTCGGAGGATGACTTTGTAGCTCGTCGAGCTACTGCTTTTTCTTCGACATACAGAGACAGAGAAAGAGAAGGAGAGAGAGTGTCGTGTGCACGAAATCGAGGTTGTAGTACAGTAGCAAAAGCAGCGAACGCAAGATGAAAGCGGATATCGAACGAAGAGGGTATTACGGGTGGTGAGGAAGGCTTTCGCGATAGCTCGAATGAGAACGTCTGTCTCTCTCTCTCTCTTTCCCTCTCTCTCTCTCTCTCTCTCTCTCTCTCTCTCTCTCTCTCTCTCTCTCTCTCTCTCTCGTTCGACGATTTATACGACGGGAGAAAAAGTCGTAAATTACGTATACGAGAGAGCGAGTCGCGTTTCCGCTTCGACGTTTATGGTACTCGATACCTCTCTCCCTCTCTTTCCATCTCTCTCTCTCTCTCTCTCTCCCTCTTTCTGTTGCGGAAGTGTGTGAGAGTATGTATATGTATATATATATATATATGCTTAAATGTATATAGCTTGAGCGGAAATTAAGACTAGTGCGGAAGGTGGCCACAAGCTTCTCTGGCTCAGCAGGTCTTATTTATACTGGCAGATGCAGAGACGATTAAGGGATGCTCTAAGCGTCGCATAAACGTCGAGGTCTTCTTTGCGAATGGTAAACACATGTCCAAGTAGACTTCTAGTCGTATAAACAAAGTTTTTACGAAAGTGTTTTCGACGACACGTTAGTCGCTGAGAGAAACTTTCTTCTTACGATACATACATATATATTTGCAACTATACACAGTACGTGCTGTATACACAGTTGATTCGTATCTTTTAAGACCGGTGTGTTTTTTAATTTGAATTTACAGTTGGGCAGATAAAGACAATATATGTGGCAGGGAAAGTTTTTAATTCCGACTTTCTGTTTTAATAAATCTTCGGCGTCGTTATACACGGTAAGGCCGATAAAATATCTCGGCCCCGAACCTCCCACACCTCCCTCTCGGAGACTGGTGTGTTTCGGTCTCTTTAAATCTTAAAGCTCGCGAGGCATATTGCCTCAAGGGTTGTTAAGACGTCACGGTTAAAGTACAGTGTTTTCGGTCGGTGTCTCTAATTAACTTTTGTCGACTACGATTCTCATACCGTACTGCATGATTTATATTTTCCTTTTCCTACACAGCTTCAAATGGGTTATACATTGTTATTTTTTTTTATTTTAACCGCGCGAAGATTAATTATGACAGTAGAGAATACGAGCTTTAAAAGTTGGACGTACGCGTCTATGTGTTTAGGTGTTAGCTTTCGCCAGTCAGAAACTTTTGAACATGCCGTCGTCAAATTTTCTAACTTTATTCCGGTAGAAATGATAATGGCGTGTCGGCTAATTGTGGGCTAATTTTAAAGTTAAAAATGACACACTGATATTGTTACGCTGTTAAAGAACAAAAGCATTCTGTTTTGTTAAACGTAACATCGTTGCTTCAGGTAGTTTCAATTTTTAAACGTAAAGCTTTACGCCTTTTTGTACTATTATTACTATTTTATTTTAGTAGAAAATATAAATAAACAACATGGTGTCGTAAATCTTTAATCAAATATAATGTTAACAGTGTATATGAATTGAGATTTAAAATGGAATCTTTCGTTTTTAACAATAATATCCATGTTTAATCAAACTCGTTTACGGACGAAAATTCCGCAATGATAACTACAGCCAATAACTGAAAATATGGTCGTCATATTGATTTTAGTCTCAAATCCTTCCATTTAATTAACACGTTCACAGACGAAAGTGATTCATTTACCGGTACGTCTTTGTTATTTTACTGGCGATTACTCTTATATGAATGACTCAAGTTATAGTTTACTTAAAAAAATACAATGAAATTTCTTTAATTAAAAATTTGATGCATATCTGCAAAGCTGTACTCTAATTATAATTCTAATTTATGGTATAAGGGTCACTAAAATGAATGGATTTTACTTCATTTTAATTATTGACAGTCCCAATATGTCAAGTAATTAATTGGATAATTAATTATTTTGCTTCGGGGATGTCAAAAAAGAATGGTTCGATTAAAAAAAAGGGAACTTCGGGAGCAAATAATATATTAAACCACTTGGAAAGCTTTTATTTGCATACATTACATCTTCCTACATGGATTATTTACGAACGGCTACTCGAAAATAAATACATCGGAACAATCGAACAGCTCAACAATATTTACTCGAATGCACGTACAAGCGCACGAGCAAATAATCAATATAGCGAATATAATTCCTCGCTCCGTATCAGCCTTTGCGAAACAAAAAGAAAATATATTCAAAACATTAGCCAACCTGCATCCGTTGTCGATCTCGTATCTTCTCTCAATTTCGCCCCTAATAAAAGCTCAAGGAAGTTAAAAAAAAGAAATCTCGACCCGAGACGGAGCTTAATAGCACCAAGTGCAGCTGCAAAGAGCGCTTTCTTCCGCCGCTGCAGGTGGCACTTAGAGACGAGGCTGAAGCTCGGCCAGACGAACGAGCGAGCTTGGGCTCATTCAAACCCCCCAATTACGATGTCGTGTGCCTGCGACACTCGAGGACATAAACGACACCGACACAGTTCGCTTCTTTACGAGTTTTCCTTCTCTCTCCCTCTCCCTCTTTCTCTGCATTTTCAGCTTATCAAAAGCGTTTTGCTAAAGTTACCGAGAAAAATATGGGAAACACAAGTAAAAGGCTTGATCAGCTGGTGTTCGCGTATTTGAAATTTCATCTGAGAAACTTGCAAATTGTACGTGTATACATAGACTGACTTGCACGTTGGTGCACAGTGCGTATGTACACATACATGTGTGTGTATATATGTATATATACGAGTAGAGATATGTAGTAAAGCCTATTTCACGGCTGCGGTTACACAGTTCGATACTTAGGCGCGAAACAGTAGTATACAGAGTAGACAGGGCGCACAACCCCATCAGTTCTCCTCTCGCTTCGAAGACACTACTGTGCCAACTTGGCGGGTGGTGTAGCGCACCAGCACACGTGAATGATTAACTCGTGCTACAGCCGAGTCATCGTTTCCAATTCAGTGCAGCTGCTGTGCACAGAATACTGTGTACCTTTAAGACGATGTCGGAGCAATGCTGATTGCTTCGACTATTCTGTACACCTTCCCTAGCCTTGCAACGTTTTTCAGGTATATTCCAACTTGCATAATAAGCGTATACGAGCTTGATATGGTAATGTGCATTTCATTACCTGTGTTAGGCTTCGAATAAGTAAGTCATAGTCAATTTGATATTTGACGATACGAATTATATCTTAATTGTATATTCTTCTCATGCATACATAACTATTATAAACGAAAGTGATAGTGAAGGTGCTTCTGTCTCATCCGGCAATCAGTACCGCACCATAAATACCGATAAATGCCGGGAAAGGGAGAGAAAGAAACAGATTGCCATTGCGTGCCAAGTGGCCAGCGCCTTACTCTCTCTCTCTCTCTCTCTCTCTCTGGAGCTGGGTATATAGCTAACCAGGTAGCTGCAACAGCAGTTTCATAAAGCCTCTTTTAATTATTCGCGCGACCGGTCCGTCACGCGAGCCATCGATCTCCTCTTACAGTCACGTACAATACGTACATGTGTATACACACACTGTCTTCTGCTATTTAGAATCCGTTGAGAGTTTACAGTAGTGCGTGCGTATATGTATGCACATAGTCACTCGACAATTTTTTTTATTTCTCGAGGTGGATAAGGTCTGCGTACGCATAAAGCTTTTTGTGGCTCATTCGGTTAAGATTGTGCTTGTGATGTTGAAAATCATGTATACATTTTTAAGGTGATACATATTTATGTATGGTCATGTTAGAATAGCATAATATGTTGAAAACAGAATACTGTTTCCACAGTAATGGAAGATTCTTGTTTCAGTGTACTGAATTGATAAGAACGGGTCAGTATTGTAGCAGTGCACTCTCTTGCTATTAGTTTGATGGATTTATGTACGAGTTAAAATTTTGCACAACGTGATAATATACTATCCCGACAAAGTTTGTCGGATTCAAGACACAGTGATGAAACTTTGAGCAACTTCAACTACTACTTAGTGGGACCTAATGTACAAAATACCAAGTAAAACCATACCGAGCTTGATTACTAGAACATTTTCGTATTAAAGCTTTGTTATCAAAGCATTCAATTTATAATGTTTCATATTTGTACACTTGTTTGAATATCCCCTGAAGGGATTTCACATTTTATCATTAAAATTCGATACTATTTTATATTATTTCAAGATTACAATTACTTTTTCATAATAATAACTTTAATAAATCGTAGTAAAAATAAATTTTTCGCTTTCACTATGCATCGATCAATATAAACTTATTAAATTAATTTTCAAATCTTCTACTTTCGTATAATGTTAGGTGAACAACTAAAATCATCCGTTGAAAAGCCTTTCAATAATTTATTTTACTTATTATTTAATCTTGTATTGCAACCTTTTAGAGGCTACTGTAGCTATATGGTAGTGTTAAACAAGATATATGTCGGTATTGTAATTTCAGTTTATGAATTATATTGAAATTACATTGATGGAGATATTAACTTTTATGGTAGTTATTTTCATTTCCCATAGAATATGCCGAATATTGAATTGATGGTTTTCGAATTATCAGATATAACTACGTTTGATAATTCGAATATATTAAATGTACTTTGAATATGTTAAAATATACTATGGAATTTTTGTCGAAATAATAGTAATGAAATATTGAGTCATCAACATATTGACCCTCCTCACTCCAGTAAGTAACAAATTATTACACTATTTGTCAACAAGCTAGTAGAGACACAATGGCTAACTACTAATCATGTATTTATTGAATAATTTACTTTTAGTAATTACAATGTAACTAAGATACTGTCTATACTGTGTTGTTACTCTTTCAGTACAAATTTAACACGAAGTGTACCAGCTTTTATTATTGGTTCAGTATTGGGCTATTTTTACATGGATAGTAATGCGGGTTAAAGGAGATTCGAATCGATGTGATATACAGAGAGGAATAGGTGCATGCACATATCGACTAACGATCTATCATGATTGCGTGAGTCTGAATCGAGGTGATGAGTATGGCAGAATTTCTCCCTCTTAACTTTTTATACAAGTCGTTCGTGACTTGTAACAACGGGATAAGTTGCAAATTCTATATAGAGTCAGGAGAAAAAAGCTATTATTAATCATTCACGTCGCGTGAAAATTAGCATTATTTTTTCATTTTAAATATACATCGGCAATAGGCATTCCTTGATTATTGGAATATTCAAGGATGTAAGTCAATGATACGTGAATAATTTTTTTTTAATTCAACGCTTAATATATCTATTTTTTAACCTACAAAAGTGAAGATGACTAATGTGTGCATTTGTTTGTTGGCCTTAAACTAAGAGGCGCTCGATTTTGAAATATTCGAGGGTGCTGGAAAGTTTGTTTTTGAAAATGTTGTCCTACACTTACGTATATTCAAAAAACATCTGAAAACGTTAAATGTAGAACCTTAGTGTACAATGCATATCTAGCATAATGAGAATCTAGTATTTTAGAAAAGTAATTCAGATTGAATGGCTATAAGACTACTTAACGGAAATTGTAAGCCTAGCTTGGAGAAAATTGATTGATACTTGGCTTCAAATTCCGAGTCAAGGGGATTCTATAAGATCCCACAGATAAATTTGTTTCGTCCAGTGAATAAATCATTCTCACCATCATTTTCACCATTAACAGAGGTTTAGATACTTTAGTTAATGATAGCTATTGAGTATTAATGACTTAAAGCTTTTTCTATTCATCTCCACAAATATCCGTATCAGACCAAAAACTTTTTTATTCTTAATGACTCGGAGCTTTACTTCATGTCGATGATAAATGCATATACGTGTAAGAGACACGGATACACTTTTGGACTTTGAGGACTAGATAAATAATTATAATCGACCTCACGATGTTCGCACCAATTGTAAACTTTTTAAAAGAAACTAGTGAAATGTTCAAAATAGTAAATCATTATTTTTTCTGTATTTTTAGATCTCTCGAGTAAGCTTAGCGATGCGTTAGGTGGGTCAAGATGAATCTGGGCACAGTGTAGTACTTGGAAAATGCGGTCAATCCTAATGAAACAAGCTTAACTACGGTTTACAACAACACAACCTAGCTTTCTCGAGCTTTGGTATTATTATAGACCATTGACTTAAATATTAATATTAAAATTGTGACTACGACTTACATAATTAATGGCCATAAATACGCAACTTTTTGTTTCGACTGAGTTTAAAAATTTTTCTTTTAAAATTTGTTACTTGAAAGTCAATAATGTATATAGTTATAGTAGTTGGTTTAATTAGTACTTGTGCAATAAACAAAGTTTTCAGTTGCACAGCTGTTTGATGTAGCTAAGGCTGCACGACCGTTAATTACGAAGTTAGTAATTACACTGACGAACAAATCGACGAATCAAAATGGTTCGAATCCTTATTTTTATATTTATACGGCTCATAAAATTGGTTTAAATTCTAGATTTCGAGTAAGCTTAACAACTAGCAATATTTTTATGTTACATCAATTTTACAGTTACACGTGCAAATACTGATTCGATATTATTGTAAATTTAACGAAGATAATCCTGAATTGTCAACAATTAAAATTAAACGTACTGTAATACTTAAAAAGACATTCAATTTAAGGTATAGTTAGTCTCACAATATTAGATAGTCTTTTTCATTGCGTGGATAAACTTTGCCAATAGCATTATAATATTAGCATTAAGCAATATACACTTTTGATGTCTTAAGATATTAATAAATACTATCGCGTAGAGCTCAATTTTCTATTCTTCTAAATACTTATCTTTTGAGATTATAGATACACTTAAATTCATAATTTTATAACCGAATTATAACTTAGTAGATGTAGGAAAATTGGCTTTAAATCTGGATCAAATAATATGATTTAAAGGATTTTCTGATTTTTATATATTTTCGAATGGAAACGGCTTTTAAACTCGAGTATTCTTTTAAACGAACTTTATTCTTTTTAAAAACAAAGCCGTTTTAGCTGTTGGCGTAAATTTTGTTTTTGCTCCAAGGCATGAAGTTAAAATACCGTTAAAAATACACGTGAAAATACGCAATCAAAAAAATAATATAATAACTTCCTGCAATTGTTATTTTTGTTCAGATCTGAGTGAACAAATATTGGAGATAATTACCTACGACTTTTGTATGTCCTTAAGATGATTGTCTTTTTTCACATCTACGGTTTTGTACTGGAAAAATTTCTATTATTTGCGTTAGTTTTCGAATGTGCCCTTCAGATGCAATGATGAATATTAACCTTTATACCCTTCGAAATGCTGTCGATACGTATCTATACGGAATTTCATTAAATTTTTTAGTCTCGGAACGCCCATCGGTACTGGAAGTTATCAGTGGTTCTGAAAAATCATTTATAATTTTTACTATCTAATTATAAGTAAAATGTATTACGGAAATATCCGACTTACAAGTCAATTCTAACATGCACATGAAGTTCACTTTCAATACATATTTTACAATACTTAGACAAATACGTTATTTAAAAAATAATTAAATAAACTCCTTTAATCGCTAAAATATTGAAATATAAACGCTATGTGAATATGTGACAATTATCACCGGTAATCGAGTTTCTTAAATGCTGAAACTGAATAGCGCATCAATAAATTATTCCTTCTTGTATAATACATCGTATCGCGCCAGATTAAAAAAAAAACTTAACTCGATATCGCGCGCGAAAACCAATAAAACAAAAAATATCTATTTTAATACAGAGAAAATGCTTCTTACAAGAGAAAGACGCTTAGCCGTTAAAATAGTTATAGTAAATCCTAAGACTTAAATGATTGAACGCGTGGCACATGTCGAAAATCGTCTCGTGGCTTGAGGGAACTGTAAATATAGTCGCAAGCGGACGAGAGCGCGCGCACTATGTATACTTTATGAAACGCGGTCGCCCGTTATCTCGACGTGGACGTCGGGACATTTTCGTTGGGCGAGCGTTGCTTCCAGCAAGATTGAACCTACTCCTCGAAATGTCAATACTCCGTCGGGAGTGACAGTAACGCGGAACCGCGCGAAGCTAAAAATCAAAGAGAAGTATGTTGTGCGAAAAAGACTTAGAATCGATTAAGTGATGCGCTTCGAATATTCGGAATTCTGGTTTACATTTCCACTGAAGAAATCCAATTGTCGTTTGATGGCAATTGATTCTATTGATAATATGGACCATTGCTGAATATTTACTGTTCGATAGTATACTACCAAACAATAATGGTGGAGTGTTGCTTTGGTATTGATTTGACAAGGGACCGATAGTGTATTTTGCGTATTCCGCAAATATACTGGAATAACAAGTTTGGTACATTTTACCCCGAATTGTGAAGAAATGTCTCGTTCGAGAGTTAATTTGATATAGTCTGATAAAATAATATGATTTCTATCGATATTGTAACGTTAATTTACAACTTTATAGAGATTGTCTTCTACTGTTCTAAAGATGTGCAGTGAGTCAATTGGTAGAAAACATTTCGAATCTAATAATAGGGGAAATGAGAAGCGATTCTAAATTTAAAATAAGTAATTAAATCAGAGAATAGTACAGATTTATTTAACAGTTTAAATACAGTACGCGCTCGATTTCCTGCGCTTCCGATCCAAGCCAGTTCAGTTTATCCTTCTACACACCAATGCTTGGTTCTTGCCAGTTGAGCCTATTCTTCTACACGCCAAAGGTTAGGGGACCGAGCTCTACTGGCAACATAAATCCGTCTATGTACACGTGTATACTTACGAGCTGGTAGATAAGAGATGGCGATTTCATCCTTCCTATTTCCAAGAAATTCCCTCTCCTGCAGTCGCAAAAGCTGGCAAGCGATTGAACACCTAGTGTATTTCAAACTGATTGATCGACCTTATCATATTTTCTTATTTTAATACAGATAAATATATTTGTAATTCAACGTAGATGTGTGTCTAAGTATATTTAACAGAAACAAAGGGGTAATTTTTAATAATAAATATTCTATATACAAATTCGAATTTGCGAAGAACAGCATTGGCGCACATTGACTTCGAATACTTCTTCAGAACAATTTGTAAAGCAACGGGTAGTCCTTATTATTACAGAACTTCAATACTGCGTAAATACCAGCTTACAGTACTGCAATGCGGGCTGTCGTCGTGGATTGTACATATATATTTTTACACGAGCTCCGAGACAAAAATAACTTGGACAAATTGTTTTCAACGAGGTGGAACGATATCATTATTTGAAAAGAACGTCACATTCGAGTATAATATATATTTCTTCAGCAGATTTCAGCGGTTCATCGTTGACCCGGAAACACTGATAGCGACAAGCTCATTTTTTTGACAAGTATCATTAATTTCAAGGTTACGCATCATTAAAAGCTAGGAACAAGACTTTACGATTGATTAAAAAATATTACCGCATCTAGAGCTTGTAACTGTATATATAAAATGCAACTTCGGTTGTATAATAACGGCGATTAAAAAAATCGACTTATCCTTATTTTTCGTTCGTCGTGAGTGCAAGCTCGTTAAAAGTCTTCATCCACAAATTGCGTATAGATTAAAAAATATAGCGATAAATCAACTTGTTCTCCTCGAAGTTGAATATAATATAACATAATATATTCCAGAAAGGGACTCGCTAATTGAAACCTTCGTAGAAAAAGTGAGTAAAATAAAGTTTGAAATTTGTGCTAAAAGATTTTTTTAATAAAGCTTTGTTGAAAATTTTGTTCAGAGACTTTTCTGCGACGGTCAAAATTGTTACCAAGAGTACATTTGTTCTTATACCAGGAGACTTTGAAATTAATGATGATAAAAAATCAGTTGAATTAAATGAAATGAAAAAGAGAAATTAATTAGAAAAAAGAGTAACGCGCAGAGCTACGCTTATTATTTCCGGTTGTAGGTGCGTACATATATAGTATTAGATCGATGCGCCTATATAAATTAGCGTAGATTAACGCGGCAGCGCACAGGAGGCGCGATACGCACAACGAGAGGATCCGTGCGCGATTTGCGAGATACATGGATGGCCGTTAGCCTCCTAACGAGGCTTTAAGCTCCCCGTGAGCGATGCCACTCGTTAGTAGAGCTGCCGCTGCTGCGGCTACTTATATCATACGTATGTACGTATATACTTTACTCCGGTTCTCCAGTGAGTGCCGGCTTATTTTACAGAAGCAGCCTTCAAAGCCGCAGGTACGTGGATACTTTTTCCAAAATACCTACATCAAAAAGCCTCGTTCGCAGGAAATTATATCGACGAAAAGCAATTTGATCGGCATAACGGTCAAAGAGTAGTAGGGGAACCGATCGATCCGCGGTAATGAAATTTCCAGTGGTTCTAAAAATCATTCGGGAATTTCACGTGCACGTGTATATGTGTGTGAACGATATGCTTCGTAAGTATACGGAGTGCGCTTAATCTGCTATACAGCCCTGAGGACGCTTCCCGGTTTATCGATGAATCGATATAGGATATATGGAAGTTTATTGTTCTTCGAGAGCTCGCCGAGCCGAGACTCCCCAAAGGAGTAGCGTCGCTACTTGATTATAGTTTATTGGCCAAGTCTTAAGTCGTTATGCTGTTATTCTGACGGAGCAAAGCTGAGAGAATAAATTCTTGCCGTTATATTGAGTCTTCGGCGTTTCTGATCTTCCGAGTCAGTTCACACATACAGAGGCCCACATTACGCGTATAAAAATAACATTACACGAAAATACGATATATTTATACCGGCCAAATAAATAACTCCAAGTGTATAATGTAAATGAGGAAGACTATAATTATTGTAATTACTATAATTACAATACTGGATTCGATACTCACAGCGTTATTGATTTTTCACGCCACTGTACCTGATGAGATTTGCATGGAAAATCATGTCACATCGCTACATTTTCGATAATGTTTTCTCTGGCCAGTAGGACAGCTAATCCGATCGTCAGTTCAATGTGACAGTCATATAAAAAAATGTCAAATGCAAAAACTCGGAATATTGGGTTAGACAGAAGAGATTACCATGACGTTGCACCGCGTGAGGTATTTTATCCGTGGCTTTTTATACAGAAATTTGCCATGCCGTCGGTATACTCGAATGCATTTATTGATTTTGAGAAACGTGCATTCTTCAATGCAAATCGTGTGTGTCTATTTTATAGACGTTATTGCAAGGATCTTGAAAAATTAAAAGAAGATGAATAGGATTTTGATTTGAACAGAAATTACTTGAGATTGGTGTGGCCTTATCGAAAGTTTTAAATCGTTGGAATTGACGGTGCTAAATTCATCGCGAGGACGTGTAAAAAGTCCAGCTCGTTAGTTTTTTTTTACCGAATTCACGTAATTCGCACGACTTCACCTACTTTCAGAGGCTTGTAACTTTTACTTAAGGGCAGTCAATTTCGTTGACGATTCGGCAAAACTTACAAATCATTTATTTGCTTTAAAAATTTATTTCGATTACGGATAAAGTATAGATAACATATTCACCGATCGATGAGACCGGTTTGTAGTAATTAATATTGATTTTTTCTATTTAGCTTAGGCATATCGCGTGGTAAAGACTAAAAAATAGTTGGAATTCTGTACTCTGACGGCCTAAATAGAGTTCTCGTTTGTACTTAAATTTTCCTTTTCTCGATTCTGTTCTATAGAGCAGATAATTAAGAGTAACGCAAGAGCAGCTGTATGAGACGTTGCCCAGGCAACCGTCATATCGATGCAGTTGGCGAGCTTTCTTTAATTAAGCAAATGTCGCGGATGTCACAGGGATATTCTCTTTTTATATTTAAAGACTTTATAAGTAATTAATGATCTTTCTGATTTTACTTCGTTTTAGTTTTACTTATTAAATCCCTTTGCATATGTACAACTATTGTTTTCTATCTAACAATATTGTTAAAGCAAAAATAATGACATTTTATTTAAACAGTTTTATTATATAGATTGGTATTTATTGGTTAGATCTACAAAAGATCGTGGAAAAATTTTGTATATTTCAAAGATTACGCTCAAAATTTTTGTCACGTCGGTGGTGCTTTTTGACGATTGCCGAATGCGAAATTGCGTAAAATTTCTTCGATAGCACTTTGAACCGACATTTGACTTTTATAGCTGAAATATTTAAACTATTGGTCAGTGAAATTTGCAAACTCATTTTGTCGAGAACATATCACTATATAGTACGTGTATATTGGATCAGTCAGATTATTATTAATGAAATATTTGATTAATTTCAAGAACTACTTAGACAATCAAACAGTGGAATCTGATATTTTCATTGCGACTATAATAAATTTGTATACGTGGATTTTCATTTATATAACTTTGAAATTACTTTGGGAATTCTACTCTCTATATCATAAAATATACATTTACCCAAAATTAGCGACATTAACACCGACGAAAGTGTTTTGTTACAAACTGCGGTATCGCTATCAACGTTATTCACGTAAAGGATTACTATATACTATTCAATGCATAGCCTTCGAAATTCAATCAACTTTGCATACAATTTAACGCGAACTACTTGTGCAATTTGCACGATTAATTTGTTCTAAACTCCGTTAAATGCCGTTGTCTAAATAAATAAATTTTTACTCTCGAACTGCTTACTACAAGAAACACGGACGAAACTTTGCCGAACTATGAGAAAACAATCTTAAAAGTATTATTAAAATGAAATACTATTACACGTTGATTCCTCACCCTCTCTTTCTCTTGCTTATATGTCGCGCACGCGACAAAATACTTCGGGTCTCGCGCCGATCAGCCCCCGCTTTTTACGAATCAACGATATCGCGTGGAAGCGCGATATTCGAATATTTCACGAGTTTATTGTCTGCCTCGCGATTCGCGTCCTGACATAATGCTATTCATACCTGGGGATATGCAGCGAATTCGCATAAGGTATTATATCAAAATATATATTGCCACATACAACAGCGAAAATTGAATATCGCAAAAAAATTGTTGTTCTCTTCTCGCCTCATCTATAACACTGCCGATGACGTTCGTCGATTCGCAGCTTTTTCGCCTGCCTTCTCGTCGTGATAATTCCGGATAGTAGTACTAAAAAAGCGCCTCGAGCATCGCCGGCCTGCGAGTAGTATACAAGGCTTTGCTGTTGGACAGTAGAAAGGGTCAGCTTGCAGGGCTCCATTAACATTCGCTAAGACCCGGCAGACATCGGCTAATCGTGGATTTTCGTGGATCAACCTATGGCTTAAAGTCGGTAGTCAAGGGAAGCGGACAGAGTCGCTTTGTATTTTCCGAATTATCCGGAAGACTATTTTCGAACGAGGTTAATCGGTCTCTTTTCTATACATTTTTTTCTTTTTTTTGGAAAGTCATGAAAAACTTGCCAGAGCTATTACGAAGCGAAACGAGGAGCAGAAGGAGTTGAGTCTCTGCTATAGGTGGCATCGGTATGCAATAAACAGCGTTCGAGCGAATAACCTAGGCATAGGAGCAGGTCAAGTATTCGGACAATGCCGAGAAGTCTCGCAGAGTCGCGGCGAGAGAGCGATAAGCTCAAATGCATATAGAGTCGAGAAAATAAGAGGGCGAAAAAAGTCTCAGAGCTACCCACAATGCATATATATATATATTCATACTATCGCAGTTGAATATTTACGTCATATAAGAACCACCCGTGATCTCCAAAAAGGATTAACCGGCAAGACAAGATGAATTTACCTCCATAGCTCTGGAGTGCTGTACCTGTGAAGTCGAGTGTGCGGCTTATACACATCGCGTTGTCCAGAGCTGACAATTGTTATATCCCCCGGAGCTATATATAAATATATGCATAGTGGTGTTCATAAATCAGAGGTGAAGAAGACGTGCACAACGTATATATATACGGTTCATTCGGCAGGTATAACTCGTGCGTACATCTTGGTCGGTGAGTTTCTGCAGAAGAGATAGAGGACACAGAAGTCAGATGAGAGTTGTGTGTCGTGCGCCGCACTGAAATATTAAGCCCATTAGAGGACGAGGTTGGCTGCTACTGCTGGAGTCTCCCTGGGAATTGCTGGCATTATTTCAAGGAGGAAGAAAAAAATTTACACTCCTCTGCAGGCGGTAGAAAAAAACAAGTGGAAAAACCAGCGTTTGGTCGGACAAGCGAGTGAACGAATTTTCGAAAAAAGCATGTAATATGTTCCGTATATGTGTATACACTATATAGATTTGAGTTGATCAAAGATTTACTGTGAACAATCAATCCTTGCCCAAGATCGATGCTTCTCTCTCTTACTCTCTCTCACTTCTGTACTTCTCTCTATATACGGGAGACGTAGCAGCGAGGTTGCGGAGGCAGCTTTTTGCATTTCCATATCATAAATGGTTAAGGCATGCATGAATAATGCATGAGACGAAATTACCGGAAGCGACTAGTAGACCGAGCGCGCATCGTACGGCCTTTGCGCCACTGGTATATATACATATAAGTATGTGCATATACATATACGTATACGCGCGAGGCAGCACATTGTCCCGACTTCTACTGCCCCGGGGTTTTACCATTGTGCGGACGGATCAAGTCCATTTATCCCTCTGCGCTTAAGGAACTTAACGCAAAATCTTCGTATCTCTCTCTCCCTCTCTCTCTCTCTCTTTCTCTGTGTGGCCTTTTACGCATTAATCAGGCATTAGATTAGCACTTTGCAGCCTCTATGGTGATGATGCTATGCGATCTTGCGCTAGAGTGAGCTTTAACCTCGTTATGCATGCTTCGCATCCCCGGCATCTCTTTCTCTCACTCTTCGTATTGTATTGAAACGTAGGGGGATTTATATATTCATTGTGTTCAAACTCGGCTGTGTGTGCGATGCAATATTATCGTTCGGAGCTTTATATATTCAATAAAATCTGTGATATTACTATAATATACGAGCTTACGAGAGGAAGAGAAAGAGAAACACAAAGAAATTCGAGTTTGATTCGATCCTTTCGCATTATATTCCTTTGTAAAGCTCGAGGCTATACAGAGATTCGCCTCTGCTTCTGTTTCTGCGGATAACGGTCAAAGGGCGCTCCTAATCGGCACGAATAGGTCGGAAAAAGGATGAGACGAGGATAAAGTAACACCGGTGCAGTATTATACTATTCGATATAATACACCGAGCTAACATTGAATGGCTGCGTGCCTCTCGTTCTGTCTCTCTCCCTCTCTCTGGCGCGCGCGCGCAAGCTCTTGTGGTGATTGGCTTCGCTGATGTGCGAGCTTTTCACGCGCAGTCCTATAAACTCGTGTACCGTGAAACAATTTTTCACCTATAACTATGCCTGAATTCTCCCTTTTAAATGGAACGTGTTTACCTTTTGCCGCATTATGAATTGCCGCCTACGATTTGCTAGTATAAATAATGAACCATTTCTAAAATCGTCGTCGATCAGCATATCGTCAAACCAAGGATCATACGGTCAATGGAATTGGCGGCATTTATAGTTACAGCTTTCAATCTAATTCTCAATTGCGTTGTTGTGCAAGATGTCGATGACCGATAACGCGATTAAACGAGTGTTATACAAATACGTATGTGTACATGGCAGCAGCTCGTATGGGCAAAGAATCATCAAAAATCAACTATATATATGTATACAACGATTGTGCAAACTGCATAGACCATGGCAGAGTACCGTAGAGTTAGAATTTGATTTATGATTGCGCAAATGAGTGCTCGCGCATTATCTCGCTGCATATGCACCGTCGATCGTCCGTATTCGTGGCTTGCCGCTAACTGCAATATATATAGAGTGTGAGAGTAGAGAGAGAGCGCGCGCGCGAGAGCTTGCAAGCTCTCAGTGTATAATAAACCTACTCGCGATTTCGCGCAGTTGCACACGCATGACCGCACACGCGCTTATCTGGGTTATACGCTTGCAAGCTCAATGTATACTTACTGCAGCTTCGTCGTCTATGCTATTGTTACGTATGTATATGTATGTGTATAGGCGTGTACATGTAGGTATACAGTGCAAGCGAGCGAGCAAGAAGAAGAAGAAGCGGTCGAGTAAAAATGTGTGCAAAGAGCAAAAGAGAAATGTGTATAACTAACTAGCGGGTTTATATAATTCTTGCAATTAGCCAAGATACGCTCGTGTAATCCTAGCAGTTATATCCCTTGTGGCTCTTCAGATATAGCCTTCCACGCCAGCAGTAGAATACGTTGGTTCTCCAATTCGCGGAGCCGCAAATGCCCTCTTAATATTATAACGGACGATTCAGCTGCGTTTCTGGATTAATTCACGCCTATGTAGCCGCTAATTGCACAGACAATTATTAGATTAATACCGAGTCAATGGGGATATCTCGTTACGGTAATTAGCAGTGGATGGTCAGTAGGTTATTTTTCTCTCTCTCTGTCCTTGCTCTTTCCTTGATTATGCTTATGCGTTGATTAGTATATGTACATATATATTTTTATATATAAATGTGTGTATGTGTGTATGGGTATATTATTAGGCTGAAATGAAAACTCACTTGCGCCTTACAAACAAATTACTCTCTTTATTGAGAAATACTGCATGATGATAATCACAAAAAAGTGGTACGAATATAGATATATCATATTCATTTTATACATGTACATAACGATTCTTCTGTTTCTCTTTACTTTTTTTTATCTTCGCATCCTACACTTCGCTTCCTTCGTCCTTAGGCTATATCATTTCCTTTGCCAATCTTGTATGAGTGACCATTCGCATCCTCCGTATCACGTATTACACATATACTACATTATATGTTGATCGTCTCTTTCTCTCTATTTGCGAGTTATCTGCTCACGAAATTCATGTACACATAAAGCTATATATAATAATAATAACCGCGAATCAACATATCGTCAATGAAACGTATAGCTTTTGCGTATTATATTAGTACTATGGATATACGATCGTATTGGCATAACTCGGTAACGAAATAACAATTTTCAGACCATCCGCGCTCAATATATCCTGAGCGATAATCGATTCATCTCGAATCTAGTCGTAAATCTCGGGTTATGCGCTCTCGTATTATAAACTTGAAATTTGGGCATAGTAAATAAACAATGATGAAACAAGAAATATAATATATATAGAAAATGTATCTAATATGTACAACAATGCAAGGAGAATATCAAACGAATCTCAACAACGCGAAGTCGAATTATTCGTAGTCAATTCACTTTTTTTCCTCTACCTACCCGAAACTTTACGACTTTCTCTGCACTCGGCAATGGTTTTAAAATTAATGACTTTCTCATTTCGTTAATTTAAGCTCTCTCTATGTATAAGGTAATCTACGATTTGACGCATTGAATTCACGGATTCGTATATTCGATAATTGTAAATGGGTCACAGTCACTTTATGATAAAGCTCTTGACATTTCCGACGATTCCGCAATCGTTCAATACACACAATGCATTATATATGCTTCACGCGGAAATCGCAAAATTTATAACGGAACACACAGCTTTTCGATCTTATTCGTTTGTATCTTTCGTTTTTTACATACAAAACAGCCTTTAAAATATGCTATAAACTTCAACGAAATTCATGTATTCTCAAACTAATATTGGTTCCCGTCCCTGTGCCCTTGGAAATGGAAAGACGTTGCGCACATTTTTCAATAAGTACAAAAGTCACGTAGTGCTTAAAGCTCACCCTTTTCTCTCTCTTTCTCTCTCTCTCTCTCTCTCGATAGAGTATAAGGATTATATTCGTTTCCCTCCCTCGACAATCGCGCGAGAAATAGCCAACGGCAAGGTATAATCGTTAATTTTTATCGTGCAATTTTCTCCTAGAAACGAAATTATACCGTCATCCACGTATAATTAGAAGAATATAGGCGCAATGAAATTTCCCCTCGAAGTATCGACGAAACGCAATAACATCGGGGAGAGGGGGTAGGGGACCTGGCAATAATATGCTGCTTTATATCTGCGCGAACATACATACATACATGCATACATTATTACATCCTCTATTTTATATATATGTATGATACATCGATATCTCTCGACCTGTCCCCGTCGCATAGTGGAACACGCGTCTGCGCTCGTCTTCATAATGAAGTTGAGTGCATGGAAGAGGAAGAGGTCGGTAAAACGTTTTTTTCGTTCCTTTTCGCTAGCTCGCTGGCTTGCTCACTCTCTCCCTCTCTCTCTCTCTCTCTCTCTCTCTCTCTTCCCCTCATTCTTTTTTTTGTAAATGGAGCTGCTCCTAGTCAAGTAGCGGCGCTACGGGCGAAAATAAAGGGGACGCTGCGCTGCAGCTTTAATTGGCCGAATAAAGGGTATAAAAAGAGGCTGCAGGGAAAGAGGGAAAAAGTGGAATTTCTCTCTCTTTCTCTCTCTCGCGCACTTTTTCTACCCCCAGGATTTGTGAAAAACGCGCTTGCGGCTGAATCGAAGGACGTGATTTTTTCCCACAGGATAATTGCGCGAAATCAACGACAAGCTTGAATTCGCGCGCGAGAATCTGGCTTGGGAAACCTGTACGCAATTTGCAATTTTTTTTATTTTTTTCGGGATTACTTTGGTTTTGCACGCGATTATTATCTCGATGCGTACAATACCGCGACTTACCTGTCATTAATATACTTATACATCGTTGGACGATGCGGTTTATCCGGTTATATGTATAATTTAAATATATATATTTATATGTAGATTTAATCGCATTCATACACACGGTATCTGTATACGCACACATACGCACAGATAGGTATTGTACAACGATGCCATGAAAGATCAACCTTTAACTTACGAGCTATTACAAGTTGCTCGTGATACATGAAGATGCGAACATTTTATTTGTTGTTTTTATTTTTTGTTCTGTCATTTACCTTTTCCCTCCACGTTGTATATGTATATACGTCGGGAAATGACGCGCAAATCCGCTTTCGAGCCGTTCACGGAGCTGAAAAACTTAACGGAATTCCGCTTGTTTTTGGCTTTGCCGAGAACAGTCGCGCCTATATGGAGCGTTTGTATTCCGAATTTGTGAGTGAGAGCACAATTTTTTTTCGTCCGATCGCCTTCGTATTTTTTTTTTATTTCCTAGCGCCGAGGGGGCTATTGACGACCCTCTTGTTTGGCTCGATTTTCGTTATTTTGCACCGACGATCACGTACGCGCGCTTTTTCGCGCCGAAGCTACAGTTGTTCGCGTTCGCGCTCGATAGTTATGCGATCTTTTTGAATAACTTTACGTACCGGAAAAAAAAGCGAGAAAATCTTGGGCCGCGTTTTCGACCTCTTTTTTTCTTTTTTGTCTAAAAAAACAAGCTCCCCTTCGTACTCTGTATATTTCGTAAAGTATGCGGCGTGTACGCATAACCCGGGCAAGTAAAATCGATACATGAAAAAATCAAACAATTAAATTAGCGTCACCTTTATTCGATAATTCTTTCCTCGTCTTTAGCGCGATATAGATAAAGCGATCGAGCTCCACTATGTACGCTATGTATTCTTTTGTATTTAATACACATTAAAGAAGTACGTCGAACTCTTCCGCAGTCTGTTATAGTCAAGTTTATATATATAAAACAAAGACCCGCGCAGAGTAATATTTTAACTCTTGCGAACTCGTTCCCAAAGTTTGATGCTAAAAACAGATCTAATTGTGCGCGAGGAGAGTTTCAACCTCATGAAAGATCACTTTCGGATATGCATACATGCAGACTTTATGTATTTATACACGAAAGCTCTCGTCTCGACGTATATCTTATTCTCACCCGCGTTCGATCGAATCTTAGATATAAGCCAGTTTCAAATGCGCAGCGGCGGATATGTCTTGTAAAAAAATCAACAGTGTATAGTCAGTCGGTGCGCGGAATATCTCGACGCTAGTGAGTGTTCTTGCATCCCTACCGAGTGAGCAGCGTCAACGGTAGTAGGACGAGTCCCATCGAAAGTACATTTGCCCTGAGGCTACTGGATGCCGCTGAGGCCAAGGCGTAGGCGTAGGAGGACACGCAGCTGGTGTAAGCTCGAGCCGTCAATCGGGTGACTCTGCAATAGTGCTGGAGTGCGCAGAGGCCGTTCAGAGCGCCACCGCAACCCCAGAATTCTTCGACCTCGCGGGGCAACGCGACCCTATTAGCGCCGTAGTACCTGTGGACAGAGATGCAAAAAAATTTTTTCTTTTTCTTTCGTATTTAAATTTGAGCCGCGCACGTGTCTAGCTCGACCTCCTTTTGCGCCCGGAAATACAAACAACTCGCTCTCGCTCTCTCTCTCTCTCTCTCTCTCTCTCTCTCCACCTCTGGGGAGATTTTTTTTCTTGGAGTTATATTGAGCATAGCTGAATTGTTCCGCGTACTAAGCGCGATTTTCCCGCTCGTACATTTAAATTAACGTACAGAGATAATTCAGTACGCAACTCTCTTTGCAGTGTGTGGCGAAACGTATTACTCATCCGCGGATGATTCAGGCTTACGTTTCCGCGAAGTGTGTGTACAGCAGCGGAGCCTAAACAAAGTTAGCGCAAGTTGTATCTCAGCTACTTTTACCGACTATTTCAACAAACCGTCTCTCGACCTACCTACTGTATATAATGCTCTTCAAGCGTATTATATTTCCGTTGGGCAGATTTTTTATTTTACTCACCGTAGCTACGTTTATCGCTTCAAGAGGATAAGAGAACATCTAAGGTATCCTCGAAGGTACCGAGTAATTATTCGAGTCTCGCCCTTATAGGAATAACTGCTCTCTGGCTAACGTCGTTATATAAGTATGCGTAATTGCGAAACCCGAGGAATGAAGAGACGTCTAGCCAAGGGAGAAACTTTTTCGAGACCGATCAAATTAAACGCGAAGTTCACCTTGGTTTGATGACTATTTTATTGGTTTCAAGTGGAAAAAAAGGCGGGACTAAAACGAAATCGGGTTAGCGGAGAAAACTAGCTTTGCCATATATTTCGTTGCGCCTCGAGCTTTATTTCGGGAACAGAGCTTCGACGGAAGGAGAGAGAAAATTTCTTTATAACTAACACGCTTCAGTCCGAGTGAAAACACTTTACTATGAGAGGAAAAACTTTTTTTTTTTGAAGTAAACTTGCAGAGTAAATATGATACACATGCAATGAAAAGCGAGAGATAGAGAGAGATAGAGAGAGAGAGTCAGAGAGAGAAAAGGCGATTTGCTTTTTCGTTTGTAGCTCGGTAGCTTTAAAACAAACAAATTTATGGATTTACTTATTCAGAACAGTCCCGGTGCTTTAGGAGAAAAGAAACAACTCGATCCGCTCTCTCTCTCTCTCTCTCTCGCTGCGCTTTACGAGTGAGAAAGAAACAAATAAATTCTCATTCCCGGGATTAAAGCCAAGTGCATTAGACACACACACATATATATATATATAGTTATTTAGAACACGAATGAATTTTCCCAGGCACGCAAAACACCTATTTACCTCACGCATCTCTCAGCTTATAGACTTGAGAGTATATGCACGTACATATCTATATAGGTGTCCCATAAACATGGGAACGAAAGAGAGGATAATGACAGGCGATTATCCTTCGACGAGCCGTCTTAACACTTAATAACCGCGTCGATAGTTCCCCGGCTATCACCGATCGTCTAGCACGAAAAAAGCGCCTAAAGAAGAGAGTAAGAGGAAAGAAAGAGCGAAAAAAAGGAAAAAAGAACACGCAGGGTAGTTCGCATGACGTGAGCTCGTTGCAGCGCGCGTGTAGCTTACCTGACGAACTTATTGTCGCTGGGCTGCGTGAATCGATCGGCGAGGTCGTGAAGGCTCAGAGCCGTTATTTCGCTGAGTTCGTAATAATCCCTAAGTTTGTATTCCAGGCGCCAATCGGCGCGTTTGCCCAAATTGGCTTCCGGCAGGTTCAGATAGTACTGCTCGTAATCCAGCACCTGCAGACAGACGACCCGTGCATATATGTATAGGCCTCGTATGTGTGAGTTAGAAAATGACATGAGCGTGTGTGTGTGTGTGCGTATAGTATGTACGTATTCGTTCGCGCGTTTACGTATAGAGAGAAAAGAGAGTCTAGTGCTTTACCGACGAGAAGCGTTTTTTTACTATACTTATATATTTTTCTCGAGATATTTAGAGGGAGGAAGGGAGATATTTTTGGAAATATGTTTATATCTATTTTATTCTCTTCGACTTACGAGGGTATATTATATATTATTAAAGTATAATCAGAAGTAATTGGAGACAATTTTAACGCGGTTTAAATATTGATTTCAATGAGCATAATGTGACGTTTTAATTAAAGTGATATGCTATCAGATGTTTTATAGAATCGATATTAATTTAATTAACGAGGAATATTCGATTGTATTAAAAAAAAGATCATTTAACGGAAAATTCATTCGGAATATTGTTAGAATTTCAGCTTCTTTCAAGCAATTTATAAAAAATGGATAAATTTTTAAAACACGTAACAAGATTGAAAATCAAGGCATACCTGTCCAGTATCGTTATCGAATTTGTAGAGTCTCAAACCAGGATTATTCGGACCTCCAGCTCTATAAGGCGTAATGCTGGGCGCCACCATCAACCACGACACCGGTTCATCTGTAAATTCAACGCAGACTCTTTTGAGGACTGGAGCTTGAACATTGAAAATCAAGTTCTTCGTTATAATTCGAGTTTTCGAAACTTACCGTTATCACTGTAGATGACTCGAAATGTGTCGGAATGCCAGTGACCAAAGAACTGGCCACGAATCATGTCAGAGTACTGTCGAACTGTCTGCAAATAACGAGCGTTGTGCTCGTCGGCTAGGACGCCGTTTCCGCTCTCGCGGTCATCGATACCCGGAGGTGTGTGACCCACTATGTAGACCTGAAAACAAGCGAATGACGAACGTCCGTGCGAAATTTCGCTTATTCATCGATTTCTCTCTCCTCTTTAACCCTCCTAGATTCGCAAATCGAAATAAATAACGTCAGCTTTTTCTGCTCTACGGCTCGAATATTGTATGCGCTCTATTAGCGCAGACCGAAGAGCTTTTAAGCGCGACGACGGAGAGGACGAACGAAAATCAGCAAATCAATCGGAAATATAATTAATGACTTTCCTCGCGTGCCACCTCGTTTATTACGCATCCTTTCTTTACATCGACGAGTTGTTACTCTTTAACGAATAACGCGATTATCCATCGACTGATATAGAGCTATGATCTTCGCGTGAACAGGGGCGGTAATTAAAACGGTAATAAACCTATATACGCGTGCGTATATATCGGATGATTAATTATCACTTGTGCGCAATGAAAAGGCAGACGTATTCCAAATAAAGCATACCGGAGAGAAACTAAATAACATAGCGTTATAATAACCGTAAATAGCGCGGGGCAAAGGAGTAGGCTAACGCATCTCGTACAAGAGCAATGATCGAAAGCTCGGATTCGAGGGTCACGTTGTATAAAGCCATGCAGAAACGCCAATAAAGCATCGATATAGAGTTACTCTTGAAAGCTCAAGCTTCGATCGATTTTATGGAGTATTTTGCCAAGCGTGGAGCAATGGCCGAAACGATTGGCAGCCGCCTATTTATTCCAGCGCCTCGTGCAAGCGCATTGAGGATCCTCTCTCTCTCACTCTCTCCCTCTCTTTCTCTCCCCAACAGTATTAACATTATAAGCAACGCATTCGCTGCTGCGACGCAAAGATAGCTCAAGCGCTAAAGCTTAAAACACCCGTACGTTCTCTCTGGGTACTCGAGTCTTTTACTCACTCTTACCCACGGCAATATCATTTGCTCTAACTAATTGCCGACATTTGCCTAGGCGAGCTTTTTTCGACTGCTACTGCTGCAAGCTCTCTCTCTCTCTCTCTCTCTCTCTCTCACTCTAATTATCAAAAGGAGTTCTGTATAACGCAAAAAGCTTTTGCGCCCGTAAAAGAGAAAAAAGTTTACGTTAACGACACGACTCGGAAATGTTCATTGGTGTCAACTGTTATGATTTATCAGATAGTATATACGTACATATAATATTATATGATGACACGAAACTGGTTGTACAGCTTGTGATTGTGCATATACATATATATATGTGAACATGGGGAAAAACGAGTCTTGCTTTGTCGCATAGACAGGGACGCACAATGAGATCGCTGATTGGTCACTTTTGAGGGTGTAGCGCGCGTGTCGCGCGAGCGAAACTGCTATACAGTCATTTTGTAATTCCATTATATCCTTTCTATCGTGCTGATTTTGCTGACGTGGGTGTTTTCAGCTTTATCCGCGGCGCACGTCGGTCCAGTCGGGGGTGGGGGAGAGGGGCTGTAGTATAGACCTCATTTCTACAGTCTATGTCGTCGGCCTGTTTCTCTCTCGTTAACGTGCTTCTCTCTGCCATTTTTTCCGACACCGCGGCACTTTTTTCCCTCTATATACGGTAGCCAGTTCGAAAACAAGCCGAGCAAGCGATATCCAACTTTCTGTACTCCTTAAATCCCTTGTGTACATCAAAATGTGTAGCTGTACGCGTGTTTCCTGTTTTTCATTAAAAATTTATCGATCCAACGCGAGTTTGCATTTATATGTACTTGGGGGATTACCTTCTGTTATCGATACTCATAATTGTATCATCGTATTAATTAGTTAATCTATTCTTTAAATTAGGTTTATCGCTTATGGCAATATCGATTAATGTAACACTGTAATCCTGTTATATAATCCTAAACCTCGATAGCAGTTATACATTTTTAATCTGTACGATTATGTGATTACAACAACACATATTCTATTTCACCGTTTATCATTTGGTATAAATGTTATTTTTGAAATCTAAATTGCTCAATCAGTTCTGTTTATTTAATACGTTAAAATTACTTTCTTACAATCTTTTATTTTTATATTTTTACAACACATTTCATGTCAATAAATTTCTATCTATTTTCGCACGTTAGAGATTATTCATTGTGACTATTATAATAATCTATTCAATGTATTTTACCATTTTTTTTACATTTCTTTGATATTTTATTGTGACCTGTACCTTTCAATTTTACGTTTCATATTTTATTTTTTTCACTGAATTTAACGCAAATCCACTATTCAGTTTGTGCATACTATCCCTATGGATACACACATCGATTTCTCTATTAAAATTTTTTTAGAAAGATTTATTGCAATACGTACGAGCCAAACAATCATTAATCAATAAACGAAGAAACGCGAATAATATCGAAGGCATAATACAAACCAGCACAACGACCAATAATAATAAAAAACAGCTGAAATACGCATTGCAATGTTCTGTCGTCGTTAAATAACTAAGCGTAGAATTTTCATGTCCCACTATTTTTAATGTTGCTGCGCAAAGCTGCCATTACTCGTTTAATCAATCGAATTTTGCATTCTCTCTCTCTTCATGTTCGCAAAATGCTATACACGTCACAGACATAGATGCATAATGCACTTGTGTACACACGTGCCAACGCTAACAATACACTCTCAGCGCGAGCGCACGCACGCGCGAAATTTGCATAAATGGACGCTACTCTATCTCTCTCTCTCTCTCTCTCTACCTCCCTCTCGACGAATTTTCAATGCAAACAGAACTTTGAAGCAGAGAGAGAGAGAGAGAGAGAGAGAAAATAGTTATATATACATATGAGAGGCACACACACGTGCCATCAATGCGACAGCTCATATCGTATGACACTTCTCTCCTCTATGGGCTTTATCTAAGCCGATACTCAACTACTGCTGTGTTCGCGCCTCTGAGAACGGAAGTTCATGCAATTTTCTCGCGCGCATATGCACGAATTCCCAATACATACATAGACTGTTGATTGCGAGCTTTTGTTTACATTTCCATGTGGAACGGCGAGTTTTTAATCGCTCAAGACAAATGAAAAGACAACAAAAGGAATCTTACCGTCTTAGAAGCCTTTCTAGCTTTGTCCAGTACCATTCTAAGCCAGCTCCACTGATTATCCGGGTCGGAACTGGCCGTAACGGCGGCAGCGGCGGCTGCATGAGCCGCTGCGCTACTCGTCGCTCGTTGAGTCGGTACTCGGTTGTCCATCGAATCGGCCGACAGCCACAGGTTCGTGTTCAAGACTATTATTTGGTAGCTCTTCGAACGCAGCTCTATCGTGTAGTAGCCGACTGTGCGGGAAAGATAATCGATCGACGCATGTATACGTACGTGTGTATAACAGGCGTATATAATTAGACAAATCAGACGTGCATCTACATTCTCTCTATTCATTCAACCTACACGTACATGTGTACACATGTCTATACGAATATAATGGATGTTTGTATACTGACACTGGTCAAAGGTGGTAAGAGCTTCCCCGGGTAGCCACTTTTTCCAGAGCTGCGCGACGGCCGAGAGTCGAAGACCCACATCCTCGTGGCCTAAAACCGGGAAGACAAACTGGTTCGTGAATGTGTGCGATAGCAGATCCGTGATGTTTTTCAGGTACTGAAGTCGCGACTCTTCCGTCTTGTTTCCTGAACGCGACACCGTATCTCTGTAAAAAAGAATAATTTTCTACTCTATGACCTGTTTTTTGTGTTTCTCTCCGCTGCTTTTATTTTCTAGCTATATATATATATATATATATATATATATATATATATATATATATATTATGCACTATTGTCTTTTTACGGATATACTTTTTTTATTCACTCAGAATTTTCGGGGTGTACATACTTTTTTCTCTTTGAAGTGGGTTTAAATAATGAAAGTGGCTACAGTGGGTTTCACGAGCCGCGCACAGTCATTTACCGTTTATTTCTTTAATACTGTATTAATACTTGGTAAGCACGCACGGATGTGTCGCTTGTGATTATTAATGGTTAAGAGAGAATGTCGGTAAATTTTATATACATATACATACGTGTTTGCTGTGCGGGTTTATCTCAGTTTGGTCAAAGCTGTTAATTATACTATACGGCGAGAAATACGAATTTGTATAATTGACCGTTGAGATCGCTCCGATATAACTCTAACGGTGTTCATTTGGCTTTTGAGTAGCCAATAATGAGTTTAGAATTAGGCATATCTCCCAATCGATCGAGACTACTCCGTCGCGCACGATTACACACGAGTTTGCTTAAACTGGTGTGTATATAGACTCCGAGTGAGAGTAAGCGCGAGAGAGAGGGAGAGCTTACCCAGTCCAAAGTACGAACTCGACGCCTTCCATCTGTTGGGACTTCATGGCTTTGGCAGCGGATTCTACCAAAGCCCAGGGCGAATCGCAGTTGTAGTGCCCGTAGACTCCGGCACTTGGCATCTTATCGGTAATCCTCGTATGACCGATGTCCGCGCTCTTTGTGCTCCAACATCCTGTGAATTTATCAGAAAAGGTATATTCGCCTGTCAAGACTATTGAAAATCATGAGTCAAGGTAGCACGGAATTTACGCTATTATATGTAAAATCTGTGTAGCTTTACTTAGAATCTACTGGGGATATAGATACTCCAATGTATATCGGAAAGAGATTCTAATGAATATTCATTTAATTGAATTATTATTAACGTAAAGTCTTTCACGAGGTGCTCATCTTAGAATTAATTTAGAAAATTAATTTTCAACGATATGATTCTTCACCGCCTGTCATTAAATAATTCATTGTCGTCGAAAAATTATTAAGTATTCAATAGTTACAATAGTAATATGGAACGGAAATACTGTATAACTATAATTTATATATATATATATATATATATATATATTTAAAAAATATATCCAGCAGAAATAAAGAGAATACAATTTATAATTTTTGAATACATATAAAAAAAAGTTTGGCCTATCAAAGTTTTGTGCCCACGATTTATATTATAATTTTCCACTATACGGTAGTTTTTCAAAAAAATCTCCCAGGATAACTTTATCTTTGCAATTCAACGAAACGTCTTCAAAATTCTGACTTGGTTTATCCTTTCCATGTTAAAATACACAAGTTGGAATAAGTCTTGAATCATTGAATATCATGTGGCCTGAGAAAATCCAAACTTATACTGTTTTATTAAGGGCACTTGACTGAAAATACCAAGACAAAATATATCTGTGGATTCCCTAAAAATAGTATGGTGTATAACTATGTAGTTATAAATTTAAATGAAAGTACACTGTAAATAATCATATTACACTGCCTTATTGAATTTCAGTGACTTTGTGGCACCGACATTGTTATATATATGGATCAACTTGATTCTACGTCTCAAGGCGAAATCAAAGCCGATGACCCTTCAGAATCGCACGCTCTGCTCATTTAATGCACCAACTTATTAACAAATACAGTTGAATTTCGTTTAAAACTTTCGCGAGTTCTCGACTCCATCCAACCGAACTCAGTGCCAAGTTCCGAATACCGATATTGTCCTCTAAGCTCGTATAATACATCCATACCAAGAGTAATAAATGCTCCGCGATTTCCAAAGAATGTGATTCCATTTCACGAATAATTATTTAATCGACCTCTAGAGAAACTCACATTTTCCTTACCGTCGGAGGAAAAAATAATGATCACATCTACGCGTAACGAATCTTTGATGAAGAAAAAAAAAACTAATTTTCGAACGGGTTTCAATTCAATTTGCACGACTCGTCATTAAAACGAGATTATTTTTCTTCGAAGATATTTATAACAGGGTTTCTATCTCTCCTCTTTCCTCTTGTATTTCCCGTTCGAACTCTAAATTACAGGCCCACGTAATTGAAGGTGTAAAGCTGCTGCGCAATCGCTGGCTGTACTGTGATATTTTTTTCTTTTTACTGCTGGCATGAGTAACACTCATTGAAAAAGTGGAATACTGTACACAATGGGATTTGGCGCAACGATACGTGTTTGAAAAAACAGTGAATTTCAATACTATCCGTCGAGTGTCTACTTGTACATGGGCGATGTTAAATTAAAAATGAGATTCTAAACTGGGATTTTATTTGCTTCTTGCAAATTCTATTTCTTTCAGTTTATAGAAATATGGATTCTTCGCTGCATTCCCCGTCTACCGTGGATAAGTCTCTTGTTTATTACTTATGACATCGAACTTTTCAGCGGTAAATGTCATATAGTATAACGTCCTGTTTAACTTTTCAAACACACTTTTCTAACTTAAATAAGTAATTCGGTTAGTCGAAATAAAAAAAAATCTTTGATAGAAGAATTTGATTGTATTTAATGCATTAGATTATAAATAGACCTATTATAACAATCGATAATTGTAAAACATTCATTTTGTATAATGAATACAAAATAAATTAATCATTGTTTTTTCTATTTCATTTCTAGAGCACGACGTGTGCGCAAAGTAATAACTCTAAGTTTACAAAGCAAAATACATTCAAAGATGAAAGCAAAGTGCAGTTTTGTGAATAATTTATAGAATGAAGTAATAAGTAACGTCTTGTCAACACTACTTTTCAACAATATATAATTAACTTCACCCCTTGGCTTTACATATCTCGTAATTTCTAGTTTTCGTCACGGCGAATCTTTGCCAACGCACGTAGTATGCGACAAACTCATTTGCCAAAAACTTTGAGAAGCAATGTTTTAGCAAGTCGAAAAGAATGCGAGGGAAGTTTTGTTGTTTAAAAAAAATCACTATTTAAAGCAAACTCACCACCAAACTCACTTGCGGCAGGTCACTATCATATATAAAATACAAAAGTAATTCACGTGCATACTCACTTCCGTCGCTGTTGCCCTGGATGGAATAGTCCGGATCGTAGTGTATGTCGCTGATGTGCCAAAAATAGCCTGAAACACGGAATGCCCCGCTTGAATAATCGATTATATCACGCGAGTGGTGGTGCCGACGCCTCCGCCAGCTGCGTTATTACTATTCGCCCTCTTGCGGCTGTGCATATTTATATATGTATATACGTACGCGCATACACATAGACTCACATATATACACACATAAAGTCAACGTATATTCACTTGCCTTCTTTGCCGTGTACCGTGCAGAGCCACGACAGCAGCATCACGTAGTCGCGCATCATCCTGTCGCCGTCTTCGCCGTTTGCTGATTTTCCCGGCTAGTATTTTGCTCTGCAGTGTTCATGAAACATACAAAGCCCGAGCGTCGCTTGCTTGAGTATCTTCTTTTCCTTGCAGGGAATTTTTTGGTAGATTTTTATTAAAATTTTACGGAGCAAGGATACCGTATTGGCAGAAGAAAATGGACAACAAGTAGAAAAACAACTCGATCGAAATATTAATAATACTACACAATTTCAAAAGAATGTCTCTTGAAACAACGCGAGGCATTAGGAGAATCTTTTGTGCACATTTTACTTCCTGCCAAAAAATTCTAATGTTTAATGAATTGAACATTTTTATCACTTATACAGCAATGCTGCATTTCAACTGTCTGGTTCACCAGCGATAGTGTTGTCAACGATGCATAAGGTTTTTTTTAAATACGTTTAAAAAAAAATATTTCTACGAATTTTAATACTAATGATTCGAAAATCCGAAACCCCGAGATCCCGTTGACAATTTTATAACGTAATTTGGTTGATGGTTAGTTATTTTTATTTTAATTTTACCATTTGCATATAGCATGGAATTAAAATTTATAATATAATAAGATTATGATTGAATATAAATTAAAAATAAAATGTATTCTTTCTTCTTTTCCAAATCATAATTGATAACTCACGAAGTAGCTGTTTAATAAAATACCAGTTAATCGTTATTTTATCATCTTTGAATGAGATTATAGTAAAATGTTTTGGTTTTTTGCAAGCGAATGGAATAAATTCTTGTATCAACGCGAATGCACATATACGAATATTCTTTAATAAAATCGTTCGATTTTTTGAGTATATATATAATATAATCCAAGAATGATATTTTCGCACCATGGCAGAGAAAACACGTTTTCGTTAATATATAGATATAGGCTGAAATTGAACACTTTTCCATCGATTACGTTTGGGCTTTTCAAACTTGCCACGTCGAGTACACGTCGTTATTACAATTTTGAAAAAAGTGCAGCACCACTCGCAGAATCGACTGCGTAAATAAAAAGTCCCATCCATGTATCGAAGTACATACACAGTACACACTCACGCGTATATTATAACGAAATGAGAAAAATCGTAGCTTGACCTACTTCTCGTCGATATATATGTACATATATACCCGAAAAGTTTGGGTTATGCATTTGAATTTGAAGCTCGAAGCTTTTCGTTACTGTCGAAACCTCCTCACACTAAACCAAGAAAGCTCGAAAAAGAAGCGTCACAGTGCCGAGAAGTGAAAAAGCTTTTACAAGATCTATATATATATACATCGCACAAAAAAGTGACAGGAATTATCAATCCCTATACGTGACGATTCAAGGCTCGTAATTATCCAGCCTAAAGGAGAGCACAATGGCCTCGATATAGCAATACGACGGAGGAAGCTCTGTCCCCTCTTTCCCCTCTACCCCATTAACGACGTCTATACACAACCTCGCGCGTTGTTGTATCGTGCGCGTCGCGAATCTGCACAAAGAGGGCTTATATGCACTATCGGTATACACAGAAAGAAAGACTCAGTGCCTGCAGGCATGCTTATTGTTTGGCCCTCACGAGAAGCGATGAAACGTATATACTTATACGGCAGTGCCCGGATGAAAGAAAACCAGGATCGGACGGTGAAAGAAAGTAGCTGCTTGCAATATATAAGCTCCTGAGCCGGCGATCGAACAAAGAAATCCCCAGTGTCTACTCCATCTATAGCGATACATACATAATCGATGATTTATTTCTATTCCTCTACTTAGTTGTTCTCTTTGTCCTCCAATTGTCAGGACGAATCTCGTCGATGAAACGTCCGAGCGGAGGAACGCGTCGGACATTCGGATCGATGCCGCGAAAGGATCAGAACCGGAAGGAAGGATAGCGTGGGTCTACCGCTTGGAGAGTGAGATAGTATATTGCGAAAGCGAGGGAGGGATAGCTGAGAGTGCAAGAAGATTCGATCGGTCCCTACGGGCGAGTTTGTTTCGTCTAGTCGACGCGCGCTGTTATCGTTATCGGACGCCGCCGCTCTATAACTCGCGAGAGAGAGGAGAGAGTCTATCGGAAAGAGAGAGAAACTATTAAACCCAAATAGACGGCATGTACGCGCTCGCGTACACCGGACACGAAGAGCTTGCGATAGCGCAACAATATAGCGTGAATACTTCTTATTCTCGCGATACTTGCCTTTGATTTATCGGGCTGTAGCTTGCCTTTTTCTCTCAACACACACACACACACACACACACACACACACACACACACATATACTCCAGAAGTGCGTTTTATACGTATAGAAATCGGAAGAAGTTGGAAATTATCATCCGCGCGACTCGGTGGAAAATTTCATTTGGAATCTGAAGGAAAGTTTTTTAAGACGCGATGGCAGCTATTTGAAATTCTGAGACAGTCGCGGATGATTAAAAAAATTTCCCTACTAGCGCGAACGCTGTGCAAGCTCCCTCAGTTTCAATTATGGCAAAACTTATTGCGGAAAGGACTAGATTAATAACCGCTCGAAGCTGCGAACGAAATTCCAATGCGAATATTTACCGTCCAGGGCTGATTTATATAAAAGAGGAAATAGGGATTTCATTGACTCTCACGAGCGCGTATATGTATATAGCATAGTTTACGAGTCGAAATAAAAGATCGCGGAAAGTTAAAGCGTCGCGCTTGGTAAGAGTCCCGAGCTGTCGCGACCTGAATTCGAATTAGCTTTCTTTGCTTTTCTCTTGCGGGAGAGACAAAGCCACAGCCGTGCACGCACGTCTATATATATTTATTATTATAAAAGATTCGCGGGCTTTTATTTGTGCGTTTTTTTCTTTCTTCGCGTTCATCGATATATTTATGCTGCGCCTATTTCAAAAGTATAGAATTACGCTATACGCCAATTTTCTCACGTGGCCGGTAATTCATATTCGAGTATTCAAGAACACGCCCGCTCGTATACTTTTCACTTTCATAATACTTGCTCGGATATGGCAATAAGAGAAAGAGATAGAAATAAGCTCATATGCATAGGCTAACAATAGAGGATTCGATATCGGAAGCGTAGCGTTCTATCGACGGAAGAAATCGAGAATTTAGGAATCGAACTTATTAAAATTCGATCCAGATATATATATATATATACAAAGTTTTTCACGATAAATGTACGATATTTGCTTCTTACTCGGCTGTATTTGGATAATGGATAAAAGGAATCTTTCCACTCGAGGAATCGAATTTTTCCAGACGAACGTTCCGCCGTTAATGGCGTGTCTGTACTTGTATATATATATAATATATTACAGTTTAACTTCCTGTCCGGAAAATCCAAGAAAACAATCTACCACAAGATCTTTTTACGGACTTACTGGTATATTTATCTATCAAAAAAGTATACCGCAGACGAGCATCTTTTCTGATTCTTCTAATCGAAACCTGCCATTCTTAATTACATAGATATTACCGATAAAGTCAGCTGAAGAAAGTGTAACACTGAAACTCCATTGCAATTCCTAGTCTAGCTGCTCGAGCAACGAGTATAACGAGTTTTGAAGTACGCTTTGTAAGTGCAATAAGCTAGTATGTGCGCTAATTTAATGTGTCAGCTGGAAAGAGAGCGAGCCACAGAGAGAGAGAGAGAGAGAGAGAGAGAGAGAGAGAAAGTTAGCGAAATCGATTCTCCTTTGTTCTTCTCCGCATACTCGATTCCGAGCTTTCGAATTCGATATACACGGTAATGCGACAATTTTCATTTTCAATGTGGTCCCATCATCACAGCGCTGACAAAATTACAATAACGTCGATATATAATTAATATTTAATATCAAGAGTGAGAGACAGAAGGTCGAGTGAACTATACATTATTTACGTGATCAGATTAAAAAATGACTGAATCGCAAAACAGAAATGTTTAAGCAATATAGGATTTTCTTGTGAGTGGGAAAGTTTTGACGTTATAGAATTAATGAATAAATCATCATATACGATTATTCAAACAAAATTGTTGACAATCTTAACAAATCGTGATTACTTAAATATTCGATTCCGCCTATTTCAATTGAAGAGGAAAGTTACGTCTGAATAGGGATAAATGACTTGGTGAATTTAATTGTGACATTGTATTATGTTCTTAAGCGTCGCAATTGTACGTTGAGAGCACATTCGCGATAAAGATTATATTGTACGTTACTCTTGCGGTATTGTAATAGACGCGTCTGTTACTTTGTTCGCTTGAGATAAGGTTTTTTTACAATCGTTTATCATTTCTTATATACAAGATGTGTTTCAACAAGAATTTTATAATTATCGTATGACACGTGAACCACGCAACATTGTATAATTTGATGTATTACGTTTGATTCATTTCGTTCCATTTGTTTTTTTCTCTTTTATCTCGTGTAAGCTATTTAGCTCCTCATCGATCTCTTTATTTTTAACATTCTTTTGTTCTGTTATATTTTACGTCAAATATGAAAACGTAATACTTTGATAAATTAATCATATCGGAGTAAAATTACACAAATAAACAGAATAAGATCACTTGAAAAATAAATAACGAAAATTGGTTGATTACTTGCAATATACTAGTACCAATTAGATTCGAAAAGTAGTAAATTGTAATTGAAAATAAAAACAGAAAAAACATCCTTTTTAGCTATATACGTCTCATAATTCAACTGCAATCTTTTTGGAAAAACAAATCGTATACGAACACAAATAAAACGCGCTTCATTCATCACAATTTTAACAGTCAGAGATGAAGACGTCGTGGCACGCGAATACCGTCCGTGAATATATACCATATATGTGTACGCAGTCCCGCTGCGAGCGTCGACTAATTTATCGTCCGACCGCATCTAAGCACGAGCTTGCGATCAAATGACTGCGCTCCGAGCTTTTCGTTACTCTCTCGCGAAGTGAAAAGCTATACCATAGGACATACTTATGTGCCGCAGTCTAATGACGAAATTCTTACTACCCTGCCATGCGACCCCTGCCTCTCTCTCGCGTATACTTTATTCCCACACTGCGAGTCCACTGGATACGACAGTTCGCTGTAAATGTGTATATATATAATATGCATGGGTATTCGTGTAGGTTATGTGTGTATATATATATCGCTTGCTATCCAAGCTCGTATAAGGTTACAAAGGTAGCTCGACGGCAAATCGCTCGTAAAGGCAGGACAACGTAAATGAAAACTGCGCGCGTGCCCGAGTGCAAAGCCTCTCGGATGCTTGCTCGGACACGCGGGGGAGTACTTTTTGATCTCGATGAAACGAACACCAAGTTCTCCCTCTCTCGTACTCACTCACTCTAGCACGGCCGCGGCTGCGAAATTAAACTTTGCCCGGGGTTTAATTAGTGAATCGTGATTGTCGGACAGAAACGCTTCTTCCTATTTCTGTGCCCGGCTACTGCTGCTGTTTCTGCTTTTTTTCAACTCGTGTTTCACTGTCCTGTCACATTTGTTGAATGAGAAACGAGAATGACTTTTTTGACGAGGGAACCAACTTTTCGATACGAACGTTTGCTCCTGAAGTTGAATTAAATCTAGCGCGACCATTTATTGGACTGTGAATTAGAAAGAATGTATTTGTGTTATTGTTGTTTTTCTATTCCCCCACCTCCCTCTCCCTTCGCCAAGCGGTGTTGCGGTCACGTAGCGAATGCATTATAGTTACTTCGTACGATGTTTTAATTTCAATGAAAACTGGCTTTGGTTTTGTGCAAAAATTGAACAATTGGCTTATATCCACAGCTCGAGTTGTTTTATTGTTTGTTTATATACGTTGTATACAGAAACAAAGATAATTTTGAAAGCAAATTCTATGCAGACTAAATGTAAAATTCAATTTACAAGTGGATATTTATTGTTTATGCCTAAATGAACAATAATAGCAGACATTTTCGCAAGGAAACCAGAAAAAAAGTGAGTAACTATTGTGTCGGTATAGATGAATATTTAAAGATTTCATTCAAAAATTCACTTGTTTCCAAATTAATACTCGCAATACATTTGGATATTTATTTGTTTTTGTCCCCCAACGATTTACTCTCTCTCTCTCTCTCTCTCTCTCTCTCTCTGTCTCTCTCTCTCTCTGAAACAAATCCTATTGTTATCAAAGCTGTCGAATATTTTTTTACTCACAGGAAGGTTTTCCCAGTAGAAGACTTGAAATATTTGCCCCACTCTCCCAAGCGATTTCGTCCAATTAAATCGTTCCGTTCGACTTATCTCGAGCACTCTTTCGTTCTCTTTTTCTCATTCTCTTTCAAGCGATTTCTTAATATTGAGCCACAAGAGTCAATCTCAATGCTGAATGAGCCTATTCGTTATACCAACACCGATTGCACAAGGCAAAAAAAGAAAATAACGCTTTAGCTATTATCTTAGGATAAAAAAGCTCGAACAGATATCGGTCGACAAGTATCGCAAAGAAAAGGACGACTTTGCCGATATTATAGACGCAAGAGCAGTAACGGCAGTTGTATAGTTGCAACAGCGATATAGCAGCGGTATACAACATTCGAAAATAATCGCGAACAAAGGCAATTTGCCACTCGCTTCTGACATTTAATTAAGCTATATAGCCGCTCGCTACTCGCGCGTGTACATATACTTCGATAATTCATTTTACAAAGTGTATGGGAGGTCAGTAGTGGGGGGAAAACAAGCGCGCCGCCTCGGGCTGACTTATGGCCGGTGCGCCGGTGGTCTCGGGGGCTCATTAATCTTGCCGTGGACCGTAAAACCCTGTATACGCTCTTTACTCCCCCCGTTTTCGCGGACAAACTGTCGATACTAGGCGCGCGGCGCGCGGCGCGAACCGCGTCCAAGAAATGGCCCTTTCGAGAACTGACCGAGTGCGGACTCGTGACTGCGGATAACGAAAGGGAGAAAGAAAAATAGCTTTTCCCGCTTTTGGATTTTCGTTTAAATTTCAGAAAATTGATTACACCGGGAGAGGAAGAGAGCAACCGATCTTACCAGTATTTAATTCAATAATAATCGAAATTACAAGCTTAAATTCTTAACAGGGAGGACGATTGAGTTGAAATTAATCGCTAATAGTATTGCAACGACTTGGTAATTTATTAAATCGCACGTGGTCGTCGATTGAACGTGGTGAAAAAAGTTCAAGTTGCGCTATTGAAAAAGCGCAAGGGATTACAATATCGGAGACTATACGTATGTGCTTTGGCTTACACACGGACAGACGCGAAAGTATACGAAAGTCCACTTTCTTCCGGTCCATCAGGCTTCGATCGGAAGAATCGAAGTAATCCGTGTCTTGGAACGAGGAGTAAAAAACAAAGGCTGCGGGCTACTCGTGCAGTAGAGAGAGGTAGGAAGGGGATATACATCCTAAGAAGCTTAACGTCGCGTCGTTGGAGGATAACTGCTCGTCGCCGGGAAGTTTTGCCTGCGCGCTTGGTCGAACGACTAATGATACGCAACGGGCGGAGGGATCGATTAAGCTGCTTTATGGTCGAATGCTAAACGGCTGAGCGAGCTTCCGTGGCTAAGTTTTGCCTGTTAATCTTACTTCGTTACTGCATCGCCGACTCCCTGAGATAGAATCATTCTTTTAGCTCTTGGCTACTATGCGCATCTATATATACGTATATATACACGTATAGATATATAAAGACTTTTCGGAGTCTCGGAGGAGTAAAAGTAAGAGAGAGAGAGAGAGAGAGAGAGAGAGAGAGAGGAGGCAGCGTCGCTGCACCAAGTCGATCGACGAGAGATAGAGCGGAGAAAAGGAAGTAACGAACTGTCTGACGATAAAGTCGTTAGTAAATCAGGACTTTGGGGCCGAGAGCGGAATGCGAGATCGGATTAGGATTCGTTGGCACGTTCCTTCGTTTGCTCTCAGTGTGTGTGTGTCTTTCGAGTATCTTTGTCTACATCACTCGGGTTTTATGTAGATGTTTCACGAGCTTCTACATAAAAAGCGAATAGTCTCTGTCTTTCTCTCTACTTCTATCTGTGCACGTATGTACAAGGATTGTTTGGCAGCAATACACGGGACTATAAGTAGTGAGAGTCTCGATTGGTCAGCCAATTAAGCGCCAAGGCTTCGTGAGCTTTTACGAACTGCGCGGGTGTACGTGAGTTATTCGTATAGTGTCGTGCAGGTAGATATCTCAAGTGTGCGCTGTAGAAGCTAACGCTATAAGTATATCGCATTTAATAAGCGCAAGCTCGTTAATTACGAGTGATATCTACTTCGATAAATATACCGCACAACCGCACGCATATATATATATATATATATATATATATATATATATATACGTCTCTATAGGTGTATATATACAATGACCAGTAGAATAGAAGCTCTTGCAAGCTAATAAAAAGCCCGAAAGCCATTTGTACCGTCAGCGCGTGTCGTACTGATTAATCGTGCGACTTTGTATATATATAAGTCTCGAGAAGTTTAAGACTTCTCTGATAGGCCTCTTAAAAGTCCACATTAAAGGTGTATATGTACACAGATTCGTCGTGGTTAGAGCAATAAACTAAGGAGTGCACTTGGTTAATCAAATGTCTTAGTCGGGTTCGCGTGCGAGGCTCGCGTCTTTTCCTTGCTCCATCGACGTAATTTCGATTCGAGAGCAATACAAACATTGACCGGATCGCCTTTGATTAAAAAAAAAACAAAGAAGTACTCTTCTACATCAAATATTTAAACGTCTGAATCAACAACGAGTCACGCTCGCATGAACAAAGCTTGAAAAAGCTCGCGCGTGGATTACTCACTACGAGAGAACGCGAATTCAAAGCAATTCGAAAGCGGCGCGTCCGGAAGATAAATTAACGCGCGCAAGTACATAGGAGGGTTAAATCATCCTCATTATTCAACAGTCTACCCTTTTACACGTCTCTCTCTCTCTCGCTCTCACTCTCTCTCTCTCTCTCTCTCTCTCTCTGTTGATACAGGCTATATACGTAGAGCAGAGGCAACGGGTGCAGTAGAGGCAGGCGTGAAACGCGCTCGTACTCAATAGACCACTCCCCATTGTACCCGCTAGCGACGACGCCGCAAGCTTTTCATCGGAGCGCAGCTTCTCTACTTATATATGTATGTACAACCGTATGTGCATGGGTATACGTTGCTATGTATATGTCTGCATATATGCACGAAGAACGTGTACGATCGTAAAGCTTTATCCCAAAGGAAAAGCTACAGAGCTTCCGATCCGGTGTTAAAATCGAGACCGGTGAGTGTATAAAAGACGATGCGGATTACATGAATATAGAAATAAGTAAGAACGAAATCTCGCGTACCTACGAGCTGATTTGGTAGATCGTCAGCTGCAGTGTCGAAGCTGCAGCGAGGGAGCTTGCACGAAGCATTCAGAAAGCAATCCTCGGGAGCCGCAGCCCCGAGAGCTTGCGGAATGTTATGTGCACTCTCGATATATTCCTCTTCTTTCTTTCGCACTTGCCTTGTCACTTTCCTTCTTTATCTTCTTCTTCTCCTTCTGCTTCTTCTTCTTCTTCTTCTTCTTCTTCTACCTCTTCTTCTAATTCTCTTTCTGCAAACGTTCTATGGGGCTGTATTATCTATCAACAACACTGAACACACACGAAGATTCGGCTTTATAAGCTCACTCTATATGTATGTATATATAGATATACATAAAGATCTGCGGAGAGAAAGGGTATGCGCGCGCGTCGGCGGCCAAAGAGGAACTGACCCGCGCACGCGTCTCTTTACCTGCGACTCCCTCTCTATCGCTTCTCTCTCTCGAAATAGCGGAGGTTGGTTCGCCGGCGGCTGCGCCCTTTACTCGCGTACCTCCTCCCTCGCCTCCTACATAACGCGTATATATATATATATATACGTACACCTTTCTCGCGAAAGGTATAGCGCTGCTCCGACCACCCGGAAAGTTTGTAACGGCGAATTCCTCTCTTTCTCTCTCTCTCGCTTTGCCTTTTTCTCTTGTCTGTCAAATGCTCATTTTTTCCTTCCGCGCAATTTTTTTACTCCCAGTGTTGTATATACGCGGGCCATCCCGTTGTTCCCTTTTTTCTCGCCGAAGACACGGTCTCTTTATCGAATTATGTTTTGCCAGTAGCGCGTAAATTTCTCGAATATAAAAAAAGAGGCAGAGAACGTACGTCGAGGATTATTACGTACACAGCGCTATTGTGTCGAAAAGGGTGATTCGTTTCTACTCCAAAAGGATTAATGCTTATCGGCGACGATTCCGATTATTGCCTGTAATCCAAGCGTATGTACGAAGAGCTTAAATAAATCAGGCCCGCGTCGATAACGAGCCTCGTGAAAAACGAACCGCGTTCTTTGAAATCCTGTGGATCCTCGTATCACCTGTGTCTACGCTGCCGACTATATATAAATAGGAAGCATCTGCTTTGATGTGTACATAAGAGATATGCGAAATGTAATATGAATTTTATATTCATATTCATATTCTCTCATGACTATCACGCGAGATTATTAAATAAATACATATTCACAAGCTGTTTCAACAACTAACACTACCCCTCGTGAACAATGAAAACATTATTGTCTCTGTTAACTTGGCCAGTCGACATTAAATAGCGACATTATAGCGAATAGCAAGAGAATAGCCATAGACCAAAATCTGCTCGAGAAGCACTTGAAGATACTTGGGTAAACGCCCTTCGATTGATTATTCCCCATGTTTTAGTCCTCGGGTAATACTTCCGGCGACGAATCGACGAGTCAGTATTCACGTGCAGCAATGCAAGCCAGGAGAGAGGAAGTGTACGAGAGCAAGTGAGTGAGAGAGAGAGAGAGGGAGAGACAGAGAGAGAGGAGGCCGCAGCTGTGGCGCCGCCACCTCTCGATCGATTTTCCTTCCTTCGCGCGAGCGCGCTTTTTCTTTTGCACAGCAGCCGGGGCTCACCGTCTCGACAATAGAGAGAACGACAGGATCAGAGCGTCGAGCTTTTCTCTCACACCCGCGGTATTAGCGTTTTTTAGAGCGAGGTGTTAGATGCTGCTTTCTTATACCCCTTGAGTTATTTATCAGACCGCGAGAGGGCTTTCCGAGCTTTTCATTAATAACTCGACTCGAACACGCAGCGATTCGACGCGGTATTTATGTATATACACACGGCGCAGTAGTTTTGTTTACGCTTTCGCTTTCGCTTTCTCCAAGGAGATTTCCAAGTGCCGAAGATGCACCGATGAAAACTCAAACTGACGGTCCGTGTGCACATGTATTTGCACTAGATATAACGCGTTGTGGTTGACTGTCTAATGCAGAGAAGCGACGCGTTGAAATTTCACTCTTAAATAGAATCAGCCGGTACGAGTCTCGCGACAGCTGGATAATATAGCGCGGTAACTTATGTTTCTATTTTGATTTTTATTCGTACAAAGAAAGAGCAAGCGAAAGTTTCTTTCGTGTGTTCGAGCATGCTATGGAAAATTTGCTCACCCAGTATGAAAGAATAATCTACGCATTGGCATAGCAAAGTCTACCCTGGTAACTTACTCGGCGAAAACTCTATAGGACAATCTCTTTTTCATAAAGTCTCCGCCTACTTTATCCTTTCAGCAAGAGCTTTCACTCGAACTAGCTTGGGGTTAAATTCATACTGAATTTTTTATGCACCGTTTTCAGCGATCTTATTATTGAATAATAATAAGCTGATCGGATTATTCTGACGTTGAGTGCGATAACAAGTGCGCGACTTGCAACAAATCTTCCTACGAATGCGATGAATTTTTCACGAGAATCCTCGAGTGATCATTATTACTAGGAGGTGGTTATGTGAACTTCATTTGGTTTGGTCGTGTGAAAAGGAGACAAAATAGCCATAATGTTTGTGTCGAGACATCTGTATGCTTTGATAATCCGAAGCAAAGCAGAGTAGGAAAGCTCGAAAAGCTCGAAAAGCTCGTATCGGTATCTTCGTTTTGTATAATTTATTTTGATGGATGGTGTAATGGTATAAAAGTTTTCTTTAGAAAGAGTCTGCAGAAGAGCTTGTTCATTCTACAAATCGATTTCAATTATGAAACAATGTTATTCGTACTCATTTTCTCGGTAAGAGCAAGAGTGCTGAGATAAAAGAACAAAAAACTGCGAATACTAAAGGATTTCGCTTTCCTCGAGTATATATTCAACGATACTTCCATTCAAAGACACGCGTATATATAGAGCACAAAACCGAGTATTGTAGCTTTGCAATCGATTCCTCGCTTAAAATTCTCAGGTGTATTACTCCTGCTTAGCTTAACGAACGTAACGTTCAAACGACTAACGCGCAGCATCGCGTTATCGGACGGAAAAGCTTTTACTGCAACGCGCCGTCGTTCTCTCACTGCGCCTTTGCCCCCTGTTTATTCTCCATTATTCACGAAGCTGGCGTTTACTTCCCTTTCTCTTTTTCTCTCCTTTTTTTTACACCGAGGCGATCATTAAAAGCGGAGATGCCAGTTTTCCAAGCTATAGGTATCCCCTCTCTCTTGAACATAATATATACGTATACAGTATACGCGTACCCACACACACAGTCAAGCACACTTCATCTGTGGCTCCTTTCTTTGACTGTTTGCACTGGCGTGCCTTTCTAAGCTCTCGTGATTCTTTCAGAGCTTTTATAGACGCACGAGCTTTTTTCGGCTCTCATTACTGCGGTTCTTGCGTGTGTGTATGCGTGTGTTAGATTTTCTCTGCGGAATAGAACATTTTTCTGATTGTAAGATCGCATATGTACCACAGTTCGAGGCTGCACGTGTACACAAAGCTTTCGAGGGAGAGAGTAGGTCGCTTCCCCTAGGATGAAAAAATGAATACAAAGGAACGGCCATAGAGAGAAGGAGAGAGAAATATACGCGAAAACGAAGAAACACGCTAATTAATGACCCAGCGCATAACATAGCAACAGCTTAAATAAGCCCACGAATAAACAATCGAACGCCGTGACGTCGAGCTTGCACACAAAGCTTGCATGCGCCTTTCTGGCTAATAGCCGGCGTTGTTTGCTTGTTATACTCAAGAGGCTTAAAATAGTTAATGTTGTTTTACCTTATATGTGTATACATATATAAAGGCCATTAAATTATACCTGATAAACGCGTTTTCGAACCATACGTCTTATCCGTGACGAGCATCTACTTCCTCACTTGGGTATACAAACACATGCAAATACAGGTACACGTGCATAGTGCACACGTATATTCATATATATATGCGTGGGTCACTATCGCCAGGGAAAATCATCCGCATGACGTATATAGAAAAGTTGCCAAGACCGACCTGTTGCTGAGTCGTCCGGTGAAGCTTAATTTCTCCAAGCGGGCGCGCAAGGCTTAAAGCTCTCGCTCACTTTTCGCGCTCACTTGTTATAATGTCCAGTGTGCTTTTACAATTTTTCTTTTTTTCTTTCCTTTTCCTCTGCCGTCGGAGAATCTATACCTTGTCGAGCTTTGCCTACTGTACCAAAGGGCTCTTGTTCGAATTGCTCCGCGAGAAAATATATAGCCGAGGAATATTCTTTGATAAGAGTTTTTCGGAGATTGAATGCGAAGAAGCATTTTTCATATTTGCGGAAGAAAAGATGTGTCAGAAGAACGGTGTTAATCAACGTCCCTTTCTCAGACTCGTCTTAAAATTAGTTAACGATCACGGCAAAATGGAAATTGCGTCTCAATCTTTTGAGACGCGACGCTGTCTCGCTGCCCCGCCTTTACTCGTCTCCACTCTCGCGCGAAAGAGAGAAAGAGAGCAAGAGAGAGAGAGAGAGAGAGATAGAGAGATAGAGGAAGAAAGAGAAAAACTTGTCGCAATTTGTAACATTTCCATTATTCCACGCGAGTCACTGCGCGCAAGCTCGTCTAGAACACGCCAAAGACGATAAGACGAAAGGATGGATGACGCGCGCGAAATTAGAAGAAGGCCGTCGTGTTTTCTCTTCTCCTTTTTCGTCTATTTATTTCCTTCGCGTCAAGCGCCACTTTTTTATAAGCTGCGAGCTTGTTTCTCCGACGAGCTCAACAAGCTAGAAATATGTTGCGCGCGGTTCGAAAAAACGAGCTCGAGCTTGCAAGCTTCGTAAAAAAAAACAAAAAACATCCGCGCCAAGTAGGTGAACGCATTAACGTTAAAAATTTAGCGAGAGACGATTCGAACGCTCAAATTAGCCGTGAGCTTTTCTCTCGAAAGTTACGCCGCCAAATTTAAATAACGCGATGTGGGTATATATCGTTTGGGTCTGACGTCGTCGTATTTCACGAAATCAAGCCATTACGAAAAGAGATACAGAATGCTGGTAGCGCGCGAAATATATGTGGATGGCCCGTGTTGCGCATCTCTCCCCTATATCTTTAAAATGGTCGTATTCAAAATATATACATATATACATATTGCAGGAGGGCTACATCGACTATATTCTGTTTTTATTAGCTATATATGTAGACCAAATTATTTACCATCGAATAAACCAAACGCACTGAACGTTGAATAATGGTTGCTTTTATATTGTTTTAAGCTCAATATTTAACAATGAATGTATTATTTCTTCGAACGGACTTATTACGTGTACGGCCCCCAAGGCAAACGTTATTTTATTCACAGCTTTCAAAAGTGCGATTAAAATAAACGACTGTTGTGCATTTTATTCAACATAAATCAAACATGAATTCACAATCGTCGCTAATGGATTTCATAACTAGCACCTCGGCTAGCGTTTTTTAGATAAATAAGAAAACTTTGATTAAGATAAGCCTGTACCGATTTTCACTTAAGTACACGCGGCATCCTCGTTGGCCTACCACCGTTTTTAACTGCACATTTTACGTTAACTACCGATGCATATATATTACAAAAGTGCATGTACATACATATAGACAGGGATACGTGTGTTTATATATTTACGAAAACCGAAGGGAAATATTATAAAAACTCCCGTATTGTCATTTCTCCGTTTATTTCGCGGCAACGCTGGCGCAACTATATTTATAAAAGTAAATCGATACTCCGTACCCCGCTGTGCCGTAAATAATCTTTTCGACGACGCGTACACTACACACGCACAATAATATATTTATATGAGAGCGAGAGAGAGAGAGAGAGAGAGAGAGAGAGGGGGGGAGGGCAAAAAGCACATCAAAGCGCACGATTTTGTCGCGCTCGGGTTAACGCTACATACATTTAAATATGTACCTTGTTTACCCAGAAAGCCTACACCGACGGCACGCAAGCTCAGAGTGTACATACATATATATGTAAATAATCCTACGCTAGGGTTTCTCATTTCGCTTAATGGATTCGGTGCTCGAACCGGATTTCTGATTAACAACAATCGAAGCGTTACAAAGAGTTACGCGCCCCGCGGGGACGAGATCGAAAAGCGCACGGGCTCTCTGCGAACTGCCAGATGATATATATTAATCACTTTTTATGTACGAAACAGTTCACCCCGCCAGCGACGAATTGTTTGCGCGAGCCTGCAAGAAATTAAAGGTCGAACGTCGAAAGCTCGGTTATATTTTTATTTTTATTTTTTTTTTACTCTGCTCATTCGCGCGACTCTAGAGGTAGGAAAAACAAGAAAAGTTTGCGCGACGAGTGACAAGTACGCGCATTGTTTGTCGGCATCGCCATGACGACCAAGACACGCGCGTTCGAGTCTATATAATCCCGACGATGCCAGCATGCTGTCGCAGTGGCTAAGTAATCACGTTGGGGTGTGTGCATCTATATATGCATATATATATATATATATATATACACACACACACATACATACGTAGATATATCTATAGAGAGATAGACAGCGTAGTTAAAGGACTGGCGAACTTGGACTAAAAGTTCCGACGGATATTGGCGCTCTCCTGCGAGTGTATCTCTGTGTATCCGCTCTTTCGCTCGTATGCACATAAGTTCGACTGTGACGGCAAAGCGGACAATCAGGGTAATTTGCTCTCTATAGGGGCCATTGTTGACTCGCGTCCATTGTTGCCGATGCTTTTGTTTTATGTGCGGCTGCGGTTACGTGTTATGGCTGGATACAGCGAGAAACGTTCTCCGCATAGTATCGGAAAGAGGGGGAGAGGGGGTAAAACCAATTTTTGCATTCGACCGGCTGTAACATTTAGAGCTCCGATATGCACGTATGTATACTATGTACTTGTTGCGGCGAAGAAGTTTTATACGGTGGCTCTACACAGTGTGGTATAAACCAAACGCTACACTGTACTACTGAGCTGTATTACATTTATTTTCAAGTTTTAATGTGTCGAATCATTGTGTGAGCTTGCGCGTGTGTCCGATAAGAGGCTTGATTTTTGATTCGCCGAAATTAGACGAGATTTTTTTGTAATCAGATGCGAGGCAAGTGTATGTATACGCTATCTCAGGACTGATATGCACGCGAATCTTTGTGAACCATTATGATTTTATCCTTATCAAAATTTATGTATTATAAATGATCTAGACTCTATGGAAATATGCCATGAATTAACTCGTTACATAAAGCTTTCGTACGAGTACTTTGGCTGAACCTTGCGATTAAAGTAAGCTCGGAATAATACAATAAACAAAGTTGATAACGTAAAGTAAATTCAAAGACGCTAACGAAATTTGTATAACTTTATTCATTCTTTGTGCAATTAAGAGTTATAATAACCGACCATATATTTTTAAAATGAAATAATATTTTCTTCGTCGCATATATATGAATGTAGCCAGGTACGTGATTAATTTATGAATGTTATAAACCAGTGATAAAAAATATCACGAAATCTTTCATTAACTTAAAATGTCAATTATTTGCAAAATGCTTTATTTATGAATTTTAATGCAGATATTTTATTTATGGTTATTAATTAAATTAAAAACAATAACAAGAGCTTCCTAAAGTGGCACACTGTCAACAAGTACATTATAATCATTAATAAAAATATTGTGACATTAATTTTATAAAAGAGGTTCATTTTTATATTATTACTTTTATTTTAATTACTTTTAAAATCTAAACAAACAAATATTTTATTTTCATTCAAGTTACATTTAACGTATATTTTTATTTACGTTTATCCAAAAATCAAATTATCACTAATTATGTTATATGCCTTCTTCGCTCTGTCAATAATTGAAATCAAATAAGAATTCGACAGATCTGTTATTAAACAAATAACATGACTTATCTAATATTTTTGTCAATGGATGTATGAGGATATAAATACCGTGTCCCGACACTGTACATCGTAACAATACATAAACTGTAAAATAACATAAAAAAACTCGATTGTACATTATTAAACATCGTGATTAGATCAGCATAATGAAAAGAATGTTGTTAAAAAAACTTGTTGAAAAAATTGAATGGAACAGGCAAATAAAAATAACCAATCAGGCACATATTCTCAAGGCAAACAGAGGGAAAAGGAAAATAATTTTTCTCCCAGTACAGTCTTTGTTTGCAATTCTGTGCTTGCATATACCCCCATTCAGCGCTGACGTATAATAAGGCCCGAGAAAAAAATATTGTCTTATTCCTCCTGGACCCAAGCACAAAGCCAACCAGGTTTCTCTGAAACACAGCCGTACATGCACAGCACATACCCGGAAATCCACCACAACACAAAGAGCGGCTCTGAGCACACGCTGAGAGAAATAGAGCCGACTTAGTTCAGACGAGCATAAAAACACTTACCTTACAGAGGAGCATCGAGGGGCGGGTTTGTAAGTCGCCAGCGCAAACACCGCAAAGTGCACGATAGCTTAGCGCAATACGGGCTTTTACAACTTTACGGGGTAACGTTTTGCATAAATTTTCGGTCGAATTACAGGACGAGGCGCCTTTGCTCGGTTCCCTTGCTACGTATATATGAGTTAAAGGCGAAGCAGAAGAAGAAGACGAAAAAGAAGAAGAAGGTGCAAAGAGCTTGTGGATCGATCGTGCGTAATGACGATCGACTTGTACTATTTCCCAGCCAGTCCGCCTTGCTCGACCATTAGGATGCTCGCTAAACACCTCGGGGTGCACTTGAATCTCAAGAGCGTCAACCCGTTGCATGGAGAAACGATGAAGGCGTCTTTTAGGAAGGTACGCGTGCTTTTCTTGTGTGGCTATCTGTAAATAGTATACACGCAATATTACGCGGAAACAGTGCAGTTTTCAGAAGACAAGGAGTAAAGCTTAGCTCGCCTTAAGAGAATGTGAGCATTTTGTTTTCCTCTCTTATTGCATTACCTATTGTGGATTACGTTTGTCGAGAAACACAATATCAAACGGAATTCCAATATGATATTGATATATATTATGAAACATTTTCTACAAAGCTTTTAAATTATATACGAGAAATTCTCATTAGTAAATGAAAATATTACCTTTAAAATCATTTTATACTGTACACCGCTGCTTTTTGCTTTCGTTACAAATGAATCCGAATCAACTGAAATGCATCGATGAAGTGGAATAATATCTATATGCATCTATATACTTTAAACCGAAACCGTTAAATAAACTATATATACATACTAATATTTGGGCTTTTAGTATCATATTTATGTTTATATATTAGCTTTATTACTGTTTAGCAAACGAGTTTTATAAAAAAAGTTCGTCGGTACACACGACGGTTTAAAATTGAAAATTCAATAATTTGAGCAGCCCCGCTGAAAATGGACGTTGCAAGGCGAAGAAAAACATTTTAACTAGAGATGCACCGATTTTTCACAATCTTTGGCTTCAACCGTCCACACGTCCGACATAAATCATCCTTTCACCGCGAAGTTGTACATTACAATTATAAGAACAGAAAAAAAATAAGAAGGAAAAAAAGGGAGACAAGTCTCGATAAGCTGGCGAAAAGACTTCCGGAGAGACACGCTAGGCTTAACGACGAGATAAAGAGTCTTGCAGCAATTGATCTTGTTTTCGCAGATTAATCCTCAGCACACGATCCCGACCATCGACGATAATGGCTTTATCTTGTGGGAAAGGTACGTGTGATGCATTAAATCATATACATACATATATATATACTATATACACATACGAAGTGTGGTACAAAGGGTGGGAAGAAGAGTGTGTGTGTATATATACGTATAGGTATACAGAGTCTATAGAGCCCGACGGCGGGTATCGAAGACTCCTCTTAAAATGAGAAACGTGCACTTCATTCTTATCACAGCCGACCGATCATGGCGTATTTGGTGATGAAATACGCGAAGAATGACTCGCTCTATCCGAAAGAGCCGGAGAGCCGTGCTCTGGTCGAGCAGCGACTCTACTTTGATATTGGCACTCTCTACCCGAGTATTTTGGAGTACCACGTGAGTATATCTGCAGCATCACGTTATACCGACCCTATACACAGTCTTCGAAGCGACAGATCGCGTTTCGCAATATCAACGAGGGAGTAAGCGCGCGCGCGCGCGCGAGAGAGAGAGAGAGAGAGAGAGAGAGAGATAGAGAGAGTACATATTACATTGACATTGCGCAAAGTGTGACACCGCGCTTCGCATTGCTCGTGAACGTTCACGCGACTTGACAAATGTCCCCGCGGGTGCGTATGATGAATCGTAAAAGAGACTTCCCGTGCTTCGTATGACTCAATTGCTTTATCTATGGAAAATTCGACTTTGAAGTTTTTACGGCTTTTTTTTCTTCTTTTTTTTGCGAACGGATGACTGGAAGTTATACGCGATAAGAATATATGCGGTTGCGATCCAGTGGATTTTTGGATGGCAGAATTTTTCTGGTTAACGTATTGTCCAAATGACTTTTACTTGATAATTCTGGAAATACTCCGGGGGGAATCGCCCGATAGCAGCTTTACTTCAAAAAATTATGACCATCTATCGTGCGCAGAATTTTAATGTTCGATTTTGTGGATGAGATAGGAAACTGGAAGTAATAATAGTGTTTCGTAATCGTTTCGTATATTATATCGCACTTTGGCTAATCAATTTTTTTCGGTCATTTAGATATCGATTATTATTGATTGGAATGTTTTTTGTTTAACTTCAATGTGTTTGGTCATTATACGTAATTCAGTTTCAATATAAAATCTTGGATAAGAGTAAGAGAAATTTCTGTAGTTCCATTATAGAAAATGAAAGCTTACAATAAAAAGTACATCTGGTTGTCTCATGAATCTTTTAACGAACTAAACCGAACGGCTGTCACTAGAGAAATTGCTTTATAATAGACCATTAAATGTGCATCAGAACTGCGAGGTAATATAGCCGAATGGAGAAATCGTCTTACCAAGAAGTACGATATCGTGACGTGAAATTAAAAAACAATAAAATATCGTGTGCAGTTATAAAGATGCAAGTCAGTGTATTGAGAGTTGAGTCTCGATAGCAAAACACGGATTGTTAGAGGCACGCGTGTAATTTAAATTTAATAGATCGTAAAGAAAAATGGCGCGACCACAAGACACAGTATCAAAATTGAGACTGAGGACGCAAGATTAAAATAAATGCAGGCTATAATCTAATAAAATGCAATTTTTAACAGGTATCTAAGCTCTAGAGTAATCTAGATTAAGCAACGCTTACACGTGGCAATAGACATTTAATACAAATAACAATTACCGATAAGAACTAGCACGTCCGCAAAGCATGCTTCGCACAAAAAGAAAGTTACATAAAATTACCAGAACAATAAAATGAAGTAGCTGGCAGACCTTATATATATTGCACGTATATCAACGACGAACAGATTTAATTCAACGCGTTATAACAGCAAATTAAAGTTTAACGGATTTTAATTAATATAACTACAATGGATTTTCATAGGCACCAGTGCTAACAGGTTTGATGGGATCTCCACCGGAACTTCTTCTCGCCCCTATGGAACGAGCTTTCGAGATCCTCGACAGATATCTTCAAAATAGTCAGTTCGTTGCCGGCGACGAAGTGACCATAGCGGATTACACTACCGCTGTCTCCGTTACCTCAGCCAAGGTATGAGAACCTCTGGAAAATAATTATCTTTTCCAAATATTAAAATATAAATATTCGTTCATCGCTTTCAGGGGTTTGGCTTCGATATCGGGAGGTACGATAATGTCGCAGCTTGGCACGGACGCTGCAAAAAAGCTATGGATAAATACGGCTTTGAGGAAATCAACGAAGCCGGTGCCAGGATGCTTGGCGGTTTTTACAAAGCGAATTTGAAAATTTAATATTCAAAGTACAACGTTAAAGATCCTTTTCTCAAAGTAGAAAACGCGGTTATCGTTAGTCGTAGTATAATGTTGATAATGTTGTAAATGTAATTAAAGATCATTAGTTTGATTACTAAGCATTTGGATTATTCATTGACTTATGATAAGAAACATATATGAGAATTATTGTTCTCATTGTGATATGGAAATAAAGTCAGGTTAGAAATTTGTATCAATTATTATTGATCGACCTATACGATTAAAGCACATTTTCAATTTGGCTCCATATGAAATCCCGCACTAAAATTATTAGAATTAAATTATAAATTACCAGAAATCGAACATATTCTAAAATAACAAAATTTAATTTTATACCCCGTGTATACACCTCGATATCAGCCATGGCATATTAGATTAATATTTAATAAATATATTCAACTAAACTAAAAAGCATTTCAATAATTTATCGGAGTTGAATCTCAATACTGTTGGAATATTTTGCAATTGTTTAATTGACTTTTATAGATTTTGCAACGTCGCTGTATAAATTGTCATCAAAAATTCAGTCACAAAGAAAAAGAATCGCGACATAAATAACTGAGTGTTGTTCTCTTACAAAAATTCCATCGTTATAGATTGATCATTACTACGCTACTCTTCGGAAGCGACATTCTTTCGTATTTTTATATGCGCGACGCAAGATTTTCTGTTACGCTAACTATATTGATATATTGTTTGCCTTTGCTCAACTTCCGGCCTCCGATACTTGAGGATGATGTAGTGTAGAGTTTACCTTGCAATGTTTGATTAAATAAACTACGACGAAGTTACAGTTTGCAAACTACGACAAGCGTAAATATCAGCGCGTAAAGTAGTTATAGATAAATTTACCTTCACTCGCCGTATTGATCAAAGAATGCCTGTTGTAAAAACCGACGCGAAATTTTAATGCACTGCTTAAAGAGTAAAAAGTAAGAAAAGACATTTTTCAATATCATACACATGAATGGCGACTATGAGTCGCGTGACACTCTGAAATTTACATTAGATTCAACATCGTCGTATTGTTACAGCGAAACACTTTAAATCGCTGTTTGATGAAATATTAACTGTATTATTCACTGTTTGTTAGCTTTGCATCGTGTCGAATAAATACAAATTTGTTACTATGCATAAAGTTGTACGAACCAACTTCTTGCATTATGAATTTAACGATTGTTGATTTGACATTATCGTTAACCAATATGGCGAGAACAGTAAGAATATTGGTCAAGTTAACAAAAATTGATAACTTCAAAGATGTAATAAACACTCAGTGGTAAAGCATTAACGTACAAGAAAATGTACCTCCTGCTCTATATATATTTTTTTTACCATTATGAACCTCGTGCGTATGTATATGTAACTATATACTGTAACCTACTGTAGTCTGTAAATACTTAGTATAAAGCGTTCATTTCGCAAAGCTGTTAGAAAACAAAGTTATTGGCGTTGCTTAATGTTTCCTTGAATTCGTTGCGACTTTCGATGTCTGAGTCCAAGGTGTTGTGTCAAGGTCGCTGGTTTCTTACCGATCGATGTATCGCTCATGGCTAATTTCGATTTGCAGATCACACACTATCCCTCTTTGATAAATCCACGTAATATTTTGCTCTTTTCTAATCGCAAACTTTTAACGGAGAGTCCAGTTAAAGTTTTAAAAATACATTCACTGCTAATATGTTTTTTTCGACTCGCGTACTATAATGGATACTTCGTAGTTACATTTATCCAGAAATAGCACTTAACAATCCTTATTTATTTTTCAATTATACTAAAATTCTACTGCGCGACAAGGCGGAAAATCGTAAACCCAATAGATCATACGACGATATAATGCATGAAAATACATGTTCTACCTTGCGCCTGACAACTGCATTTAAACGAAGCAAAGAAACTGCACTTCCATATGCAGCTATTTATTTTCTAATTGATAGATAAGAGTGCAGTAGACGTTTGCCGTCGTGTCTTATTATACCAACGAACTATGTATAGTATTGGAAATCACGGTTTATTATTGGAATGTGGATGAGGTATTATAAATGTTTGACAAATTTCTATCAGCAATACCGTTTCAAGAGAATTTAATATTAGTTCATAGACAACGTATACGAATATACTTATAGGTACATAGCGAGGTCTACAGGATAAGTCGATGCTAAAACCGGTTTGATTTTATATTCGCCGTGTTAACGAACTTACAAGTTAAACATCCTTTTTTTCGTTTGAGAATCAAAACTTGTATTAAACTTGTATGGAAACGATGAAAAGGTAAAACAAAATTACAGCTCATCCAATATTCACGCATATAATAAAACTATTTTATCGCACAAAAAATTTTATTACCCAACGTCTCTGCGCGTAATTCGCTGTGCTTCGCACGAGCGTAGCAACTAAGACTTAATGAATGACAAAACTCGGTAATTTTTTCAAATGAATCATTGCCCGACCGAACAACCGGAGAATCGTAAACGAGTGCACTCTCATGTAGCGTATATAAAAGCTAGCTGTATAAGCTAATATATAATGTACAGAACCGAATTCCGCGCATTAATAGCGAACGAGCGCACGTAACAATAACCTCATAACGTTAAATACGCCAATCACTCGTATCACATTAACGGGATCGATATCACGGTAACTGCAATTAGAATACCGATTCCCTGATCGGCAATAGCCGAATACGTGTATACGTAATATCCAAAAATATTGAATATCTGACGGTAGCTCTCAATCATCGCGAGCATATATAAAATGCGAACAAAAAAAATGACAATATATGTATTCACAATACTCTTTACGAGTAATCCCCCTGGACTGTGACGCATAAATTTATAAGCCAAACGCATTTACATTCCGTAGAACGACGAAAAAGGTATGTATCGATTATCTCTCAAGTATACATATAAGGTATATATACACATATGTCGCGCTCGGTATCACTGCCGCATACGTTGATAAGCATCGCAACGACAGCCGCGCATATAAGAGGCAGCGGCTCGATCTCCGGAGGCTTTTAGAAAGATAAGCCGCTGCAGCATCGCCGCGAGACATCCGAGAGTGAGAGCGAGCGCTGCGCTCTGTTTTACCCCGCATTTTTCAAGTTGCCTCCGAGAAGAGAGCAGTTATCATATATATATATATATACGACGAAGCGGTGTGGGCCCCGCGCGACAAGACTATATTATAGTGCATGCAGAGGCCTATACCGCAGAGGACGAGCTCACGGGTCCGTCAGTCGAGGCTGCGGTGTCGTGCCGCGAGAAACTTCTTTCATTGTACAGACGAGAATCAACGACGTTTCGCAATAGAAAGAGATTTTGGTGTAATTGCTAAATAAATTATTATACCTGTGCCGTGGGAATGCTGAGAAGACGCATCGCTTCCGTTGCTTGAATTTCTCGTTCTTCTAGGGTAAGTGTTTTTTTACGATCGATGTATTTTTTTCTATGAGATTTTCTTAAGCGAGAATTGATTCACGACGAGGGAATAACATGCAGCTGTATTTCCGCTCTTATTTCATTTACAAACTTTTTTCATAGTAAACACTACAATTACGCATTTTATTATTGATACTAGAAATTCGTTTGAGAATAATATTGTATAATATTCAGCCGGTCATGCAAAAAAATTATTTGGCAATGCTTTTCGAATGGAGTTAAATAAATGAATTTCACGATAAATCTATCAAATTCGATATGAAAATGAAGAAAAAAATATCAGATTTTCATAATCAGTGCAAAATACATAAGTTATCAAAGTCACGGTTAGTAAAATGTGCGCAATACGATTCCCTTAGCTATATTAAAACTTCGACTTTTGAATCGCGCGCAATAAGTGACGTATAAAAAGCGCCTTTGCTATACCAACTATATTAGTTCGTTGTTACTCTGTTGTATAAATTTTATTTTTATTTTTACGTGCATTAATTACTGCACGTCGATTGCCATAATAAAATTCTTATCTCAATCTTGCGATAATCATAAAAGCATATTTCTATACACGTTAATCTACTTTTACAAACATAAATCGCCGATTGATCACACATCCTTTTATCGAGGATATCTTTGTACGATAAGAATCAATCGATCGACATGTCACTGATTTACAATTAATAATATTTTTGTTTCGCCTTTTCGTAAATGCGAATTGCACCTTAGACCAGGGATTATTTTTTTAACGATTGTTTGACAGAAAGCAAGATGTCGAATCTTCGATATCTATCACTGTTGGCTTTTCTCATTGCGATACTCGCAGTCTCGATACACAGCAATGAAGAGTTCGAGAAAATCAACGACTATCGCTTACCAAAATCAGTGATACCTATCGCTTACAATGTCAAGTACACAGAAATCAACTTTACGAATTTTGCCTTCAAAGGCGACGTTGAAATTAAAGCGAAAATCGTGGAGGAGAGTCAAGAAATCGTTATGCACGCGGGAAATTTGACGGTTAGTATTTTATCAGTGTTGGACACTGTAAACAATGAACGATTGAAAGTCAAGAATAGCCATCGCAACAAGACTACCGAGAAATTCACTATTTCCATGGAGGAAAGTTTGAAGAACTCGCACGAGATCCTGATCACTTTAAGGTTCAACGGTACCTTGAGAGAAGATATGATAGGTTTCTACAGAAGTTCCTATTTCGTCGGCAACGAAGAAAGGTAAGTTGAATTCGAAGGAAGAAATGAGTTTGGAAAACTAAGAAGAAAATTATCTTTCAAGGTGGTTAGCCTCGACGCAGTTCGAGAGCACTCACGCGAGGCACGCATTCCCTTGCTTCGATGAGCCAGCTTTGAAAGCCACTTTCACGGTCAGCATACTGCTGCCCGAATCTTACGATTGTCTCATGAATATGCCGACGAGAATTGAGAAGTAAGAAACTCGAGAAAAAACCAAACAAAAAATCGCGCTGAATTAGATCTACAACGGTTGAAACGAATATTTTCAGAAACTGGTGCATAGCCAACCAGACGGTACCAATGTCCACGTATCTCGTTGCTTTTATCATCTCAGACTTTACGACGACTCCGGTTCAAAACTCGACTGTAAAGATCTGGTCTCGAGGAGCAGCCGCGTCTCAAACGAAATATGCGAATGAAGTGGGTACGAAGATCCTCGACTACTTCGGCAAACGATTCAACGAAACGTACCATTTGCCGAAAATGGATATGGTCGCAGTACCGGATTTTTCAGCTGGCGCGATGGAAAACTGGGGTCTGATCACTTATCGTGAAACCGCTGTTCTTTACGACGAGACAGACTCGTCAGCTATTGCGGAACAGCGAGTCGCCTCGGTCATTGTTCACGAGTGTGCTCACATGTGGTTCGGCAATCTTGTCACACCCCAGTGGTGGAGCTACCTCTGGCTGAGCGAAGCTTTCGCCAGATACTTTCAGTACATAGCCACTGATGAGGTTTGATTATTTTTTTTATTTTTAACCCGTAACACAATTTATTTCAGAATCCGTGAATTTTCAACGAGCATAAAAATTTACGTTCCGCAAGCTCGAGCTTAATAAATTTTCAATTTACCTGTGTCCCATGGCCGCGTTCGCTTACTTTTTTAATTTCATCGCTATTCTAACGCGCGCTCTACCAGCGATTTAATTAAACCGCGCAAGCTGTTTTATTTACGTCAATATACGTTGACTATTAACGATAAAAGCTCGTTGCAACTCCGAGATAAGCTGTACAAGGGGTGGGATATTTTCATCGATACGACGCTGACCTCGCGTCGTTGCGAAGTCGATAACTTTCGTTTATGTAAACGTTTACTGGATAGGTCGAACCCCTATGGAAAATGGACCAACAATTCGTGGTGGAACAACATCAAATTGCCTTAGACGTCGACGCACTCGAGACGTCCGAGGCCATGACGAAATCCGCCGTAACTCAATCGGAAATCGGGAATATGGGAGGTACTATCACTTATTCTAAAGGAGCGAGTATTGTCAGAATGATGGAAAAAACCTTTGGTAGCGAACTATTTTATACAGCACTGAGTAATTATTTGAATCAGAGGTTTGTACAGTGTTATTATTGGAATAATGAGATAAAAAATTAACCATACCAATGCACGTAATATATCACAGGAAATGGAAAAATGCCAGACCTTCGGACCTGTGGCTAGCTTTCCAAAACGAGATAGAGAAGTCGGCAGATCCGAAAATTAACGTGTTAGTTTCGACGGTAATGAAAACTTGGACGGAACAGCCGGGCTTCCCTTGCATATCTGTGAACATTAAACCGGATTCCATCCTCCTCAGTCAGGGGAGATTTTTGTTGCGGAATAATAACACTATACCCACGGACTCGTCCTGGTGGGTACCGATAACTTGGACCTCTTCAAAACAAGCCTCCAACTCAAGCAAACCAGTTTACTGGTTATCCGACAGACAATTAAATGTAACTAACGATCATAAGGACGCCGACTGGCTCATACTGAACGTTCAGTCCGCAGGTGTATATCTATATATTCGCGCGCACACACATAAAGCGACTAAAAATAAATGCGCATGCTATAACGAGCTAATTTTTAGGATACTATCGCGTGAATTACGACAAGGACTCCTGGAACCGGATTATTAAAGCCTTGACCAGTGGCGATCTGAACAAGATTCATGAACTTAATAGGGCGGCTATAGTCGACGACTTGTTGAATTTAGCCAGAGCCGAATTGCTGCCCTACGAAATCGCACTCCAGGGCATCCAATATCTCAAGAGAGAAAAAAATTATTTGCCGTTCAAATCAGCTTTTACTGCGCTGAATTATTTGATACGACGATTCAGTGGCAGTCGGGACGATAATCTCTTTAAAGTAGGATTTGTTTGTTTTCGTAATACGATGCATGCTCGAAGAAGCTACAAGACGCCAGCTTAACGACGACGTACTTGCATTTATTTATTCATTGATTTACAACTTTTCTATTTTTAGGAACATATTCTCTCACTCATTGAGAACGCTTACCAAAACTTAACGTTCGAGGATAGACGCGACGACGATAGATTTACAATTCTGTTGCGTCACGAACTCAACAGTAAAGCCTGCGCTTTGGGTCACTCGACGTGCATAAGTAAATCCAAAGTCTACTTCTCTGAATGGCAAACGAAAGGAAACGTGTACGTACAGGATCATACGAAGAAATAACTCAAATTTAGGATGATCCGTTTATGAGTTTATGTTCATTTTATGTATCTTTAGAATACCGAAAAATCAAAGACCTACTGCCTACTGCACGGCCATCAAATACGGGACCAAAGAAGACTGGGATTTCCTCTGGTCACAGTACGAAAAATCTGAAGTTTCAGCAGAACAAGTACTCATCCTCTCTTCTCTAGGATGTACGAAAGATACGTCGATATTAGAAAAGTCAGTTACATCACATACCTATACTTACATAAATATCTAATATCAATGTTCCAGTGAATCGCGAGTTCTTCATTTAACTTGAGTGATTAATAAAGTAGAGTGACTGCGATAAAGTCTTCACTCGAAAAGATTTTAAAAATAAAAAATAATAATCGTATAAAAATATCTTTTTCCAGATATCTCCTAAAAGCTTTGACGACTTTCCAAGAGAGTAAGATCCGTAAACAGGACGTATCAAGCGTCTTCAATGGAGTCTACTTGGCTAGTCCGGAGAACGCCGAGTACATTTTAGATTTTGTGGAAAAGCATCACGATGCCATTTTCAAGTAGTGAGTAGATCATCCCCTTTACATCCAAATAATAACAGTTAATTGAAAAAAAAAAATCGCGATAATTTTCAGTCACGCCAGTTACAACGAAGTCGCCAATATAGTATCAGGTGCTCTTTTGAGATATCCATCCGAAAAACTAATTCAAAAACTCGAAGATCAGATTAAGAGCAACGCCACCCACGTGAAATCCATCATACCGTCGCTAGAAAAAACTCTGAGACTCGCTAAGATCGAGATCGACTGGTTCAAGAAAAATAGTCCCAGTATCGTCAAATGGATAAAATCAGCAACGAACGAGAACACAACAGCTTATCGTCTTCCCACCAACGTCGTTCCCATCTCGTACAAAATTCATTTGACTCCGTTCATCATCCCCGATAACTTCACTTTTCGTGGTTCAGTCAAAATTCAGGCCAGAGTCAATCAAGCCACTGATAAAATAGTTCTTCACACGGACACGCTGAAAATCGAGCAACCGATTGTTAGCACAACAGCTGGTAAATTGACCGTGAAGAGCATGACGAGATCGAGGAAATATCACTTCTTAAATATCCTGCTGAACGAACGTATACCGGCCGATACCGAAATCACAATCGAAATCTCGTACACTGGGTATCTTAATACAGATATGAAAGGTTTCTACAGGAGCTCGTACAAAATCAACAACACAACGAGGTACATCACGCACTCAATTTATACTCGAACTCTCGAGATTTCTCATCAAACCGCTCACGCAGCTGTGGCTTAAAATTTAATTTCTTCGTCGTAACATTATTAAAAGCAGCGACTTAATCCATCGCGCGTATATATACGTATAAGTAAATACCTCGCTCGAAGATATACATTATACAATATACATATATACACCACAGCAAAGGAGATAGAAAGCCCCGGCAGAGCTTGCAATAATTACTCCTCGAGGCGCTTGCGAACGTTAAACGAAATGTCCTCTTTCTCATTTAGGTGGCTAGCTGCAACGCATTTGGAGCCGGTCGGCGCGCGTCGGCTATTTCCCTGCTTCGACGAGCCAGCGCTGAAGGCCACGTTCGACATAAGCGTCGACGTCCCAGGAAATTACAAGGCTGTCAGTAACATGCCGTTAAAGGGACAAGAAAAGTTAGTAAACCTCATTTCTCTCTTTTTTTATATTATTTACAAATATTGGTATAATGAGCTTTAGACTTAATTGTTCATCGGCTTGAATAATTTTGCACTGTTGATGTGTCGAATGCTCCGCAGCGGTCGTTGGGAATTCAAGACAACACCAATTATGTCAACGTACCTGGTTGCAGTAGTCGTAAGCGACTTTGACAGCAGAACTCTCAATGATTCGAAAGATCGACTTTACGGAGTCTGGGCTAATCCCGTAGTTTCTCACCAGTTAAACTATTCGCTGAATGTAATGTCGCCAATAGTCGACTACTTCGAGTCTCATCTCGGTCACAACTATAGTCTTCCAAAGCTCGATATGGTCGCTTTGCCGGACTTCGGCTCTGGCGCAATGGAAAACTGGGGTCTGCTCACCTTCCGCGAAACCAATATGCTCTACGATCCCATAGCCATGTCTTCCCTGACCAATAAGCAATCTGTGCGCGACGTCATCGCTCACGAGATAGCTCACCAATGGTTTGGCAATTTGGTCAGTCCACGATGGTGGGACTACCTCTGGCTTAGCGAGGGTTTTGCAAGATACTTTCAAAGTCATGCCTATAGTGAGGTAAGCAATATATATGTATAATATACAGAGAAGGTTTCTCACTGAAAAGCCATTCGCGTAATTTTAATCAAGCTACTCTTTTCCTATCTCGCGTCTCTTTTCTAAGCTGGTACACGACGGACTGTGCTCGCTAGAGATAAGCGAGGAAACGAGCATTGGTACGTAGGAAGGAAAGGGGAGAGAGAGAGAGAGAGAAGGCCGACTGTTTCATTAGAGAAAATAGTTTTTTCACAAAGCGCACGCCGAGGAAACGAATGAAAAGAAAAAAGAACGAAAGCCGAGTGAATTAATCTCGGTTGGGTTTATGCACTATATAGCACGGAGAAAAAATGCACGGTTCAGCTACTATATTAATATTTTACGATGTTTTGTGTTTTGACTGTTATTTTTTTCATTTCGCTGTAATAGACTGAGAAAGACTGGAATTTGGAGTCACAATTCGTAGTCGATCACTTGCAGACATCTTTTACGTTTGACGCGACAACGAGCACGCATCCGGTCACTGCGAAAGTTTACAGTCCTATCGAAATCAGATCTATATTCGACAAGATATCCTACGCCAAAGCTGGAAGTTTGATTCGGATGTTGGAGAAGTTGACGGGACCGAAAATATTTTTCGCTGCATTGAACAGTTATCTCGAAACTTGGTTCGTTGTGAATCCAAATCTGTACATAGACTTTTAGTTAACGTAATTACAGGATTGATTGAAGTACATTCTATTGATTTTAGCAAGTTTGATACGGGAACACCAGAAGCTCTTTTCTACGCTTTCGACAATGAAATAAAAGCGAACGGGAGTGTGAATTTGAACGCATCGAAACTCATGAGTTCTTGGACAGTGCAATCGGGTTTCCCTGTCATAACTGCCGAAATCGACGGGAACGCGGTAAGATTGAGTCAAAAGAGATTCTACTCGAGAACACAGAACGTGACGAGTAAAGCTCAATGGTACGTCCCGATCAATTGGGCCACCAAGAGCGAACCCAATTTCCAAGATACCACGGCTAAAGAGTATCTTCAAAAAGACTCGAAACTCATCGAAATTAATAACCTGGGCAAGGATTGGGTGATCTTCAATGTCCAACAAACTGGTGAGACAGTCAAAGCGTTTGATGAAGTATTCATGAATTTTGATTTAAGGGGATATCGACGATAAAAACATTTTTTTTCTCTCATTGATAAGGCTACTACAGAGTGAACTACGACAAAGAATTGTGGCGTCGGATAATCGATGCCCTGAACTCGAACGAGTACTCCAAAATACACGAGTTGAACCGTGCCTCCTTGATCAACGATCTGCTAAATCTAGGTCGCGCAGGTTACGTCGATTATGACCTCGTCCTCGAAGGAGTGCGTTATCTGATTCGCGAGACCGAATATGTTCCTTGGAAAGCTGCATTCGCTGGGCTAACTCACTTGAACAGAGCTTTTGCCGGTCGTCCAGAGATTCGCGACGCCTATAAGGTTCGTTGGAGTATTCTTGATCGATATAGAATTTCATTATGATGTAAATTTCGAAATTCAATTACAGAACTTTTTATTGAATATACTGGAGCCGAATCACAAGAGACTGGGATTCAGCGATGTCGAGGGCGAAAAGCATTTGGACACGTTACTTAGGAAATACGTAAACGAGTGGCTCTGTCATTACGAACACGAAGGTTGTGTCGCGGAGGCGAAGAAACTCTTTGCAAAAGAACAAAGCGATCCTACGTAAGTATATGTCACACTAATATTTATCGTTGTATTTTAGATTGCTACTCTCTAAATTTAGAATAGTCAAAATTTCATTGATTTGCTTAAAAAACTGTGAAATGATTAACTTAGAAATAATCAATCTTAATTTTACCTGCGAAACTCAATGGACATTCACTATTAATTGGTCAACTTTTCATGCCAACTTTCTTGCTTAGTGAATATTCACTAATTATAGTGCGCGGCATATAATGGGTCTTTGAAATTTATTGACTTTACAGTAAAGATTTACTGTTTTAAATGTAAAAACCATTGTTTGAAGCAGTCTAATTTTTGGTAGTATAGAATGCACAGATTTTAGAGAAAATTAGTCAATTAGTTTTAGTCTTATAGTTATACTTGTAACATTTTGAAATAGCGTAAACCACTAATAGTCAAATCTCAGTATTTTCATTTTCGAGAATAATTATTATTTCTATAATATCCAGATTCCGAGTTCCACCAAATCAGCGAGATTTCGTCTACTGTACCGCCATTAGACACGGCTCCTCCGACGATTGGGACTACCTGCACAAGCGATTCACGGCCTCGTATTACGCGACGGAAAAATTGAGTCTCACGACGGCGCTCGCTTGCTCCCGAAATTCAACTAATTTGCAAAAGTAAAGCAGAAACCTAATATAAATCTATATTTTACAAAAGATACGCATTCACATTGTTTCCTCCCTCCTGTAGACTATTAGCCAAAACGACTAACGTCGATTCCGAGATCAGATTCCAAGATGTAAAGAAATTATTCAATAGCATCATCGACAATGGTTTAGTTGGTATTGAAGCTACTCTGGATTTCATTGAAAACGATTACAACAAGATCACGATATAGTAAGTATAGAGTGTATTATTTACAATTAAATTGATTAAATTCGATTATTAATCGCTAAAATTTTAGTCCAGGTAATGACACGGTCAAAAGCGTACTGAACACCATAGCTAAGCGATTGTCATCGATGGAGGTCGTCCAAAAGGTAAGAATGGAGTAGAGAGAAAAATTGCGAAAGAAAAAAGATAAATCAACGGTATATAAAGGATATTCAAAACCTCAATTGCGCACGTAGCTTCGATTTAATCGAGTATTATCCCGGGAATATCAAAGATTGAATGAGAACTATGAATAATAAAAAGAAGCTTTAATAAAATCTCTTCTTTTTCTCATTTGAGGTATAGAATCTACCAAAAGTACGAATTTTGCTAGTTTGCTTTTCCACGATAATCTTTTTCTCCGACAAAGCAAATCTATAGAGTCGCAATAACAACAACGACCTTTTCTCTCAAACACACTCTCTTCCACAGTTTGAAACTTTCGTGAACGGAGCAACAAAAACAATACCGAGTATCGCGAAGTCGCTACAGTCTTCCTTAAAACGGGCGAAACTCGAGCTCGACTGGTGCAACGCAAAAGCTCCAAAAATTTTCCAATGGCTCGATAAGAATAATCCTCAAACGGACTATCGACTGCCGACTTTCGCCAAACCTGAAACTTACGATATTTTTCTCGAGCCAAGCTTCGAAGATTTTACCTTCAAAGGTAAAGTAAACATCGATGTTGAAATCGTTGCCAACACATCGAAGATCGTACTCCAAGCCAAGGATCTAGATAACATCAATGTCACAAGCTCCATTAGCACTAACCCAATTACTGATCAGGATTACAATTCCACGACGCAAAAGTTGACCCTCTACTTCCGCAAGCCTTTGCAGAGTGGCACGAAATTAACTTTGAAATTCAACTACACGGGACACTTGAGGGACGACATGAGAGGATTTTACAGGAGTTACTATGTCGACGAGCAGGGGAACAAAAGGTACGTTAAGCGCATTGTAAAAAAAATGTGAGAGAGGATGGTAGTTTATCGGCAAGCTTGTTACAAGATTTTCACTATTGAAAAAGGTGGATAGCCAGTACTCAATTCGAGCCGACTTACGCAAGAAGAGCTTTTCCCTGTTTCGATGAACCTTCATTCAAAGCTACATTCACCATACACATAGCTAAGCCGAAAGGTTACCATACGCTCAGCAATATGGGATCCTCGCCAAAGGAAGAAACCGAGTAAGTAATCTCTGCAATCTTTTTTTATTATCGAGCATAAATAAAAAATGTTATCCATTAAGGTGAGCTTCTAGAACATTTCTAGTACATTTTATCGATTCCAACAAATGCTGTTAATCAACTGTTCAATTACAAATTACAAAGTATTTAAGAAAATCAGTATCAATCTTTTTATCAAAATTGCATTTATATCGAGTGGATAAATCTTATCGTATAAGAAGAATAACAATTTTTAACATTCACTCGCATGTTCAGTACCGAGGGAAAAGTCTGGGACCATTACAAAACTAGTCTGCTGATGTCGCCTTACATCGTAGCTTTCGTCGTATCGGACTTCGAGAAAATTTCAGAAGAACAGAGCAAAGTCGCAGTCTGGGCAAGACCTCAATTGAAAAAGTACCTCACCTATGCACCGGTAGTCGGTCGTAAAGCTATCGAATTTTTTGAAAACTTTACGAAAATCAAGTATCCCCTCGAAGAGATGAACTTCGTAGCTGTACCGGATTTCGATATGGGAGCTATGGAAAACTGGGGTCTGGTCACCTACAGGTAAAGCAATTCTATGTGCAAAATAAAACTTTAAAAACAAAAAACGAATAATTATAATGATCCAAAAAACCATCTAATTCCATCAGAGAGTACGGACTTACCTATGACGTTTATCAAATATCCGCAACGTATAAGAAATACGCAAATACCGTTATATCACATGAACTGATTCACATGTGGTTTGGAAATTTGGTCACCTGCGAATGGTGGGACTACACCTGGTTAAACGAAGGTTTCGCCAATTACTTCGAATACATCGTTAGCGATGCGGTAAGCCTTAAGCGAATACGAAAATTTCGTCGATAAAGACAAGCTTTTACTTCTTACGCGGTTATCTCTTATTCAAATTTGCCTATTGCAGAGCGAACGGAGTTGGAAATTATTGAAACAATTCGTAGTATATGAGTTGCAAGGTGCTTTACAATTCGACGCTTCGGTATCCTCGCATCCCATGAATAACAAAGTGAATTCGCCAACAGAAGCCCAGGATGGATTTGATAAAATTGCTTATCAAAAATGTAAGAACTTGATCTTTGCCAACTTTCATTTTATGTCCTGCATACACTTACTTCCGCTCGTTTTATTACTTCTCTCCCTCGATTCGCAGTCTCTTTTTATTCAATTTTGACGATTTCAATCAATGCTATTTCTTTAATCGTAGCAAATATTGACGATTAGAGCTTAAAATGTATGAAAATAGATAACTAAAAAACGGTGGTACCTACAACATTCAGTATTTCAAAATTCGTTAATTAACTAACTTTACTATATTAATACACAGCCGAAAGTTTGTATACAATAGCCGGACAAATCTATTCAGTAGAGGACTGGATATAGGGAATCCGTTGCCTAAAACATTAATCAGAAGTATTTTTAAATAGAAACATATAATGTTTTAGAGTTATTTTCATTTATTTTAAAATAATATTTTAATTAAAACAACAAGTACCTTGCAATACATTTCGAATTTTGTATACAAATAAATAGTTATGTTTTTAAAAAGGGACATATACATACATTGCTTCGAAAGAAAAATTTATTTTCAGAAATTAGAAATTGGCAATAAATGAATTAGCAAAACTCTTACAGTAACATTTAGTATCAAATAAGACAAGGTACATCAATAATATTTTTAATAGTAAAATTGAACTGAATATTGGGAATAAAGTTATTTTGGATTTAAATTGAAATCTCAAAAAGAACGGTGGTGATTCTATATATATTACGCGAGATTCTCGAGACTATTACTAACGAATTTCAAATATTTACTCCCGAACGTCTGCTAACAAGCTCTCCGTAGTTTCTGCAATTGTTTCCAATGAACTATGACCTACACAAATCCATCTTTTAACTCGATATAATCATCAATTATAGCTACAACCATACTCCACGTAACAAACTGCTATTCAATAAATACTGTACTATCCAACAAACCGTCTATCTCTCTCTTTCGGAATGTCGAACAGTGCAGAGAGTGAGAAACGGGTGAATGGGGGGAGTGAAAAGCCAAAGCAAATAACTATAGCGCATAGGGGAAGGGAAGTCGGAAATTCTCCGGCTAGCCAAAACTATTCGGTATACCAATCAAAATAAGCGCGTTTGCGATGCTTGACCGATGTTTGCAGCCTCGAGCGTCCTGAGAATGTTGCACCACAGCTTCGGTCAGCAGCTCTTCGAGAAGGCACTGCACAACTACTTAGACACTCACAAGTACAATACTGCGAGGCCCGAATACCTCATCAGAGCAATCCAAGACCAACTGGACAAGGAAGGTGGCGAGGCATTAGGCAATCTGGAGGTCGATGTCGCCACCGTCGTCAACAGCTGGATTACCCAGGCAGGGTACCCTGTTGTCAATGCTTCGCGAATCAACGGCACAGTTCACCTTTCTCAGGTATATTTTCTCCTAATTTCTATACATAGAAGAATCTAGTAAATCTATTAGCTAGTCAGTTTTACAGAGATTTGGCGTAATTTATTAGATGTATCGTCTTCTGATAATCTTTTCAAGTTTCGTTTACACACCCTGCCTTCAATAAATAACGTGTATCCTCGCTCGATGTAGCCTGACCCACAAAATATTAGACACATGATGCACAAACCAAAATCGAATTTGAGTGACATCTCAGGATATTTTTTTGCGAACAACACTGGAAAGAATGATGAGAAGATTAAACTGGTCTTCTCGTAGAATTGCATTTTCGCTAGGGTTATATCAGGATCAGTACCACTACCATCGATTTCTCATCATTTTAATTCATTACCTGTAGGAACGATTCCTCATCACACCGAACACGACAGCGAAAAACAAGATTTATTGGATACCGATAACTTTCACAAGTGAGAGCAAGGTGGACTTCGAGAATACAACTCCTAAACTTTGGCTGGGCGACAAGCCAAAAAGCATCGATATCCCGTCTAAGGACACGTGGTACTTGCTGAATGTACAAGAGATCGGTTACTACCGGGTCAACTACGATGCAGCCAATTGGCAACAATTACTGGCTATTCTGAACAGTGATAAGTACCAGGTGATCGATGAGGTGAACAGAGCCCAGATAATCGATGATCTGTTCAGTTTGGCCCAAGCTGGATACGTCGAGTACGAACTTGCCTTCGAGGCGAGTAGGTATTTGGCACGAGAAACCGATTTCTTGCCTTGGAAGGCTTTCTTCAACAGTCTGACATACGTGTCCCAGAGAGTCGATGGCCAACCGCAGATCAGGGAATTGTTGGCTCGACACTTTATGACAGTGATAGACAAGGTTTACAAAAAATTGACTTTTGAGGAAGATATGGTAAAAGACTCGCATTTAGATCAGCAGAATCGAGAACTGATCCTTGGAAGAGCTTGCCAATATGGACTCGAGGACTGCGTGACACAAGCCAAGGAATACTTCGGATTAGGAGCTTCGAGCAAGGAAAAGAGGTACGTATATAATTGATTATACTCGTTGAAGATATTGCTTTTATCGAATCCTTCGTTATTTATCCACGTAGTCTAACACCAAATATTGCGGGACCGGTTTATTGTACTGCCATCGAGTATGGGACGTCCGAAGACTGGGATAAATTATGGGACAAGTATACGAAAGCAGTATTGGCTACTGAATATCTGACAATTCTCAGAGCACTGGGATGTTCAAAGAATACAACTATTCTCGAAAAATATCTGGATCTCATCTTAGCACCGAATTCCTCGATTCGTAGACAGGACGTCGGAACCGCTTTCGCAGCCATCTACTCGTTCAATTCGATTGGTCTGCAAACAACAATCAATTACTTCCAAAGGAACCTTCAAAAACTCTACGATTAGTAAGTATAATATTATTGTTATATTGTTCATTCATCTCACAATTCGTGTATTTATTTTATCCCATTTCTATTCCAATAAAGCTTCGGTGAATGGGAAGAAGTCGGCAGTCTTTTCACCTCATTGGCAGGACGCATATCTACAGTAGACCAGCTCGAAAGTGTAAATGAAAGAATATGTTTAATGTAATTCTATATTTAAAGTTGATACGACCAGTAATGAAGATTCAATTCATGTCTATAGATTCAGAAAGTATCGAGCGGTGGTTCAGCGTCAAATATCAAGTCATCTTTAGAATCGGCGGTTAAGACAGCTACGAAAAATCTAAACTGGTGGAAAAATAATTCTGTCGAAATTGAGAGTTGGCTCAACAGATATTATGCTCAGAACATAACGACACCCATAAGCGAAACATCGACCAATAAACCAGGTAGTGCATCGGTGTCAGTAGTTCTATCTATGTCTTTTCTACTTTTCTTCAGTCTTACTACCTATTTTGTATGTTCTTAAGAGAAATTATATTGTTCGCTAAATATATAATCACAGAGTGGTTACTATGAGCAAAATATGTAAATACTGGAATATCAAGAGAGATAGGATTTGAAAGAAAGTCTTATTTTTATAAATGAATACAACTTTATTATTACTGTTATAATAATTATTATTATTATTATTATCATGTTCCTTTTTTGCAGCCAACATTTTATTAACGATTAAAATTCATTTACAAATTACAGCTAGAACTACCTAAGATCTTTCATAAGATTCTTCATAAAACCGGACGTTTATCAATATTGTGCTTATCTTTAACATCGAAAGGAAACTTTTGGTCACGCATCCATCCCCAACGATCAGGAACAATACTTTGTGTGCGCACTATTCGTCACCGCTTTTTTAAGAAAATCATGTTTGTGTCTATTTTTGAACTGATTGTTTTGAGAAGTCTTCTTTTGTGGCAAAGTGATGTGTATATATTTGTAAAACCAATCGCTCATCAATCTTCCTCGAATACAATAAATCATTTCCTGTCATCTAAATGTTACTATTTATATATGTGTTTGTATCCGTATTTCACTCGCACAGAATTTCACCGATCACCTATGCTAATCTTCCTCAAAGCTCGAATGGATAATAATTTAAGATGTATTGAACAGCAAAATCATGAAAGCATTTTAATCCGATTGCAAAACAATGAGCTATATACGTTAATGCGACTTTTGCGTATGGCATTAAGTCTGGGTTGCATTTGCGCAATAAGCTAAATTAGTGGGATCAATAAACCCAAAAGCTATGTGTATATGTTATTTGTAATCCAAAAGAATATATGTATAAATACATCGCAGTTGCCAGTGGCGACGTCGATCGCGCACAGGCAATAGCAGACAAATTTTCCTTTCACTCGACACGTGTTGTTTTCGAATTCTAAACCCGTATTTATATTCTTTACGATCGTTTTCCTTTTTTCATTTGGTGCCTCCAGCGAGAGACATAAGTACGTACGAATGCAAACCAGAAGGTATACAAAAGCACAGAGGCGTATAATACTGTTTTTGTTTTTGTAGTTGTTGTTTTCTACGTCGTTACTACATCGCGGTACAGTAGTTAAGAAAATAAAATTTTTTTTTAAAAACATCGGTTCACTGCTTTCGCCTGCACTTTTATGCGGTCTATTATTCATGATCCGTGTACGTTATATATATGCTCATGATGAAAAAAAAATTAAAAAAAATAAATAAACTGGTATCCATATATTTATAGGAGATGAATAAAAAAAACCGATTCCAGAACTTTCTTTTGTCTCTACCGTTGTAAAATTGTTAAAATTGCTGTTACGAATTATTATTATTATTTTTCTCTGTATATAACAAACATTACACATATAGTTGTATATTTACACTTAAATTACAAAAGAACGCTCGAACAATAGATGGACTGTTTGCGTGCGCGCGGATTCGCGGATTTTACATCTGTGGCTACGCGAGTTCAAAAACCTTAATGCTCGCGTATATATTTTGTTTCTTGTTCACGTGCGTATGTACAATCATTATACGTTTTATTTTCATCTGTCGATTGATATATTGTATCCAACCAATATTTACAATAAAATATCTCTTTTATATACATATTGAATGGTGAACCGACGAAACGGAAATCTAGAGTATAATAACGCACAATAATACTGTATACAGGTAACTTGTGCATACAAATATTTTTTTTCTAAAATAGAGCTTTGAAATCGAAGCCAAGGATGCTCGAATCGAAGAATTTCAACCAGCTCTTTTCGAAATATCAAATTTCAACTTTCTCCATTCTATGGACGCGTAGCCGCAGAAAATGTTCGAGAGTCCGTTACTGGAAAAACATTATTCAACCAGGGAGAAAGAGAGACAGATAAAGCTAATCATGTATATATATATGCATATACATATATTATCGGAGCTTCTAAATTGCCAGAATATCAAGGCATAGTTATTATCGATTTTTCTTCTCTCCTCGGTTTCCTGCGAACGCGTTATTCGCATACATGTGTATATAAAATCCAGCGGTTTAGCCTCTGCAAACAAGCGTATCGGTCGGCGATGTTTGCCGAACAATTCACTGCGATGTAACGCGATTTTCGACACACACGCTCTATAAAAGTATCACAAAGAAACGTTCTCGCGAAAAGGACAAGGATATAGAGTTAAACGAAAAATAGATATATAACCTGTTGCTTTTCAGTTCGCTTGGCGTTCGTTACGTGTGCGTATACGGTTATAAAACACGAATTCGTATCGCTATAATCTTAAAGTATAGAAAAATTAATAAGAAAGCGTCGCTGTATGTACGATTAAAAAAATAGGAATGTCCGCGATATCGCGACGCAGATAATACAATATAGTCTGCTGATTAAAAAACAAGGAGTAATCAAAATTAAAAAGAATGGACAAAGAGTAAAAATAATGCAAGCTAGTCCGAAATTGATCGTCGGGAAGCTTTTTACGAGCTGTTCCTCTTGAGCCAATCGTGAATGGTCGCGTGATTGCGCTCGAGCCACCGGATGTTCGCCTCGGCTTGTTCCACAGCTTGTTCGACAGCCCGAGTCGCGCTGCCCAATTCCTCCTTGTGCTCGTTCGCAAACTCGAGTAGCTGCAAAGCGAAAAACAGTCTCGGGTCATATTTACATAATACGTTTGAGTCGATACATCATATATTCCTTATGCGAATACTCACGTCTTTCAACTCGTACTTCGTGTTAATCCGCTTTGTCGACGACTTGACAATGTTGTTGATGGTCATGAGAGAAGTGCCAAAGCTTTGGAACGGCAGAAATATGTTATAATACTGAAAACCATAATATTGCAAAAGATATAAGAAAGTTCTGTATTTACTATTCCTTCAGTCGATCCCAGTTGTTTCTGAAGTAGTTGAAAGCCAGAGGTTGGCCGATTATGTTGCTGGCAACTGAGCTGAATACCCTGGTGACATCTTGTTTCCTGATACCTGCGCCGTCGGTTAGAGCCCAGTCGAGATACCTACTCAGGAGCCAAGTTTCCCTGGTGCAACCGAGGGCGTGAAGTAGCAGATCCTTCTCGGAGCCGACGTTGGTATCTAGGTAGCGCTGCCAGGTGAAATCCCACTCGGCCTGTCCGCCTACTCGTATCGCTGTGCAGTAAACGACGCTCTTGAGGTTCGGTGAGATTGGATTGCTCTTGTTGGGATCCGATGTTTTTCTCCAAGCGTCAAATTGACTAACTGCGTTGCGAACACAGTCCTCTTGGTCAAAGTTGCAAGCCCAACTGAGGACGTCGATCCTCGTGAAAACTGTCAACTGTGGATCATCGAGGCTGTCCTTGAAGCCGACCTTGTGGTATACACTGTCCAGAAGCTTCAGGGCGTACACCTGTGTATGCATGTACATACGCGCGTACAGTATAGAGTTTTTCATAGTTCGATGCGAATCCATATGACCGAGTTTGAAAATTAATTATATCGATAACTTTATTACTTTATATTTAATTATTCTTCGTATTTAATAAGGAATTTGATATATATTATTTAATCTTTCTTAGTTAAAATCTGATTTAAAGGAATACGATTGAAATTGGATAGTTTTAATAATATTGTAAAAAATCAATACAACAAACAAACAATATTGATTATATATTGAAAATCTCGGAGTATTCCGCCTCCTTTATCGATTCAATTATTCAAAAAAACAAAATCTGTACTATAAAAAATTTAAATAACTGTCACTTATTCAGATAGAAAAGTAAGTCGATAAAAATTATAATCTACAACTCAAGCCAGTACATATATATATTTATTATTTACGATCTAAAAAAAATTAAATGGCTAGTGAAGGCAGAATAACCAACCAGCTTGGCTTCGACATTCCGTTAATCGTTAATCGCGTCACGTTCGCCGATGAAATTCCTGCGAGTAACGCGAACAAGCATTTCGCAAGTTAAAGTTGATCTATTGATAAATTACCCTGAACTTGTCGTAGCCCTGAAACTTGATGAGCATATTGCTGAGGAAATTCATAGCGGTGAGGGCCGACTTCCAAGGCAGATACTCTGTTTCGTGCGCGAGATAAGAAGTCACGTCCAGAGCCGTCGAGTAATCGAGTCGACCAGCTCGAGCCAGATTCAGTGCGTCGTCGATCAGCTGCGCACGGTTTATCGTCGCTATCGCCTTGTAGTTCTCACCACTCAGCTGCTTGATTATCAGCTGCCAGTTGGCGCGGTCGTAGTTCACTCTGTAATAGCCTGAATAATTTTCCGAAATTTAATAGCATTAATAAAGACTACGGTTGCAATGTATTTTTGTTTTGTGTTTTTTTTTTTGTTTTTTTTCTCTTTATAAAATTACCTGTTTCCAGGACGTTGAAAAGCACCCACTCTTGGGAATTAGCGCCAATGTTCTTCAAAGGAATGGATTTTTCGGCTTTCATCCAGATCGACGGTTTGGTATTATTAAAATCTAATTTGGTGGAAGATGTGTACGTCAGAGGAATCCACCAAAGTGGTTCGGATTCTCCTTTACTGTGATTCCTCAGCATAAAGCGTTCCTAAATACGCGTTGCAATGCATGTTAGCGAAACTCTTCGATGAAGAAATTATTCGTCGAGATCGATAACGCTTCATTACCTGGGTTACGACGGCTGCATCTTTCTCGTAATCACGGATAACTGTCACCACGGGGAATCCGGTCTGCAATGTCCAAGTATCCATGATTTGTTTGATGGTCACTTCTTGACCGAGAACCTTATCCTCGTGAGCTTGCTTCGTCAGCGCGTCCCACAGATCGTCCTGCTCAGCACTCTGGTATGCTCTGAAATTAAAAGAGACGTGCAGAAAGTTTTTAATCTTTTCTTCTTCGTTCAATTGAACGAGTAAAGAGGTGACAACGAGAATTCAACCGATGACTAACTTTCCATTGAGGTAATTGGTCAAACCACGTTTGAAAACCTCAGTGGTGAGGAAGTGATCCATCATGCGGATTATAGAGGCACCTTTGCCGTAGGATATCCCATCGAATATTTCGTTGATTTCATCGGGATGTCCGACGGCGATTGAAATTGGATGGGATGACTCGAGAGCATCGAGACCGAACACGTTCTGCAGCTTATGTACGACAAACTGCTCTAGGGCTTTCCAACTCGGCTCCACCTTTCACGAATTAATTACACATGGTTGAAATTCACAGAATGTATTGTACGTCGATTAATTCCGAACTATACTTACAGCATTAATGCCGATGTTTTCCACGTAGCTAGCGAAACCCTCGTTGAGCCATAGGTCGGTCCACCAGCTCGGTGTCACTAGATTTCCGAACCATTGATGAGCCAATTCATGAGAGACCACCGTAGCGACTCTCTGCTTATTGTTACTCGTGGAGACACCCTCTTGGTACAGCATAGCTGCTTCTCTGGGATTGTTAATTAAAAAAATAAATATAATAATAATAAAGAATAAAACATAACCATATCGACGAGCAGGCGCACCTGTAAGTGATGAGTCCCCAGTTCTCCATAGCACCAGCGGAGAAGTCCGGCAAGGCGACCATATCGATCTTCGGCAATGGAAACTTGATCTGGAAATAATCCTCGAAGTACTTCAGGATCTCCGGCCCGATCTTCAAACTGTACGCTGATTGCTGTATAGCCTCTTTACGCGCCCATACACTGACATTGCCTTGATTCGAGTGCAATGCCTCGAAATCCGAGACGATGAAAGCGACGAGATACGTGGACATTGGTACCGATCTCTCGAAGTGATCCCAGACGTACGTGGGCAGACCAGTACTGTAACGAGATTTTATTTTTTTTTCTCTCAACCCACATTGTCGTACAGCATTGGCATTGTCACGCCTCAAGTGTAATGCAACTCACACTGGACTGGACTCTCGCTCCTTCGGCATGTTCGAGATGGCTGTCATATTGCTAGGTCGAGCAATGCTAATTTGGAATCTGGCCTTGAGCGCAGGCTCATCGAAGCAGGGAAAAGCTCGACGAGCATCCGTCGGCTGGAACTGTGTTGTCGCGATCCATCTGGAATTCGAGCGACTGTGCTTGAAAGGGAGCGATCGCTAGACGAGATCTGAAAACATACCTGGTTTGATTGTTGACTGTGTAGGAACTTCTATAGAACCCCTGAAGGTAGTCGTTGAGACGACCGACGTACTTCAATTGAACAAGATACTGCTTGCCAGCTTTGAGGCTCTCCACCGTCTGGATGACGTGGAATTGTCTTGTGGTATCGTTGTATTGACGACTTACTCTGAGTTTCTTATATTGATTGTCGTTCGATGGATAATCACTGACGATCGTTGCCTCCTCGTCAATTACCATGTCGACCGCGTGGAGCGTTATCTTGCGCGTATCCTCCGTCACGTTCAGTACGATTTTCACCTGTTGATTCAGGGACGTGTTATACCGATATGCAAACCTTTACCTTCCCGTCATTAAAGGGGAAGTTTCAGGAAGTTTCGAATTAAAATTTAAACTTCGCGCCAGCATATTACACATGGGTCATTAAAGATCATAAAAACCAATTTACAATAAACGAATAAGCGTTTATCGTATTATGTACTCATAAATTGTACAAAGAATGCTCATTATTTATCGCAAGCGAAAGAATCACGACATGCAATCAAATTTTAATCCGACACGCTAAAAAAGCTATCGAATAGTTATTTATACCTCGCCATTAAATGTAAAGTTTCCTTCCCAAATAAAAGGAACAAGCTTGAGTTCGTAGCTATCGGGTTTGATATTCTTGGGCAGCCTGACATCCAGCTTCATCACATTCGATCCAGCGAAGCTTCGTCCTGATCTGAACATCAATGATACATCGTCCCCAACAGCGCCGTGAAATAGACGTCCGTTCGAGGCGTTGATACACGGAGCGAAGTGGTAGACAAGAAGGCCGGTTACAACGACGCTTGCGAGAAAAGCCAGAGCCAGGCCGAAGACCCCACATGGCGTCACCGTACAGCCGCGCTTTCGGCCAAAGGTCGTCGTGCGATCGTCCATACCCATCGCACCCAGCGATTTTGTCATGCTCTCCTCGTTGAATCTGCCGATGATAATTTTTAAACGTAATACATAATAAGCACCTTCCTTCTAAACGATGTAATATGTTAAATCATTCGTGTCAATACGTTTACGCGCTTTCTGCAAGTTTGCACAATTTTATCGGCAAAAACTGTGCTCGAGTGAACTAGTATGCAGAAATTACAATAGCTATAATAATAGGACAGAGGGAATCCAGAGAGAGAGAGAGGCTCAATTTATTTAGCTTATCCTTTATTATAGAGCCTTAGGAACGGTTACGTCCCACCGGCACGCGACTCTCCAAATTATTATTCCCTCTCTATACACTTATATACATATATACTGTTTGCTTTTATACTGTCGTATTTTTTTATGATCGTCATTCCGCATGGAATCTCCTCCTTTTTTCCTCTCGCACACTGTTCGGTGAAGATCGCCTATAGTGATGAGAACGGGGTGAAGGCAGCGCGCGCGCGCGCGCGTGCCATGGGATCGTTAAAAGCAATTATGAACGAGAAAGTCGAGCGCGCGACAGAGCGCGAACGTGTCAAGGAAACTCGAACTAATCGTCCGTTGCGAAATCAAATCAATTTGACCGATTGTCTTCTTGTTATGCGGCAGAGAGAGTGAGACGAAGAGAAGAAAAATATCGATGATAAACAGAGCGGCGAACATAAGTACGGCAACTGAAGAGCTTGCAGTACCACTGCAATATGGTATGTGTGTGTGTCTCTGTATATAGTAATTGAGCTTTAATTAAAGTTTTGAAATAGTACAAATAAAGACGATATCGTTATAAATTGATTTGTATGGGATTTCAATAATATACGGAAATTGCTGCGTATCGAACGACGATTTTAATTAAAATTCACGTATATAAATGTCCATCGTTAAATGGCTCAACTCTGTCCTGTTATTCACTGTAAATCAAGGGAACGATGCGACGTTAAATTTAAATGTAAATATAAAAATTATAGGCTACGCTTTTACGACGCATAATATACACGGGCGTATATATTTCGTTCGGGTCGTTCAAAAATAAAAGCGCGCTCCCTTTATTATATACACACAAAAGCAAAACGATCGACGCCGCAATAACAGAGCCGATATATATATATATATATATATATATATAAATATATATGTTAGAGGCAGTTCATGTTTACAAACTCGAGCGCACAATACAAAAAAAAAGAATCGAACCTATGCCTGTCGAATATTCTTCTCTCTCAAAATCACAGTGTACTATATACCTATATATATATATATATATTATATATACGCAGGAAAAAATACGCAGCACACACCTCCGCACTCCTTGACGTCTAAGGTACAACTGGCACCCGCGGCGAGATCCTTAAACCTCGCGTATACGTATAGCTTCACGTCTCTCTCTCTCTCTCTCTCTCTCTCTTTCTCGGCGCATCCCTACCTACAGTTTTTTTTCTTCATCGTCGCTTCTTTTCTTCTTGTATTCCCGCCTCCGCAGCGCCTGCTGTGTATATATTACACATTATATCGGCGGTGTAGTACATTTTGTTCGCGCGAGAACATCTATTTTCAAAATTATATATATAGATGTATATACCGGAAACTCGAAGCTTTTATTTCCCTTTGCATAATTTCTGCGCTCACGTTCAGAGGCCGATTTTCCAGAGGCAAATCAAAAGTGCTTCGTCGCCGCAACCCAGTCATGCGTTGTTTAAATATTCGCCGAGTGAAACGAATCCGTTTATCGATTCTGCATGAGATCGCGCTCGTGTCTCCCAGTGAGCCATGTATAATGTGTAGGCGGTGGTTAGTGGAGGTGGGGGAGAGGTGAGCGCGATTGATTGAATATCAATTGGCCGAAAGGACAAATCGGCCGGCACAATCGCGCCAATTTGTGTCAATACTTTTCTTCTGCTATCAAATGGACTCTGTGTGTGTGCATACACGAGCATCAGATCTGTACCACGTGTACGTAATAATCAACGCGCAGTTTCTTACGGACAAGATTTTTGATACGCGTAATTTGGAATTACCGACGTGTGTATGTATGCTCAATGTTCATACATATTCATGAAAGATGCTGGTTTCTCCCAAGACGTTACGCGCCCGAATGACGGAGTTTCGGATTGAATGCCGGGTTAACGTGCGGCTTCCCGAAACCGGATTGCCATTCGACTATATATATATATATATATATATATATATATATATACATCTGTATAAACCTCACATTAACGCTCTTGAACTTGATTGTGTATATATTTACATATATATAGGTATATATACGTGTAGCTATGGTATAGGTACACGATCGAAAAATTACCGTTTTCCAAACGAGTTTATTCACCGTGACTCGTATATCATCGGGTTTGCTCTCTACCCGCTGATTTTTAATCTTTGTTATTTGCGCGTCGGCTTTAAATCGTCGCGAACGGCCAGAGTTCAGATTACGTTTACACAAGGATATTATAGCGAGCAAGAGAAAAAATCGATTTTTTTTACCTGCCTTCGTGAACTCTATATAGGAGTAAATAAAAAGCTCGCTATATTGTCTTGGTGTCGTATACGTATACAGTCTCCGGCGGATGCGTGCTTTACCTGTCTGTGTACATATAGAGAGAGAGAGAGAGAGAGAGAGAGAGAGAGAGAGTGGGAGAGAGCCACAGAATAGAGAAGGTAATTTTGCCGCTTAATCAAGCTACGGCACTTCCGTACGGATTCAAATTACGGCACCGTCAAGCATCGCTTTGATGTACGTGTAACCTCCGACTATGTCTATATAGTGCGCAAGAGATTTGCTAGGAACGATGGACCAATTTTTTTATTCTATATGTAAATCATCTATCGTCAGATATGCAAAAAAATTCAATTATAACTTAAGTCGACGGCATCAATCATTATTACTGATAACACAAGGTGTACTCACTAGCATTTTATCCTTAATATGAATAATTATTCAGGTAGATAGTTGGTTAATATTAAAAAAACTTTTCGTGAATAAAAACAGACGGTATATTTACGATACATAGAAAGAGCAGAGAGTTTTATGTTTTTGGGAGAAATAACGCTCTTTAATATTACAAATATATGGCATATAAAACAAATTACTTCCTACGTATATATTTAGACAAAAAAAATGTACGACCTACGTATGTTTGATCAAAATATTTTATACTCTATTTCATGGTTGATATTCATGGTATAATTGCCTGGGGAGATGCATACAAAAATAATATAAACTTCATGCAACTGGTCGGAAGTAAAATACTATAAAAAAGAAATAAAAATTATTTTCTCGGAATTAATACACCGTTAGATAAAATTATATAAATGAAAAGTAAACGTTTTTTTTAACTAGAAATCACTAAATTACGTTGCCAAGAATGTAAAAAGAGGCAAGCGGTTAGAGTATTTTGGTTACATGATAAGAGTTAAATAAATAAATGTAGAAAAATGTGAAATTCTGTCGACTAATTTGTTGTAAAATATTAAAAAAATGGATTATATCTTAGTTTAACATTGTTCGATATATGATTCCACACGTACTAGCAAAACTAACTGAACTTACCAGCTATAGAATTTGTTTATGTAAATCTCTAGGTTCAATAAATGAGTAAAGTTATACATGTATGTTGTATACATATGTATCACGAATCTGAGGATCAGAATGAAACATGAATAAAGGGCGAATCCGAGATACCATCGTCTAGCTTAGTTGAAAAATAAAAATAAAAATGTATAATATACAATAGAGAAAGTTTCGCGGCGTATAGAGAACCTTCGTGAGGCGGAAGTCGCGGCAAATTCGTCCGCGCTATTTTTCCCTAAAGGGCGTGCGAGGGTGATTTCGAGTCATTAAAGCTTATTAAGTGAAACGCCGATTAGAATCGAGGTAAACGACGCCGTCGGGCGGCATATATACGAGAAGTACGCGTGTCCAGGGGACATGAAAACGAGCTTTAATTAAGACGAGGCGTTATTTTTTTTTCTCTCTCTTTCTCTTTCACTCTCTCTTTTCTCGGATATCTAGCACAAGGCAAATCTTATCGTAATCATCGGGATTATTTTCTTCTTTATACGTTTCCAACGACGTTTAATTACCATTTCAGCCTTTCGCAGAGCATTTCGAAGAGATTTCCAGGCGAGTTTAAAAAAATGACTCAATAATACCGACTGCCCGGCCTGTACAGGTATAGATATAGGAATGCATATATAACAAAGCCCTTTTGGCGAAAACTCGATATTATATACATCGAAACGCTATTCACATAGGGGCGAACGGATGGTGATTATCGACAAGGGCTCCACGCGGTAACCGAATCTTTCCACCCACGTGTACTTAAAAGAAGCTCAAGTTACGTCTACCCTGTGGCGTCGTAGTTTTATATACGTGATATTGTGCTCAAATTTGTTCTTTGTCAGATCCTTGAAAATAAGAAACGATCGTTCGTACGTTTTCCTCTTTTACAATCTTTTACGCCTAAATCGTGAAGCACGACATATGTTCTGCAGTACACGCGAACGCAGTCGTCGAACCGTTGAATTACTCCATGCTGTGTGTGTGTGTCGTTGTCGTATACAATTGTGTGTAAATGCGTTTGTGTCGCCGTATTTTGCTGTCTCTTCGAGCTTTAATGTTGCATTTATCTACAATGAGAATGAAATTTGATTTACATGACCGTTTTGCCGTGTACTTCTGGAAATAACGAATTGACTAAAAAGAAGCTGTTACGAAACCTCGAGTGATTTTTATATATGTGTGTACTGTGTACGTATGATGTTTATATATATATATATATATATATATATTTGCATGAAAATACGTTAAAACATAATTATGTATACACACGGATGATATAATAAAGTTTTCTGTTCCATGGTCTGCTGTGGAGAATTCACTTTCCGGAAATCCATTAAACACACCGGTGCTTCGAAAAACAATCGACCAGAACGAGAATGACTGCTCGTAAGCTTCGGAGTGCACTTTGGCTACAAAACTTCTCGCTCTCCGAAATGTCATATCGTCTAAGGCGTCTAGTTTTCACTGCTTATCGCAAAAGGCGATTTCGACTGACTTTAACTTACCGCACGCGTATAACAAGTGTGCGACGAGCTATAGACGGAAAGCTCGGCGGAGAAGCTTATCGTCCGTTACTCATATACATATATATATATTTAGTTAGCTCACATCAATATATACGTGCAAGTTAGCGACTTAGTATGCAGTTCGCATTTGCATTTCGTGCGTGTGAACTCGATTAGCGAATCTTTATTGCGTGAATAATTCACAGCTCCATCTACATAAAGCTAAGCCGGCTCGGTGTACTATAAAATTAGAGATCTCACTCTTACCGACATCGCGTTAAGACCGTGAACTATACACAGCAAAGCTTTATAGATACCGAGCGCGGAATCCATTTAAGCATATTGGATCACCCGCTCAGTGTTAAAATTGAAATTTGCTCACGGTGCAGTGACTAAAAGTGCCCTGAGCTTGCAAGTTCAGTTTCGATAGTAAGAATCCATCGTCCTATGTACATCGCGTATGTATTTACACCGGCGTATTTACACCAATCTATACGGAAGATCCATGTATCCATCGATTTTGTCTTTTATATTCTGCCGGTAATTTAATAAAGCTCGAAATCGCACAGAGACAACGCTCGTTTAATGCAGGGCTCGTTTCGCGAATAATAGATAGCGCTTGGGTGTATATACCCATATATACCCATGTATGCGTAGTGTACAAGAAAAAGGTGAAATGTCAGCGGCGATTTTATACATCGATATGTTTCCTTCAGATATGTATATATATATCTATACGTAGACTCCTTTATGGTCTCGAAGAACAATAAGCGTTTCTTGTAACGAATCCTTGTGATAAATGGGCCATTTTTCTTCACGACTTCACACGTATACAGCCTCTTTTTATTCCCCTCGGCGAGCAATGTAACGAACTAGCTTTTCTAGCTTTTAGAGGAGAAATTTTATTTCGCCGCTAACTTCATTTATTGCCTTCGTTTTATTCTCTGTTCGCTCGGCATAAAAACAAACAAACTTGAAAAATACTCTCGGCGCCAACGGAAGCTGTATTATATACTATTGAAAATTCATTCAAGTAGGAAGCAGCTTTTATCATCAATTATGAAAGTCACTTATCCCTTTGAGGAAGCAATAACCCGACAACGTTGCGCCACAGACCTGAGTGCCTCGTGATTTACACTCTACGTGTAAATTCTTTAAAGCCCGTTATATACACTTTGCGAAAAAAAAGGGAAAGTCACACGGGCAGACCTGTCAAGGTAGTGTTTAACTGGTCTTCCACGTGCTTTCGCTCTCTTTCTTTATCTCTCTCTCTCTCTCTCTCTCTCTCTCTCTCTCTAACCCTGTCATCGAAAGTATCGATTTGGAATGACGTATCTGCACGTGGTACCGGATGGGTAATTTCGTTAGAGCGCTGATCTCGTTAAGGCCACGTGCGCTTAATACTTTTTTCACAGATTTATTACTTATAGGTACTTTCCATGTGGTGATCATGACTGTCTACTTTGCGGTTGAGAATTGAACAAAAAGCCATATATATGTATAATAGACCGGTAAATAGTCTTAGAGAAAAAAGTCCGTAATCCAAGTTTTTTTATTCGACCTACCAGAGAGCGAAGGCGCCTTTTATGTACGTATACGCAATGAAAGTGAGAACGCGTGTCCCTCTAGAAAATTCATGGAACTGGACGCAATTGCCGAAATTTCACGCTAATTAGAACATCGACCGACGGTAATGCCTATATAATGGAAGGTGAAATCGTCATTGGAGTACACGCGTCGCGTGCAGCTTTGCACTGGTCAATCCACGAGACAATTATACCCCTATATATCTAAATACATTATGTATCAATATACACATATAATCGTGTTCTGTATTTAGTCGCAAGCCACGACAACTGCGTACACCTGCTTTTAGTCGAGTTCTGTCGAAAATTATTACGTTATTGTATGGATTTCCAATGAAATTAATGGTTACTAGAGCAATGATTACAAAATGAATAAAGCCCTTTGACGAGCATAAGTGCACATGCGTAAAACAACGGCACAATACGCGCAACAAGAAATTAGTGAACGACCCAGTTACATTTAGCGAGTGAAAAGAATAGATAACAGACGCTCGGATCTTTGACGGTTGATTAATTTATGCGCTAATTAGCGTTGATTCTAGGATACCACGCTTGCTATTATTAATTATCACATCTCGCTACACTAACGTGTAAAACTGGTTTTACGATTAAAATACGATATTAATTATTTGAGTTGAGTTTTCAGAAAATTTCAACATCGTACTGAATAGAAAGAAGACTACTGCTAGTTTATCTAGAGACCCACATGTATGAACAATTAAATTAATATATACGATACATATAGCGTAAGCGATTGCTGTCCCAATATTTCTAATTGGAACGCCTGATGCCGCTTACGAAAATACGCGTATATATTGTCTATACCAGGCTTAGGCGGCGTCCACGGAGAAAAAAGCAAGCTCTATAGACCGATTAATTTCCCAACCACGCCGTTCCATAACCATTGGCTTTTATCACGAGGAAAAATGAGCGACTCACATTCATAAATCTTCTCTAGCGATACGCGCTAGAGAAAGAAACGACGTGAGATTCGGCCCTATTTTTTTTCTTTCACGCCGAGAGGCGCTCGACAGAAGTGTATATACGTCCTCGGTGTGAGAAAGTGTTGCACTTCGTGCGGCGCAGACGGACTCGCACAGTCCGAGAGTCGAGTCGCGCTTTTATTAGAAACGCTCTCAGAACCGCGAAACGTATATAAAAAGCCCAAACGTATATACGTAGAGCTTTAAAACGCCGGTTTTGTTTTTTTAGACTCCGGCGAAAATTTGTCAAAACCAGCATGAGAACCAGTGTTTCGCATACATTTCGGTGATGTGTTTCCTCGAGAAGAAGAGTTCAACTCACCCGCACTGAAGCAGTGTATACGGTAAATTTTCTTTTTTATCTCGGGTATTTATAAATATACAGATTGTTTTTCTTCAAAAAGTTATACACATAAATTTAAAGATTACTGCCGGAGTGAACATATGTTTTTCTGTAACTCGTTTGACGCGTTGAGTAATGTATGTCAAATTAGTAGTTAATGAGTTGAGTATAAAATGCACGTGTCTATATGCACTGTGTATCTAGGAAACATTATCTTATCGGACACTCTTATCACTACTCGGCATCATCATTATCGCCACTAACAAGCGCTAAAATTTCGATTTTTTCGAAAACTTATTAATACTTTCTAGTGTAAACATTCGAGCAGAATTTTTTTGTTTTCTCGACTCTCGACAATAGTGAGCAACGACGAGTCGAACAAGCTGCTGCCTAAAAATACGGCTAAATTAGTATAGTCGTATATGTGTGTCTAAACTGCAATTGTCTGCGGGAAAGGTGGCCTTGCATCCGCCCGACTTCTTTGTACAATAGACATATACGAGTATAATCGTACATATATGCGTATACGTATGCTCGGGAATATATGCAACGGTTCGCGTAACCGATAAGCCGAGGAGCTGCGCCAGCACTTTTATCATTAACGACTGTTGAGTATAACGTTATATTTATACACAGTGTATTCCTACGTTATCCCGTCGTCGCATTCCTGCGAATTTTCACCCGCAAATTTCTCATTTGTACTTGAGTTACGACGATAATGGAATTGATTTGGAATTACATCTCGTTTAAAGTTACAGCTCCACGCGATGCATTAAATTTCATGAATTACGCTGTTCAATTTGAAGTGATATGTAAATTAAGTACAAATTGATTGGACTGTTATACTGTTTGTACTTAATTTACATCGTAACTAGACATTTGAAATTATCGAATTAACGTATTCAAATTCAATAAAATATATATGATCATAAATGTTCAGCAGCTTTAATCACATCGAATCTACAATTTGACTGCCTTGCTTTTTCGTTTAGCATCTGCCGATAAAGCCAAAATTAAATTCAATTATATTATACCTAGTTATAAATAATAAATATTTATGATCACATTTAAATTCAATTATTCCTGATTGCAAGTCGATATTAAAATCAATCCAACGTCGAATCTTTTTATTAGTCAATGTAAACGCATGATTACATAAAAATATATATCAAATTGCGCAGCACCGTTCCCGAACATCCCGATGGGTAATTATATAATTTGGCAGATGTTTCTTAATTTAATCCGCGTGTAACATTTGTCAATTCAAATACAAAACAATTATACTATAATAATAAATAAACTGAATGACCGCACGCTATTGTACAATAGATTTCAATATAAAATGATACGACACTTTACATATTTTATTTTTTGTTAGAAAAAATATTACGTATTCTATAAGCGGTAAATTTATACACCATTATAATTAACACATTGAAGTATATAGGTCAAGAAACTTTTTTATACATCACGTACCGATGCCAGGAATTTTTCCGTACTAAATCACAGTATTTTTTATTCTAACCATATTCTATATGAGTTCTTTGCTATTTACACAAGGTTTATTTCTTTCAAAATAATATTGCATTACATTATTACGTCACTTCATCGGGGAACAAATAAAAGAAGAAATAAAAAAAGCTTTCATCACTACGCATTAGAAAACATTTCAATTCCATTTACTCAAATTGTAATCGAATTGTATGGCATTCTGTCCGCCGATGTTCATGAAAATTCATACCGTCGCGCGATAAAAACACTTTCGAAGTTCCTGGTACGAACAGCAAAATAGCGTGACACTTGCCTACCGTACGCCTAAATACTCATAAATAAAAAAATATCGCGCGCGCAGAAATACCGTATACGCACATTAAATATCTATATATAGAAAAAAGGTGACATCGCGCAGGTTTAAACGTGCGCGCGCGCATCTCACAGGTAAAAAGCCGGCTCCGGATCATCGCGTATACAAGCCACGCTAGTCCGTGACGTATATGCGAACTTAGCGAAATTCCACGTAAAGTGCTAAGTTTGAATTCACCCAACGGGTCAACGAGTGGACGTCAACGCGCTCGAGTGTTTTCAATCGCAAGCCACAGTCGGAAAAGTTCAGCGAAGCGAAGTCGTGGAGACCCGGAAAATTGAAGGTTATATAGATTGCTAATGTATACGTACGGACGCGCGCATCGTTGGTCGATATGACTCAAGAATCATTGTAAATTCGCTGGTCTGTATAAATTTTTTATTCGAAAGTGAAAAGAATTTGTTTTTAAGTGCGCCGCATAATGTAATAACTCGATAAAAGTTTCTTCGTCCATTTCGTCGTCTGGAGTAAATCACATTAGAAGGAGTATGCGTCTAATGAAATAAGTGGTTCTTCCGGTAATAATAATGCCGACGCGTGGTTCATTAAAGAACGAAAATGGGAGCGCTGTCGCGAGTTGGACATGTGAAATTGGCCAAATTTTCGATAAAAAAATAAGAAACGATCTTGGCGAAAAATTCAGCAGAAATGAATGAAATATTCTCGGTAGGCGACCCACGCTCGCGTCTTATTAAAACGATTCCTAGGATACACTTAAGGCACAAGAGCAATTTATCGCCGGGAACGAAGCGAGATCATAAACGATGCATCTCTACGTAGACGCAAAAAAGAGAGACGGAACGACGGACGGAAGGAAAAACACAAACGGTGCTTACTAGTGTAGGCGTTCTAGTCCATTGACGGATACTGGCTTCTAGTTCTGGGCTAGCCGAAGGGTCAAGCCTCGCGATAAGCGTGCACGCATTTTCTTGGCACACAATGCATCTTGGCTCAGCCTCGACGAAAATTCTAGTATCGTAGACAAATTTATCTCCTTCTCTTTATTCGTTTCGCGTCGTGTAAAAGGAAAACATCATCGCGGAAAGACTGATTTATTATACGCGCAGGCTCTTGTTCCAATACACTTTTCTCGATTGAAAAGCGAGAACAACGATCAATCACGTACAGGCACGTGAATTCGCGGAGACGCATCGATGGACTGTGTATAACTATGCAGCATAGCTGACGGTTCGTATAATGTATAAGCGGGTTTGTAAATTATTTGCGTGTACCGACGAAAATGTTAAAGCTGTGCTATAGCGGTAGTGGTGGCGAAGCATTAATTACGCGACGCGAGCAATTACGCAGGAGAGACTTCCACGCTCTCCATTAACGAACTCGCATCGAGTTGAGCTTAGTCAGTTCTTCGTGAGATCAAAGGTGATACAGAGCGACGTCGATGCTGCGGAACGATTTTTCAAGAAAGCGAGGGACTCCTTCACCAAGGGGCGATATAGAGTTTTCGGACGAGTATGTGGAACGTTATCGCATATTTTCAAGTGATTATGGTTCAAATACTACGAAAACGTAGATACTTTTATGAGCAAGAATACGGCTAGAAAAACATATATTTATGCTTCTTTTTTATTTCATCTCTCTTTTATTATCATTAATATACCGTTAATGTATTCTTAATATATCTTTAGTTATGGAGTCACAGTTTACACGTATATTCGAGTCTAGTTTCTCTGAGCGCTATCAATAAACTTTAATTTTCTTTTCATTATATCGTGCATTTAAAATATAAATTTTGTACACACGCGTCAGGAATTTCGGGGTTAAACTTTAAGTCGTATCGGATTTTAATAACTGAATGGGAAAACAATAGCCTTCAGTAAAATGATAATGAAGCTGTTGTTGCAAAAATTTTCAGGTCGAGCATTGTATGTAAAATTAACGCTTTGTGAGCGATTGCGAGAAAAAATCGCACACAGTCTCGATCTAATGTGCCATGCCAAGTTTTATTACAATCGTGCGCGTGTAAGTTATCAACAAAGAATTGTGTTTAAATAAGAGTTTGTTCATTACGTTTGGTAATGTAAAAAAACGATGCTGTAAATACATCATGTATCGATGCTATGTACGCTGTCGATGAGACATTTACGAAAGTACCGGCTAAAAAAGCAATCTGGTTCAAGAACCTCGTGCCGAGAATAAACGTTCTGTATCTATTTTGAAAATCTGTAATTTACGACGAAGATTGTGACGATGAGTGAATATTATTACATACAGCGTATTTATCTTTGTCTAACGTTTTTGTTCACACGTTCATTCGTATTTTTTTTTTTTGCCTAAGTGCCTTGCGTAATCTTCGATAATGTATACAGTCCAGTGTAGTTATACAGAGAAGATTGCGGATACATTGACGGAGAGTCGTAGATTCTTATTACTACACTTTATTGAAAAACCTGTGGAACATAATCGCTGCGATAAGTAGTTAATCAAGTGGGGCATTGAGAAACTTATCATTGGCAGAAGATCGTAAAGTATAGCTTGTGTTTCCTATATATTTGCAGTCTTTACACAGATTGTAAAAGAGACTTATATTTTTCCAGTCAATGTAATAAAGGGGAAAAACAGTAATTGCAGTGACAAAGATACGCTTTATATCGGAAACCAGTGGCAAGAGCTAACGGAACATTGAATTATGAGTTACAGGTGATGATGAAGCGAGCTCCTCAATACTACACTGTCTACTGATTGGTGGCAAAATGCGAACTACCGTCATTTGAACGAGAAAGATACATGCACATGTATACGCATACAATTGTATACAATATATATATATATATAACAGTCGAAAATCCGAGCAGCAGCTGCGCAAGTGGATAGGAGAGGTGGACAGAGTTAAGAGGGAGAGTGAGAGAGATAAGCTTTACTATACCGAGAATCGGGAAAGCAAGCAGAGCACAGTTCTATTAAGCCGCTTCTCGACGGGACAAGGTGAGTGGCGAGCCTCGATATTTTTATTTTTAAAAGCGTTTGCTTTTTAGCTCTCAGCTGATTGCTATTTTTGTAAATAGTGCGAAAATAAGTTAGAATTTTTATCGTGGCAAATAAGTTTTCAACTTCATTCTGGCAGTTGGCATTTAACGTACAAGTCACGTACAGTGCCAATAACTCTTAAAACTCATTTTTTATTGCAATCCGCGTGATTGTACTTTCAGGCCTATCTCATCAGGATGGCGAACGTGGACACCGATCTGGAGGAGGTGATGGGTCACCTCGGTGAGTTCGGCAAATTCCAGGCCTGGCAGTTCTCACTTCACGTGATCGGAGCACTGACAGCCGGTCTTCACATAATGACCCTGGTAACTGTAGCAGCTGTACCGGAGGCTCACTGCGAGATCACAAACGAAGAATTGTCGTTGTATGGTAATGGCAACGATACCGCTGACTTTCGCATCCTGGACTCCTGTCACTTCGCTGACTCGAATAACGTATCTCATGGCTGTACTTCTTGGAGCTACGACAACACCTATTACCAGACATCCCGGGCCATAGAATGGAACATGGTGTGCTCGAGGCGTTGGATGGGAGCCGTTGCCCAATCGTCGTATATGTTTGGAGTGTTCGTTGGTGCCGTGACCCTTGGTAGTTTGGCCGACAAATACGGAAGGAAGATAATCTTCTACGTGTCGTCGGTCGCCCAACTGGTTCTTGGTGTCTCTGTTGCTTTCATACCGGAGTACTACACGTTCCTCTTTATCAGGTTCCTGTACGGTATATTCGGTTCTGCTGGAGCTTACATTACTGGTTTCGTGCTGACGATGGAATTGGTCGGCGCTTCCAAGCGTACCGTCTGCGGACTCATGTTCCAATTGGCGTTCGCAGTTGGCTTCATGCTTGTTGCCGCCTGGGGAGCCGTAATCAAGGATCGCATGTGGTTGCAGATCATTTACGGTCTGCACAGTGCGGCGCTTCTTGGTCACTGGTGGCTCATGGACGAATCGCCCAGATGGCTCTGGACCCAGGGTCGCATGAGCGAGGCCCTCAAGATCGTCCAGAAGGCACTCAAAATGAACGGAAGTCCCGTCCAGCTGGACATCCAGAAGTACACGTCCAAAGGTAAGGTAAAGGAGATCAACAATGAAGACGGCTCGCACGGTGCTGTCGACCTCCTCAAGACACCGAATCTTCGAGCCAAAACGCTTAACGTCTGCCTCAACTGGTTCGCCAATTCCATCGCATATTACGGCCTGACGCTCAACACCGGTAACCTCGTGGGCAATCCATTCCTCATGACCTTCCTCAGCGGACTGGTTGAGGTTCCGAGCTACATTCTCATCTGCTTCATAATGGACCGTACGGGACGCAGAAGCCTCATAAGCACGTTGATGTTGATCGGTGGCATTTGCTGTATCAGTGCAACATCCATACCACGTGATGTCAGCAGTGGCGCCGCTATAACCGTTGCCGTGGTTCTCTTTGGAAAAGCCTGCATCGCCGGCTCCTTTGCCATTATCTACAATTACACGGCAGAACTCTTTCCCACCGTGTTGAGGAATACAGCCCTGGGTATCGGCTCGATGTGCGCCCGTCTCAGCGGTACATTGACGCCATTGATAATGTTGCTGGACTCGTTCAACCCTAAGGTACCACCCACGGTTTTCGGCTTCATTGCTCTTCTAGCAGGATTTCTCGCACTCTACCTACCCGAAACAGCGAATCAACCTATGCCCGAGACTCTCGAAGACGGTGAGAACTTTGGTAAGGGCGACACCTGCTTCTCGAGCTGCATCAACCGACGCAGGGTTAAGGACAAGGATGCTTACGAGGTCGCGATGCAGAAAGTCGACGACCTCGAACAAGACAAGGACTTCCAGAAGTGCTAGTATTTCGACTTTTCATTAAGACATATCTAAATGAAAGTATAATGCGACATATATATTGGGATCAATGTATGAAAGTAACTAGAGTGCATTGCGTAACCATGGCGCACTTTTCAATTTTTCTTCACGATACCGCTAGGCTTAAAGAAATTTCGCCATAGGAATTATTAAATTTGTTCTTAGATAGATCGGTTCGATCGATCTCGAATAAGTCACAACTCCACACATAAACTTACATTCACACAGGCAAACAGGCGTCAAATAAAAGTGATATATACGGATAATGTATTGTATATGCATACATTGCCAGTGTCTATAGATATAGCGTGTACATGAGTGATAGTTAGACACTAGTAGACGAATCCCATCGTAATAATAAAATGTCGAAATATGACTCGTGACGAAACATGTCCCTAATGGATATGTGCGAGTTGTGCACGAATAGTAATCGACGAATGTGTATATACTTATATTATTCTGTAGACGGGCGTATGCATTTTTGGAGGTCGCAAAATTGAGGTGCTATTGTCGTCCATACACTCATACACACATCGCAGTTGGGGAAAACGCTTGATAATTGAGCTTTTGAAAATGTACATAAAACAGAGAATGAAGAACGAAACATTCGTATTGATAAAGTTGTTCGTAATTTTATAAAGATATCGATATTATTTTCTATAACTTGTGCAATGATATAATTGAGCTTTTACAACGATATCCAAGATTCGTAAGGTCTGATGCGAATATACAAATGTAAGCAATTTATAGCGAGACTATCCCTCTCGCTCCTCCTCCCTCCCTCTCTATGTAACAATGAAAGTAAACTTTTGCCGCTGTAATTAAACGTAACGGTTATATATTATAGGTGGAAAACGCGTAGCTAATGCGAGAATACATATCGTATAATAAGTGTCTAAAAATTTATGACACACTTGTGCTCGATGCCTCAACGCAGAATTACACGGAACAATGCAGATGCGCATGGAATAACGATCTGTACGTTCACGCGCTCTTGGATATAACTAGAGAAAAAAGGTACGACTGCGTCCAAACATTTTCCTTACTCAATACGATAGAAAAGCGACTTGTACTAAAAATAAATGTATGTATATGTACATCATATCAGAAAGGCAATTAACTGATCCATTTACGAAAAAAAGTTAATCTGTGTATACGAGAATTATTTTGTATTAAAGCACTTTCTTAAGTACAATGACACATCGCATGCTGTCTATATTTTTACACCTATCATTAACCATATCGATCCAATAGAAAAGACAGTGATTAAAAACTTAAAGAAGAAAAAAAACAGGTTGCGAAAAATCCCAGTTTCCATATTGCTCTTTCATCCACGACTTCATTTTCCGGTTCGAATAGTTTCTTCTATACATATACTTATACAACGATTTCGCGCGCTGCAAGAGCTAATGGAAAAAGTTTAGCGAGGCTCTCGCTCTCGAACGCGTTCAGCCATTCTCCAATCAAAAACTTTGCTCTGTAGCCACGCTTTCGAGAGGCCTTTAATAAAATTCCTCTCATGCCTGTTTTCTCTCTCTCTCTCTCTCTCTCTCTCTCTCTCTCTCTCTTTCTCATTGTCTCTCCCAGTTGACTGTGCGGATAAATACAAAATTTGCACACAAAGTGTTTAATCGCAGTAATAAGTACGACATATCCACGTTCTTCATTAACTTTCTATGTGCAGTTACATCATCTTAGCACCTTAATTAGAAATAGTAGCATATATATGCATGTACTATTTCTAATTAATGCGATATATATATGTAAGAAGTTCGCTGTAAATTTCCCACGTGCATTACAGCACACTCTGCAGGATTTCAGAGCGTCTATATATAAATAACGCGCCACGAAGAGACTCAGCGCGCGTAACTTGTCATTAGCAGATAGATCAGAGCGTCTGCATTATCAACGGCAGGTATGTAGACGTAAGTTTCTCCGATAAAAGTCGTCGTACAACCATCATCGAATAATTTATGAAGTTTTTTTCGCGATTAATCCGCGGCTATGATAAAGGTCACCGTCACTTACGGTCAAAAAACTGATTTTCAAAAAAAAATTTCACTCTTACACGATAACGAAGTGGCAACGCGTAAACGTAGTTGGAATTTGTAATTCGAACTACGCTTTTAGGTAATTAGTAAATAAGTATATTTAAATAATGCAGATAGATAAGTGTCATCAATTTGTTACACGAAATCAATATTCTAGTAGCCATATTTATTATTTTATGCAAACGTAGGGATAATACTTGAAAAATCTTAGAGTTAAAATTACAAATTTTCATATATAAAAAGAATATACATCTGCATTCATATATATCAATTGCATGTAATATAATAATAATATTTATCAAACAATATAAGAATGCAGCAAAAACTAATATATATCAATGCAATTATTATAGAATTACTAACACAACCCAAAAAATACAAATTTACTACAAAGAGCTATTTTCCATTAAGATATCTGTTAGCGTATTAAAAAATAATAAAAATCAATAATATAAACTTTTAGTAGATGCTTCCGATGCGCATCTCATTTTATCGAAAGTGGGACTAAAAAATCGTCGGATAAATGGTTTAGCGCAGTACGCAAATCACGCGATAACAGATCAGGTATAAGTGAAAAGACTGTGTATAGGAGGCCTCTGGGCACAAAAAAGGAACCCTTGTTCGCATTTAGAATACAGTATTAGGTATCGGCACGGTGTCGAGCGCTGCATTGAATACGACGTAGGTATCATCTTTCTAGCTTCAACAAAATTCAAGATATCGAAAACAACAACAATTTGAAAACTCGGATTTAAAATCGATTGAGAACAAGAACCCAGAGACAGAGTATTTATAATAGAGGATGAAGTTAGTAATCCTACTTTACGATGCAAGCTCAATTTGATCACAATACTATCAAATGTAATTAAGTTATTAAAAATATAGATTCGACGTTTTCTTTTAAAAATTATTATTTGTTATTGTATTATACATTATTATTTCATCTTTACTCACCGAGTAAGAGTTCGTTTCTATTTCCACAAAAAAAAACAAGTTTCAATCGAGCGGCTTCAATTAAGTTATATAGGTAAGAAAATGATTTATAAAAACGAGTCATTTTCAAATATTATTAATTTCTTAAACAATTTTAATTTCATTTGGAAAACTAATTTTTACTGAACTATAGTTATAAGTTATTTCAGCCTACATCGCATATACTGACGCATTCTACTGCATTAAATTCTTGTGAAAATACTTGCAATTATAATGATATTCCATCAGTTATGTTGCTACTTGCGCTGGCTATAAATAAACTATCGAATAACATTGTAAGTTCTAGGCAAAAAAAGTAAACAATTATAAAAATGAAGTAATAAATTTTTTTAATAGTAAAACTCAGTAAGCACAAGTTTGTTAAACTAATAGTAAAAGAGACACTGTTTTTATACATGCCACAGTTCAATGAATTAGTTTAAAAATTCCATTTCTTAATATCTATTCTATGTCATGGAGGGAATAATCCCTAAGGCGCTGCCTTCGACCTTTCGAGGCTCGTAATTAAAAGAGTAGCCCTGAAGGGACTTTTCCGGAAAAAAAGAGTACCTAATCTAAAAACTAAAGCTGAGTCTTGATACAGAACTCTGAAACAAGGTAGAGAAATTCTTTTCTCTAGTCTCAAATGGTACAAAACACTATAGAGTGTAGAACAATCTTTGTCTTACGGCGCACTCGCCGTAACACACAGATTCAGTTGAAACTTGTACTTCAATGAAAAAATATATTTTCGAAAATTCTTAAAACCGGCAAGTATACAGTGTTACTTTGAAAATTCAATCTTTCGTCTCTATTCCAATCAATAATTTACCTTATCGTGCAACCAGCAGGAAGCGATCAACAGAGTTATAAGAGGAACTGAGTACCGTATGATTTAATTATTGAGTAAAAATAACTATTTTTTCCTTTAAAGAAACCAACACATTTTACTGTTTAAATATAATCTGAAATTGAGTTTACTTCCTTAATTTACAATACATTTACCCTGATATCTAATGTACAACTTTAGATGCGATGAGACTCCGAGTTAACGTATACTAATTGGTTCTGGATTACGTTCGCTCGAAGAAATACAAAGTGTATTAATGACGAATATTATGTCTGAAGTATATTACTTCCTATATATGCCTACATGTGTGTATATAGAGTACTTGGTTGGTGAAGTATATGGTAGCTAATGTAACACAATTATCGTCGAATTATTTTATTATTTTTATAGCCCGACGGCGCTTTGTAGGCTTAATAAAATCATCCATTAACTCTGCGTGTCGAGGAGAAAAGGCTGAATCGTATTTATAGCATCCAATACACAATGTGCTGACTTTATCGATCGATTTCTCGAACCAAATTTTTTTTTCTTGTTTTTTATGTACTCCAATAGATAGAGGAATTATTCGATGCTAGATGCAACGAGAATAATATATAACATTCATTTGGCTATACGTTTTTGTATTAAAGCATTTTATTTGCATTCTAACGTAATCTTTTTGCGGAAAGATTGTTTTACGCGTGAACAACGGTTTAGTACCGTTATGTAAAAATCTCACAAAAATCTCAGTTATTGTTTTTTTTTTAATTAAATGTTTTATGATGTAGTACGGTATAAAACATGTATTTTTAAATTGTAGATCAACGCATCTACATGTATAATAAGTGTTACTGTATATTCGGTCCTCGTCTTGTCTGCTGAATATTTTGTAAATAATCCAGTTTGCATTACAATTTTGTGAAAAACTCTGAAATTGAATTTCCTCCGACGGTATTCGGATTTAAAATAGCATCAGAATAGTTTATAGATTACAGAAATTTTGAACTTCCCGCGCTCGTGGAAATAGCACCGCGGGTTCAACGCATGCAAATTAAATACGCGAAAGCTTCGTCGAGCAAACCGACACTGCCAAATCTAGAATAGTAAATAGCGCATCTAAAGTCAGTAGAATTTTAAATCCGCCAGGAGAAGAAAGAAAAGAAAAGGAAAGCAGATAAAATGGAAAAGCTACGTGCGAGTGTAGAAGTTCTCGTGAACACTTGTTGTTTCGCTGAAACTTCTCGCACGTTCGTGCTCCTCGGTACAAACTGAGATACAAGTCTTATTTGTTAAACTTCGCAAAGTCGAAGCAAATTAATCCTCGCGTGCAGCTCGACGATAATCAGTCTCTTATTTCTTCAAACTCAATTAAACTGCCACTGATAGGAGCAAATTGAATATCAAACGATACACAGTCTTGATCGCAAACACGTCCGACACGAGTGTATCTGCATACAGTGAATGAGAGCGGAAGTTTTTGTCTGATAATACGGACACGCGACGACGACTCGAGAATAGTTAGTATTGAAAAATTGAAAACACGTATACCGCAAATCGTAACGTCCGGGTCAGGCTTCTATTAAAACAGTTTTCTCACATTTAGAACCGCTGCATTTATATGCGTATACGTATACGTGGTATATGTGGTCTATAGAACTGGTTCATGCCGATAATAAAGCTAGTCCAGAGGGTTTAGCGAGAAAACGTTCCACAGTGCCACATTCGTAACTATAGTTACGCGGGCTGATCTCGTAAATCGAAGTTAATAAAAAAAAGATCAAGGAAAGTCCGGCCGATTCTCGTCTCGAGATAATTCGAATTTCATAAGACGCCAAGGAGTATCGAGAGCGATATAAATTTTCATTAAATGCATCTCAACTCGTGTAGTCGCGCACCTTTTATTTAGCTTACGACACGCATGCCCTTACCCCCGCTACATATTCTCTCTCTCTCTCTCTCTCTCTCTCTCTCTTCTAAACGAGACTTTTATATGAGCAACTGCTGTACGAGTGCGTCCGGACGCACGTACATACCTATGTGTGCGTGCGAGACTTTTCTATTCGAGTGTACCTCACGGGTATATACATATATATAGCTATACACAGACAGCTATATAAGTATAGATGAAAGCAGGCTGATAAGTGACTGGTATTACGCGCGCGACTCGTTCGTCGTCGATCCGTGTGCTTGTATAGAGTATGTGTACGTGTACATATTATATCCGGATAGAATGTGTGAACGGCGTGCACGACGAGATTTTTCTAAGTCGTTATATTGTGTTTCCGCGGCTTGACGAGATTTTACTTGACGATTTCTTGATTTATGGAGCTTTTTTCTGTTTGCTTACACTCCGTTCCTGTGCATACATATACCTACGCATAAGTCGCGCGAGTTGGAGAACATTTACACGGTCGCGTTGTATATGGTAATTTGAGTTTTTTAAATCGTGGGGATTTATAAAGTCTGTTTGTCTGGTTTTTTTCGCGTATCGCGTCCGAATGTACACGTGCTTCTATACGTGTGAGAAAGAAATTTAACGAACGAGTACACGGGAGAAATTATGTATTCTCCAGTTTAAAACGTTCGGCTGATTATAAAGGAAACTAGTTGTATAGATTAGCGCCTTAGCGGAGAACAAATAGCGGAGTGGTTACGCGGATTTACGGCGGACTTTTTCCGCCGCTTTACATCTCTTTCTCCCAGTAGTCAACAAGTGACTTAGCTATGCCGTATAGTTTTTGCAAAAACTCTCTCGCGTACATATATAAATATATATTTATATATACTCGACGTTGCGAAAGTTTTGCGACTCTTTCCAGCAACTCGCCACGTAATGCAGCTATCGTTTCTTCGCTTCTTTTTTTTCTCTCGGCCGCGCGTAAAAAAAACTGTCAACGGCATCTTGCGATAGAACCTCGCGACCGCGAAGAGATACGGCACATACTCGCACGCGGACAAAAAGCCAATCGGCATCTTAGACAAAAGAAAACCATATGAAAAATCGATTGATCTGTATCGATGAAAACAAAAAGATACATGTATACATATGAAGTAAGAAGGTCAATGGACACTGTCCCTCTTAAGCTATAAAAAAGCCAAGAAAGCAAGAGATAGAGAGAGAGAGAGAGAGAGAGAGAGAGAGAGAGAGAGAGAGAGGAGAAGACGGATGACAGAAGAGGCACTGACCTGTTACTGCTACAACTGCTGCTGGAGATTTGTCGTCGTCGCCGGCCATGCGATGCTGAAAATTCACTGGCCTTCGCGTCGCCGCCAACGAGCCTGTGCAGTAGACGCACACGCGGACCGTCGAAGTGTGCGAGAGAGGGATGCGCGTCAGCGCGTCGATAAACTCGATGAGATGAACGAAAGAGCAAGAGAGACAAGCTGCGACGATCGCGCCTCGCCGACTACTAGTGCACGAGGCGCTACATGCGAGGTGTGTGTGTGCCGGCGGCGCGCGCCGCTTCAAAATGCCGCGCGCGCAAACTCCCAAGCGCGCGTGTGCATGTGTCCCTGTGTACGTAAGTACCTATGTATGTGTATTGGTGCGTGCGAACTGCGATTACTGCGAACGAGAGAGTCGTTCTTCATCCCTCTCTCGCAGACTCCCTCTCCGATGCATTACGATGTATGCGTATGTGTATATAGTGATCGTACGCGCGGGCGGCGCGGGTACGTACACTCGATCATCTACTCGGTGAGTGTGCGTGCGCGAAGTGGGAAAATAGATCGCGAAGATTGAACGTTGGATTGTTTCGGTGTACGCGATGAGGAATGTAGACACGGGCACTGTTTATATGGTTTTGAGAATTTCGCGATGCGCGAATCGAGGGGAATGCGCTTTGAAATTTGCGATTTTTTACTTTCCTTCCTTCGTTTGGATGGTAACGCCGTACTCGATTTGTTCCAGAAAATTCCGACGTGTACAAGGAAGGAATCGTTCTCGTTGGAAAGGAAAATATACAAATATATCGCGATCTATTTTCAGCCGAGTTTCGAAGTACAGACATTTGTGTAAATCTACGGACTTTGCGAACGGGACAAATACTAGAGCCGTGCACATACGTTACACCGCTGAAAGCGCAGCCTTGTCGGCCGCGGTGTTTTACGATTCTTTGGGTCACGACGACAATTAAACAATATTATCTTTTGTACACCGACCATGAAAAAACATCTCCACTGAGTACTAATGAAAAGTTCTTAAGGAGGCCGACACCTTAAATCAAATCCGCGCAAACGCCTCCGAGAACGTTTCCTCTCGGCCGTGTATCATCGAAGTGACCGTAGGCGCATAAGATACATACGCCATAGAAATTAATCTCCTGGCAAATAATCCAAACCTACATAATAAAGCATTTCCTCGTTTCCCGTCGAGCGCAGTCCCATCTCAACGCAGTACCAAGCGCGCGTTCACCTCTCCACCAACCCGTTATCCAACTAAACACGTCCGCGGAGCAGTAGTTCCTCCTCCTTCGCTCGCTTCACCTCTTACGAAGCATTTTAATTTTCCCTCGATGGCGCGCACGCGCGCACACACGCACACATATACACTCGGCTTATGCGCCGATCTGTGTAAACTCCAGATTTGGCGGCGGGAGAGTGCAACGGCTTGCGAGGTGCGGCTCGATGCGAACCGTTATTATACACGTTAAAAGCATGTACGGGAGAGAGACGAAGAGAAGTGCACTTTGGCTGCGGAAATTTTCACGATCGAATATTGCGTTATACGCAACAGGGTTTATGTTTATATTCGATTAGTTGGAGTAAAAATTTCTGTTGATCTTGACGGGGTAAGGATAAAAAAAGTTATGAAATACTTTTTTCTTTATACTCTGCTCTGCCAAATTGAAAGAGAGAAATCATACAGTTTGATGGCGTGTTTACGCTCTTTTAAAATTTTTTAAATTTTAGAAGTAATATTTAAATAGTAATATTTTTTCCTTTTTGTCAAATTGACAAATTATATTGCCCTTTTGAGAACCTGCTGTTTGCTAAAGAATCTATGATATTTAACGTAAACATTATCTGATTATAACTACTACACGTATATATCATTTGTTAGGTATTGCAATTGCATTGGTGATTCAAGTGTTCAATAACAAAAGTTCCACATTAGGCATGAGACAATAATGATTTGCACCGGTTGAATCCGTGATTTCCCGAGTAAAATTGTAATCGGAAGACTCATTATTAAAAAAAGGAAAATATCGCTGTTCTAACAGTCAACGTGTTTATGTTTAATTTAAAAGCATTACACGAAAAAAAATCTGTACTTTCTTTTCGCAATTTAATTTAAACTGTAAATATTGATTGTAAAATCGGTGAATTTTGATGTGCTATAGGATGTGAAAAATCAATGCTTTTAAACCGTGTATACTCGCTTAATTCGCAGTTTTCTCCCAAATGCACGTGCTACTTTATGTAATTCATGAATATTCACTAGATACAAAAGTGTTTACGTAAATTAGACCGATTTAATAGTGAGTATATTCTGTATATCAAGAGTAAAATTCAAATGTACTGTAGCTAAGTTTGTGATTGCATTATTTTTGAAATGAGATGTAGAGTCTCTGGTAAACTCAGTGAAAAATTTACTGTTTTACTTTACAGAGTAGATGTGACTATAAGCGCGTAGAATACAAGCCGTATTAAAGTTTTTGTATCTAGATGCATGTACATAAAATTGAGTACATACTACGCATTATTAATAAATTATGATTTTCGAAAACTTTGGTAAAAATAGACAATAAAAATACATGTGAGTTTGCTTCGAAAGCGGATCGATTGTCGACTTCATCCTTATACGAGAATAATCAGAAGAACATTTGAAACTCACTTCATCTACTACGTACAAAGGATAAAGGTTTTTAAAATGAACTATATATACGACGTAAATAAAAAGCGAGAAAATCTTCGAACGAAAATAAAATGAATTTCCAGGGTTGAAATCAGAAGGAAAAGAAAGTCTTCGTTGCGCAATCGTCAATTCAATCAGCTTCGTGTTATTACAGAATTAGAGTACTTACGTTCGCATCTTCCTGCAAAGAAGCTCGAGTATATATACCGTTATAACATTGAATAATTCACGTATCAAAGTGTTATTATAGTATCAGAACGATCGTCTCCGAACTAACAACAAAATAATGAAACACAATGAACAAGCAATTACATTAAAGCCCGGGGCAGTATGGTCAGGCGAAATTCGTTTAAAAAATAACGAACCAGCATAGATAACATACATCCCGATAATTGCGATGAACGTGAGAGCTCAAACTGGTTTTCGAACTCGTGCATCACGCGTATACACGTATATACGCGCACACATAGACAGAAATAAAATGCAGCTTCGATCCGGTCCGAAGAGCGCGTTGGCGAATTTCTTTCATTATATCCGACAGAGCCAGTAAAATTTATCGCTGCCCTTCTAACGGTATACATCATACTACTCTCTCCCTCTCTCTCTCTCTTTCTCTCTTTTTACAATTTTTCGCGATACGTATATGTATACATACACGTGCAATTTTTTCAAGACCGCGATGTTTATCGTTATAATGTCGCGCGCGCGCTTGCAAGTATTATATATAAATATATATATATATATAATATACAATATACATACATTGTAAATGTTCTTTTGATAAGAGTTGAGTCAAGGCCTTGATAGCAATCGGGTTCACACTTTAAAACAAAACCGCGTGAGAAGAAAAATCGATTATCCAAAAAAAATGTATAATTTGAAACGGCTAACGAATCGCGCGAGATATCCGTTGGGTATCGTATAAGCGAAATGAAGCGTGAAAATGAAGCGCCTGAATATTCAGATATACCGCACAAGCACCGCGTGTAAAGTGGATATAGATGTAAATAGAGAGCACAATGCGTATGTAGCTTTTATTGCTGGCGTGCAGTTTTTAACGGTCAGCTTTTAGTAGCCTTTGAAGGACCGCAGATTGCTATACCTTGTTTTTATTAAAGGATGCATATCCATCGTTATAACGCACGAGAATCGTTTTTTGGACATTAGTGTCACCATTGAACGAGGAAGTATCTCCGGAATATTGATCCGCATTATACGCGCGAATGTATATGTGTGTGTGTATATATATAGATATATATATATAGATGTACATCCCACTCCAACAGTATAACTTGGTAAATAAATTTTACGAGCCTCGTTGCCCGTGTCGTATCTCTTTACTGCCGCGGACGAGAAACTCGAGATTCTTATATACAGCTTGCGCGTACTCTGTAGTAAATCGCTAACGAGAAATGAAATACGCCACGACGGACTTACCTTTTTTTGCCGAGAACTAAATCGTCCGGATTGCTAATCCGTTTTATATATATATACGAAGATCCTTGAAATCCCGGAAGCGAATAATCGCAGCCAGATTTCATTCGACTCTTCTTTCTTCTTCTCGTATATATATAATATATACGCGCGGCTACCGTGAACAATGAGATTCCATTTAAAATCTCGGAGATTTTCAGCGAAACGCGTTTTCCCATTCCTTGGATCTGTATAGTAATATTCGATTCGAAATTGTCTTTGATATGAAAGAGAAATGCGACGCTGCGTGTAATCACACAGCCGCGTCAATAAGCGTGAAGGACTTTCACGATTGGCCTCGTTCGTGACAGGATTGATAAAAATCAGCTGGGTCGGTTTACCGGGATTTTTTGACTTTTTCAGAATTACTAGAGACGAGAGAGAGGGAGAGTCAAATGTTTAACACTCACATGTTTACGTACATAAGGTGCAGAACTCGCTAAATCTCACGATTCGATCTCACGAGCGATTTTATCAACCGCGGGTAATTAATAGACGACGTTTGAAATTCACGCAGGGATCAAGTGTTATAACGTAACCCACTGTGCGGGAAGAGATAATCGAATTGCGCTGGTACAGTAGCCTCGGGAAGCGTATCTTTATAGCAGAGAAAGGAGATTTATTCCAATAGAAATGGAGCAGATACGAGGTAGATTTTAACGATTCGCCAAGGAGATTCATTTTTTTTTTTTTAATTAGTGCGATTGTGTGAATAATTCGGATATATGAATCGATAAAACTTTTGATTATTTTTAAACAATTCGAAATGAAAATCTTGATAAAAGTATCCGATGAGCAATGAAATTTGCTTTTAACCGATGATTAATTTTATAACGTGCAGGGATGTTTCGTGTTCGGATCAATAATTAAAGACAATCCAATTTATTTTAATCTTCAGTGCATTCGAATTCGAAGTATACATGTAATTTACTTTTATATACAGTTATTATTATATATATATATATATATATATATATATACATATATATTTCGTAGATAGAAAAATAACGAATCACAAGATCGGCTTACCCTTGGCATACGGACTCTGTAATACAAAAATACTTTCTCGCTATAGAACGTGTATAACATTTACGATTCGCTGATTTCGCTGATCGAAAAATAAGAGACGGTTTAATTCTTATTCAGAACCGTGTTTGGATTTTATCGCGTAAATCCGTAATACGATTACGTTTATACAATATGTATAATATGTATATAGGTCGTATACGATGGCCGATTACATCGACTGTAACTTTGAAATAGTTCCTATATAAATAGAAGACACACGTCGACGAGTTACAAATAATACAATGAGCATTTGTGCTTGGTCTTTTAGGAAATTTTCGCGTGGATTCTCTTTTTCGTTTCGCTCGCTAGTATAAGAAAAACATCTGAAGGTAACTTTTCGCTTCCAATGTTATCAACACATATCTACATAAAGCACATTCGAACGTTCTTCATTTTATCGTAATTGAAGGTTTTGCTCCAAAGCTCTCTCTCGCCGCTAACTCGCTTGAAGCTTTCGATATTGCTTTTCATTGTACGCGTATAAATTTTCTCGGATATGGGGAATTGAAATTCCATCGAATTGAACGTACGCACAAGCTCGACGCTTGAGCGACGTTGATACGTGTTATCGATAAATTGGTACTGGGCGCTGAAGCGCACATATACGTAACCGTGGGATATCTATGAATCGAAAAGAGAATCTCCTGCAAAATGGTCGATCGGAAAAAGGCGTGAATCGGAAAGCGATCAGTCTCTTCGAGTGAGCGTACACGCGTACATCTCTGTCGAATGCACGAACAGCCCAGTATATATAGGTGTTCCTACCAAGAGGTAGTCGCAAATCTACGTTCGTAGGCTTGAGCGAGAGAGACGGTTCCTTGTCTCCCTCGGTTAGTTTCCTCCTGTCGCTAGTCCTGATCCGGCGTCTCTTCCGCATCGAGAATCGTCTTGAAGCAGAACGGCTGGAAGGCGTAACCTTGGCCCTCGTAAAACTTGCTCATGAACTCCACCCTGCAAGGAGAAAGTGACAAAAGCTTGAGACTTTATTCAATCGAAATCGCGATGGAGTATCGATGTAGAAGCTGTTTACGCGATTGCATACCAGTGAAGACGCAAGGTGTGAAGAAAAGCCGATAGACCTTCCATCATGACGAGAATAGCGAGGGTGAAGAACGCCCAAGCGCCAAAAGCCAGGAATAGCATGGCGCATTTTATCCATTTGTTCTCTTCCTCGGCTTGCAGACCCTGACGCAGCACCATGTTCCACAGTACTTCCGACAACTGGGCGTGAGCCAATGACAAGGCCCAAAGACGAAGGTACGACGCGGTGTGCGATATCGTCGACAAGACGTACTCGATCGTGTGGATCGCTTGGTGAATCATCACCTCTCCGAAGGCTTCGTGTTCTTCGTGGGACTCCTTTGCCTGGGTGGCACTGCTGGGGCTGGCTACACCGTTGTTAGTTTGCAGCTCGATGTCCTGGGAAGCCGAGCCGTTTGTCTGCGAGAGCATGCATTTTAACGGTTAACTGGATTGCGTGGCTGGAAAAATAATAATCAAATCGAGTAGAGTGGATACTCACGTAAACTTTGCCTTTCTTGCTCTTCTTGGTGCAAACGAAGTGGATTGGCTTGCCGAGAAGTAATACCGGAATACAGACGAGAGCCGCGTAGACGAATATTTTTTGCATCGTCGCTTGTCCCTCGAACATGAATTCCTTGCAGGGCTTTTGAGGATCGCTACTACCGAAGAGCATCATGTTGATGAAAGTTATGAGAATCGACGGTGCACAACCCTCGGAGTATTGACCTATGGCAGAATTTCAAAATTAACTCAGTAAGTCGCTTGTCGCAAACTCGAACTAGTAAATTATGAGTTATGAACCTTCGTTCGAAGTGCTGTAAAGTACCCATTTGATGAACATGAGGGAAACCAAGTAGGCGAAGAGCAGCAATAAAAACACCAATTGCGGTAAGAATTCGAGGAAGAGACTCGCATATTTCTTGAAGTGTCTGCCGAGATAAGTACCCTGTTTAGCGACGTTATTAAGATTTATGTGAAAAAAAAATGAAAATAATAATACTTACACAATGTTAACAACGCTCATGCACACACCGAAAATCATATGAACGACTCCGAATATTATGGAAAGCTTCATTTTGTACGAATTCAAGAAAATAATTTTGTTCTCAGCCAACATCCAAACAGGATCCATACCGACTGGATAGGGATAATCGATATAAGACTTTTTCGGATCCAACAAGTGAAGCCTCGTCTTGGAGAGATCTCCAAATGCTGGAAACTCGGTCTTGTTGATGAGCCAATTAGATCCGAAGACATTGGTTGATTTTGAGAATACATCGTTGTATATCACCCCTGTATATATGGAGAACAGACCCATAAGCAGAATGATGTACCGACCGCCAAAGAAAATATTCCAGATCTCATTCGTCGATTTCTGAGCCATCAATTTTTTCTCCGAAGTCACCATATACAGACCAAACAAGAACATTATTAACCCTGAAAATAAAATTCATCTCAGTTAAATAGAAACAAATCTTCGACTAAATATTAACAACGATTGCTTGCAATGATCAATGAAATGTAGCGAGCGTTGAATGTATAGGATGATTTACCATGGCCAGCATCACCGAACATGATACTGAAGAGAAATGGAAAAGTCACAATAGTGTAGAGGGCAGGGTTGGCTTCGCGATATGAGGCAACACCATAAGCGTCTATAAGATTTTGGAAACCACGCGTAAACCGGTTCGTCCTGTTGAAGGTAGGTGGATCCTCGTCAGTATGGATTACGTTCAGAAACGAGGGAATGGAATTACCGCAGAGACGCTGGAATATTGTTCATCTCTAATTAATCGCTCCACATGGAGGATCAAAGCTTAAAAGCTCAAACGAATATGTCACATACCGATCCTTCGCTCAAGCAATTTTGCACGATGGTCAAATCGGCCATCGGCACCCAACATTCTCCGATAAGGCACTTCTTCGATACGTCCATGTTGAAAAGATTCATAGTGTGATAAATAGCTTTCATTTTGCGCACCATAATCGTCCAGATAGGTAAATCTTTGGCGACGCTGTGGAGCACGCGTTGACGATGATCCTGAGTTTGGTTCAATACCTGAGCAAAAAGAAGCAATAGCTAACGAAACCATCCAAACAAACTTGTGTACGATTATTAAATTGAACGCAGATTTATACTCACCAAATTCAGATCTTCCAGTCGAGTACGGACACCCTTGACCATGTCCATGCGCTCAGAATGACTGTTGGGGCAGGGATAGAGGGATGCGTGAAAACCGCTGCACACCTTCTTGATACGACTCTTGAGTTGTTCACCTTGGAAGAAGGCGACGAAGGCAGTTTTGTAGATTTGGTTACCCTATTGAGAAACACGAAAGTCACATTAGTTGGTGTCAAAAAGTCGGAAAAAAAGACCATACCGTGCTAGGATCTTCAAGAGGCTTGTCTAGACTAGCTTGACGCAGGAAGACATTACCACGAGAGATACGCCACAGCATTCGCTCGAAAGCCGGCATCCGCTCGCGGTTGATCACACCAGCAACGAATCTGGAAAAAAGAAGGAGAAAAGCTTCGATGAGGATCGCTTCCTTTGCCGCATTTCACAGCCATTGACGACGTAATATCCTCTCGTATCCCAGTTGCGCCTCGACACTCCGATAAGAACTTACTCGAGTCGTCCTCGACTGGAAGCTGTCTGGGTCTGGCTCTCCTCGTTGATGAGCGCCCTCGTGATGGAGTCATTGGCCTCTTCCTGATACAGAAGAAGAAGCGAACCTTGATTCTTCGACAAAACAATGAGCACCGATTACACGATGGGACGTGTCGCTCGAATCGTTAACCGCTGAACTAGAACTAGCTACCTCCGTAAAGAACACCTGGGTCTTCTCGAGCACATGGCGCAGCTCCATCAGCTCGAGGTAATTGCTCTTGAGGTTCACCGCGTTCTGGCTGAGCTCGAGGATGTCGTTCTCCGTTTTCTCAATCCTCGCCTCGAGGTCGATGATCTCGCGTGGATTCGGCGCTCTCGGTAGCTCCTTCAGATTGTCCTCGATGGGCACACCATCCTTCTTCACCTCAGCTTCGATGTAGCGGAGCTTACGCTCCATCTCGTCGCAACGGCGTACCTCGTTCACGAATTTCCGTTGAAAGTAATTGACGTCGCCGTTGAGCTGTGGAGAAAAAAGAAGAATACATGCACGAACTCGTATACATGCACGTTCTTGTAAACATTGCAGTATTTTCTCTGTAAATCTGTACTTACATCGCGGAATTGGACGGTCCCGGTTTCGCCAAGCTCCGAAACCGAGAGATAAGCCGCCTCCGGCTGAATGAACAGCTGGCACAGGGCCATATCCTCGCTCCTAAACATCGCCCCCATCTTTGCGGCAAGAAGCTGGCGCCGGTAGTTTCGCTACACGTATGTATGTATCTCGCTATCGCGGAGCGTCGGTCCTGAAAGCAAAAGACCAGGATTTAAATAGGAGATTCCTCTTTTCGAATTGATCAGGCGAGAAATGCGCGATTACAGTACCAAAATCGAAACTTTTTCGGTGGTATACGTACAATAGTTCTCACTGTCTTTGAATATATAAATTATTGCGCCTTTGGACGCGCAGGAAAAGACAAACGAGTTTCGCTTACACGAACAACTTAAGTACAATAATAAGTCGTGTATACAATGTCGTACGAAATTACTTCTGTCTTTTGTACGTATGTACGTAGTTACATGTGTGATGCCACTACCATATACGCATGTACTCCAAGAGAAACGTGCGAGAGAAATATGTTATTTCAAGTCATGCTGCAAATCACCTAATCGTATAAACTACGTCCATTCAGTCTGTCACGCGCAGCTTATTCACCAAGAATACACATATAGTGATACGCATGTGACACTCGCTACATTCCGCTGTACAATAACTTTTATGACCTCCTTAAACAAACATATATACGCGAGTTTTATCTCCGGTCCTCTGCGTTTTAGACAATCCGCCTCTACTGAGAGGATTATTTTCCGTATTTGAGATTCAACTTTTCGTTGGCAAGATTCTCTAAAGATAAAATTATGACTAGCTTCTTCTACGTTCGTACAGTAGTATACGAACTTGTTTGCAATAATAATCAAGAACTATTTGCAACGTTTGAAAAAGTCAATTTAGAACGCGATTAGTCGTTATTCAGTAACTATATAAATTAGTTGTGGATATCAGGTATTCTCGCGTATGCGATAAAAGCGAGCGTCATAGTAGTGGCTCGTTGATCGTATCTTGTTCGATCTAATCTTATCATTAGTGTGTCGGATGAATAAACAGCTAGTCTAGTATAAGCAAGTCGAATAGTTATTCCTGACATTTTTTTTCTTAATGGAAGAAAATGCAAAAAAATAACAATCCTAAATGTTTCCAGTGCGAGCAAATTACATCTCATAAATCTTAATTGAATCGAAAAGTACGCAAATAAATCAATAACGCGTCAATCGCGCGCACATCGCCGAATGATCTTCAATCGCGTGTCATGTGACAAAAGCTCACGCTTCAATTGCACTTACGAGATGACCGTGCCGTGATGCAAATTTTAAAGTTTTGACCTTCCTTGCGCTAAACACAAGCTCGAGCGAATCGAAAATTGGTATATACATATATATATATTATTATACAGATACATTAGCACCCAATATGGGACTTGAAAATACTTGACTGAGCGAGTTACTTATATTCGAAGAAGCGGAAAGTTTGCGTCGAGGTCGGAAGCTTATAATTATTTCGAGAACACACGGTATGATTATTACATACATTTTTCTCTCTTGGCGGCTTATCTTATATGTACGATCAGGCAAGATAAGAAAGCGAGAGCGACATTTACATTAGCACTCTGGTAGATGTGCAAGATTTAATTAATATAAATGAAATTTATATTAATATATAGAAAAAATGCTTCAAGATCGTCTGTTTATATGCTTTTTATCAAAATAAACTTTTCCTCGAGTGCTTTTTGTCATAATTACGTTTATTAAGAAGTATCGATAACATTATAGATTCAACTTTATCGTCTACGTATTATTTTTCTTGAGAAAAACTATTGTATAAAAAGAAGCTGTCTTCGCTAAGAGCGATCGCGATCTCGTATTTGCAGAAGCAAAAACAGAAATCACCGCAAGTATTTCATTGGAAGCCGCCGCTGTCACGCGTTAGGGTGTAACCGCCTCACGTGCTCGACTGCGCTCTTTACGCTCTGCTCCATCTATACGTATATGTATGTATTGTATATGTATGTGTAGGAGCCGCGGTATGTAGTCCCTTACATATATAGTCGTGTGACACAGGGCGTCGTCTCTCTCTATAAGCGTATGCCGTGCGGTTCACTCGTCGGCTTTGACCTCTCGCGAGTATTTCCCTTCGTAAGTTCGTGTCTTATCATACGTAATGAGTTTCCGCGTTGGCGAAATTGACTATTTTTTAAGTATTTTAAATAACCTTCCAAAGGCTACGTTATTTTAGATATATTTCTTTCGAACGACTTTCCTGCTCGCTTTTAAGCATAACAATCTATCATATAATCATTATACATACTGGTCGAAAAAAATTTGTTTTATTTCTAGAAAGAAATTAATATTGGAAAATCGATTAGGCTTCTCAGTAGAAATTCCGATGAAATATTTTTAAAGCGAACTACCATCTCAACTCTGTAGATAAAAGATGAGCAGAAATCTAGTCCAGATTAAAGTCGATTTTCCAACGGAAAAGAAAATCTTGGCGAAAAAGAGGAAAAATAAAGAAAACTCACGTATATGCGTCTCGTCTAATGAATAAATTCGTCTTCGGTCTAATAACATAGAAATGCACTCGTACACAATCACAGCTGCACGAGTACGGACCTCCTTTTCGCTACTGACGCTTCTGAACGCTAGCAGTACCTGATGAAAAAAACGAGCAATCGAGGAAGCGCAAGACGCGCTCGCACACTTGCGGACAATCTCTAAACGACGAAGCGCGAGAAATCGAGCTGTCTTGAAGCGGAGCGAGCGATAAGAAAGATTTTCTCCTCCTCCCCTCCAGCCATCCTCCTCTAGTACACCTATATTACAGAATTCCTTCTTATCGCTTATATTCTTTTGTCTTCGGGAAATATGCTTTTCCGCTCGTGCGTATAAATGGCAAAACTGTTTACGTCTAAGAATTAGCGAACTCGTGGATTGACATCTTTGGACAAGAGACATTTTTCACGATAATTGTGAGTGTAAAATACGACGATTCTTCGGGGTTAAGAGTATTACGGTGTAGGTACTGCGCTAATATTTCGCGGAGACAAGAATGATCGATGGATTTGTGTCGAAATTTGTTTCTATTGGAAAAAAGTGTTAACGCGCTTGGATGTAACACAGAAAAGTGACTGAGTTTGTGCAATATGTATAAAGCTTCAACGCAAAGCTCGAGCAGCTCCGAAGGCTGAATTGATGAAATTTATATACTGGGATACGGCTTGATAAAATTTACAATTACAACGATATTGCATGTTAAGATTGTATACGGTTTATGGGTCGACGTAATGTACGTTGTCGATTTTAATTATGCTTGCTAAAGATAAGTTAGAATTATATACGAATTGTAATTTTGATTGCGTAACGTTAACAGATTGACCTTTACATATATATATATACATATAAATATATAAACGTTCGTCGAACTTGTTGCGCAACTAATTTATAAGTTCATATTGTAGGTGGCAATTATTTGTATTATTTATTTAATTAACTGTTAAAAGTTTAATTATTTTTCACAACTATATTTTTCACGAATAAAAACTGTAAATAGTTATAGTTAAGCTCCACTTGAACACTGCTTTGAGCTTTCAATGGAAGGTGAAAAAAAAAAATGAGTTGGTCATTTGTTGCTCACAGCTTCTTTAGTTGATGGGTGATCTCGTTTAGTTTTATTAGAAACGTTAACCTCGTAACACCTTTTCCATTTTTGAATAACCTTCATTGAACATATCGTTGATAAAAGTCGCGCGAATTCGCCCTTTTTCCCATACGCATACTCAAGCTGTTCTATTTCGCGAAACAACGAATTGACTATAATAACTCCTGATATAGACTATACGATTATACGATGCGAAGCTCGTTAAAAATGTATAACACGTGTTGCATAGCTCGTTGCAGTTTAACAGCGCTACTAGTAAAAAAAATGACTAAATTTAGTTTTCGGAGTGACCATTTGCTATATACGTACCCTTACGCAAGTATAGTTTTTGACCTTATCTTCAGTGTCATCGAAAATTACGTGAGCGACAATTATTGTTCTTGTTGTGAAGAATTGTAGCTTGTTTTAAAATAGCACACGGATATGGAGATGGAAGATTTTAAATGAAACTTGTTATAATAATCTCCCGATTTAGTCTTCGTGCAAATGTGTATTTGTTCAATACTTTCACACTTGTTTCAAATTTCTTAATCGCTTAAAAACAATAATTTTTTCTTGCTTTTTTAATCAAACAATGATAACGTAATTTGTCAAACAAGAAAACGGCGCCAACTACGTCAAGATAAGATCAAATAATTTATCATATAAAATTAAACTTACAATCTTGCGTTCGGAAGTAAAGAAAATTTGAAATAAGAGTAGAAAGTCTCAAAGAGGAGCAATGAAAAGATTAATACATTCCTTATCCTTAATTGAAATCAAGTTATTAGCGTCGGCTATGTTATCTCGCAGACGCTGCGCACAGAATCTCAACATTCTAATTCCTTGATAAACTAAAACAAGAAGGCGACGCTTTCATGAAAGGGCTCGTTAGAAAGTTCGGAAAATCAAATTTCCCGCGCGGGAAAGCTCTATTTTTAAAATCCGCGGAACAAAGCTTAGGCGCAAATAAAATTCTGCCATCATATTTTACGTACACTCAGCTATTTCTGCACGTATAACACATACGCGTTTTTGCTCGACAACTCGACTACTCGAGAACCACTCGATAATAATCCAACCGCTTATAATTGCGACTCCGGCGATAAAAACGCCGCCACCTCGCAATGCGATTTTCGCTCTCGTGACCTTCGCACGTTTGTGACGCATCGATGCCCGAATTCTTAAAGAGTTTTCGGATCCCTTCGTAATCAACGTCGATTAAAGTCATCATGGAAAAATCACCTTTCCGCGCCAATGGTGACGTTGACATATGTACAGCGATGGGGAGAATAAAAAGCACCGAAGTATTTATGTATATAGATCGACCGTCCTCGAAGCTCTTCTTTTTGGGTGGGACGGAAATTTGACGCGAGGCCGAAGTCGATTTGCAATCTCCGCGTGTAATTTTGTATAGTGTATTACATCCTCTGCAGCCAGATTCGATTCCATACAAAAAAGTATATGACTTGTATACTCTTTCGTATTATACTATAATACACTTTTATCGTCAGCTAAAGAGGAAAAAAAATTTATCCGTATCGCTTATTTTTCTTAAATCTACGTTGAAAAAAAGTACAGTCGATTGCATTGAACTTAAGCAGAAAAATTATGCTAAAACTGACTATAGCTTTTTCTCAGTATAGGGAATGCGCTATGCATACTCATTACTCAACACCAAGACTTTCGGCTGTACGAGTACGGTCGTTCACCACCAGATGGCTTCCCAACTCGCTCTATCCACAAACGAATGGACACCCAGAACTCATATAGCTGAGTCTTGTGATCTGCTTCGTTACATCCTTGTCTGGAGGAGCATAGTATTCAATGATCGTTTGGAGAGGGTACTGATGCTGAAACCAGTTTAAAATGTGTTTATCCGCATCCACGAGATAAGTATTCATTGTAATACCTCTCGTTTGCGATGCAATTTTTGTACGCCTCTTTACTTTACAAGAGGCCAGCAGGTATCAATAATGTTTTTCACAAATTCAATTAGAGATTCGCGCAATAATTTTCATTCATAAAAGCTACCGACTAAAATTATTCAAAACTACACTTTATAACTAGATTACGGCTCGATCGATAAAGTAGATTTCTATCGTCAAACACGCGCACACGTATATATAGAAACGGAAGAAAAGCAGCCTCGATGTGTGAGAGAATGACACAATACCTCGTGTTTCGGTCAGACAAGAAAATTCTCATCGACATGTATATACACATGTACAAGCATGAGACTGATAATATGAGAAGAGCGGTTGTGCAACTGAAATACAAAACATGCGTGTATTTTCTTCATCTCGTTTCTTGCGTGATGTCCAACATCGTCTACAGACATCGAACAATTGAATTTTTCGAATTCTTCATTGGTGCGCAATAATTTCAGAAATTCTCAAACTACACTGTTGTATATGACCGATAAGAATTATCTTTCGAGACGCACACAAGCGATGTAGGTCAGTCAGCGGTCTAGTTGCTAATTTGCGCTTTCTGGCCACTGTCCTTGCGCATTTTCGTGCGAGCTCTCCACGCATATATTTGAGACCTCGCGACTCTAACAATAATTTATTCTTTACTGCCTCGCCTCTACCTCTGAATGAAACGAAAATGCCGAGAATTTCGGAAATAAACTTGTCCCACATATACAGGTATGCGCACGGTTTTATACCTGAGTGTCTTCAAGTTTTCGGAAAATTCGCCCAAGCTTAATTATAAAACTTCGAGGAGGATTGGATTACGGAGCTGATCGAAGACTTTTGTGTGGTTTGCTAAAGACTCTTTTCTAAGCTTGAAAACTTCGGCTACAGCTTGTTTCGCTACTCCGTATTTCAAAGTGCACACGAATATACCGAAAGCGAAACAATAATTTTCGTTTACTTTTAGTTTGAATAGGCTTTACAACGTAGTAGCATCGATTATTGTGTTAGACACATTTTGTTGGTTAGTATGTATTTTAATAACGACTGTATAATTTAAAGAAAATAAATTGTTTACTGCATAAGAAATTCGATTTGTAACAAAAACAAGCAAATTCCTCATCGATCCATTTAATTTAAAGTTTTATTTTAAAATATTAAATAATACAAGCTTCGTCGTACAGTATAGTATTTTATAATTAAGCGTTCGCCAATTAAAGCGGTGTTTATTTTTAATCGCGTTGCTCTTTATATGTAATCCAGCCCGACAAATTCTGAGAAAGTGTTTCAACAAAATGCAATTAACTATTTATGACATAATTATCCTGTAAGCGCGCATTTTATATACAGCGTTATATCGCGTATATACGCGACGTCCTTTTTATCACCACCTTCGTGTGTATTCATTAGGAAACGGCGAAAGAAAAAAAATTCGCACGCAAACGATTTTATCTTTCGAAGCTTATGGCTCCGCAATCTATAATTTTATCGAATAACCAAAGATGTACGACGATATTGATATTAATAGAAAAAATCTAATTTAACCTTATGTGATGACTCCTTAAAAATACCACTACATATAACACATTTAGCTGTAATACGCGAATCATTTAGTGCACAGGAATCACTATAATCAGTGTCACAGCTTCGACAGCTGTCCTTCGCGCACCTTAGCTACAAAGTGATCGATAGCACTTTGACGAGTAAACTCGTAAACGAATAAATGCGGGCGCGTATATGTATGTGTGTATTGTATATATTATATACATGTAAACGTCGCTCCTTTAGCCGCGAAAGGAGTCACCTGTGCAACGTGCGAAAATTTCCCTGGGGACACTGACTCTCTCTGGGAGTGACTATGCGTATAGAAAAAAAATAGAACGCCTTTTTCCAGCTCGATTGCATAAAATTCAACGCAACTGGAACACGTGTAAAAAGTCAAGCCCCGTGACGACAAACTGACGTTTATTGGAATCGAGCTATTTGTTGCGTTTCACTCATGTATACACGAAGCAATTTTTTTTTATTTATACGGAAATCGTGTGTACAGTACTGTTTTACTGAATAGCGTATTCTCGAAACGACACACCAGCGAGGAAATTACGCAATAATTAGCGCGAAGCTTCTATGTATATATTGGTGTACTTGTTATGTTCGTTAACGCATATAATAATAATAATAATAATAAATAACTTCAAGCACTCTTCAGAGGCTTCGGAGCATGAAGCATTTTATTAGAAATATTCTCTATAGTGCCAATAGGAGATTAGCGTTAACTCATTCGTTGTTAATTAATATGTACTTGTAAACGTAATTCTAATCAAGTTTCCAAGTGATATAATTAAGTATATACCTTAGATTTATGATTTTTCTCACTGACGCATAAACGTCTCTTGAAAAGAGTCTATTCATTAAGAAGTCGTTATAAAACATCGAAGCAGACATCACTTTCCACTAGGTATACGTAACGTTTTGATTTATGGCAAAAAACAAAGTTGCCAAAAGTCAAGGCAGTGATAATCTCTTTTTTTCGCCTACAAGAGCGACTCTCAAAGCCCGCCCAATTCTTCGTCCGACCGATAAAGCGCAAACTCTCTCGATAAAAGAAGAACCACTCTAAACTAAAAAAGCTCATTCAACTGCCGTACACGAATGAAAAAATAATAACGATATTTCGAAACAACGGTTTCATAAAAGTCTCCGTATTTTCCTCAACGTGAAAATAGCCACTCTGTTCGAGTCTCCCGGTCAATTGGAACACTTTGCAAGTAGAAAAAGACGCGCATGGCAGCGAGAAAAAGCGAGAAAGAAATAGACGAGCGAAATCGAGACAACGTCAACGCTCGTTTCTGGCTCTCGCGAGATCACGAGTTCAGAAGGCACATTCAAATGCCTAAATAGCGAGAACCTTGAGAGTCAATCAACAACTGAGTGACCCTAATAACCATACGCTACTTCTGTCGACGACGAGCTTCCTTTCCTATATACTCCAACGCGTAACTTATCTTATCTTTATCTGTGTACTCCGACTGACTACTATGGAAAACAGTGTAGGCAACAGTTCGCACGTTTTGCAGCGGTTCGAAATTCATCGTCAGCTTCTTAATCCATAATACAAAGAAGCTTTGCAAGCTCGTGTCGCGAGGTCTTATCATCGCTGAAAGTAAATAGTGTAGACTGACGTGTAAACGTTCTCTGTGAAAAATAAAATTCCTCCCCCTTCGTCAATTGTTATATTGTAATGCGAATCAGGGGGAAAAATGCGCGAGGGGCAACGCTCCCGGAAGTTCCAAAGGGTCTGTGTGGCTCGCAACTGCGAAAACAAACAACGAAGCCTGAGCTCGACGCGATTGTGTCTTGAAAAGAAAGAAAAGAAAACTGAGTCAAATTTCATTGCTCGCATTGCCCGTTATGTATAGCGTCAGTGCTACGCGAACCGAGAGAGAGAGAGAGAGAAGAATGTCACGATGTTTGCTCCATTGATTGAACGAACGAGCGACGAGTTGAATTAGTTGAACGAGCTGAAAATCGCGGAGTGACTATATTTATATAAATACGCTTAAAGTGCCTCGAGACAGGCTTGTCAATTGAAGCTGCAATGAGAAATTTTCCGCTCGCCAGAGAGAAAGCGCGTGATGCGATTCGAGCCGTGAGAAAGAATGATAGTATAAGCTATAGGAATGACTTATTGTACTCTAAGACGTATAATGTATATATAGATATATATATTTTATGCTGTGTTTGTATACAATAACTTCGCTCCGTAGCTGAAGCCAATTCGATTTCGCTGAAACTCTGTTACCCGATAACGTATGAGAGACACACCCACGTGTAAAATACAATCGAAGCGCAACGAGAAAAAAAGAGTCGCGGTTATGTATAGCTCGAAGCGCTGGATATAGGATCGGAAAGTATCGGCGCGAACTATTTCCGGCGAGTCGCGGAAGTACCTCTCGCTCTTTTTTCTGTATCTACATCACTCTTCTTTTCTTCCCACTTACATTTACAATGTAGCTTTGGTTTCCATATTTCCAAGTATTTAAAATTGGCCACAGTCACCGTGAAAGGGGCTTGAAAGCCTCGTATTGATCCGCGGAAAGTTTCTCTCTGATGGGATTAAATTAATTAATTCTTACAGACTGATTATTTGTGTAGTCGCGATGAGTAGACTAATTTATAACGCACGAGAATAACGAACCGTTTAATTATCGTCAGCTGACGCATTTAACACTGGACTTCGATATAAAGTAGTCATGTAATACGTGTATAGTATTAATTCAAGGCGAGAGACACATTTCGCTGCAAATGGAATTAATTTTTGCCGTAGTCTCGTTGCGGCATGAAAAATCATATCCGCCGAGTAAAAAAGATCGAAACGGAAAAGCCTCATTTCCACCACATATGCAGTAATTAGACTACGTGTATGTTTATACAACAGTGGAAGGCCGAAGTTGATTTTGGCTTGTTACAGCGTTTGCTTGCCGAACAATGTTTTCGACGAAGAAATTATCTCCTTAATTATGAGTAATTGAAAGGCAATTGCTTTTCGCATTCATTTTCTTTTCTCTCTTTTTTTTGTTTTTATAATTCGCACAGTAGTATAATCGAAAAAAAGAGACGCGTTAAAAGTAAACAACAAAAAAATCAAGTTGCATAAGGCGTCCAGTTTTGAAATTCTCGACACAACGCTCTTGGAAATCTGCATTATTCAAAAGAGCACACGAGTTGTGTGTATTATCTCGCAGCGGGACACTGTGCGAGAAGAATTCATTAGTGCCGGTAACCAATAAATCGTATACAAAATTTCGAAAAATAAAAAATAAAATACGAATAATATTTAGAACTAGCGCGTTTTGTGTTTTTCCTCTCTTATTCGAGCCAAGAAAGGCAAAAAAAGTTTAGATACAAGAGCGAGATTTCTCGATCAGATTAAAGAAACTGCTTTCGCGACCCTAATTCAAATCAAACGCCGCAGAACAATCTGTGACGCGGAAACACACCCTCGCGTGCAGTAGGTAAATTCCAGATTGGCGGAAGGGTGGAAAAACTAATTTTATTTGCTCTTGACCCATGGGCTATAACGTGAAATCGTTATAGGTCAGCACCTTCTTTACGGTCGCCTTCATTACATCTCGGCGCGAATGTTAGTTTCGCGATAACTGATCAGTTTACGTACCGGCTACTCACGTGCGTCGCTTAATTAACACCGGCCAGTGTGCGTCACATTTTATTTTTTTTCTCAACTCGAGCTACTAGCACTTGAATGTGCAGGTATATATTGCCATAATTTATGTTCTCTAGTGAGATACCACAACTGCTTAACTTAGTCGTACGATAATGCAGTTAATTAGAAACCAATGAGACGTGTCCACTAAGTAGGAAAGTTCTACGACGGAAAGCAGTAGTTATCGGTCTAACAAAAAAAAACAAAGAAACGTCGAATCGTCACTCTTTCTCACGGATATTCAACAGTCCGTGCTAAGACCGGCTTTACCCTAATTTTCTCGCTCGATCTCGATTCTGCTAGGTGTTTCTACGCAGGCGCAGGCGAAATTAGCGAAAACAAAAGCTACGCACCCGACTCATCTATCGAATTCTCTGCGGAAATGTGTCTTGACTCGTCGAAAGTGAAGCCCTTGGCATATACGGTGTGCAAAAAAAGAGTCACTATTAGTGGACCTATCGCTAATAGATAGATCGTCTGTCGCGAGAGCGCGTGACCGTATAGTGGGTCAGCATATGCCGACGACCGGTTCGACGCTCCCCCGTTTCCACGCTGTGTGTGCGACAACGTCTGTTGTACACTAGCACGCGATGAATACACACGCACACACACACACACACACACACATAGGTATACTGCAAGTGTAACACACACACACACACACACACCGAGGGTTAAAAAAAAAGAGCCTCTCCCTCTCGTTTGTCGTCGCACCTCTCCCTTTAAGTTAGGCCGACGGTGGAATCGATATCCGACTCGCCTTATTTATAATCGGCCGCATATATAGAACTGTGGTAACATAAGTATATTATAAGGTTTACCGGAAGAAGCTGGATGTACGATAATATTTTAACGCGTGCGTGGATAGACAAGCACGCGATGATGACACCTATACTTTATATATTTACGCACGTGAGTGTAATTATTCTATTTATTAGATATACAGCAATAGCGAGCTGTATATTTCGTGCCATTAATATCATTGAGGCGAGCCAATGCCGCGAGTTGTTCCACCGCCGAAATATAACGTGAAGAATAAAAATCCTTCCTCGAAACCTGAAACCAGTATATATGATAAATAAAAAATATGTGCACCTATATAGTATATAGATCGCCTATATATGTGTACGTAGGAAAGGAACGACTCGGATTTCGACCTTCGCACTGCAATGCCAACATCAACACGATGTAAGCTGACTGCACAGCCGCCTTATATATAGAAGACCTATTGAATAGAAAACACTTCGCGCGTATAAATAATGTCGAAGAGATATATTTAATGAAGTACGAGCGCGAGTTCCGAAACGAAAAAAAAATTATTTTTTTTCCAACAATTTTTACCTACAGTAGAATATAATTTCGATTTATTTTTAAAAATCAACAGAAATGGCTTTGTCAATGACGCGACGCCGCTTCAAAAATAGACAACTCGCGCGCGCTTATATACGTATAGGTGAAAACACTTACAGTGCAAATTTCATTTCCACGTGCTGACCAAACGCCCGTAGCTGCACACACTATATCTACGGCGCCAATTATATCCCATTTACAATAAAACGACTCTCCGCGTACGTATATCGTAGTAATAGATTTTTACTTTATACACCGTAAAAAGACTCAAAGGAATTCATAAAAGTCAACGCGTTCTATTAGCTAGGACAAGTTAAAGTAGTTCATATGTACGTATATGCAGCTCTGGTGCGCACATACACAGTGAGAAGAGAGAGAGAGAGAGAGAGAGAGAGAGAGAGAGCGACGAGCCATCGCACAATTGTGCCGAGCGCACGAGTTATAGCCGGTCAACCTATTTTCACGTCGAAAATAGAGTCCTGCGCTTGCGAGAAACCCTTTACACAGAAAGAGAGAGCGAGATATGACGCGCGAAAGCTTGGCGCCTATCTTTTGCGTCGTCTCTTCAAAAGTCCAATCGCATTCTTTGAATTTTACGCCCCCGAGTGCTCGGATCTAGTTTCCTCTGTACTTTTATTGTTTCTTAGGCCATCAATCATTCTTCGCCTTGTGTTCGCTTTCCGATAGATTAGTAGTTTGTCATTTCGAGCGTGTCTGTGCTTTTCAATTCTATCGATAGGAATAATTTATTGTTCTCGTAGATTTGCATTCAACGTCGACAAGTAGAGGTGCGTATATTTTCCATTACTCGATGCGCTTGTCAACCGATCTCACGCGGCCAGCTCGAGTTCAATCACATTATAGACCATAGGTGTACAGTATGTACTGTATAGCTGCTACTTGACATAGCGTTTTGTGTCAAGAAACGAATGTAAGAGAAAAATTCAGCGAACAATGGCAAGTCGCATTACTGTATTAAAAAGCTGAAAATTGCGTACATAAGGTAATGTGTTTCAATCGATGCAGAACGACAAAGAAATGACTCGCTCCTTTGAATAGTAGTAGTGAAACGAACGCGAGTGAAAAATCAAAGTAAAAAAATGAAAATGACCACTTTAGTACATGCTTAGAAGTAAGGTTGTGTTTTTAAGAAGTGCCTGGCATAACGTGTTATCGGCAGTGCGTTGAGTAGCATGTGCTCGTAATTTTGTGATAAAAGCCATTTTATACTTAGTGCAAGGTCGTTTACAAGTATTTTTTCATTCAGACGCATTATTCGCGCTTCGCGTACATTATAGTTAACGTCAAATTTTCGTAGAACTAAGACTGACAAATATAACGCGGAAAATGCAGTAGTATATTTTTACACAACGAGGATACAAATAAAAACGGGTATAGGAGTCGCATAGAAAATCGTACTTAACGCTAGTCTATTATTACGCACGATTCATCCTCGTTGAATCCCATAAAGCCTGTGGAAAAGGACGCGGCGACTCGTAGAAACGAGTCTATATGCAAAGATTCAAGTATAGATAGCATGAAGTAACTTAATAGAAAATCATTTCTAAATGTAGAATATGCATTCTTCTGTAGAATTCTAATCGAGACGGCCTGATGTAAGGATCCCTAATGTGATGACATTTACAGAAAATTTCATTACATTAGGGGGACCTTTAAGGAATGCATAAGGAATTATTTTCGGTCATTCTGTAAGTCATAATTTCGTAAAACCTTGTTAAATTCACACTTAGCACTTAGCAATGGGTTTGGTAAAGTAAAGTATTCATAAATTTCAATGAAACGTATTGTACAATATGGCAAACGCCAATCACCGAGAGCAAGCGGCTCTCGACGATTCTCGTCAGAACATAATGCGAGCTTTAACGCTTCAAGTCCCAGACATTAATTAAAGCGTATGGAGAGCTCATTTCTCAGGGTTCATGAGCCTTGAGTTTGGTGAATCATTTCACTGAATGTTCCGATCGTCAAATACTAATTACGAAGACAAATAACAGAAATGATTAGCCTATAAGTAAAAGAAAAATATTTCTGATCGGATATCGCTAACGCTTACGATCGAACGCGCACGGCTCTTTTGGTAAACAAAACTGTCCATGATTTTCAAATACGTTTTATCTTATCTCGAGAGGAAAAAAATTTCCCCCAGTGTTAAGTACTGGGTCGAGCTCGTGTCTTGGAATCCAAAGCATCGAGTTACATTTCATTCCTATGAATCTCCCCCAAGATAAGAGCGACGCGCTAATAAAGGAAAAAAGACCCGCATACGGACACTCACCGATTATTTGAAAAATCAAACTCCAATTCTCGCGGGTGTAGAACCGCCGTAGATGCTACTTCCTTCTCTTTCTCTCTTCGATTCACTCTATACTCTCACGAGCAACAATCAACTCGCAGTCGTCATGGCAATGCACAACGCGTGTATACATGTGCTGCATACAACACCATAAACGGAAAAAGTACGAAATTCGTCGCGATGACAAGTAGTCAAGCGTATAGGGCGAAACGAAATAAAAAAAATAAAGCGAGTCCTCTGAAGTAGCAGTGTGCAGTTGGAAAGTAAAGAATCGCGTGTGTATTGTAATGAGTTAAAACGACGTCGAGTCGACGATCGCGGCCGGCCGATGGGCAGCGAGGCACTGATGCTTATACTACTGACCGCGCGGCGCGTCAACGCAAGCGGCGCGACGTTATAGACGACAGCGCGGTGGAGGCGGCATATGCCCGCATAGCGAGCCATGCCGCCCCACCGCGCGGCCTAACCGACGAGTGTAAACAGTGCTAACAGCTGATCGGCCTGTCTTGAGGGTAAATTTTCTTCTGTCTGAAACGTCGAGAGTTGCGACGTGAGTTGACGTTGCTAGGGCGCAGTGGAGAACACATTGACATGTTGCGTGTGTGTGTGTGTGTACTATTGTTGTTGGATACATGCATTTTGTATGAGCCGTGTCCGTGTGTTTGTGGCACCTGCGGTTGGAGCTCCCTTTTGCGTGTGAGCTTGACAAGGCCGTCTAAACGTTTCGTTGCTTTATCTATGGCTTTCGATTTTTCGCGTGAATGAATATTGCAAAAAAAACCTGTATGGTAACAAATTATTATTACTATTTATTATAAACTTTGAATCGGGCGCTGAATCGCGATTAATTTCAGCGTACCTAACAAATGATTCCTTCCCTTTTGGTATAATATTCATGATTTTTTAATTAACCTTCTCTTGCGAGTAAAGTAAAGATAAATTTGTACCAAACAAAAAGTGTACTTCATTACTGATGACTATACTCTTGTAAGTGCTTTAATTCCCATTGTCCAAATGAGATATTCATCGGTATCAACTGTAACTTCCGAATGGCCATCAAAAGTATTCGATGTGCTAACTAACTCTCCAAATTTCATACAAGTTTTGTCTAAAAGTCATCAATCTCATTAGTAATGAATTCAAATTATTATTTATTGAAAAAAGTAAAACTTACTTAAATTCCATTTCAGACCAGTAGTGGTTACACAATTATTTGAATTTCCAAATGGAATAAGAGCACACCAACTTTCGCTTTTCAATATATCATCTGGAATAATGATTTTATGCATACCTGGCTTTAATAGCCAGGTTAATGATTCTTCAGCTATTTGAATTACCTGAAGCAAACAAATTTAATTAAAAATATTTTTTTCAGTTCTGATTGTACGCTAAACTTACTGATAAATCATGAAATAGTTTATAAGATTTGTACAAAGTATTGATATTTGCTATGATATGATCAAATCTTCCAGAAGTTTCAACAAGAACGTGAATTGCATTCAACTGAAAAAATGATTAAAGTGTTACTCATCCAAGGATCGCAATTAAATAAATATCTATAAAATAAATTACTTTTATTCTATTTTTAACAATATATTCCCTCAATTGAATAAGTGATTTTGTATAATCTGTTTCCATCACATCTGGAGTAGAAATTACATTAGCATTAGTCAATTTCAATTTCTCTAATAAATCTGGCGAAACGCTGTCCATGTCACCAACAACCAGCATAGGTAAATAAGTATTATCTTTTCCTGTCCATATATTACTTGCTTCGATACCTATATAATCCATCCAAACATTTGTACCTCCATCAACCGTAACAGTAACCTGCGCTGTTTAAAAATTCATAGCTTTATACATTTATTTAACTTTCTCCATTTTTTATAAACTTACTAAAAGTTATGCATCAAATCGAATTAAAAAAGTACCTTTTTTCCACAAAGATAGTACGTAATGAGGTTTCAAAAGTATTGGTTGATTTAACACTAAAATAGCAAATTTATAATCATCTGGACATGTACATATCTTCAAAGGTTCCCAAACGGTTACCGAAGAATCTTCCTCATTTATCATTTTAATACACACTACCTTCTATCAACTCAAAAGAAACAAAAAAAACTAATAAACATAAATTTTAATGAAAATAGAGGTTAGGAAATGAAAGAATTTCGAATACAAGTCATTTGCCATAAACAACGTAAATTTTCAATTTAAATAAACCTCTAATCAATTAAAGTAACATTAATAAAAAAAATTTGGATCCATTAAAAAAAATTTTTTTACATTCGAAATCATCGCTGAGATTCCCCGCACACGCGACATTTCATCGCAAAAATAGTGGTACTACTGATCAACGGCAAGTGCGAATATTCGAAATTCATGTTGTACGTAATACTTATACATTATACAAACCTATTTTAATTTAAAATGCTTAATACCAAATCGAACTGTATCCGATTATACGTAGCTTACGATTTTACAATTACGTGCAAGTATTTAACAGTTTTAGTTATCGTTATATAACTGATAAATGTGGTTCGTCGTATATATGTATATACATATAAAATATACGATATTACGTATTTGGTCTCAATCGCCCAAAACCTACTTTTGATTATCGCACACACGCGCGCAAAATATAATATCGAAGTGAAAAACAGCAAGCTTACATATATATATATATATATATATATAGTTATACATTAGCGCTCGCAATCGTACGTAGAAGCTCTCTCACACATAGTCACACATTCGTTTTCTTTCTCATTCGCCCCGCATTTCCAATTTGTCGTCCCTTTCGTCGACTAATCTTTGCTTCCATCGTCGGACAATCTGCTCGTACGACTCTGCCTCTTTGCGAAGCTTCTGCTCGGCTTTGTTCGCAACACACCGCAATTGGACACTATGACTTTTTCCACCGGTTTTCCGAATTTCGTTCCGTAAGCTCTGACCTGAGCTCAAGAAAATCCAAACTTTTAATTGTCCATTCATAGGTAACGCGCAAGTTTCTATATACTTTGTATAAATTCTGAAGGCCTTTGACAATTTTTCCAAAAACGATCCACTTGTCGTCCATTGTTCTGAGCGGACCGAAGGTCAGACTGAACTTGGAATCGAACGTTTTTTTATCATCACTGTAAGCCGATAAAACACCCGGACAGCTGTGTTGCAAAGTATAGTTTTCCTCGGGTACTCTGTCTTCGTAAATTGAAGCTCCGCCAATACCGTTGAATTTTGTTACGTCGCCGCCTTGACACGAGAAACTGGATATTATGCGATGGAATGGAGTACCTCTGTGGGAAACAAATTTTTATCATTATTACTTAACATATTATTCGAAACGTTTGTATTTTAACAAACACGTTGGGAGACTTTTGAAATTTAATTTCATCTTAAGATTTTATCATTTTCGCAGCTAATTATAAACGCACGCGACTTGCGATTAACACGCGCGTACGTCGCTTAAATATTTCATTATTATGATTATAAATTGGAATGCAATACGTTTAAAAATGTACTTTAAAATAAAGAATTATTTTATCAATGAATAGCATATCTTTCGATTAGGTCGATAATAATTTACTTGTAAGATAAGCCGTTGTATCCCCTGCAAAAAGCTTCGAAATTTGCGCACACCAGTGGAGCGTAATCGGTATAAAGCTCGAAAACAAGTCTTCCCAGTTGTAAGTTGCCTTGCGACAACTCGAGATCAAAAAAACATTTGGTACGGCGCATTAATTTCTCACTCGTAGGTCGAATAGCATTTGCAGTTATCGATGGATATTTCGAGACTTCTTTGAACAATGGATACCTTTAAGTTATACGAATATAAATAGAATGCACGCGTGAAACTTCCCATTTTACACGACACTTTCGTCAAGTACAAATAATTGATTTTTTGAAAAATGAAATATATACAATAATTGAAAAAGTGATTATTCGCTTCATCGCTACTGAGTATAAAGTAATGTATGAATATAAAAATAGAATATTCTATGTACCGGTAAAATATTGAAAATAGTCTGATTAGAACTATTCTTATAGAGACTATTGCCACCCTCTGTTTGGCCGGTTGGATTAGCGATAATCCTAGTAAAATTAGAATGGCAAAACTCGTTACTAAAAATCGCTGTTTTCGAAAAAGCCAAATTTTTCGATGAATACGTATAAGTAGCATTGATGTCAATTTTAGTAATCAATAGATAAATATGCATTGGGCATCGAAGTTAAAGTTAAAATTCACTGATTCTAAGTTAATGATTTCAGCGTTTTTTAATTTCTAATTCGGTTAGGAGGATCTCCGGCAAAAACAGAATTAGTTGGCATTTCACTGTTTCAGTTTGACTTATGTATTAAAGTATAGACGAGAACTTCGATCATTATTTTTGTATTATACCTTGATTTAGTGGCTATTTGCTCTTTCATCGCTGACCAGTGCTTAGCCATTACTTGAGGCGATAATTCGCTGCACATGGAGTTGATTTTCCCGTACAAATGTTTGTTTTCCTTCATTATTGCTTTGTACAAATTTTTTTTCTCGTTTTGATCCGTCGTGTACGATGGATCGTTATCTTGCCAGCAGTCCACAATGCCCTGCATTTTAATGAAATATTTTATAAATACCGTACCGATAAACGAGAAGATGGCTCGGTTACTTCTTATCGATTATATTTACACCAGTTCGAAAAATTTCATTCATATTTTGTACAATCTTCATATTTTCCTTGTAATTCAATCCGGCCAATCGTGAATCCTCGTTTAATCGTGGTCGACGGTAGAATACGTCGGTCACAAGTTTCGGAGCTTTGTTATCTACCACAGGTTTCTTATTTATGAGGTCTAGCCGATGACATTTGTAAGTTTCTAAATCAACTTTTGCTATTGTTTCTTCGACCTTGGGATATTATTTTTCCAGCGTCAAATTAAATAAATTAATACTGGCACGAGGAAACATCTGCGATATTTTTATTCAATAAATAGGTTAAGCTTACCTCGCCTGGAAGATATCGAGATGATATTGGCGGGTCGAATTTTATATTGCCAATTTTGCACCTCTTTTTACCCATTGTGAATGTTAAATTATTTTTTATCGTTTGTTTAATTATGAGAAAATAATTACTTTAAAATTTCAAAGATTGTTTAAGTCCGATCGAGCGCAAAAAGCAGTGACCAAAATATTTACATTTATTCTTTTGTCTGTACCGAACGGATTTGCTAAACTTATTGTATACTCTTTGTTCTGCTCATTTATTCTTTTTAAAATTAATAAAATTCACAGCCCAGAAATGATTCGGTGAAACTTAATGTATAAATTAGCAGTGATCAAATAAACTAAAGTTCGAAATTATAAAAAGTATGGATAATAATTGCCATGTGAAAAGGATTGAAAAGATCGAAAATAAAAATTGTAAAAGCGAGTCTAATCACGTAAGTAATGTTTGACAGTTCTACGAAAGAAACTATAAAAATTGAAATGCCCTTATTAATTTAGTTTAGCAATGCTTTTGCTTTATCGCAAGAATATCGCAAGCTTTTGGCAAAGATTCGCGAACACAACGCTGCTCTACGCGAGGTTACCCTAAACGTACTGCAATTAGATTTATTGAAACTGAAAAAAAATAATTCTAAGAAAGTCAGTATCGTAAGGAATGAAAAACTGAAAAAGTATCCATTGAAAACGTTTCGAAACAAGCACAAATACGAATTGCTGGTAATAAAAAAGCTATTGTTGATAAATCTCAAAACTTTTGAGGCAGTGCAACGAATATGTGTGGAAAATAGTGAATTACAGATGACACTTGAAAAGACACATTCCGCGACTCAACAAAAGCAACAACTACAACAATTTAATCAGGAAAATAACAATTTACAAAGCGCCGCAAGATGTTTTAAAGCCAGACTTTCTGTATTTTTTAACAAACTTGATAATGTTACAAACAGCATAATATGCCATACATTCACAAGATCAGGTACATCAAAACGTTTTTCTTTTAAATAAGCTCAATGCTCCCTGTGCAAATAATAATACTTTTGAAATATCTTTTTAAGGATTCGGAAATTTATTACAAATTTCAAACGATTGTGACAACGAACCCGTTTTGCGAGAGATTTATAAGTTTAATGACTTATCTTATTCAAATAAAGTCAGTATCGTAAAGGAGAATTTTGAAAATAAGGTTTCAGTATTGACGGATCATCGGAACGAATTCTTACAGAAACCAAGCCTACATTTTCCTTCAAAGCTATCATTATTTCTAAACATTCCCGTACTATTGTATCATTTACAGCGACCATACAATGATTTAGCTCATGAACAATTGTGCTTAGAAAACATACGTAACACTAACCAATTGGTTGGAAGCGAGATTTATAATACAGAAAAAAATTCACCTCAAGTATTCGTTCGAAAAATAAACGATGAAAATATTAAAGATCTATGTATTTTTAAAAATACAAAATCATTATTACCGTTCAAATATATTAATAATTTGAAAAAGAATATTTCCGATTATGCAAATTTAACCAATCTTTTCATGTTTTTCGAATATATGAGAAATTGTCTCAAACAGAATCAATCTGTTAATATTTATTATAAGAACAACAATGACACCCTTTATATTGCTGGCAATGCTGCGACAATTAACGAGAGAATAAAGTATATTTCAAGTAAAAAAACTGATTGTCACATTAATGATTCTGCAGAAGAAGCCTGTACCATACAATGTACAGGTTTGAATGAAAATCAACCTTTGGTAATTGATGAAAATATCAGTATTGGAGTAGGAAATGGTTCGACTTTATGCTTCGATCAACAATCTCAAGTGGAAGATAATTTATTAAGAAAAATTGGCTCAGAAGATTCAAGAATACATGATTATGAAGATATAGCAGAAAATAAGATAAAACCACAAATGTGCAATGAAATAGCAGAAAAGAAATTCGATGCAAATGATATTAGTCCGGATTTTCAAAAATCTTTACAAAATCTTCGAGAAATTATTGAGTACTCTAAAAAAATGACGGAACCAACATCAACTTCAAACATCAATAAAATCACCACTCAAGATTCTAATAAATATTTCATAAAACAATCGAGTGAAAAATCAACAAAAACAAAACTTAAAAGAGGAAAATATTTTGTTAATGTGAATAAAACAGAATACAAAAAAATTAGAAAAATACCTGATATGAGCAAGGCCTATGAAATAGTCTTACAAAGTAACGCAATACAAGGAACTAGTCTAAGATTTATAAAATTAAATACTCATGATGTACAAATTAATAACGCTTTTGGTACTAACATTTCGAAATCGAAACGCACTTTTAGATATTAATCAAATAAATGAACGAATAATATGAATACATAATAAATCAAAAATAGATTCAATTTTTAATTTATTGTAAATCAATTGGTGTTACATGACGCTGTAGAATGTATAAAAAATTACGATGATTATATTAGCTGACATATATTTCCACTTTTGTACACTGTACGACTCGATATAACTCGATTTTTACGATAATTATTAAAAACTTGATTACATTTAACTTCTCGTATCCACATAAATATATTCAGTTTGACAATAGTTCAAAATATTCACATACCTGATAAAAATGACGATAGATAAATAATTTAGCAGTAGCAGTTTTAGAAAAAATAACGGTGAAGGTTAAAAAATTTAAGTGTGAATCCCAAAAAGGAACTGTATTGAATTCTTCAACTACGTAGATTGCTCTGCATCTGGTAGGTCTAAGACTTCTTCAACGAAACCTGCTACATTCGTATCTTTCGTTGCATGCTCTTTTACAAAATTGAACTCGAGCAATTGATTGTAATTAGGCCGCGACGTGTAATTTTTCATTAAACTAAAAATATAATACAAAATTTAATTTTCAACGATTGGCTCTACAATATATACATTGAAAAGAAATATTTAATTACCACTTATTGATAAATTCTTCAAATTCAGTTGAGAATTTGTGAGGAGGTAATTTTGGGGCTTCATCTTTCACAACCTGTTTCAATTGTTCAAATGGTGTACCCCAAGACTCATAGGGAAACTTTCCTGTTGCAAGTTCAAGTAGAGAAATACCTAAAGACCAGACATCTGACCTTATATCATAATGTGAAGGATTCCCTGTGGGATCTATCCTTTCTGGCTATAATATAAAAATATTCATGTATATGCATTTCTATGTTAACTTATATGTATTGTTTAATAATTGAACTGTTAATTACGGCCATGTATGGTTTACATCCAGCATCTATTGTTTTTGCAACAGAATCTACTAGATAACCAGATATTCCAAAATCACAGATCTTCACCTCTCCTTTTCGGTTAATTAAAATATTACTAGGCTTTACATCTCTATGAATAACTCTTAATTGCGAATATAGATAATGCAGTGCACTTACTACCTGTTGTTTTAAATGAAAAAACAGTTAATATACATTTAGTATGCAATGCTCTTAACTATGTACATATTCAAAATCTTTCAACCATGACAGATTATATAAGTAGTTTTACGTACTGAAAGTGCTATTTTTCCTAAAATGTCTTCAGGTATTGAACGGTTGTGTTTGTACACTTTTGTATAAAATTTGTCTAGACTCATATCCATAACCTCCATACAAATCCAAACATCACCTTCTCTAAAAAGTGCTCCATAAAATTGTACTGTATAAGGGCAATCCGAACTCCGCATTGAAATATCTAAATCCATTAATAATCGCTTCTGTTCTTGGGTATTGACTGTGGCTGTAATTCTCTTAAATACATAAATATTTAATGTTAATACTAAAAATAAATAAGTGTTTATAAATTATACGATAAATCTTTGGTATTCCTGCATTGACAACCTTTCTCCAAATGTAATATTATTAACAAATTGAACAATGAAAATTTAAATACAAAATCAGTGTTGACACTATATTTTAGAATGAATAAATCAAATTTTGAAAAAAATATTTTTCTTACTTTAACTGCCATAATGGTATCACTTTGTTTATGTTTCATTTTATCAACAACTCCATAGGCTCCGCGGCCCAAGGTACACAACATTTCCAAATCATCGGCATCGACTTCAAATGTCTTATCTCCTATTGTGATTGTTGTTCTTTTATCTAGATTCCTTGGTGGAGTTCTGTAAAAGTTAATAGCATTAATAAATTACGAATTATAATCCATTGGTGTGAAATAAGCTTAAAGAATGATGGTAAGAACTTACACTGATGGAGGAGTTTCCTCCGAAACTTGAATTTTAAGGTTTGCTCCCTTTCTTCGATTTTTCAAAGCCATGGTTAATTATTCTTTGTTTTCTATTTCTCCAAGTGTCCAAGTATCGATAAGTTTGATCTCAAATGAGATTTAGGACATTGTCACTTTCTGTACATATTAAATAAAACGAGTCGAATCTGAATAAAAAGTAGAAGAAAACGTTTAGCTTAGAATGACATAAACGACAAAACGACGCTCCTTTAAAAATGGTCAACTAGGTTATTTGCAAAAAGAGACAATCTTATCTAACAAATAAGTCAGAATACCGATTACATCGAGTATCCATAGTGAATCTCTCTAGATTTGCAAGACCAGCAACGACAAGTAGTTTAGTAATGTTATTTGACATTTACCTCGTGCGATGGACGGCGAACGTTTGAAAACACCGAATGTCCATATAAGCAGTTTTATCTAAGTTAAATTATAACTTGAAGGTAGTTGCAAATAAAGTGTCGCCGACGCACCGCGACCGCGGCCACGGGCGAATGAAATGTTCTCTGTGTATATAGATTTTGTCATTTGCAAGTCAAACAACAAACGGGTCGTTAGTCAAAACAAAAGATTTCTTTATAAGGCTAATCTTGCAAAATTCAATACCGAAAATATATTTGGAAAGATATTTTTGCATACAGATCGAAAGACACTTGCCGACGAATGGTAATTAAATAATTCATTCATATTTGGCGGGTTTTACGAATGAAAATGAGTTCCACTGATCTCATTATATGCGCCGTATTATTATTAGCTGCGATTTAACGACTTTCTTATTTACTATTTTATATGTAACTACGGTTTCTCATCATAGTTTAACTAAACAAATAAATTTGTAAATTGTTGGATTTCTTGGAAAAAGAAGTTGAAAAGTAAAATAAAACGAACTAGTGAAACTGCGAAAATCGAATAGCTATTACGTGTATTGGTTATTCTAAGACTACACGTGAACGTGAGGTGACCCTCGATCTCGAATACGGCGCAACCGCGCAACTACAACATATCTTGCTCTTGCCGCTAAATTATAACCTTAAATAATCTTTAAATATTCGAAACTACAATTGAGTTCCTAAATGAAATACTAAATACATAATAAAAAAAATTAGTTAAAGTGTCGTTGTATACTTGTTAAGCCCAAAAAATTTAAATGGCTTATTTGCCAAGATGTTACGTTAAAACTAATTTTTTATTTAGAATTTTCACGAAACAGACCAGGTTAGCCACTACTCTTGTAAATTCAAAAGATTGTATTCAAAAAGAAGAGGATAACAAGGAATTTGCGGCGAACGTAAAAATTAGTAAAGAAACTATATCAAAATTAGAACGAATTTCCTTGGTTGAGTTTGATAATGAAGGAGGTATCGCGAGATTAGAAGCAGCTATTCATTTTGCACAAAAACTACGGGAGGTGCATTTAGATCCTTCTGTTAAACCAATGTACAGTGTTTTAGAGAATGAAAGATTGTATCTGAGGGAAGACAAAATTACAGAGGGTAATTGTCGAGAGCAGATCCTGAGCAACGCTAAACTTTTAGAAGAGGAATACTTTGTTGCTCCACCTGGAAATGTCCCAAGAAATTGATCAATGCGATGGAAAAAATACTAAAAACTATTGGTCCTACTTTCTTAACTCTGAAAGAATGTGGCTTTGCTTATGGAATCCAAGGCATTTTGATGCGCCGTAATTTAGAAAAATTATGGCTTTCGAAAAATATGACTAAATCTAATTATAACGTATTTTTAGTTCCATCTGATCATATTATGTCCAACCTAAATGATATCTCAACAATTGGTCTTAATAATCCTCCATTTGGAATTGCTGAAATATCCACTGTTAAGAACTCGTGGAATCAATCATACTTTCCACCTAAATCAAAATCCATACAACATCAGATTGCTAGAGTTACAACAATTTATGAAGGCGATGGTGATATTATCAGTGTAAAAGATTTATTTTATAGAAAACAAAGAGAGCGTAAATCATGGTGGAGAAGAATTACAGAAAATCCAAATATTATTCATGCAGGTGATGTAAAAAGAGAGCGAGGTAAGGAGTATGTAGAAATTGAAGCTCGCTTGCCATTTGGAAATATTATAGTGGAAACAATTCATTACAAACCAAATGCTAAACTATTTTTGAGTGGAGTAAGTATTTAATGTTTGAATTAAAATTTTAATTTTTTTATTTAATTTTTAATAGCTTAATATTTTGGGTTGTTTTATGCAAATATTTCTAAATTTAAATAACAAAGATTTCCTTTAGAATTCAGTGCAAATTATAGTCTTATTGATTTATATTTTATTTATTAAAGCTGAATTAAATTACTTTTTACTGATATAAATTTATATAATTAAAAAAGTAAAAAATATACAGTTTAAATTACAAGGAATAAAAAATTAAATATATGAATACTTTAAATGTTTTAGATCGAGTCTAATAATCTTAGAGCTGTAGAAACTACTACATCATTAGATTGGGGATGTTTGATGCTGATATGTGATGGATTTGTGGAAATAGATAATTGCAAAGAATTACAAGTTCACCCAAATTTAGCACCTTACAAAGCTTTTAGTAAAGCGAACATTAAACCAGAAGATGATGAACAAACACGTATTGCTTTAAATAATTTAACAGTACATCTTGTTGGCTTGCTACGAGACCAAGGTGTTGAAGCAATATTAATGAATCTTGTAAAACAACCAGAAGTTTTTCAAGTGCCATATATTCTAACTGTTGATAGTGAAAGTTTAAAAACAGGTTTTATAAAAGTTGTGTCTCAAAGAACATTATGTGGTGAAATAGTTCATATTACAAAATTGGCTCAACATGTTTATGACCTAACTACGATTCCTATGTAAAATTTTGTTGAGATTCTTACTTATTAGAAGATTTACAAAAGAATGACTGTAAAATATATATATGTTAATACAATTTAAAATGTCTTCCAATTTTTAGTGTATTTCCTTAATTCTTTTCAAAGAACTAAACTAGTTAAAATAACACATTAGATATCAATCACTGTTTTGTTTTATTATTATGTTATTTTAAATAATAAAAATCATAAAAGTAACAACTTATTATTAAAATAGGTAGACAATATTTTATTTAACTCGATCCCTAATTTCTTTTTGTTTATTCTGAAAGTTTCTACAAAGAAACCCCAATGTTCTCTCCAATTAACGTACACTTGATTATCTTAAGACACTGGAGCTTACATTATATTAAATATAACACTTTTTATGTTCATTACAAAACGCGTTTCACGTATACGTGCTTATTTATAAGAAAAACAAAATTAAATTATACATGGAACGAGTTATAAAACATTAAGAGGCTCTTGGAGTTATTTCTAGTATATCTTTACTAGCACTTCAATTTTCATAATAAATTTAAACAGTGCATAATTAACTAAAAAAATTCTACTTTTATCCTTTATTTATTAAAGAAAACAAACAATATTTCTTGAAAAATCAATGCTGATTTATTCTAGATGGAAAATAAAATGTATTATTGAAAACATAACTTTTCATTACATATAAGTCTTTTTATTTCAGAATGCAAGTGTCATTTTAAGTGAAGAAACCAAATTGATTCTCTTCATAGAAGATTTAAAATTGCACTCAAAATAACTTGAAATAGCCCATAGAAATGAAAGTACTAGTAAACATTACCAACATCCTCTTAAGAAAGTAGGAATATCAAGTAAAAAGTCTAAAGAGTAGAGATTTAAAGCGCTTTTGACTTGGCAATGTTATATTTTGTGCGCGCATTTCTCAAACTCGCTCGAAACTTTTGACACGTTTCTGTGACAATCATGTAAAAGACTGTAGCAGCTTTTATGTGATGACACAAAGCTTACAGATGTGATGTTATTCCCTATAATACTTGTATGAGCTTAGGCTGGTAACGACAGCTTCTTGCCCTTTAGTACTTTGGTGATGTACAAATAGAAGAAATCACAATACAGAACTGTCTGTACAAGACCAGCAACTATAGCAATGAGATCGTAATGTCCCTCTGAGTAATAACGGTAGACCCAGTTCAACAAATAGAGTCCTCTGTATGAGCCCAGAGCAAACAGGTAGTGACTGGTAATGCTTTCGGCTTCACCTGTTTTTGACACAAGGAACAGCTGTGGTAGAATAGCCACTGATTCCAAGTAGATACTGAATGTCCACAAAATTTCCAAAAATGTGAAATCGTGGTTGATGAGTAAAGCTAAGACCACGGCAGGCAATACAAGGAACTCAATTCTGTAAAAAAAGATTTATAATTGACTTTTTAATGTAAAAATATTTAAAATTATTAATATATATATAACTGCAAATAAAAAATTATTAAATTCACAAATTCCCAATTCTTGTATAAAAACTTTGAAATAAGCATATTCTCATTTAAAAAATGACACTCCTCTTATCAGATACTGTCATTAAAAAAGTGCGTTTCTCTTCAATAGCAGCACTTGCCCAAAGATAAGAAATGCAGTAATGACACAAAAAAATAAAGCGGAAAGAAGAGGAACAAGTTTAGCATAGAATTACTCAAGGAATGTAAAAGTAATTAGAGCTATGAAAGCGCAGACACGGCAAAAGACCCTTATCTGCAGCATTATACCAAGAACAACAGGCTAAGACTAATTCGTACCTAAACGTATCATGGTTCTGGTCGTACGTAGCCTTGAATTTCATGTACATCAAGAACAACGTAGCAAAAGAAGTCGCGATGAAGACGATCTTCATGATTGTATTGTAGGCTGAAACGTAAGTCGTCACCAAATCCAAATAGCGCGTCGTGTAGACTATGGCGAAGAGAATCTGGGACTTGCCGGATATTCCTAGAAATCAGAAATCATGAATAACCTTAAGCACAGGAAGGTTTTCGTGAACGGGTCCAGGAAGCCGCACGAAAAACAGCCTCCCAACCTCGCGCAACATCGAACGCGTAGAGAACGTGTCAGCGGAGTCTGACAAGAGCAAACGTACCGGCGCAACTCCTCGTCTTCCATATCTTGAGAAGAAGAACGATGATCGCGAGAAGATGCGACAGGTCGCCGAGCAATCGAAAAATATTCATCGCGGATGCCGGTCTTTGGTCTTCTCACGGTCCAGCGTTGTCGTCGTCGTTGTCGCCGTCGTTGCACGCACTGAGATCCGATTCAAAGCAGTCTATAAACGCCAGATCAGATGATCGAACCGGCACTAGGTGAAAAACTGGACGCACCGCTAACTGCACCGAACTCCGGACAACCACGATAACCCAAGATTACAGCGGCGACTCGCACACAAATATGACGTGGCTCGGGCAGCCCCTGCTCTGGAACAACATCGGCAGATGGCCGACACGACGACGGACGGCGATATACCCGAGACGATAGAGCCTCGTTATCGGAGTTACGATCTAGAGCGCGCGGCCATTTTCAGACTCGTACCTCTCGTTTTTGACCGTCACTAACTCACTACGCGCCTTCTCTTAGAAAATTATTTTTTTCACGCGCCAGCGCTTCATTGATTTTCGATATCCAACCATGCGGCAACAGCTCCAATTCTCCATGCGAGATTGAAAATGTCCATCGAATTCCGAAAATGTCTCTTTTCGTGCCCCCGATGAAGCTATAGGTCACAACGACGGTTTACTCGTTTACTGACTTGAATTTCACTCGAAAATTCGAAAAGCGAATCTTCAATTCTTCAGCCAATGAGAAGGGGACAGAGGAGGAACGCATTGTAAAGTCATAAAGTGAACTCTAGTGTACCCAAAGGCGCGCTATTCGCAAGTATGCCGTATTGCCGTATGCGCTAACGCTAAGTATGTGCGCATCGACACGCATACATCTTTATACGCTTATTATACTATACTCGCGACAGTCGCGACAGTCGCGACTCGCACTCGCCTCGGCCCACGCGAGGATGGCGGTGATGGTGATACGTGAAGGCTGAGATAGTCCACGTTTACAGTACGTTGCACGACTAGGTTATTCACTTAATATACATGATAATGGTTAATACTCCGAGTGTATGCGCTACTGCGTCCGTTACGTATTATTCATCCAAAGTTCTGAAGCGCTAGCCGTCATATATTTCATTTTTATACGTGCTCTAGACACGTCGTATGCCGGTATGCGGTATGTCGAGTCGTCGTCTCGTCGAAGCTCGAAGCGCGCCTTTACCGCGAGAAATGTATTTATTCCTACGTTATTCATAATTGTCGAAAATTATTCTAATCATAACAATCAAGAGAATCTGCGTTCTTTTTCTTAATAATTATTTCAACTTTTTCTAGCATTTGTTTTCGAAAAATTTTCCAAAAAATTCAAATTATTTTATATCAAATTGCATCACGACTATAAATTGATGCGAGATAATACATCTATACTGCTATATTTTCTAAAGACGTTTTTTGCAAATCAGTAAAATTAAAGTAATGATTTATTATTTCCAGTAAAGATCTGAAAATAAATCATTATATACACATATCATATTGTTAGCTGCAGTTCATAATAAATGTCATTGTGCGAAGAATTCGCGCTAAATTGCCTCTTCACCATAAGTTTCCTTAAGTTTAATTTTAAATCTAAAGTGAAATTGGTAAAATTTTATTTTTAGAAAATATTTATTCAAAATTATTTACATACATCAATAGTTTTATATTTACAAAATTTATAACTATATATTATAGTCTTTTATATGTTAACAACATTTTATTTATTTAAATTAAAGATATAACATAAAATGTATAAACAATAAATACATATAAATATAAATTTGATTTACCCATAGCTCCAATATTAATGCATAAAAAAGTATTTCACAATATAATTATTAAATCCATTAGCAAAATAATTCAAAAATTTAGAAAATATTGGATTCTGCATAAAATGCACGGAATACATGCCGTACAGTGAATTTACTTATTTTTGTTTTGTACATATTTTACAAGCGTATTTTTTATATTATCTCTGTGGCTGTCTAAGATGCTGTAAAACTCCTTAAAAAATGTTTGAGCTTTAGTTTCTAACTGCATATTTTTTTGAAGTACAGCTTCCCTTTCGTTCTTTACATCCTTTAATTGTTGAACTGCATCATCCACTTCTACAGTTACGTTCTTAATAATCTCATTTATTTCCACTATATTGGATTGTAAATTCTTTATTTCTTCACGCTTTTTATTTTCTTTCTCTTTGAGTTCTTCTTTTCGTTTTTCTTCCGTTGCTTTTTTCTTTTCAACTTTCTCAGAAAGTGTGTCTCTCTTAGTTTGCAGTACTTCTATTTCCCTTCGCTGTGATTCAAGTAAACTTTTTTTTTTGTCTAATTCTTTGGTGCGTTCTTTGATAAAGGAGTTCATTAAATTTTTTTTTCCTTCTAATATTTCCAAAAAATTTGATTCACATATACCATTTTCAGGCAACAGTAATTCATCGATATCAATATTTGAATCAGAAAGTTGCATAAAAATTGCTTGATTATAAGCCAATATAGTTTTTAAAAGATTTGCATTAGATGAAACTAATCGCATATCCAGAGAGTACGATTTCTTTTTCATTTCCTCTAAATGAACATCAAAATTTTGTATATAAGTCTTTTGTTCATTACAGTCTTTAATAATTTCATCACGCTCAGCAACAGACATTGGTTGTCGCTTTATAACTCCACTTAATTCATCTCGCTTATTTTCTAGTCTTTCAATTTCTTCATTGAGCCTTATTGTATCTTTTTTTAGCTGTTCAGTATCTTTCAAAGTTATTTCTATAAATTTTTCTTGTTCGAGAATGTGATCTTTTTGTTTGGCTTTATCTTCAACTAGATTATTCATATGTTTTTCTAATTCACTTATTTCTGAATCAATCTTTCTATTCAGAGCTTCTTCTTTTTCTAAATTTTTTAAAAGATTGTCGTATTCTATGTGAACTTCTTTGTACTTCTCAGATTCTTCTTGAAAAAATTCTTGTAAAATTTTTTCTTCATTTTCAGGTTTTTCTTCATTCCAGGCTTTGTAACATTGAATCATTATGAGAGAAATTTTTCTGTGTTTCTCTTTCTCATCATCATTGTTTCCAATTATTGGAAGTTTTTCAAGGGTAAAACTCTCCATAGCTAAATCTTTAATTTTACATAATTCAACTAACCAACTAATCCAACCAATAGAATGAGGCCAAGAGTGCATTGTATTTGCAGTTTTTAGCCAAGATTTATTTATTAAACCTGGATAATTAATTTTCATAGCTATTTTTGGTATTTCTTCAATGTAATTTATTACAGTCAACGACTGTTTCATATCAATTAATTTAAGTAGCAGATTTGTCGCTTCAACAAATATTTTTATGGTCAAAGGTTTGAGACTTCCATTGCTATTAAGAATTGAATTTTGCCCAATAGAATGAAAATAATTATCAATTTTACTAAGCATTTCGTTCTGAAAATTTTTATCATTGAGTGGTCGGCTGTCCTTCTTAGGGCCTTTTGGAGCACCTCCTCTTTCTACAGAAGATGCTCTAACGTTTCTTCCATCGCTGGTTGGTACCACGTGACGAGATTTAATGGCCATGGGAGTAATAAATCCACCTTTTGAAACTACATTAAGATGATCCATGCTAGACATTCTGCCTCGATTACCCTGATCTATAAGGGATGATCTTGTAGCCTTTTCCAAAACATGAGTATAACGATTGTTTGGCATTGGAGAAGTTAAGGATGATGCAGTCATATACTGGCCAATGGATGATTTAGCACCTAAAAACAAGTCACATAATTTGCAAATAACCAATGGCAATCCATTTTGAATATCAATAAGAACTTGTCAGTTTTTAAAGGCCTTCAACGAGTTTTGCCCCGTTAAAAAAATACCTGTAGTAGGCCGCAGACTTGGCTTTCGCATGCCGCTTAACCTGTCGGACGAGGAGCTCCGTATCCGTGATCTCGGGATCATCGTATCCTGAGCACCGAAATCCTTTGCCTTTGAGTTCAATGGTCTTCTAGAATCCGGCCGTATCGAATTTCTGTCCGGGTCTACTTGTGAAAATCTTCCGGGGTTCGACGAAGATCTTCGTTTAGCGGTCATGGAATTCTTTCTCATTTTGTAAACGTTTCTCACAAACGCTTAAAAATCAAAATATTATCTGCTTTCGTTTATTTATTTAGCCGTAAACTACCTTCTCCGGACAATCCGCAAATCGTTGTAACGGACTTTTCAAACTCGATTGTTGTACTGTCGTATTGGTCGTTATTCGCGAATGCGCGTTGAGTGATCAGTCAATAAGTGCTACCAATCGCGGGTATTGGAATTTTTGAGTTTTGTTTATCCGCCACTTTTCAAGTCGATTATATTAAATAAAACTAATAACGTATCCTAAAAATCTAACAACAAAGTAAGCGGGTCTGTTCTAAAAATGTATAATACCTATCCGGAAAGTCGTATTTCGAGCAATGTTTTTTTAAACTAAAATCATTCTCTTAATCATATTTCTTATTAAATATGATAATAACTACCAAATTAAAAACGCACAGCCAATAGAGGACTGCTTATGGTTACTCTGAGAAAATATAGCGCAATCGATTTTTCTTTCCTCGAAGAGGAAGTTTTACGACAGCACAATTTCAACTTTTGTTCAAGCTCTCTAGAAATATAGTATGTCAAGGCATTGGAAGTTCGTAGCAGAGGTTTTAAAAAAATCCCGAAGGGATCCTCGAAACTATATACATAACTGATGATGTCAAACAAAAATATTTTTTATTCTTATGTGGAAATATATAAAATTGCTATTTTTTTACGTTCAAAATTTACCGTTTGATAATGACGATATTTAAATATATTCCATTGCATATAACAAAAATGGTTTTTTGCACAACAACCGACTGCAGAATACAATCCACATGTTACGGACACGCATATCGTGCTAATTTACTCAACAATAGGTAAAACATTTTTTAAAACACGAGATATGGGTTTCGAATTGATAAGCGAATTGATGTATGAAAAAATGTTTCATTATTATTATCATTATTCTCCTTGTTATAATTATGAACAGGTACAAGTATAGGTATACTATATTTATTGCGATTTAATTCAGAATAACGTTATCAATACTTCTGTCATATTCCCATTTCATTTATCGTCGTTGGTAATCTTGTAGTATCCTGCTCGTCAAACAGTTTTACACGATTACAAATTTTCAGAATAATATAAAAAAAAAAGAAAAAAAGTTATAAGTAGGTACATTCGCGTCATTTCCATACAGGATATAATAGCAATATAATCTATACTCTGATGTATTTAATTTGTTCTTCATTGCTAACACTATTTGTATTTGTCGTCTTCGATTTGAGCCGCAAACCTACGTGAGACCGGTGAGACATGGAAAATTCTGAAATACATGGAAAAATGTCCATGTAGGTGTGTACAAGCGCATAGAGTACAGTTACCGTGTCTCTAATAAGGTAAAGAATGATGCTTTGAAAATAGGCTATCTACTTTATTGCAAAATCTTTCAGATGGACGACTTATGCGATGCTTTGAATTTAAAAGAAAGTTTTTCTAATTAGTACATATAGTATCAGTTAGTCATTTACTGGAATAATTTATATAATGTCCGCAACTCAGGTGAAATATAGTTAACTTTATTTTTGACTCATTATCATTTTTTGTCGCAAATACATAGGTCGACAAAGATTACTTTAATAATTTAATAATTTTATATTCATAATATGTATTGATATTGTCAAGTTGAACGTATTCAATTCGTTAAATCAATTCCAAGAGTTTCTGTCACAATGTAGAAGTCGATATTACCGACGTTTAAAAAGCCCCTGCAAGCCTGCAACTCTGCAAGTGAGTGATCAGTAGAGCAAACACATGTATATAGATATACGCATAGTATACGTGCATATACAATATATATATATATATATAGTATACATATATCGCACATCACGAGTTCGCGAGTTGGCGCGCGCGCGCGCATGTGGTATATATGTGAATGTGTATATATATACGTAATTCGTTGATCGTTTATCCAACTATATTGCACCTCATACTTTCATGACTCATAGCTCTGTAGTACGTCGCGCCGAGAGCGAGCTATACTGTGTTGTATATATAGGTATAGTAGAGTATAAATATAGATATACAGCGATAAGTAGTAGCGCAGCAGCCTCAGCGGTGGCGGCGGCGCGAGCGAGACGACAACAAAAAAAGAGAGAGGAGGACGGATATAGAGAGTCAGTAGGGAAAGAAAGCCGCTCATGCAGGTATAATGCTCTCTGAACAAGCTATGCACAACTATAATAGCTATATATATATACATAAACTCTCGCGGGCGTAGAGAGAGAGTGAAAAAAAGGATTAGCCGCGCGCGCGCGCGCGAGTGAGAGAAAAGACGTTAAAAAGTGGGAGTAGTCGCGCGAGGAAAACCTCTCTGTGCGCGAAACGGGAGAGGAGCAGCCGCGGGACCGAGACGGAAAAGAGAAAAGGAGTTGCTGCTGCTAGCCGAAACGCGAGCAGCCATCAGCCCCCGATGTAACGAGTCGACACACGAGAGAGGTGAGAGCCTCCGAGAGTTAATGCACAGTCGCGCACACGCATTCGACTTGTCTACGAGTTCTTCGACGACGAGAAGTAAGAGAGAGAGAGAGAGAGAGAGAGAGAGAGAGAGGGAGACAAAAAAAATCAAGAACTCAACGAGAGATAGTCTAGGTGCCAGTGCGCGCGTGCAGTGTGTATAAGCAACGTATATAAGCAGCTATCTTTCACGCCCACGTCTATGCACATGAAAGCGAGATAGTAAGGATCTCTGTGAACATCCTACTTCGTCGTTGTAGACGTCGTATCATGCAGAAGCTCGTCGCCAGGGAAGCGTACGCAGCGGCTGTTCAGGTCCTTTCCCCGGAGGAGGGCGGAGCTGCAGTGAGCCACTTCCGTAGAGATTAGCGCCAGCTGCGGCGAGTCGCGAGCTCTGCTGCCGAAGGAGACAACATCAGGAAGATGACGCAGCGGTCGTGCGTTCGTTTTGGATTTGACGTTTGAAGTGCACTGGAGCCAAGCTATGCGGAGACTCTGGCTGAGCTGCCTGCTCTGGGAGAGCTTATTACCCAGTCTCCAAGCTCATCCTATTGGGACTACGTCTCCACTGGGTGGGTTTTATTTTATTCTCATCGATTCTTGAGTTCTGTAGTCTGAGCATCGAATGGCTTTATCATGCAAAAAATCAGGTTTTATAAAAACTTTTGTATGCTCTTCTCTTTTCTCACTAAAGATCAAATCAAAGTCTTTTCTGCAGCACGAATATCTTTGAGGAATACTTTCAATTATCGGGTTATGATTCAGTAATCATCGTAGACTTTCTAACTTGTTTTTCACAGAAAATTGAAGCTTTTTAAATTTAATTGATAGAGAACAATGAAACTTGTTTTACATAACCATTGACGTACTTTTTCATGAAACAAATTAATTGACTTGTTTTTCATTCAGGTACCAATGACTTGCTGAGGCACTGGGAACTTAACTGGCTCAAATACTGTATAGGTTTATTAGGAATCACTATTACAGCATTCACATTAGTGGGCTGCCTGTGTTGTCGTAGAAATCGTCGTCCTAAAGGATTCCAGGTAACGTTTTTAATAAAATTACTTATCACTGTCACTTAACTCACAATTCATCAATTTTGCAATGATATTGTGCAATAATTGATTGTAATCATAATAATAACAGTAAGAACATGTGCATTATAATGTGTAACTGGCTGGCAATTATGTCATGCTAGAATTCACATTGATAGTCATATAAGTAATATTTTAATATGCATTTTCTGAGAATGATACATTATTAACAGTAACTCTGTGATCAATAGAAGTTTAAATATGCAGCTTAGCTTAATAGCAAAGTTAAACGTAACTATCAAAGCTATAAATTATTACATTAAAACCATCCGCATCAAAGCATATACCAAAAAATCAATTGCTAAATTCAACCAAAATAGAACATGAAATCAAAAGTAAATACGCACAATTTTTTTTCTACTTATAGGACTCTGCTGGAAGTATAAATAAGGTAAAATTAAGTGTCGAAGCTAATGCAATGTGTAAACTGTGATGTTCTAGCTTTAGCTTAAAAAGAATCATATGTTGCCTGTAAATAGTAGTGCATTACAATCTTATTCTCTATTTTCCTATCTTTATAACGTGACATTTTTACATCTCAATATTCTTCATAAACAATCATTTTGCAGGAATTTAAGGATGGCAGTTCAATCGAGAACGATGCATCAGCGCCGCAACTACAGGGCTTGGAGCTGCAGGTACCAGTCAGCATTAGTCTCAACGACCGAGTGCAGTTTGAACCTCTGCCCGTTGAGCGTTTTGTACCGGAAATCTGCGTCTCTCCAAGGCCTAAGCCGCCACCACCGTCGCCCTCCCTGTTGGACGACGAGTCCGAATCAGACAGGTCAACTCTACGAGACTCTTGTCACGAGTGGTTCCAAAAAACAGATCTACATGTACCTCGAGAAAAACTCAAGTACCTGCGCGAAATGGGTCACGGATGGTTTGGGAAAGTTGTCGAGGGTTGCGCAGAACTGCAAGGCACAAATCTAGTAAGTAGTGCTCATCAGTCAGTTTCTTTTACAAAAACGTGTTTTAAAGCAACCATTAATGATTATCATTTGTTTTTAATCAGGGTAAAACTAACGTAAAAAACGGCAACGTCGTCGTAAGGATACTAACCGAAGAAGCATCTGCTAAAGAGAAAGCCTGGTTCCTCGGCGAAGCAACGCCCTACTTCAAGCTCCGCCATCGTAATATTCTCTCGTTGTTTGGCTCATGCCTAGAAACCGATCCGTACCTGCTGCTCTTTGAGTCTTGCCCATTGGGTGACTTAAAGAGTTTTCTACGTTCTAATCGAGACGCTCAATCGCAACAAGCCCTTGTCAAAGAAAACATGCCCACACGTATTGCCATCGAGATTGGCGCGGGCCTACGATATATGCACGAGCACGGACTCGCCCACACGGATTTATCGGCGAGAAACTGCCTTGTCGCTTCAGATTTATCCATTAAGTTAGGCGATTATGGAACGGGAGTTGAAAAATATCCTGAAGACTATTACGTTCTAGGTACTTAGCTATTTATAATGTAATGTATTTTTAATTTATCTTTACGTTAATTAATCCTTTCGCGCTCAAATTCAAGTTAAAAGTAGATTATTTTAGAAGGCGTAAATACTCTTACGTTCTAAAAGTTAAAATTAAAAATTTATTTTTGAATTCTAGGTGACAGAGCACTGCCGATAAGATGGTCGGCTCCGGAGTCTGTCGAATGCACAGAAACGACAATAGAAACTCGTGAAATAACTCCACGCGCTAATTTGTGGAGCTACTCAGTTTTGTTATGGGAAATAGCTATGTGGGGCGAGCGACCTTACAACGACTTAGAAGACGAAAAAGTTATAGAGATGTTATTGTCTTCAAAATCTGGACTAAAACCAGTTGGTTCACTATTGCTTTTGCAAAACAGTGATACCTGTGCTTCCAATTTGATAGAAGCGATTAAAACTTGTTTAGTTCTGGAACCGGAAAAGAGATTATCGTTGGAACAGGCTAGTAAAACAAATATTATGAAATGAGTCAAACAAAAAAACATTCTTTCAACCTAATTCAACTTTTTCAGGTGAGGCATGTTTTATTAAAAGACCAACTAGAAGCTGAAACGTCAGACTTCGAGCAACGGTGGGAAACCCTTCGACCAAACATCACTCAGAATCAACCAAGGAGTGCAAGTTTACAAGATTTACGAGGCAGTCTCGATTCAGAGCAATGGCCAAGTCTTACCCAGACATCGTTTCGGCTGGGACCAGAGGAACCTGTAAAGAATGCACCTGGTGGCTTGGTACGAAGCAAGTATCCATTCCGTGACTCGGATTCAGAGACAGAAGAAGAAAGCTGGCGAGGCAGAGTCGAACGCGGTGCATATACTGAAAAAGTTAAACAGAAATCTAAATCGGTGGCAGATTTGATGGTATTAGTGCATATCGAACCTGACTCAGACGCAGAACTCTCTCTAGGACCTCAGGTAATTAAGGTTGTTCATATGCACGATTTTTCATTTGTACAGTTGTATCTTCAAAACTTAGGCAGTTAAAATAATATTTGATATTTATTTTTGGACAGATGCCTATTACAGATAAGTCGCTGTCGATGAAGAAAAGGTTGCCAGCAAGAGGTAGCGACAGCGATCTACCAAGTGCTATATTTGATGACCAATTCGATCTTGCGCTAAGAAAACTTCGGGATCCACTAATACCAGGAAATAGCTTGAGAGGGTCGAAAACAGCGCAAAATAATAACTCTTCTGAGAGACCGAAACTATTAACTTTAACAATGGATCAGGGTCAAACACCGATACTAAGACTAGCCTTTGAACATAAAATAGAACCTCTTGTTAAAGAAGAAAGCCTTGTAAAAAGTGAAATAACACAACGTAATGAACATGTACCTAGTAAGTATTTGTCATGAAATCTTTCTACTATGAAACATAAAGTATAATAGCTTACTTTTTTTAATAGATACCCAATCCTCAGCGGATGAAGAACTGAAACTCCTATCGATGAATAGTTTAAATCAATTACCTTTGCGATATAATGAACAAGTTGCTGTACCAACGATCACATCGAATTCAAAAGATGTAACGCTATCTCAGACTGTTTTGGCTGTGAGCGAGGAGAGTAGCGTAGCGCCTTCTTCTTTTTCTAGTAATTTTCAAGTAACTGATCTTGACGACGATGAAGACGAGAACGAAGAAAATGAAACATTACAAAACAATAATCATACTGTTAAAGCAGATTTAGTTGACGTAAATTTATGGAACAGTGCACTCGACACCGCTTTGGAGTTGAAGTCGGAGGATTTTAATAATTTTACGACGCATTCACCAATGCACAAAATTGAGTCGGCTAATGAAGAAGCTGTCACACCATCGCCACAATCCCGTGCCGAGTACTCGGCCGAAGATGCCGAAGACGAGTACTCGAATGCTGATGATTTGCCTGGACTATCGAAGCGGCACTTGCCAATGGACGACGAGGACGATAGAAAACGAATGTCAACTCCTGATGATGAACGCAGTTCTGATTCTGGCTTTCGCGATAAAGAGTCTTGCGAAGAGGAAGAGAGTCCGTTGATCGGACCTCTGCAAAATCTTGTTGCGTCGCAATCCAATACACCTAAATCCACGACAACGCATGATAGCGCTGAGGAGGAACAGCTACGTATACTCTTTGAACTGGATACAATTCTGGATGCAGAGTGTTATGGCACGCTGAACGACTCCTTAGATCCCAGTGTTGATAAAGCGCTACTATCCCAGGTATGTGTAAACTTACAATACTTATATCAAAACATAATCATATGAGTAAAAATATAATTAAAAAATCTTTTTTCGTAGATTCCTGCAGACTCGCCATTGAGCACGATCCAACGAGACGCAGATTTGGAAGCCGAGACTTCGGATACGATGCAATCATCGAGTGAGACTACTGGCGAAACTGAAAAAGAAGTAGTACAGATCGACAAATCTAGCAGTGACGAAGCTAATCTAAGCTGCAGCGTTATACTTGACTCTCAGCCTGTAGATTCAGAATGCGGGCCTGTCGATTCTACTCATCGTGCCGCTTTATTGAATGAAGACTTAAATAGCAGTGCCTCACACCATGCTACCGAAAGCAATAGCTGGCCCTGTTTAGCGCCACTAGATACCAATGAAGATGAAGATAGTTCAACAATGTCCTTACGCAGTGATAATTCTTACGTATCATTCGGTATGGACGAAGAATTTGTTGCGGCGATTCGCAATGAATTACGAGAAAAACTTCCTCATGCACAAATGTCAGTTGTTGAAGCCCAAGAACCCCACGACGAGGATGAACCCTCACTCGTCAGCGATGTAGATAGCAAAAATTGGGAAGACGAGGTAGAGGAGGAACTCGCAGAGCGTAGCGGTGCAGTTGATATATCCATCAGGTACAACACGTATGGCACTCCTTTGAGTCCAATTTTGGAAGAACGAGAAAGTGCCGGCAATTCGGAATCTTTGAATAACACAAGAGACGATTCACGAGACGTATCTATAGCATCTAAGGGTGGCAGTAATTCGCTCTCCGAGGATGATGTTCTCCTTATAGACACTCAAACAAACCGAGCGACTCTCGTCGAAGGCGGATCTGCACACTCACATGAATTTCAGGAGGTATCGAATCTCGACTCGTCGGAAGATGATAATCGTAATATCACTACGTATCAACATCAAAACAGACCTTTGTATCCATTGGACAAGAGGTTCAGCGGGATTTTGACGGGTGGTACGGGGGCTCCACTTCCAAGTCCTGAGGACGAGGCTTGCAAGTGGCAACAACAAATGTCCGCATTTCCAATGTTGCCACCTCAGCTGCAGGACAATCTCATGTCAACGAGTTTTGCAAGTGAGCAAGATTGGGACAGTGACGAGGAAGATGTGGATGGTCCCAGCGAGTCTATAGATAATGAAAACGGTGACGAGGACGATGAAGACGATGACGATGACGAAGGTGAAGACGCTGTGATGGATGAGGACGACGACGATGACGATGACGACGAAGACAATAGTTCGAGCTCGGGAGAATTTGTTTGGCAGGTAATTCTATTTTAAGTACTATTTATTACACATTTTTTGTTCGATCCATTATTTTTTTATTGCATTTCGAAGAATCTCAATGAATTAAGGCTTAAATCGTATAACTAGCTTCACATAAATAATACATAAGTTAACAGACGTTCTTTTATGAGTCTATTCGTATTCATATAAATAATGCATTAACTTTACCAACTGCCAATTAAATAACAAGTTTACTACCTTTTCATACTATGTGGTTACTACAAGGCCTAATAGAATTGAATATGTTAGTATAATTAAAAGGAATTGTGAACAAATTATAATCCTCTTTTACTTTTACATTGTAGCAATACGGCGCGGGTACGGCGCAACTAGAGAGTCATGAGACTGAAAATTCACAAAAAGTTAGTGGATTGGACGAAGCCGACGAGGCAGAGGAAGATACAGGCGAGGAATTTGAAACCGAAGACGAAGTCGAAGAAGAATTTACGCCTTCAGCCTGGGATGCAACGTTGGCACCTCATCGATCGGCTCTCAGATCACCCGATAAGACACTGAAAACTGGGGTAAAGCCAAATCGATTTCTTAATGTATCCTATGCTCCCCTATACCCCATATAATTCATTTTTGTCTTTGGCAAATGATCATGATTTCGTGTTTGATTTATATGCTCTCTCCCTCTGCTAGGATGAAGTGGTAGGTGTGCTACTTTCCAAACTAGAATACACAAAATAATTAAATTATTCAATCTTTTGAATTATGCATATTTGAAGCACCTATGATTACCTCAGTTTTCTTAATCCACATCTCTGCTCGCATATGTATTCACTAAAATTACAAGATTTAGTTGCTAAATAGACAAAAATTGTCATATAATAAACTGACATTTATATCATTTGTACAGGATCAAAAGAAAAGCGTCTGGTTTAAAAAGCAACGATACCATTGCGTGTATGAGTATCCAAAGGAAACGCCGCCTATTGAAAGTCAAAGCCCAGTGGCATCGGCTTGGGAGCCAACTTCCTACACAGGTTTGCTAGATATTCTTATCATTTGACTGTTTATTTTGATTTATGTTTTTGTTATACAGACTGGAATTATCAAAATGAAAATACAAATTTATTCAAATAAAATGAAACGATAAAATCCCAAACGTAAACCATTGCTACAAATAGGCATAATTGAATTAATTTTACTTTTTTACATAGACTGGGAAGAAATGATCGATAACATCGATAGATTGAATTTTCAACCAATGGATTATTTTGAGACTAATAACACCAGTAAGTCTTGAAAATGATCTTCAATTCGTTAGTAAACTCGTATGAAAAAAAGCTTTTTAGATACCTAGGTTTGAATAGACATAATACTGATAAATGCTTATATAATATGGTTAAATAATATTTTCATCATTCACTGTAACTTCGCAGTGTTGCGACAATTATCCGCCTAACACATTGACTTTCTCAAATACTAATTGGCTACATGCACTTATTTTTCTTTAATTTATTTTTAAAAATGTTAATTTTAACTACGGGTTCCGTTGGAGGTGTAAACGAACTTCCCAATAACTTTGAAATAATGAATTTTATTTACTTTTTAATACGACAACCAATCATTATATACGACTGCTTTTAAATATATAACTCATGTCACTTGCAGGAGGAGATGAGGAGTTCTTTGTGAGCAGTTCGAACCGTCCGTTCCAGTTCCAATCGGGAGATGGAAAATATGTTAGTCAATTCTTTCCCGGCGCTAGCGGTAGTGGCGCTACATCAACGTCCCAAGAAGGTCCGAGCCAAGAGACCCAGATCCAGCAAAACGATGAAGCCGTCTCTGGACAGCAGCAATCATTCATCGATAGACAGCAATTAGGAGAGCTTAGACACACGCGCGATCGACTAAAACTCAATTTAGTTAACCCGTCGTCCTCGTCGAATGGCAACAACAGGGTCGTGCAAATGTGCAATCCGGTAAAGCAGGGTATTAATGTGAGCGATCACGACGATGATGACGAGGAGGAAGAAGACGATATCAACAAAATTAATTTAAATGTGGATGTCAAGGCACACGAGGATGGTTCTAAGTCGCACGAGGAATCTGATAAGGAAACGAAACTTCAATCTGAGCCTAGTGTCAAAGATGCAAAGGTAGAGATTGCTCCTATTCAGGAATCGTCAGATCTTCAACAACCATTAACACCCGTAAAATCGTCGCCATCCTCCGATGAACTATGTAGTAGCAGTAATCTCGAGTTGAAGAGCAATCGCGATGATCTCGATGTTGATTAATATAGGCTATTGTTTGTAATTGGCGCGTGGTAAAGAGAAACTAGTAATTTTTGTCGGTAAGGATAATTTGGAAACGTGAGTGATCGGAGTAATTTTTTAAATGTATAGCTTTGAGCTCAATTTCCTATGTACTTCCAATATTAGTGTACTAGAACGTGTGATGTGTGTAGTGAAATTTGTAACTTATGCGAATTTTTTGTTATTTTCTTTTACTTTAATTATGTTTTATGAGTCAAAGGAAAGTAAGGTTTTTATCGATTTTTTCATCATTTTAATGTATATTACTTCTTAATAAGTAAGTTGAATGAATAAGTTTGCAATATTTAATGTATAGGAAGTGTATATTTTTATTTATAATTGACATTGATTTAATTAACTTAAATTTCTTTATTGAATGGTTGTTTAAATTTAAAGTCTTTGTATGTTTATACTTTTGATGTAAAAAAATCAAAAAGCAATTGATTATAATCTCTTTTTCTAAAGAGAAAACGTTTTAGGAATAACTGTAATGCTTCAATGCCTCACGTTTTCAATTAACGGTAAAAATTACAGTATTTTTTCTTTCATAGGAAAAAATTATTATTTTATTAGAGTAAATAAGGTGTTGTCCAAGAAAAAAATCTGATTGGCCAAAGTCCGTCCGAAAGAATCTCTGCAGGTTTCTTTTGTACATAGTGGAGTGCGATTCGATAGAAACAGCCAAATCGGATAAAGTCCACGTGGTGATAAAGTCAAACTTAGGATCATGTTGCACTGAATAATTCGAATATAGAATTGTACATATAGAATGTTTATGTTTACTACACTCACAGTTCATTATTTGCACTGAAGGAAAGGTAGTGCCTGGATCATCGAAAATCGTCCTTTTCATTGATATTCACCCGTTGTTATATTGTTCGCGCTCGTCGAACAAACTTTATATACTTCCATCTGTAGGTTTTTGTTATCTTTTATGGTTTTAATAATCGTGTTTTACAATTTAAAATAGCTCTCTACTGTACGAGTATTATAAGGAATAATAAGAAAGAGACATATTGTACAGCCTAATCCGTCTCTTCTTGCGTGGCGCCTTTCTCCGTACAATGATATAAATCTTGTTCATAGCAAATGCTCGAATTAGTTTTTATTAAACTGTGCATGGCACATCAAACTCTCATTTTTAATAGTTTATATATTATATATTTATACAGACGGAAGATGGGTCCACCAATTTCGTAGCTTCGCAATATTTGCGAAAGGCAATTTTTAACTTTATCTCTTGTAATATGCAATTACATTCGTATCATGGGCCTAGGTAGAAAATGTAAAAGCTAAAAGCTTTTGTTAACAAAATGAACTACGAATTGTAATGAATACATCGTCATCAATATTTCAAAGATTATGAAAGTTACCGTATTAATGATTTTTCTCAAACGATATCTTCTACATTACTACAATCTACTCTACTCTAGCAGTCACTGCAATCATTATTCATCGTCATTACAATCTATAGTATACTATTTGAATAGAGGACAATTAATATATTGTTATATATAAAACATTACAAATCTTCGATTTTTTTAACCTTTTGCCCCATTTCTTCCTTTACAATTTTCTTATATCTAGTTTCGAGTGCGGTGTTTAAAAAAAGAATTATTAGCTTGTGGGAATTGGTTTATGAATAAATTAGATACATTTATTAAATTACATTAATATCAATTCTATTGAAATCAGTCGAATCATTTGTTGTAAAATTTAAAACCTTTGTAGCAAAGTATAAAATCGCATAAAAAATTGTATACATTTATGCGGCGCTGATTATATAAAAATATAAAATATAATTATTAAAATTTATCTCTCAAAATGTATAATATCATACAATTTTCCACTCGATGTTTTATATAAAATATGAAAAATTACTTCTTTAGGTACTTTCGCATATATCTACATAAGTAAGTTAGTCACAAACAAAAAAAAACATCAGAAGAATATAAAAGCTTATGATAAATAAAAATTAACTACATGAACTTAACAAAATTAATAAGTGCGTGTATTACGAAAATCTTTAACTATCACATTTTCTTTGCGATTAAAATCAACCAAGAATATACAGTTTTTCGTTCAATATATCTCTAGACTTTAAACATAAAATGACTTTGGAATGCATCATATGATGTCTGTAACGCAGAATTGCTTAGGATCAGTTTAGCAACCATTTCACGCATGAAAGTGCTTAGGATGATATTTCATGCGTTGGAAGATTAGTTACTCGTTTTCCACTCTCTTACTATACCAGTAAAGTGACCTGGAATCATGAGAAAGTTAAATTCGATACTACATTAGATAAACACGGCATAGAAAAGTGTAATTTTTATTTATAACGATCCTCCCTACAAATTTACATAACATACAGTGTGTAATTATTGGCGCAATTTGTAGAGAAGAACTTGTAGCTCCTAAGTAGATAAAGTTTCGTAAAAAATAGATTAACTCCTTACCCTCTCCTCAGTAGCATTCGCGCGAACGTTATTCGCAATTTCTTCCCTCTCATTCTTATCAGCCTCTGCTTCCCGTTCAACCTCGGGCAATCTCACAACTTGCCCACTTCCTTCATCCTTCGTCATTGTCCTTCCTTTATCTCTAGCTGTATCTACCTCGGCATTATTCGCGCACCGCTTAGGTTTAAGTATCGGCAAATTGCGAGCAAAAAAATCGCAGTAGAAGATCAGCTGGACGATGCCACTGGCAACGGCTATGTGTTCGGGTTGAGTGTTCGGTGATTGTTTCAAATATGCGTAGAGCCAATGCATAAGATAGCAACCTCGATACAGGCCAAGACAAGAAATGTAGGACACTACAATCGACTCGACTTGCTTGGATTTCGAGACCAGGTAGACCTGGGGAATTATAGCTACTGCTTCGAGGTAAACGCTGAACGCCCAGAACACTTCGATGGTCTCAAAGGCTTTGTTCAGAAACAGGGCGAACACCGCGCAAGGCAGGATCAGCAACTCGATTCTGCGGTAGAGAGAAATTTTTTTTTTTTTTTTACTTATCATTCATTATTATTTGTTTCTCAACGACGCTACATGTACATGCACAAGAAGGACAAATAGGATATTTTATGTAAATTGTTTTTCACAAGCATATTTCATTCAAGAGTGAAATGTGCTTGTGAACCAGTAGACGTTTAATTTGATGCAGCGTTTTAGTTAGATTAAGCACATCTCTGAACAATTGACTTTAACTCAAAAGACTTTCTCATGATAGTTATGACAAAAGCTTGTAGTTTCGCAAATCCATATAAAGAATACATTGAAAACTGCAAGTGATCACGATAGTGGGCTCAACCGACATGTTTATGTCTGAAATTTCGCAACACACAGACCTAAAAGCAAATATAAGCAAAAATATGCAGACACGAAATCATTTAAATTTGCAACGTGTATGCGCTGTACACATTACCTGAAAGCATCGCGTTTACGATCGTAAGTCTTCCTGAAGAAAAGAAATATCGATAATACTGTACAATACACGATACCGAGGTATATTATCTTCAGTATGGTATTGTACAGAGAGACAGATCGAATCGTCAAATCCGTGTTGCGAGCCGTGAAGACCAGAGCGTAGAGAAGTTGCGTTTTGCCACTTATTCCTGCACACAAAAGATCAATGTAAGAAGAATGGATCAGCATTCGTGTCCTTATATTATCAATTGAAGCGAAAAAAACCCGATTTTTTCTACACACAGAGACGAGACGATAATTTCTCAATTTTCTTTCGTCTATTGTACATTTTATTTAACTTTCAAGGAGTGTTTGCACGACTATTTTTGCATTAATTTTAGATAAACATTCGGCTTACGAATTCATTAAGAAGACGTTTGAAAGCTTCACTTTATTCGCATTTCTAAGGCGTTTTCCTTTTAGACATCCGCAACGGCATCCGCACTTAACAATTGCCAATGCCTGTCACGTTTTTATGTAATTGAAATTGGTATTAACGTGGTATTGTATTATACATTCATTCAGTTCGCGCACCACAGCGGGTTTCCTACACGCTCGAAATATATAGTTTTCATAGAGATTCAAGGCTCCGCGCATAGATTAAACTCATTTCTTGCTAGTCGGAAAAAATTATTCATTTTCACGCGCCTGATTAGTCATTTTGACCGATAAAGTAACACTTTTGTTGTTTACGATCAGATCGTTACGATGCTAGAAAAAGTGTCCCGTTAGAGCGCGGCGCAAGGCACCGAAAATACGTAAAATAATATATTCGCATCGTACCTCGTTCGACGCTAGAAAAAACATTTTCTGTTAAAAAATGATTCAACGATGAGATTGAATAGCAACCTTTTTGGCGAGAATCACACGCTAATCACACGCCGTGGTAAATGCAGCCTCGTGTTGTGCGATTAGAAAAAATTACATTAAATGAAAATTACATAAATCGTCGCGCGCACAGTCGGAAAAAAAGGTGGACGAAACTCGTAAAAGGTCCGATTACACGTATATGTTCGCTGCATCTCATGCCTAAGAAGTCCTATCCGGTTTGTACTTTAGAGTCTTATCTAAGCCGAGGAATCGGTCATTCCCATTTGCTTCCGAACAACTCCTACGCGAAGAAGTATACACGAAGCAAATACCCATATCGTAGGTACTCATTTATTTGAAAGTTACGATAAAATATCAACAATAGTGAGTGCTCGAAAGCTATAGAAGCATGTGAATCAAACGCGCGAATAGGCACGTAAACAGCGTCCATCAATTAGCCGCACTAACTCACGCTCGCGCGAACGCGATGAGCACAAAACACACATGTACACACATATACACACTCACCGGCACAATTCTTGGTAAGCCATAGTTTCGCCAGGAGTATAATCATCCCCAACAGGTATACGTAGTCTCCGAGAATCTGTATGATGTCCATGTCGAGTTGATTTCGATGTGCCTCTATATCTGTATATTTAACCGATCGTCGATTCAACGATGATGTTGATACGTGCAATGTAGCGAAAAATGGGTGTGGAAAGGCTTGTACGGACACACACGGCTAGAGGTACAGCTGCACTGGTGGACGACGCGGTCGTCGCGGACGCGACGCAGTTCGCATGCGAACTCAGTGAGCTAGAGCACTGCGATAATAAGAAAAGAGCGACGAGCCTTGCGCGACGGTGACAACGACTGCTCAACTGCGCTGCGCTCCATCGCCAGTTCACTTCGGAGTCGGTGGATATACCTATATTATACATATATATACATACATAGCTATAGTATGTATATATATTATACAGTTGCGTGCGCGCCGCCAAGTGGAAAAAGAGAGAGGGAAAGGACAACACATGCGCGCAGGATATACGCGCGTGTCGTCCGCGTTGTTGTTTTGCGTGTTCTCGAGAGAGAGAGAGAGAGAGAGAGAGAAGAGAACGCTCGGCTTTGTAAGTATACCTATAGCGATATAGGCACTATAGGTGCGCTTCTGATGATGAACAATGAGTGAAAGGGAACAAATTTTCTTTTCGATAAGGATCTCGTGATCTAATTGGAATCCAACCGGATTTAAAAAAGGATGCTTAAGATAATTGAAGAAATGGTTCGACCGATAACATTAAAGCAGGTATGCGCGTTAGACGCGTTCCGCGTGTAATTATTTCGTCGCGAAACAAAAGACCGTTTAATTAAACCGTCGAACTCGATGTACACACATTTGGAACTCATTACAGGTTATCCAGATCGAATGTTCCGTGACTATGAATCTACACGATCTACGCGATCTATAGTAGTAGAGTACTACGATATACGACTCGTATAATACGAGTATACGACCCGCGGGACAAAAAGACTAACAAATCGTACATGTGTAAATAATGTGCGTTATAACGTGTACACGACTCACGAGATAGGATGTCAAGGATAATAATAGCCAATCGCTCGACATACCTCGAAGGTCCCCGGTATGTTGTATAGCAGCAAACGGCCTTATAAAGACATAGTTTCCTATTTCCCCTGGACACACATGATTTTCGTCGCGCCCGACCGAGTTGATTTCACACATACACGCTCTACCGCGTTTTATGTTTCTTTCTATGTGTGAGTGCGCAAGACGCGCCGATGTTGACTGCGTGTATATTCATGCCCCCCACTGCTCCCCATCGACGAGCGACGAGCGACGACGGGAGTACGCTCTGACTCGAAACTTTAATACGACTCGACGGGTTTCTTTATCGATGCACCGAGTATATGTTATGGCATAACAGGGGGGATTCTCATGCCGGTTTATATGTCGCCCCACCTTCGTTACACGCTTTGAAGCTGCTGTGCACGTGAGCACGTTATGATAGTCTGTACTGGTACAGTCCAAGATAAATATTCGTGTTTTCTATTGATTTTTTATCTAATCAAGCACGATGCGTTTAATGAGATTTATTTTGAATTTTTAATGTCCGTATGAGTTAGCCATGCAATGGAATAGTGCAAAAGACCAGTCTACTCGTTGCGCTTTCAAGAAGTTTCAATTTAATCGGCGCTGAATCCTTATTTGCTTAGAGGAGCGGCTTTTGCGGAAAAGATATCGATTTCTGTGTGGAAATATTTTTATACACTCGGTAAATAAGTCTGTATACACTGTATACACAGGTGATAGTGAGATTTACATTTGTGCTCTGTAGTTTAAAAATCGTTACGGTATGTATATATTGATATATATATATTATAAAATATTACAATTGAATAAAATTAGTCTTAAAGAAAAATAAATGAATTTATCTTAACATTAAAGATAGCGTTAAATAGATATATTTCAAATCGACTACGATTAGTGGCTTGTCCTATTATAATACGTTTTGAAATTAAGGCATAGTTCATTCATAGTGTGACTCGATTTTCCGTCCAGACTATACAACCATTATCCGATTTCTCACCGAGCTACTCAGGCGCTTAAGTTTTTTTTTTCGCATTTCTTACGCCGAGTACATTACAGTCCGAGTTTACCAGCATGCTTATTTAGGGCTTTCAAGTCACGTTCCTTCTTCATACTTACATCTCTTCAGTTTTATCAGTATTACCCATTTTCACGTGGGTATTTTTCTTTCGTTCGAGCAGTAATTCTCCTCGAACGCGCGTAAATCGTCGTGCATATTCAAGAGGATATTGGAAAATAAATGTCTGATCGATATGAATTCGAGTAGGTGCGATATAGATATAGCGAGCGTGTCCAGACACTGAAATCCATCAGTACCCGGTATCGAATAATCTTGAAAAATCCAATTTCCTCTCAAACGACTTGAAAAGTAATCTGCAAAAATTTGATGAATGAGCTATTGACTCGCGCAAACCTACGCTTACACTACTCCTCTGTTCATAAACGCACCTTGTGTTTGTTCTTGAACGTCACATTTTTATTTTCAGAGCTTGACTTTCGCAGCTCATCGTCGCCGTTAGGAATGGCGACCGTTTTATTAAAATCGTTCTCTTGAATCGAAATTCTAGACTTCGACAGTCTTCGGCTGATGAAAATATCGCAATAGAAAATTAATTGAACAATGCCAGCTGCGAAGGCGATGTTTTCAAACCGATTGTTCAGATATATCGACGAGTAGATCCAGTTAGTCATGTAGCAGAGCTTGTACAGGCTCAGAAGTCCAAAATAGCAAAAGACAATACCGTCGACCTGTTTTGTTTTAGAGATGATATATCTTTGCGGAATTGTGGCCACAGCTTCCAAATAAATACTAAACATCCACATGGTATTTCCAGCCTCAAGCTTGTCGTTCAGCACAACCGTGAAAATAGCGCAGACAGCTACGAGTATTTCATATCTAAAACATAATCGAGATAAAAGAGCTTATTGCAATAAATATGGAATTTCACTCGTGTTTTTCAGACTCGCGGTATGCTTTACCTAAATACGTCGTGCTTTCGACATTCCGATTCTCGAAATAATGCAAATATTACCAACAGGGTCCAGAATAGCACGAAGATGTGGGCTATTTTTACCGAATTATTGATCAATATGTACAAAGTAAGCAAGGGTTGGCTCTTAAACGATTCGTACAGAGATGAATACGAAATTAACAGATCCATATATCTAATACTGAAGATAATTGTGTAGAGAATTTGTGTTTTCGCACTTACACCTGTTAAAAAGTAGGTTAACGAAATATTTCTTTTTACCGAAATTCGTTGTATTGTTTTTAATATTAAAAATTAGTATTCTTACTTGAACACGTGCTTTTTCTATGTATATTTTGCAGAAGTATAATTTGTCCCATGCAGAGAAAATAATCTCCCATGAGCTGTATACTCAGCAATGTATTCGTTATTAAATTCATAGCTGTAAATTTGAAGATCATCGTCGTTGCGCGGAAATCATATTTAATTGCAAAAATAGGTTATCCACAATCCCACAAACGACAGTTACAACAAGACGTTAACTAAACGACAAACAGCATCTTTCTTTTCACGAATTGTTGCAAACTTCAACTAGATTATATAAAACACACCGATAATGTTATGTGTGTGTGTGTGTGTGTGTGTGTGAGAGAGAGTATGTGTATAATCTCATTCATATATTTCATCACATATTTATCTCACACTCGCACGTTTATGTAACACTAAACTTATGCTTTCCTAATTGAATCATCGTAAATCATGTCTCGTGCTAAAGTAGCAGACAATCGCGAATACACTTAGACGAACGAAAACCTTTTTTGGCAACACCTTCTGCATAGGTCGCATAGTTTGCAACATAATCTTCGCTTTGGAAATTCGCGCACAGACTCCTATATATATACACACGGAGCAACGACGGGCGGACACTCGCCTGCTGTACTGTCTACTCGAAATTCGTATATCTGCACTATATACTATATGCGTTCGCTGTGCCTTCTCGATCTCTCCGTAGAATGATGCGCTTTTACACTGGTCAGACGCTCGACCGACGCGCATAAGAAGCTCGAACGTCGCGGGCGTGCCTCTCTAGTTACTATTGTTAATTATCACTGACAGCTATTTTTTCCGGTGTCTCCAGCGGAGCCGAAGCATTCGTTCGTGTATCCTTTCTTTAACCTTATCTTATCGGGCCTTGTCCAAGCGATTATGAGCAAAGAGTTCTTTGTTAGGTGAATCTGCGAAAAATTTGCGGTGTTCAAATTTTTTTTAATATGCGATTACAGACTACAAAATCGTGTTGTCATATCAGGCGATTGAGTTTGTATAATAATTTGTATGTATAATCTAAGGAAAAAAGAATGGATAGGAAAATGGGATTTTATATAGGATTATTATCGTGCATAACGCAGATTACACGGTATTTTAGTTTCAATTGTAGGCAGATAGTGTACAAAAAAAGAACAATTTTTGTTAAACTTTATAATATTATCGCAAATTACGGATATCGATAGATATACTGTAGACGCTAAGGAATGATGAGCATTGTCAATGCGACGATAATGAGAGTAATATTTTTAACTTCGCGTGAAATGAAGAATCGCGACTATATTTATCATCAGAGTGCTTGATGGCGATATTAATTTATTCTGGGCATGTTTTTCTTTCGCACTTGATGAAACTGACCTAAAAAGCAGAAGAACTCATTTCTGGAACTGAATGCATTGCCCTTTCGAAAAACATCAATCGAAACATTTACTATAATATGGAATAACCGAGCTTGATTATTTACAGCGGGTCGCAAGTATGACTCCGATCACAACACACCGATAGGTAAAACTTCTCGACAGATATCTACTTATCATTCGAGTCGAGTCATTATATAGTCTTTAAATAATTAAAATGCAACGCGTTTCCGTCCCGTGCCATTCAATTACTCAGTCGTTCGCCGAAGCTGCGCTTTTAGCAGCAGTCTCCGCAATGTCCAAATTCCCATTGGCTCTAACTGTCACCACAGACACGATTCTATGCTGAGCCTCGTCGAGGTCTTTCAGATGGGCATATTGAGCTTTGAAAATAGGTAACATCCAGCCGAAGTATCCGCAGCAGAGAAAAAATTGGCCGAAACCACAGATAGCCACGTAATAGTTCTCTAGATGTTCACCGCTGATGAGGAGGTACAGCCAGTGAACGATGTGAAAAGCTCGATAGCAGGCGATCATTCCCACGTAAAAGAGAAGCGAACTGCCGACGTAGCGCGTTTTGGCAGTCAGGTGAATCTGTGGAAATAGCGCAAATGCCTCGAGAAAAACGCCGAAGTGCCAAAGGATTGGCAGTAGAGTCCACGTACGGTGAGTCGAGAGCAATGCGAGCACTGTGCAAGCTCCCACGAGTAAGTCGATTCTGCAATACAAACAAACATCGTATACGCATTTATTAAACGAGATATGCAATTCGAGTTGTATTCCGTATACTTATGCGCGGATGATTCATTATCAAACAATATTGCGACCGAGGGTAATGCTTTGATAGAAAGCTTTTAATTTACCTAAAATCGTCGTGTTCACGGTCGTAGGTTCGTTTGCCAACGAAAAAGATGGATACCACTGTAAGATACGTAATAAAGAGGTATGCTACTTTCAATATAAATGATGGTAAGGAAGTTTGGAAATCAGTTGGAAGATCCAGAAATTTCGTAGTGAAGACCAGTGCGTACAGAATTTGAGCTCTACTACTTAAACCTGAAAAACCAAAGGTATAACATGATGTCTATAATTTTGTTCCGGTTTGTCGGTTGTTGCGTCTCAATTTTTATGAAAAAATATACATATAATCAATTGACGCAAGATGTTTCATTTATGATTACGTAAAAGGTATAATACGTTTTATCTTGTGAATACAAATAGTGAGTATTGGTAATTCTAGTAGGTATAAATAACAGTATAATTACATAAAGTTCATTTTATTCGTATGACTAATCGCAATATTAATCTACAATTATTTTGAATTAAAATATTGCTGGAATAACGAAAACATAATTGTAAAATAACCTTTGTAAATTTGCCTTTAAGCCATTGATTACATTACAATGATACGTACATGTTAGTATCCGGACATTAATTTATTTAGATGAAAACATAGATTAGATGAGATAATTGTAACAAAAGATTACCCTAACGGTATCTAATCTCGTTGAATTCAAGGAACAATGACTTAATTACTTTTCCGAATTTTGTATCAAAACCAGATTCTTTTAGAAAACGTTTTCACGAATAAAATGATTTATCAGTTTTCTTATCATTATTTTCTGGCCAGAAAAGAAATATATAAGCTTTGAATAAAACTCGCCAACCCGTTAACCGACCGTACATTGTAATGTCAATCGATTACTCAAAATAGGTGTATGTAACAAAAATGTTATAACAAAAGTTAGTACTCACCAGTACAATCAAGTGTCGATACAATTTTCAAAAGGAGCATAACCATTGCTATCAATTGAAGAAGTACGCCAATATTCTCGAAGTGGTCCATGACTTGTCAATGTTCTTTCAGGTATTTTTGTTATCAACAAGTATTTCATAAAACCCGCACAGTAAACAAAATTTGAATTATCAAAGTTGATGCCAACGATCAAATCCGCGAAAGTAACTGACAACAATCCGTATACCCGGCAATAAACAGCGTCAATCAGACAGTTTTAAAAATGAACGTCGCAATGCGCATGCGCGTTAGATCACGTGCACCACCGCATGTTCTACAAATACAATTTTTTTTTAAGATTCGTCACTTTACCCTGATATCGTCAGCATATTTATGTTCTTAATTCTCCATTATCTGAAAAGTGTGTGGTAATAAGGTTATTCAATTATGACATACTGTAAATGTTTTTTATTAGAAAAAATAAATAAATAAATTTTGGTTAAGGGATTGTTATTTTTTAGACCTTTAGGGAAACGTAGATTTTTTCAGGGAAGTACTTATTGTCATTGAAATCGATATTGACTAGTAAGTTTCGTGGTGTATAACCGTAATGGTGTATTAGAGATTATTTAACAGAGAACAACATTTTTTATTAAAAAATTAGGTTGTACACTAAGCGAAGTAAAATATTGTAGAAATAACATGGGAATCGTATTATTATTAAAATTAATAAAACTATTATGGATTACAGTTAACGGCCAATAGCACATACAATCTTTAATTATATCACAGAGAAACGATTTTCATATTTAACGCAATGTTTTATCTCTTACAGTTTATCAATATTTTCTTAAGTAATAAATTAGCATTGCGCTAGAGAACATATTAAAAATAACACGTCTTCAAAGCTAGTTGAGCGGCATTGTACTTTCAGCCTTGATCAAGTTTATCTAAAAAAGTTTAAAAGTTAAATTGAAATGATTGAAATAAATAGTGATATATTGGAATAATGATTGTGCAGAATGAGATTTTTTATTTTGCGTTAAAAAAATAGTGAAAAGTACCTTGTCGCTATCATTGCTCGTCAGTAAAGTTGGATCTAATACAACAGTGCTGATATTTCCGCTCAAATATCCATTCTTTACCGGTAATTCATTTTCTAGTCTCGTAAAATCGGATCCTATTGTTGCGACCTGTTGCTGATTATCTTTACTAGTTGTCGGAAGCCGTGGCACGATTCTGACGAGGAAATCAACGTAGAGAATGAATTGTATGATTCCACTGGCCATTGAAAATTTGTCATAATGATTTTCCTGGTAATAGCGAAGAATCCAGTGGACGATGTAGAGACACTTGTATGTGGCTAAGGATAACATGTAGTACATGACATGTTTATGAATACAGCAAGCCTTGGACACGAACGCGAATTGTGGAACCATTGACACAGCCTCCAAATGAATACTGAACGTCCAAAAAATTTCCAAAGCCGTCATCTGGTAGTTTATGAGAAGAGCTATTACCATGCAGGGAATCAGCAGTAGCTCAATCCTGTGCGTATGACATACACAGACATGTGGTTAAAAACATATTTGAAAATGAAATATTCTATCACATCGATTACCTGAATGTGTCGTATTGTTGTTCGTAAGTTTTCTTGAAGAAGACATATATCGAGAGGAGCGTACAGTAACCAATAGAAAGATAGACTATTTTTGTTATTGTATTGTACTGCGAGATGAACGTTGTGTACAAATCCAAGTATCGCGTGGTGTACACCACAACGAGTAACAACTGAGTTTTACCGCTTAAACCTGAAAAAGAGGAAAAACGAGCGAAATTCTTTCTAGTTCAATCACTTCTTCCTGAGAACGGAAGTAATTGATAATCGATGTATCGAACACTGGTGCAGCGAGATTTGCGTATTTCGATGATTGAATTAACAAACGTGAATGTGAAAAAGAAAGTTGAAAATAAGTAAATACGAAGTAAACTGTACACATTTTTGAAAATCACGACAACAGTCTTGATTAAAACTACCTTCTGCAAATCATAAGTATTTGAAATGATTGTCAAAGCTCCCGATAAGAAACGAGTTCTGCAAAACATCGAGAGCAAACGCAATTCTAAAAACACCTGTAAGGACACACGCGTACAATGAAGGATCCAAGACGCTTGTTTACATACCGGTACAGCTCTGCGTACACCAAATTTTTAAGAGCATAGCCAGTAAGGCTAGCAGATGCAAATAATTTGCAACGTGATATATCATATCCATAGCGACGCTTGTGGACTTTTCTCGTGGATGTAGACAGAACTTATCACTAAAATGTATTGACTGCAGTCACGCAGAAATCCTCGGAATGTCAGAATGGATTCGCTACGAATGTATCAACAGTACGATCTTCAATGGCATGTATATTCGCGAGGAGCTGCGAATGTACATATGTATAAACGACAAAACGACAGACAGAGGCTGAGTATACTCGCGTGGAGCGCATGCGCTCTCCGAAACTATGTAGCGGCTTTTTCCGAACTACATTTCGCATATAGGTATATCGTATACGCGACTGTTCCGACGAGGTTGTAGTTCAAGGAAATTGCAACGCGACGCTATTCAAACGACACTGCAATTCATTTATACATTGTGTTTCTCGCGAATTCATCGCACAATCATATTTGTCGTTTATCACGAGTATCCCTAGTTATTTTTCTTTATTGTTATCTTTTGAATTTTATGAAACAGCTCAGCGGAGAAACAATAATTAGTTCTCGAAATAAAGATTAGACAACAATTCAGTAACAATACAGCGATGCAGAATTCAAGCGCGTAATTCAGTACCGCATCGTCGTGAGTCACCGAATTAATGCGCAGGATATTTATAAAACATCAAATTGTCTCAAACAATTTCATCAAATTTTATCAAAACTTCTTTCGCTTTTTTGTAGCCGGAGTGACAACATAAAAATGCGTTGCACATTCATTGACGTCGCGCGCATTTTCCGTGCAATTATCCCGTCTAAGAAATATAACATGTATTTTAAATGAAAATGGACATAGTATAATCAGGAGATGCTAGAAACAATTTTTGTAATCTCCACGTTTTTTATGCCAAAGAGATATTCTACGATTTGTCGCATTACTGAAAAATTATTCTATTTTTAGAATACACCCGTGAGTGCGGTGCTAGTTGAAATCAAAATATTTGTTCAGACTGGTTGCGTGCACGTTTATCCATGGATAAACAGTTATTTGCGTTTGAAAATAGAAAATAACATCAGTGGGAAATTTCCATTTTTGAAAAACTACACGCTTTATCTTATTTGCAGTGCTTTAATTGATCTGTTTGCTAATTCATGATTTTTTTCTTCGACTTTTCGCATGCATTGTATGTTTGTCTATAAAATCTTACTAGTTCGGTTCTTTTTGCAAGCACGAGAAACTATTTATAAAAATTGATCGTCATAATATTTACTTTAATGCTAATGTCTTTTTTCGCGACAAATGTTTCGAGTAGGCTTTGCATTGTAAGTTAAATATTAATGAACAGATTCATTTTATTTTCGTGCATAATATTTATAAACAAAGGTATTTCATTTTTGAGATCAAGTAATATGTACTGCATTTAATATTACAATAATAAGCAACATATAGTAAGAACACGAAGATGTAGTAAATCGATCGAGCTTTTATATAAAGAGTTATAAGCATTTTAAAAAACCCTTTTTTAGAATTAAAATATTTTTTACTAACATCGAGTTATTTTAGACATTATTCTCGATCCATGACTCTTAAACCAAGAGATACGTATTGATATACCTTTTTGAAAATTTAATCTTTATTCATTTCCTTTTGGCTTATTTAACATTATTGATATTTTAGAATGTCATCGCAACGCGTGGTTATGAAAATATATAGTTGATAAGAACATATACGGTTAACTGTGCAATAAAATGTTTATATCAATTATGAAACTGAAAATTAGGCATATAAACCTTCACTTGCAAAAGAAATCACGAAAATAAACTTCTTAACTGCAAAATGGTAAACTGTTAATTGGAGAGAAATGAGTGGGGGATTCTTGTAGCCCAATTATAGATATTTTTAAAGGGTATCCGCGTGATCGGATAACTTTACGAAATTCGTTTAAATCTGCTGGTTCTAACTTGAAAATTGTTTCAATTTTAGTGGCATTAGGTTATAAAAACGAAAAAACTAAAACTGTAAAAAATTAAAAAAAAGTATATTAATTTTTCACTCGAAAGATACCCATGAACCATTAAATTAGAGCAGGTGAATGTACCGAATCACGAAAAAATCGTTTATTTACATTTATGAATAATAAATTTAATATTCTAAAAGATTACCTAAATGATCGAAGTTTACATTTTAAACAAGTTATATTTCGGTTTGACACGATAAATCGTTTCGGTATAGCCTACTGGAAACATCCAATCGATAAGTCTCTTTAATGCAAACGGTAATTTCTTGCCAGTCACCGAAAGCTTGCAATTAACAATTCATTAATTCATCAATCATCTCGGTTTATTCATAGTAATATAAATGACATTTACATCTCACATTGTACTTAAACAACGATAATAAAAGAGCAATTAATAAGAACCGCATGTCGTATAATAAAGAAATACAATATTCAAACCCTGTTGATCCTCCTGCGAAAATCCAAGGAAAAAAGTTCGATTAATCCTTATCACATTTATTTATTTATTCCTCGTTTTCAACAAAGCGAACAAATACAATTCCAAAGGTGCGGCTCATCTTAGATTTCTGCCTATCTACAATATCAATGATTATACGCGAATCGCCGTCTCGTTCGCTCCTTTATTCTCTCCTTGAGCGATTGCCGCCGTAGCCTGAAAGCATTAGCCAAAATATAAAGTAAAATATAAAGCCGAAAAACAAGCCTCTTTTTATAGTGAAACATTAAAAAAATACCCCGTGGTCTCTAGAGAGTTCCGACGGCGCCAGAATGACTTCTCTCAGCTCTTCGTTTTCGAGCTTTTGAGCAATGAAGGTGCTTCTAGCGGCCTCGGCTTCCTTCGCGGCTCTTCTCTCGTCGGCCTCGAACACCTGTTGCTGATGCTGAGCCGCTTCGAGCCTATCGAGATCCTCGGCGAGCGGCACGTTCCTGAGGAAGAAGTCGCAGTAGAACATCAGCTGGACTACGCCGGCTGCCAGGCTGATTTTGTCGTAGTGCTGATTCATGTGGAATCGATAGACCACCTCGACGAGGACAAAGATCTTATGCACCGACATCACCGAAATGTAGTAGTAGACTATGCTCTCGACTCGTTTGGCTCGAGAAACCATGTAGATCTGGGGCAAAATAGCCACGGATTCCAGGTAGACGCTGAACGCCCAGGAGACTTCGATTATGTTGAAGTCGTAGTTGGCTAGTAAAGCGAGGACTACACATGGCAGGATTAGAAGTTCGATTCTGAAAGAATTCTTTATTTAGAGACACCAATCAAAGTCAAACGTGCTATAATGTTACACATATATCATCAATATACGTATAACATTTGTTCAATTTCTCGCTAAAATCTTAAAAGGAAGTTGTGCGTTATAACGTGCTTTCCAAGTAGTAGCAATATGTCACTATCAATTTGTAAACCGTACAAGTCTTACGAGTAACTCTGAAGCGTTTGTAACAATTTTTGTGTAGAATTTAGTTTGCATCATTACAACGCAACATTCTTCCATTCGATACTATTGTAATATTTGTATTGGCTTAAAGTCACAAAATCCAATGTAATTTATATTTTTTTTATTTTTTTTCCAGCGAGAAATGTAGGTTCACCAACACTCTGAGACTATAAGTAATCGGTGCTTTTCGTATTAATGTATGTTTCGGAAAATTTATATGTGACGTTGGATATAACAAAAGTCATAACTACTCGCGGAAAATAAAAACGTTCATCGCAATATCAGATAATTTGGTTGATAACTTTAACTGAACCATCATCTTACTGCAGCTATTGCTCCGAATGATAAAACCTCCGCAATATTTGACTTTAAGAATGTTTATGAACGAAAGAATTTTTTTTTTAAATTACAATTTTAACAAAGAAGAATTACGTCCCTTTTATGTCTTTAGCAAGAAATGCTTTCTAACGCCGGAAATTATTAATAATAGAGCCAAAGTTTGAAAAAAATAGCAGCTTTGACTATGTAAATTGAAAACCTGCGTAAAAAAAAATTTTCAATTAAACGCGAACAAAAAATAAAACAATTCTTAATGATTTCTGTCGAGGAATCAAATTTGAATGAAAGATTTTGAAATGAAATTTCACCGGAACGTTTTGAACGTTACTGCCTTTCGACCGGATGCAATTCAATTCGTCAGGTTTACAACATCCGGGCGCAGTTTATTTTTTTAATCGTTTATTTTGACATCCTATCACTTTTTAAATTTACCGGAATGCCAAGAATTTTCAATGTCAGCGAGATAACACGAGACGCTCATAATTATCGTCTTGTTGGACAACAACAATAATTACTCATTCACTTGTTGATTATGTAGATGAGGATTATTTTACAAGCGATATGCGATGCGGATTTTTCACTCACCGAAAATCCCACTTCCGAATAAATCAAGTATACCTATATACCGCCGACATTTATGTATACAGTATATGAAAGTTCGATCCTCGAGAAAATACTTAAAACGCGGAAACGAAAACAATGATTTCGTGTTCGCGAGCAAAGCGTCGTATCGCGTGCGTGTATATAAGCTGTTGATTATTGTAAACGCGTTTACAAAGTCGTATGCGCGTATGTACAGACGCGCGCTCGCACACACACGCGCGCGTAAAAAACCGTAAAACTTACCTGAACTTATCGTATTTGCTCTGATAAGAGTCGCTGTAGAAGAAGTATATCGATAAGACGATACAGTACGTCAAAGCCGTGAAAGATATTCTGGATAGCGAAAAGCTTATTGGACAGGTATAATAAGTGGTCACTATGTCTAGATACCTTCCGGCGAATATAATGGCGTAGAGTACCTGAGTTTTCCCACTGATACCTGTGAACCGTCGTATACATATATAAAACAATATTGCAAATGCAATACGCAACTGCGCACGAATAAATTCCCCAAGGTTTATCCAGCTTTGAATCGCGCTTATCTCGAATTCCGCTAATTTTGCTCGCGTAGAGTCACACCGCACTATATTTCCATTTCGATGTAAAGGACAAAAGAGTGAAAAAAGAGTGAACAAAAAGTGAACAAAAAGTGGAAAAAAGTGGGGGAAAAAAAAAAGCAAACAGAAAGAAAAAAGACAAAGCGAACTGCGTCGCTCGTATTTTATATTATGCGCGAGTAATATACCAGTGCAGTTCCTCGTCCAGAGAATCTTCGCCAGGAGCATGAACTCAGCGCCGACGAGTGCGCAGAGTCCGAAGAGCCCAAACAAAGCCATCATGTCTCGCGGATTCTCTTCGCTTATGTAAATGTACATGTGTATTAACCTGTTGGAGAAAAATGAAATATATCGGTCTGCACCTGCCCGAGGTTGGTTATACACTGTCGGGAAATATATACTCACTGTATATAACGCTCTCCCGGCGCGATCACGCGGCATTTCCTTGTCGCGCGCACTCGTGAACAGCTGTGCTATATACGTATCGGTGTTACCGGCCGAACCGCGAGTTACGGATATATACCCGATACGACTGTTCCGTATACCCCCATTTGTCTCTCTCTCTCTCTCTCTCTCTCTCTCTCTCTCTCCCTCTCCCTCTCTCCCTCTTATGCTTATACGTGTATTACCGAGGATCAAGAGGTGGACGACACCGGCTATTTCGACAGGTGTGGCAAAAAACGTGTCACGAAAATTCGTAAGCGTCTGCTTTGAAATCCGAGTGCGATACTTCCTTTTTCCAATATTCTACTTTTTTTTCAACCTTGTCGTACCCGCGAGTATTTATAAGCTAATGAGAAGTCCAATCGAAAACATTCATACTCTTAGTGCATTATTACATTTAAAAATACGCGCGCTTTGAAAGTAAAATTTAAAAAATAGATTTGTTGTAACTTTCACTTTTATTTTAGTGTGTATAAAGTGTAGCAAGTTTTTACGATCTCATTATTCAGCTAATAATAATTTAGCAGTCAACGGTTTTGGCTTTCTCTCAACGAGTGTTGCGTGACTTGTTTCAATTAATAAATAAGTTCTGATGTGTCGTACGCGTTGACAGAATTCGATAGAGAAAAATCTATTCTAATTTTATGTTTGCGTCTGTGCGACAGAGGTCGTGAAATAAGACACGAGACAGCTATATTACGAAAAAATATTTTTCAATTTATTACAAATTGTTATAGATTTATATAAATGTATTTTACATAATGCGGAGTGAAGGTAAATAAAATTATATTCAGTCACATGGGATCGTTTACGCAGCAAACCTTAAAAAGCTATACCAATCACACTTTATAATAAAATCAACAATATATTATAATTTAACGCAACATGATTTTTGGTAAGTATAAGTCACACAACAAATTTCAGAATAGTAAAATAAATAATTTACTATTTAAATTTTAAAAAAATGCAACTAAGCCAGTAAACTTTAAAATCTTTATAACAAAATCAATATATATCTCAATAGCTCTACTTATAAATAAAATCATGATTAATGTACTAGAGTTTAACATTCCAAAAATAGCTTGATCATCAATGTATCCATTTCATAGAGTGTGAAGTAGACTTAAGCGGTACAAACAAAAATAAATATCACGCTCCTAAACCAACACCAACAATGCAAATATTCCTTTTCCTTAAAAATTAGCAAGAAAATGTTTAGTTTTGCTAAAAAAAACACCTATACCATTTGCACTTTGAGCTTCCCTTAAATTTTTGTACTTGTTTAAAGATGTTCTTGTTCTTTTAATATGATAATAATTAATTTCTTCTATAAATTGTCTCGGCTTCTCCATCTTTATTTTTTATTTCATTATTTTCATCTTCTCCGTAACCAGTGTTTAAAGGCATGCCCATGAACGTTGGCCCTTTATTGGATATAGAACGCCTGGCTTTCATCGTCACTTCTTGCGGCTTTTCTTTTACAAGTTCGTTATACTTGAAAATCCCTTCTCCTGGCATAACCACTCCCAATTGTGGGATTCTAAACAACCAGTAATAACTAACATACCATGTCAGTATAGCTGCTACTCCTCCCAAGAATTTTTCTATTATAATATGATAATATAAGATTGTTGCTACCAACATGACATCCCAAATAATTTGTTGAATCGTCATTGCAATGAACAGGCCACGAAGGTATGGAGTTAAAGCTTTATGTGCTTTTTTTAAGAAATCCAAATCTTTATCAGATAAGCTGCGTAAATAACCTTTTACCGCCTCATTCGATGTCTTTCTATTATACTCTTCATTCATTATAAGGTCCTTAATACCTTCCCATCCAAGCAAGGAATGTCCTTCTTCTGAAAGAATTAAGCTGGAGTATATGATAATAAAAGCATGTCCTGAAATATCAAGACTGCTCCAAAATAATCCAGCCTGAATACACTTTGATTTGGTTTGTAAAGCACGACTTTTGGTATTTAAGCAACGACCATAGTTTGTTTCCACGTAATGAAAAATATTCATCCATACCATCCATGCTGCAGTGGCAAATGCTAATCGTGCAAGGTGCCTTAGGAGGACAGATCTTCTTCCGCATCCTATAGTGTGAGCTGTCAGAACAATCCAAGATCCAGCAGTGGTCAAGAGCCAACCCCATGCCCACTTTATGAAAAATTGATTTAAGATATTATTCGACCTAGAAAAATAAGTTTTAGGTATAGGCAACACATCGGCAAAAATAGAGCCAACAAAAATTGCTGCAAAATAAATGACAGCCTTCAGTCTTGGGTCATAGAGCAAGGACTTCTTGCATACGTGCACTATCATTGTTGTGAGCACTAAACTAACTGAACTTGGAGGGGCTATGGGTCTAGTTCCACCTCTGTCCTCTTGCATAGAATTTGGTCGAAAGTTCAGATTTGTACTTCGATATGTTGATCCAAAGACGTTACTTTTATTACTGTTGAGATTTGCAGATGCACTTATTGGCTTTCGTTTCGACATTATTATATACTGCGAGACTACTGACTAAAACCTAACCTTCTTCCACAGCTACTTCGAATTTCAAAAAAGACGAACAACAATTATAAAAATTTGAATCTCTCACTGTTCCGTACAACTTTGCGCATTACTGTCAACACTTATATTAGGTCTTCCATATATGAAAGCAGGTTATGTGTGTCCCATACTTTTTTATCTGTGAAGGTGAAGCATAAGCTCCCGTATACTTTCTCTATAGTCTGTACTATCCATTTTCGTTTCGTAAATTAGAATTAGAAATTGGAATCACCGTAAGACAGCCAGAATTCCTGAGTCACTAAAGGAAAAAACTTAACATATAGTCAAGTCTTTTCGTTTAGGAGAAAGTGACGTAACACATGTCAAGTTTGATTTGTGTCAGAGTCATAATTTCAAATTTATAGTCTTAAAATGAAGTGGATATTGTACCAAATATTGAAATATTCTCTTTATTTTTATATTTCTTCTACTTTTAAATGAAAAAAATCTTTTTTAATTACATAGGGCTTAACGACGAACAAATTTTTTTTATTCATTTCAGAAATTTAAATTTTACGTTTTAATGGAAGATATACCGTGTGCCCAATCACATCGCGTCAACAACAATGGCGTCAACCAATCAGAACATTGGCTGAGATACATAATATACGCGCACATTCTACTGTTTGGAAAAGTGGAAACATTTATTAGTTTGAGCTGGGAGATGTATACAGATTCTGTATTACAGATGGTTAGGCACCGGATAAGTCAGCGCGCGCTTTTTCTATATATCTGATGCATAGTGTTTCAGAATGTTGTTTGTCATTATTTATATGAATTAATAAAGTGCGAATATGGTATGAAGTTAGAAGTGACTATAACATTTATATCAGACTAGTTTAAGCATTTCTACGTGAATATGTGTTGACCATTTCAATATTTTCGTTACACTTTTTAACCTCTTATTTTACTTAAAATTGATTTTAGTGCGGTTTATCAATATTATATTGTTTAATAATATGTTTAATTTAAAATAATTAATATTTTAATAGAACATAGTTTATTTGTTAAATTTGATTAATTTTTTCAGTTTCGTTCTCAAGCTCCAAGTAGAGTAGGCAAAAGGCCTTTACTTGGAGAGGTCAATACTCAATTGACACAAAAGCCAAGACTAGAAATTGTTGACGATAAAAAATCAAACAAAGAAAATAAACGTCGTAGAACTGAAAAGACTATAGAGATATCTGATCGCAAGCTACCGGCTCTGACAACAAATGACATTTCTGCTGTACAAGAAGTTATTTCGGAGCATGTAAGTCAAAAGACTATTTTGATCAATTTTTTAGAAATAAAAATATTGATTTTCATATGGAATTACAGGAAGCTCGAGTAAGGAAAGCCCTTTGTAAACCATTTAAAATTCCTATACCTGGCTATGAATGTTCTGGTCGTACCCTTGGCTTTCGTTTTGCTGGTCCACGAAGAGCCCTTCACGATCCTGACGAAGCAAATGCTCTTGTTGTTTATGCACCTCCAGAAATGTCAGAACATGAAAGTTTAAAAGTGGATGAGTAAGCTTTTGTTAACATAAATATCTGTTTATTTTTAAGTATCTGTTAAAATACTATACTTACTCTAAATACTTGAATTTCAGAACCAAAAAATTAGTACATGTAGTTGTCGATCCACTCTTATGTAACATACTGAGACCTCACCAAAGAGAAGGTGTTAAATTCATGTACGAATGTGTAACTGGTAAAAGGATAGACGATGCCTATGGCTGTATTATGGCAGATGAAATGGGACTTGGTAAAACTCTGCAATGTATAACTCTTTTATGGACTCTGTTAAAACAAGGTCCTGAAGGTAAACCATCAATTGAAAAGGCCATAATTGTAGCTCCTAGTTCACTGGTAAAAAATTGGTACAATGAAATTTTTAAATGGTTGCAAAATCGTGTAAAACCTTTGGCTATTGATGGTGGTAGTAAAGCAGACATAGATGCTAAATTAACAGGATTTATGAAAACTTATGGTCGTAGATGTGCTAATCCAATACTGATAATAAGTTATGAAACCTTTAGATTACATTCTTATGTATTACATCAAGATGAAGTAGGATTGGTTTTATGTGATGAAGGTCACAGATTAAAAAATTCTGAAAATCAAACATATCAAGCTTTAATGGGGCTGAAAGCCAAAAGAAGAGTATTGTTAAGTGGAACTCCTATTCAGAATGATTTACTAGAATACTTTTCTTTAATTCACTTTGTTAACTCCGGACTCCTTGGAACAGCTGCGGTAATAGATTTTTGCAATATACAATTTTATATATGAAAATATTATTAAAAATTGCATATTAAACTATAAAGTATTTTTCTACCTTCAGGAGTTTAGGAAAAAATTCGAGAATCCTATCTTACGCGGACAAGATGCTGGAGCAACTGATAAAGAGCGACAAATAGCTCAGGAAAGACTGACGGAACTAGTTACAGTTGTAAATAGATGCCTTATTAGGCGTACTAGTGCCTTATTATCTAAGTACCTGCCGTTAAAACACGAATTAGTGGTTTGCATTAAAATGACGCCACTCCAGACTCAACTCTATAAAAACTTTATTAAAAGTGACAGTATTAAAAAATCAATGCAAGGTAAGTAAAATTATAGAAGTTTATAAAATAATTGTTATTAGTTAATATGTAAAAATGAATAAATTATTATGATTACTTGTAGACGATGGTACTTCTAAAAAGGGAAGTCTATCTGCACTATCTGCTATTACACTTCTTAAAAAATTGTGCAATCATCCTGATCTAGTATATGAGAAGATTAAAGAAAACACAGATGGTTTTGAAGGAGCTGCCCAAATGCTTCCTGCTAATTATAGTATTAAGTAAGCATTATTTTTAATTTTTTTAAAAGTACTATAACCTTGTTTGTATATATTTCATTAATGTAATTTTGTCATTTTCAGAGAAGTAATGCCTGAATTATCTGGAAAATTAATGGTCCTTGACTGTCTTTTGGCTTTCATCAAGTCCACCACCACCGATAAAATTGTATTAGTTTCGAATTACACTCAAACTCTGGATTTATTCGAAAGGCTCAGCGCTAAACGAAAGTATAAGTATGTTAGACTTGATGGAACAATGAGCATTAAAAAAAGAGCAAAAGTCGTGGATAATTTCAACAACCCTGATAGTGGTGACTTTATATTTATGCTGAGTTCTAAGGCTGGTGGATGTGGATTGAATCTTGTCGGTGCTAATCGACTTGTAATGTTTGATCCTGATTGGAATCCAGCTAACGATGATCAAGCCATGGCTAGAGTTTGGAGAGATGGCCAGAAAAAGCCATGTTTCGTATATCGGTTTTTGTGTGTAAGTATTTTTTTTCTGTAAATTTGTTGACCTTCCATTTATAAAAATTCTAATTCGGTATACTATTTTGAATTACTAGACCGGTACAATAGAAGAAAAAATTTTCCAAAGACAAGCTCACAAAAAAGCTTTGAGTTCAACGGTAGTAGATCAAGATGAAGATGTAGCAAGACATTTCACACAAAACGATTTACGTGATCTGTTTAGTTTGGAAGAATCAACTGTGTCAGATACGCATTCCAAGTAAATTTCACTTATTAAATAATGATTTATTATCAAGGACATAGTTATCGATTTCTTAAGATAACTTATGAAAAATGAATTTTCAATTTCAGATTCAAGTGCAGACGTTGCATCAATGGCATCGAAGTTAAAGGTCCACCAGAAAATTCCGATTGTACTTCAGATTTATCCGATTGGAGACATTCACAAAATCCTAAGCATTTACCCGACATTCCCCTTCGACAATGTTGGTCTAGTGGAATTTCGTTTGTGTTTCATCATCGTTCGCATGAACAAGTAAAATCGTAATTCGCCAAAAATTAATTCGCACATTAAACTAAAGGCTCTGTGATCAATTTATTGTTAATAAGATTATTTAGATAAATAATTTTATAAGATGTAGAAATTACTTTATTAATTTTATATAAATATAAATATAAATGTAGCATAGCCGTGCAGAGAAAGTCAGTACGTATGTAAGAAATCAATGTATAATACGCCTATAATAATCTACGGAAAAGTTTTTTTAAGTTTGTTATGAAAATTAAAATTCTATGTCGAATTTGTAAAATAGCGAAAATTTGTTTACTTCTAAATCAACGCATTGTTCTGTGAATCAATTTTATGCGTTAATAAAAATGAAAATTACAACTTGACTATATTTCAAATGAGTTTTGTAACTTTCTACGCGAACACTAGCTTCCAACGTAACTTGGAGTATAAAAGTCAACGAGTCTAGAAAAGATTCCTTTCTAAAAAAGATATCATCGATAACCAGGTCAGCAAACTCGAAAGAGCATCGAACTTTGGCTGCGCTTCAACTTACATATTCCCATCGGTTGGTCATCGATTTTCTATGAAAATATTGTACTTAAAAAAATAAAACGACGATTTGCGTATCCTCAAGCGCAATTTCTTTACCTCGTGTTGAGCGATGTCGAGCGATAGAGATAGAAAGAGGGAGGGAGTGGGAGAGAGAGAGAGAGCAATGTGTGTTCTATCCACAGGTACTCTCGCCATTCAACAAGCATATATATATATATATATATATATATATATATACAGGTTCATGAGGTACTACGACTGCATATAGTTATAACGGGAGTAACGAGGACAGTGTCGACCTCCTCTGAAAAGTAAGAGACGGACAATGACGAAAGCGCGCGCGCGCACGCCAATTTCGAAGGAATTTTGCGCGCGCGCTCTCAGAGAGGTGTGGGTAGCCCAACACGAAAGAGAGGCAAATGACGGTTTTCCACTTCGGTCTTAAATCTACGATCGAGAAACCTGATCGAGTTCGTTTAAAAGCATAGTGATGACGTAATTTTCCTATTCGGATTTTCGACTATCTAAAACCCGTACATCGCGTTCTGGAATATTTCATTATGAATCATGTGACTTTTTGTATTAGCAACATTATTGTGACGTTGTGGCTCGATAGGAGGCGTTGCGCCGACTAATAAGATTAGATTCACTTGTTCACACATTGAATAATTCGTTAATGCATTGGTACTATTTTTCTCTTACGGAGACCTCGTTGGGTAACGATCGAAACGCGAATACAAAAAGTCACATTGGCTAAAGAGAAAATCGGAATTATCGAAGCGTCACTCCAAAAGGCATCGTAGTAGAGCATCATCATTTTCATCAAAGAGGTAAGCGTAAACGCAGCATAACGAGAGAAAGAAACAGATATAGCTATATATGTGTACGTGTAGAAACGCAGGCACTGCCAGGCCTGCCAGAGGGCAGAGGCAGTCAGCGAGTCAGCAGAATCTATATGTATATACATAAGTATAGTATATATATATATAGGTATAGGTATTATATGTACATGTAGATATAGGTAAGAAAGAGGGGTGGGGTGGGGTTGCAGGAAGAGAGAAAGAGAAGCGAAAAGATCAACGAGTGAGAAAGGAACAAGGGAAGTGCGCACGGACGTCACATGGTTCGAGCTAGCGGTGCACCGATTGGTCGAACCCCCACCAGCTCCTTCCCGTTTAACTCGACGAGTGCGAGTGAGACGGAAAGCTTAGTGAATGCCGTTCCGGGGCTGAGGCACGACCTGGCAGGCCGAGGCTTGAACGTCCGCTCCTCAGAATAGTTCCAGATGTGGCCATGTTTAGTTTAAAACGCTCAAGTTCTCGCTCGACTCATCATCGGCACTCATAAGCATAGAGACGCATACACACACACAAACGACCGCGGGAGAGATAGAGAGAGGCATTTTACATAACTCGACGCCGAAATTCTCGAGACGCATATTTCGCAGCTCGGCTAAGAATTTTTGTCGGTTGCGAGAGTCCTGCAGCAGCTGTCTCGTTGTTGTTGTATACTGTTGTTTGTTGACCTGTTTTGTTGTTTGCCGCCGCCTCTCGGAGACACGGACCTACGCAGAATATTGTAATAACCGATGTCTGCTCTTCATGCCTATTCAATTAATTTGTTTTTCTAATTTGTTTTTCCATTTTATTCTATATCTCTATCATATTTCTGTCGCTCCTGTAACGAGTATTTTCGGGACACGGAATCTTCGCGTCTATTCTCTCTTGGAAAGAAAAGATCTCGCGTCGCGGGCTCTCGATTTCTCTCTTTTTCTCTTTTTCTCTTTTTCTCTTTTTCTCTACAGCGGACTCGCGCGCGCGCGGCTATTTCCGCTTTTTTCTCTCTCGCTCTCGGCAAACACAGAAAACGCTATCGCACGAAGACGACGGGTCGTCGAGCGCGTTGCGCGACATCTTGGTTTTTCGATTCGCGTGCCGAGGAGGATTATTGGCTCGTTCGAGATTCTCTCTTGGTATACTCATTTTCCTCGTGGCCGAGTCTAGAAGTCAGAGCAGCAAACTTCTCTCCATGTCTCTTTGAAAACGTCTCTTGCAATACGTCTCTCTGTCTGACACTCTCATCTGCTGAAGAAGTTTTATTTAGCCGTAATTACGGCTCTTTTCGGCTTGTGGAAGAGAAAAAAAAAGCATACGGTACGACGCAATTATACAGAAAAATTCGTGTCTCTCCCGTCCGCCATGTTTTCTCGGGGGTGGGAGAGAGAGAAAGAGAGGCAACTACGAACAGTACGGACACCAGAGCGTAGCGCATCTATGCATGTGTACGATCGTATGCGTATATACACGTCGTTGAGCGTACGCGCCGATCCTATACACGTATAAGCGCGCGCGCGCAGCTGATGTTTCCGATGCCTTGTTGGTGATCTCATATTTCATATAACTGTACGTTCTTCCTTCGACTTGTGTGTCGCAGCTGCGCGCGCAATAACTCCGGCGTGAGCGATCTCTTCGAGATTTGCTTTCGACTAGAATTTTTCATTTCCGAGGCCTTCGTCGTTCGTCCATCGATTTTTCAACTGACGAATCATTCCTTCGTCGGTCGAAACCTCGGAAATTTCGCTCAGGTGAAGTGCGTTCTCTCTCTCCAGTACATCTACATTTTACATACATACGTATGTACAACGTATATCGATTTCTCTCGAAGTCAGTATTGCTGTTGTCATATAGTAATATGCATATAGATATGTACTCCAGAGGGACACTGCACTGCTTGGGCACGCGTCGTTGAGGAAACCACTGTAGCCATACGCGTGCGCATCCGTTTGTATGCATATTTAGTTGAGAGAGAGAGAGAGAGAGAGAGAGAGAGAGAAGAGAGAGGGAGACGAAGATGCCACTACTGCTTTTGACTTTCTCGGCTACAGAAGAAAATGTCGGAGAGTCCCTGTGAGGTCATGAGGAATCACTACCGATCGATATAACAGGTTATGATCGCGATCTTCGTCGCGCATTTGTTTTTCGTTTTTTGTCCTCGATCGTGCATAAATCCCGTTGACAAAATGCCCTCCGAGTAATTTTGCCGACGTATGCACATTGCAAATTAGAGACAGAACTTTTATGCGCCCTGCCAACGAGAAAGAGAGAGAGAGAGAGAGAGAGAAAGACATCGTTAACGAAGTATATATATACACAAAAAACTATATATCTCTATATGTATGCACTGCGCATATAGGAGCCGAACCGTGTGAGTGAATTATGTAAAATGACAGCTGTAAGCAAAGATGTTTTTTGAAAGACCTGCGCCTGCTCTGGAAAAAGGGATTGAAATTGAGAGTAAGAGAGAATTACTCATGCTAAGGGCAGAAAATGACACGGCGAATGTGTAGCATGTTTAATGCATCCAATGTAAAATACCATAGTGTTGCGCTGAGTTAGCACACGATAGGTCAAGTATACTCTCATGCAAAGTAGGTATATACAGTCTCACACATACACAAACACACGTACGTATACACACGCTACGGACACCCGTCATCATTATCATTCTCTCTTTACGCCTATATATATATATATACATATTTTTATACAGAGGGTTGTCAATTCGACGAAACTCTTTGCGCGAAGTATTATGCATATATATTTTTCTATTTTTATCCTAAACTCTAATACCCGATTATCTAATGACCTCTCAGTGACCTTATCCTATATAATTTTTTTACATTTCCATTCATATATATATACACACATAGACACGTCTCTTCGTCTTTCCTCTTTTCTACACAATCTTGTCCCTGTGAAGTTTCGATCGAAAAATCGATCTTGCCGAGATTGGCACGCAGCTCTGAAAACTTTTCCTCGCCTCGCGTCCAAAATAAGTACACGAAGATACGACGCAACATTTATCGAGTTCTCGAAGTGAAAACGCTGCTGCTGCTGCTGCTGCTACTGCTACTTCTACCGCTGCTGTTATAAGTGTTATACCTATAGTCGAGTCACGCTCGCTTCCTTGATCATTGAATTTCATTTTCTTTCTTGGTTGTGTGCCCGGTAAAGAGCAGAGCAGAGCAGAGAGTTTTTACTCCGATAATTTTTTACACATTATCACACAAACACACGGTTATCCGTAGATCGAGAAGTCTTGTTGGTTTTTCATTTCGTTGACCGACGCTTATTCGAGTCGATGTTTGCTCCGAAATTCAACGACTTGTTCGCTCTAAAGTTCTTTTATTATTATTATTTTGTTAATTTGCATACTTATGTAAAAGTTCATTGTATTGAAAAAAGTCGACATGATTTCTCGATCGCCGCTTGATAAAAGAACAAGCCTCTTTGAAAATAATACAATAATAAGCATTACGTTAAATTTATCGCGTTTCGGCTTTCGCAGGAGGAAATCGACTCACGTTACACGGCGACAACTATTTTCCATTTTCTTTCCTTTTTTTTTTATTATCGAGGTCGGTCGACTCGGCTTCCGGAGTATTTGCACGCGCTAAAAAAAGGAAACTTCGTAATCGCTTTCGGATTCCCTCGAGTGAAAAATTCCTCATTCCCGAGCTTATCTCCGTCAATGTTCATTCCCGTGAGAGAGAAAAAAAATTGATCCACGATAAGCTCGCGATAAAAGTTGCATTATATTTAAACGCGACACGTTTTCAGTAACATGCGAGTATACAAAGTCGTAGCCTCGTAATCGTAGCGTGTTTATACCAACCCCCGAAATATCTCTCACGAACTCGGGTTACATTGAAAATAGCCAAAAATTCATACGAGTTCACTCGCGTTCGTTGCTTATTATGTGTTACTAGATCGAAACACGCGGTACAATGTTTTCCTCAGTCGTGCCAATTTCATCGTACAAGGTTTGCGCGTAATTACATAATAAACACTGAGAATTCGCATACGACTACTGAATTATTTGAAATAGTGTTTTCCTCGTAATAGACATGTATATACCATGCTATAATCACCGATAAATATTTTTCTTCCGAGGCTTGATAAGCTTGGAATGATTAGTCATATATATCTATATATATATCTATATATATATATATATAGATAGATATAGACGAATTTATTTATTCAGTATACACTTATGCCCTGTTGTGCGTGATACACTACATATCAATAACACGTACTGAAGAAAAAAGGCGTGCATTATAGACGAGTGAGACACAGTTGGCATTGACATTTATAGCCTGACAACAGTGTATTTGGTTGTAGATGCGAATAATACATATCGCCGTGTCTTTGAGCACACGTAGGAGCATTTCTCTGCTACAGCTGTCTTTTTGCGAGAAGTTATTGATTTTTATTCGAGTGTCAAAAGCCAAGAGAGAATACGCGCGATCGAAATCTATAAATAATATATGTGTATATACGTTGAATGAACAGAGCTCGGGAAAAATGATCGATTTTTCGAGCCTAGTTTTTCCAGCCTAAGCGATGATATTTACACTGGATTTTTTTTCTCTTTTGTTAAACAGGAGCAGGAGAGTGAAAGAGCAAATAAAACGAGCAATTGTCGTTAGCGAGATGTCGTCATCGAGAGAAGCAGTCAAGATATCGAGGCGAACGGGCCTTGTAACAGCTACGGCCCAGACGTAGACCCGATCACTTTTATCTTTCGTGTCCATATACACGTTTTATACGATACACCTGTGTCTATGCGTATACGTATAGCTAGGCACATATATACATATAGACGACCCCACAGGCAAAGTGAATACAAGACGTTGTGGATCGATCTTGGCCTTTGCCCTTTTTAGCTCTGCAGCGGCGGGTCTTTTAAGAGCAGTCCTTTTTTATCTCAGACAGATAGATCGAAAGAAGGGAGTCGCACGATAGAACCTTCGTTATGGCTCTCGAAAGTATTTCCGCGGCTGAGACCGTTATCCAGAGGTTTGATTACGATTCATTTATTTATTCATTTTATGCGCATTTTTACCAGAAAGAGAAGCATCATTTTGCACAGAATTTAACGATACATACACAAGCATATGGATGATCCCGCGCGACGCGAATATTTCTCTGTCGCTCTGGCGTGTGAGCTCGTTGTCTTCGGACATCGATGATTATGCTCGGCTGAAATGGCCTCTACTGTATGCATAAACGTGTGCATAAACGTATGCGTGATTGACGCGTTTTTTTTACAGGCTGCACTGCTGTATACACGTGACCGAGCACGCAGTATTAGTCGATGATTTAACAAGTAGAATGAATGGCTTATTCAGATTTTCCGACAATATTGCAAACAGCTACGTTGTTTATTTCACAATTATATTGTCATCTTTACGAAACGCGTTGGTTAATTGATTTTACCGCTTATCAACTCACGTACCGATAATTATGTCCATAGTCAAATACATATATAAGTACGTGGAGTATACGTGCACATATTTACACATGTTAGTTCAATTGCATGTTACAATCTAAAGACATAAAGTATTGTGCGTATTATCGCGACCCTCGTATATATACCTTTCGCGCGCATATATTACTTTGCTAATATTATGTTTACACAAACTTTCCTTCGTACAAGCTCTCGTTTCTTTCGAATTGCTGCCTGTACAGCTTCAACTTCAGGATTTGCTATTTTAAGAAATTTTCTATTTTTCAAATGTACACGAGTCAGTCAGCGAAAATCGCTGGGGACTATTACGTTTGTCATTTTTTATTTTGACAAATAGCAGACTAATGAAACGATTTTTCAGCATTACGCCGAGTTGGTAAATAAAAAAAGTATCTCGTAATTTTGAAGCGTTCCGCGCAGTCGTTATGCCCATGACTCGTAAAATGAATGCATTAACGTTAACTTTTTTCATTAAAAATTTTATCGCATTAACGATGAGCCTTGTACTTGATAAGCCCGTATAAACTTTTTTACCAATTCTTTGTATTTAATTGCATATTTTAATTGCAATGACTTGTACATTTGAGCACTCGACGCCCAGGTTCGAGATAGATATATTTATTTACTTCTAAGATTTTCAGTGAATTGGATGTAAAGGCTGTTGATGATAACGATGAAAATGACGATGACAACTTAAGTGTATAATTATGCTAAAAGTGATAATGATGACATTGATGATAATTATGATGATGGCAGTATGACCGTTTCAATAATGAAACCAAATTATTAATGTATTTAATGACCTTCCAAAGACTCTGACAGCACCCATTGATGAATTTTTCGTAATGTTTGAAAGCGACAATTATATAAAATGATCTACGCAAATGTATAGAGTCTATGAACCGTCTAAGCAGAAAAAGAGAATTTTAAAAAATAGATAGAATGACATTCAGTACATCCGTACAATTTAGCGATAAATAGAAACATTCAAATTAGCGTTCAACTAATATATATAGTCAAGTTTCAATATTGCCCATACAGGATCAATAATTTTATCTACTCTACGTGACGTATGTTCCGTGATTTATCGCCTCCTTTTGCAATTACTAATTTCACCTACTCAATATATAAAGAGGAATAGTCATTTGCAAACATTATCATTTTTGCAAATTAAGTCTTCTAATTGCAATGGCTATTTTATTATTTTATGCAGTCGATACTTTTGAAAATAGAAAAACACTATTTTATAAAAGCTTAAACAAGTTTAAAGCACAATATTACTGGTTATTTATGTCTAAAATTTACTCTTTACAGTAATTTGTTTTGACCAAATTAAAATTTCCATAAAACAAGCGTCTAATGATGTAGCTGTACTTTGAGAGGCTTTTTGATGCACACATATATATCAATTTAATGAATCAGATAATCATGAATTATTTAATTAATTATCGTAACATTTATATTAATTAACATACAGTATTCGACATTATAATATTTACTTAATGTAGTTTCTTTTTCTTCAAATGCGTATATTATCAGTTGCCTAAACGTTACCTAACTTTAAGAATTATTTTCAGCAATGATGATAATGATTTGGAAGATGGAGAAATTCCTTCAGATGAAGATGATGAACCAATGCCAGTTGTTGAACCTGTCAAACCAGCACCGGAACCACCTGCTCCTACGGTAGCAAAGACTGAATCTCCGAAGCATAAAAGCTTTGACAATAAGTTTGGAAAAAACAAAAAAGCTGGAAGTGCCGATAAGCTGAATAGACAAAAAGGTGCGACTAGTGATGATTGGGCTGGTGATGTTGAAAAAGCTATTAGAGCAGCTTTGGATGAAGACAAGTCAAAAAATCATGAAAACAAATCCAGGAGTAGAAGTAATAAAAATAAAAACAGGAAGAGGAATCGAGAAGAAAAAGAAGATGAGAGGAATAAAGATCAAAAGGTATCTATAGTTATCAGTGCTTAAGTTATACCAATAATGACTTACTAATATACTCTTTACTTTGCAGAAAAAGAAATTAAGCGATGATGAGAATGCTAATGAAGATGATGATGAAATGTTATTTGTAAGAGGTGCTTCTCCAAGTAGAAAGGGTTCCCATGAAAATAGCTCTCCCAGACGTGGTGATCATGACAACTATCATAGTGGTTCAGACTATGATGATAGATCTATCTCTAATCGACACAGAGATGATAATAAAAGAGGTGGAGCAAGATGTAATTATTACTTTTATTTCTTTTTAATTTTAGCTCATTTTTATTTTCTTGCAAATTTTAAAGTTGTGCTTATGACTCTCATGTAGTATCATCTATGTTTCTTATTTTTGTATTTGAATGAAAATTCAGTTGCCAGTGCATGAGAATCAATGAATGCGTTGGATGCTTTATTCCTGATCAAAAAATTTTATAGTAGTGATAAACAATTTGAAAGTAAAAAAAATTTGATACTCTTTCACTGATTTACAGCACATTAGTGTACAAACTATTTCTGTTTGATGTAATTAAAAGTTGTATAACGATTATCAAATTAAAATAATGTCTGGTCACAATACTATTTTTTTCATTAAATTAATATTGGTGTTTATCATTACTAATTAAATGAAAGAAAGATGTAATGACACTATCTGTTAGTTTTCTCTTAAATGTTGAAATTAATATTTTTCGATAACTTGGCTTTGGACTGTTGCTGTACTTATCTTTTCTTTTGCTTTTAAATTGTCTATCGTTTTCAATATGCGAAAGGAAATTTTTTGAACTCAGGGACAAAGCAACAACGTGAACTTCAACGTCAACAAGACCGTAATAATAAAGTCTCCCTCGTAGCTAATCGAAGAGGTGGTGCTAAGAATGAACGGGGTGGTAAAAACAAAAATCGAGCACAACTGCGCAATGATAGAAACGGCCGACGCCAAGCAATGGATCACAATCAGGACCCGGATGCGATATGTGTATATTATATGCAAGGCAAGTGCCATCGAGGCGACGACTGTCCTTTCTCTCACAATGCTCTTCCCCCAAGGAAAATGGAGCTTTGCAAGTTTTATCTGATGGACTGCTGTGCTAAGCGGGACAAGTGTCTGTATATGCATCATGACTTCCCCTGCAAGTTCTTTCATACAGGTCTAAAATGTCAGGCCGGAGAGAATTGCAAGTTCTCTCATCAACCTATGAGCGAGCAGGTTTGTATACTGTTTCGGGTATTCTAAATATCAGTGAATATGTATAAATAATACTAAATTTTTATTTCTTTTAGGTGAAAAATATTTTATTGAAACATTTAGAGACTGCTCCAAAGGAGATACTCGGAAACTTTCCTCGATTAAGTAGAGAGGGTGCCATGTATCTCATATCGAATACTGAGAAAAATCTGGCTCAAGGCCAAGATTCAAATCCGAAGATTCCAAGTTTGTTCGAGCTAAAGGTTCAGACACCGAATGATAATATACACAACGATTCTGGAAAAGATGATGGTAGTTAAAAAGACTCGTATATTATAAAATAACATTTTACGGATAATAACTAATAACTCTAAACTTCTTTTTAGACGAGCATTCGCATCGAGACAGACACGGATCTTCGTATAAGGAAAGGAAGTCTACATCGGGTAAGAAGTCACGTTGGGGACCTGATGAGGATCGTGTTCCTTATGATATGGTTGTACAGTCGGCAACACAACTAGGTCTACTCGCTAACAATCAACAGCAGGATAAGCCAGTCGCAAACTTCTACACGGAAGGTGGTCCCAATGATACGAAAAAAGACAAAGAAAAGGAGAAAGAAGAGTCGAACAAGTCTAAGGGAACGCTCCCTACTGGTGTAATTAACAAGGATATTGATTTAAGACAATTAATAAGATCTGCGAAAAAGCCTCAAGTTGTCAGTCTCGCTGATGAGGTAGCTAGTTTAACAAAGTCTAAGTTAGACGAAGAAAGCGACCGTGACGAAGAAACGGACCTTGTCATCGAAATGCCGACTGACGATGAGGAGAAGGATAAGAATGCGAGTAAAGTAAAAGGTATGTTCACACTTTTTGTGCATTGAATTTCATAATTGGTAAAAATAGTTTTGCATAATGAATGAAAATTGTTTCTTTAGACATAAAAGAAACAGCAAGTCTGACTGCAGAAAGGCCGAAGGATTCACCAGTCTCTACGAGTCAGGAAATTCCGTCCAACCTTCCAAAGAAGACCCAAGAGTTGTACATGCGCATACAGCAGCAACAAAGAGAGGCGCAAGACAGCTTTAAAAATCTGGAAAACACCGAGGATCACGAGGTCAGTCAAGACGACTGGTACTCTGATGAAGATAACGACGATGACGATGACGACGATGACGACGATCAGTTAACTATTGTATTGAAAGATATTCAAAAAGATGAAGAGGAGGAAGAAGAGGAAAAGAAGGAACCGGAAGAGGAGTCAATACTGCAGCCATCGAGTATACCACAACCTGCTGCGATTGTTGACAAACTCGGTGACTTAAGTAAATTTGATATTAGTATGGAGGTATCGAAGTTGTTGTCGTCTATCAAAGCCCAAAGCTCAAGTAGCTCAAAGCAAGAGAAAGAAGCCGCTAAAGCCAAAAAGGAGACAAGTTCTCATGCAGACGCTGTTAAATCTAATATATCGGAAATTTCGTCAACTTACTCAATGGCAGATACCGGTAGTAATAGTCCCAAATTATCACCTGGCAGATCACCTGGTTAGTACCTACCTCGTGCAAATATAAGTATTTTCAATAGATTGTATGATAAAATAACCTTTTCATTCTGTGTAGTTGCAACGACCCCATCACAATCAGCGTCTGTATCGCGAGATCCACGAATGAGTCGCGATCCTCGACAGCGCAGAGATGAACAGAGGACGTCTTCTTTGGGTAGTACAGGCAGTGACGGGTCTTCTACCAAAATTACGGATACTGCAAAAGATTCACGCTCGTTACGACTTGAAACGAGTATCTACAGTTCTGGTATCATAGCTCAGGACGCAACCATGGACACAGATCTTCGAGCTAAGCTTGATCAAGATCATAGGAGGAAAGATATGGATTTACGATGCTTTCCACCTACTTCCAATTTTGGCGATACAGATCTTCGAATGGTTGGTGGTCATTATTCTGACGCCTCCAAATCCGGTGATGTCGATCTCAGACAAATGCTCAGTCTACCATTTAAACCAGTGCCCTCGCATGTTCCATGCACAGAGATCGATGCGAGTATATCGTCACATCCATCCATTCCCTATAAGGTAAATTTGCAATAAAAAATTATTAAATTTTTCAATTATTTTTCAGAAGATGATAAATTGATAAATCTATGCTTTAATATAACAGGTGTACGTAGTCGACGTTCCAAGGCCCAACTATACTGGTCTAAAACTTACACGGAACGATCCGCAGGTAAAATACGACCCGCGATTACGTAAAATTTTCCGACTAGGTAAAGACGATCTGGCCGACTCGCCTATGTCGCCACCTCCGGTGAAGGTGCTGGACACACCTAAATCGCCGCCATTAGTACGTACAGATCCACGACGTAAGGCACTCGAGGCTGTTGCTCAGCCACCTAAGATCATACCTACAACAATGCAGCATCCTGTCCCAGAACATCAAAATATGCCTGGTTAGTATACTAACAGCTCCTGCATTTAATATGCGGACAACAAAGACGCTATGTAATTGTATATTAAAAATTTTGTTTTGCAGGTATGGGCATGGGTATGGCTACTCCGTATATGCAGGGCGTAAACAATATGCCTGTAGATGGAAGAGGGATGCAAGGTATGGGTCCAATGGGTCCTGTGCGTGGAATGGGAGCGTCGCAAGTAATGGATCCGACGCAAGGAATGGGCCCACCAATGCTGATGTCCGGTAGCTCTATGATGGGTGGCATGAATAATATGATGCGAGATGGTCCGGTCATGGGTGTTGATCGCGGTGGACCTATGGGTGTTGATCGGGGTGGCCCAATGGGTGTAGATCGTGTGGGACCAATGGGTGTTGATCGTGGAGGACCGATGGGTATGGATCGAGGAGGTCCCATGGGTATTGATCGCGGAGGACCAATGGACCGCGGTGGGCCAATGGATCGCGGTGGTCCAATGGATCGTGGAGGTCCAATGGGTCTTGAGCGCGGTGGACCTATGGGTGCCGATCGTGGTGGACCGATGGGACCCCCGGGAATGAGAATGGGAGGAATGGGTAACATGAGGATGGATGGCCCGCCAGGACCAAATCATCCAAACCAAGGTCAGATGGGTGCATACGATCCTCGTTACAATTCTCGAGGGGGCGTTGGTGTTGGACTCCTGGGTGCTGGTCCTCAAGGCATGGGTGGCTATAATCAGGATGTCAGAGGTGCTCCGTACGATGGGCCTCCAGGCAGAGGATATCCAGGCGAAAACTATAACAATTATGGTGATGGGCCCAGGGGTGACCGAAGAGATCCAAGAGACTACAACCCGAATGGACAAGACTTCATTGACGAGCCAAATTTCGTTGGAGGTCAAGGTGATTGGAATGGTAATCAAGGTCGAATGAACAGAAAGGATAGAAGACGAACGACTCGGGGGAAGTTTGGTGGTCTGTCTAGGAAAAAGGACCCGACTTCGTAAGATAGAATCTTAAATATTGAATATGCGCTTTGTCGCGCATAGTGTATATTTGTATAGCAATCGCGACCTGATGCACACGGGTCGAGGAAACGAGACCAAGTTCTTCCACCCAGCATAAACGTTAAAAATTGTTGGGTGATACAAGATACGTAAAGTGACTACGTGCATTTTTAACTGATGCATAAAGCGAGTTGTCACTTTTAACAATTCTTACGCTATATGAAATTTTTGTTATTTAATCGGATAGATGTGTAAGTGTCACATCAAGGACTGTTCTATTAAAATTCGGTTCTATTAAAGATGGATAATTTTATTAAGATGTTTTCATAACTAGGCAATACTGGAGGAGATTGCACGAGAGCTTCTTAAATACCGTAATTGAATGCTGAATTCAATATTTAAATAAAATTGTGTATAGTATGAGAATATTCTTAACTTTTGCGATACTATTCGGGAGAACGTACAAAGGTAATTCAATCGCATTATTTAAGGGAGTATTTATTGTACATAATGAAAATGAAATTAGAGATATACGAGATTGTAAGCGCTGATTGTCGGGAACATTTTATTGTTCCTTCCAAGCACGGTTTAAGTAAATAAAAGCTCGCCGAATAAAGGTCTTTTTCTACATGCTTGATGTTATTTTTTCTCACGTCTTCCGTGTATATATTGAGTACACAAAGTATACATGTCATATGTACAATTACATACTTACACATGTATGCATTAGAATGATTTTGTAAAGATATTTAGAATTTTCGTAAGGTTATTTTTGTCTACTTTAAACGAGCTTTCATTTTATAAATCATTAAAATACACTATTGAAAATTGTCTTTTAAATTTGTCTTACCTGTTGTAATGCATTATTATTATTACTTCTGATTTGCACAATTATCCATTATTTGTTTAAAATCATAAAAAATCAAAACGTTTTACAAAATTCTTACATATATAATGTCATTACAAACTATTGTTACTTGATTCCATTGTATTCTTTATAAAACATTTGTATTTATAAAACTCATTTTTTATTATAAAAGATGGTTTCCAAGAAATTTTTACATAGCACACACTTTAAACTGTTGCATGTGCAATTTAACTATGTACAGTATTTTGTTATCTTCAGACATACAATTATAATCGTAATATCAACTCATAAACTCGTATAACTATTCATTAGTTTCTAATGGACCACAGAACTTAGTGGTTCTGCGCGTATGACTGAGAGGTCCAATCGTGCATCCATTTCATCATCTAGTTCACCTACCACAGCACTGCAACAATCAAATTTTAATTATTTAGTCAAAAATTCAAGTATTAACTTAATATATTAAATAAATACATACACATTATCGCCTCTAATGATATGTAAACCCAAAACAACTTGCTCAACACCGTGTGTTGTACTGTATACTCTTTCATGGGATTCGTCTAAGATTAGGTTGATTGTTTGATCAAAACCTTTTAAAGTTCCCTAAATATATATAAATTATACATTAATTTAATAATCAATACACTTTTACACAAAACAGTAAGTAACAACAATTCATGAACACTGTGATAACTTACAATGAAATTCCGACCGTCGGAAGTGATGATGGAAACAGTATCTAAAATATTATTTTGTAAGGCAAAATGCGATAATTGAGAAATTAGCGATTATTTATATTAAAAGGATACGATTGACGTAGCTCTCTAAACCTGAAGCCATTGCGAAGTAACCTTTCCTTCCGGAACACTTTACGCAAACAATATGATCAAATTTTAAGGTTAACAGACATAAACAGAATGTAGCGGCGCCACCGCGCCAGTATTATGAATGATACGATTATATGTAAGTCTGTTCCATGTACTAGTAATGATTTTGTACTTCGTTCCGTTAGTTGACGATCATGACTTGTTTTAACAACAATGTGACATTACCATGAATGATAAACAGCTCGTAATCGCAATCTCGCAATAAAGAACCGATTAAAATTGCAATACGATTGCTATCCATTAGGAATGCTGTATAATGCAGTAACAATGGAAATGAAAAACGTAAAAACGATGTCATACAGCATATATTAAGATTACAAATTAAGTACAATGCGAAACTAAGTGTCTTCATATCTTATAATTATCGCTTTTCACGAATGTCTTCGTTAAATTGTTAAAAATGTTCCAAACTACATTACGGGGCAATCAATTCTGCGCAATGAATTCGCCCCGTCAGTATTCATCTCTTCGAAATTCCAACATTATAATTCATTTTCTTAGAACCTCTTCTGAATAATCCTATCCTGTTGAAGCAGGTTTCGGGGGTCTTATATGACATATTGAGCAAAAGCCGATCAACTGCGAGGAAAGAGAGAAACAAGATATTGGCATTAGTCGGTCGCTTTATGTCTGCCTCGTGTCTATTATCAACTCTCAATCGAGTATATTGTATGTGTCTGTATGACGTCATTTTCATGCTCGTGTGTTTTCCCTGAATGTATGTATATAGATATAGGTATTAACCGCAAACGTCCAAACACGTTTGAACAGGAATAATGTGTTTACACAAAAATAGAAAATTCTGTAAAATGCGGCGGCAAAGTTGCTTCAATGCAGCCTAATATTCTGTGATATATAATTACTAGTTGTTTGTATATACATATACATAAATATATTTTCATAAATTTTAGCTTCTATTTCTAATGTTTAAATTAATAAACGCTATTGTAATATAATGATTTTATCGTTTATTTAAATTCCCGCTGAGTGATTTGAAATGTAAAAAAAAAAAAAAAAAAAAAACATGTTTTCCGCACATCCACCCACACGGTGGGCCGCACCAATAGTAAAAAATTCTGTCACAAAAATCCCGTAAGACATATCAGCTGTAGCCCAATTATTCGAGGCCGCGATGTATGAGTATCCCAATCCCGCCAAAAAATTCCCTCTCTCTTTCATTCTTTCTTTACGCTTCTAATACTAGAAAGAGAGTAAAATATACTCTAGGATTTTGACTATACTCGTAAATTTCTTCGAAGTATGGATATACACTATAGAGGCATGTATATAGCACAGGCGTATTCGTAGGAATAAACGGTCGCCGACGAGGCGGCATTTAAAATGTCGGTAACGAGTCAGGATTGGTCAAACAAGGCGCGCGTTCACGGGTTGACGACGTGACGGCCAGAGCACGCGCGGGCAGGCATGAACGGGCAACAGCGCCGCCATACCACCTCCAGCTCTTTTTAGCAGCTTTTGGCTCTCTCGCAGTAGTGTACATTAGTGTTCGTCTTGGAAGCAGTTACATTATACGTATTCGGTATACCGCACAGGCGCACACATATAGTCGACGCTGCGCGCGGCGGAACAGATCAACGGAAGAGGAGAGGCAGCAGGGGCTCTCCCTCTCATTCTCTTCCCCCATAATACAGACACACACTCCATAGCCCGTGTAGCCCGTATAGTAGTAATATTTTAGTCCACGCACGGGAATGGAAGCGTACGATATAGCGTACGGAAGACCTTGAGGGAGTCGCGAAAGAGAATTTCGTCGTTGTCGTGTGCGCGCGCGCGCGCGTGTGTGTGTTTGTGTGTCCGCGAGCGCGAGTGTTGTGCGCGTTTTTTTCCGGTCCCAAAGAGCAGGAGGCACTCAGCGTCCGCCTAGATTTTAATATACCTCGGGGGTGTGCGTTTGTACATAGGTTTTACCGAAAATTCAATCGCGCGACGAATTTTCACAATGACGACGATGATCGACTCGCCACCCACAGGTTGGTATCCATTGGTCTTTCTCTCCCAAGAAAGAGAGCGAGAGAGATAAAAAGCTGCCTCAAGCCGCACGACTATATTTTTTCCTGGCGATATGTGAAAAGAGATTTCCTCGTGTGCCCGAGTGTACGTGTGTGTAAGTGTGCTCGTGTAGGCGATTACTCGGGGCGCGTTAAAGAAAATGTTTTTTCGAGTATCGTCTAGAGGAAAAGGTAGCGCACGTGTCGGCGAGGAAAATCTGCCGACGAATACGATGTATAACGTTGTTACTTTTGTTTGCAGCTGCCATCGGCAATCAGGGCAGATGGAAGAGAAAAGCCTCGGACGATGGTAAGCGCTAGCAACAAGCCTGCTGCTGCTCTTCTCTCCCTCTCTCTCTCTTTCACTTATTCCTTCGTCCGCATGTGTACATGTAAAGTGCAGTCGGCGTTCCCTTCCTCGCTTCCTTCCTCGCTTCCTTCGTCGACGATGTCGCTTGCTCGCGACGTTAATAAGCATTATGGCGAACCGGAGACAGCGGTTCTGGAATATAAACGAGAAAGATCATGAATTCTCTCGTGAAATCTGGAGCTGTTTACTATTTGTGAATACCGGAACGCGGCGTGGCTTGATTAGATAATGTGAAGCTTCCTTCGAGCTTGAAGATTCTTCTGTGATAGTATTTACGTTTGCTGTTAGAAATAAACATTAAGATTGGATTGGAGGGTTCGATTAATCTTGCTCTGTATGACTCAGGGCCATACTTTAGTTCAATTGCAAGCTGATACGGTGTAGATATGATCCTTGGGTTGTGCTGTCACTATTAACGGGGTATTCACAGGGTTTGTTAAATTTGCAGAAGACGAGAGGCATGGAGATGTTAAGAAATCAAGGTATTCTTGGTACTTTACACTGGAGAGTGAATCTCCAGTGCCTACCAGTGAGGATGACGAGTCAATCCTCAGTCTTCAAGAATATGAAACAGGTTTGTTGTTTTGTGTTTTCTTAACAAGCTGTAGCGGATTTTATGTTTAGTTTGTGACTCTTAAGTAAAAAAATGTTTTCTTTTTATTTTTAGAATTTGCCAGGGACACATCAGATACGTCTACACACTCATGGCTCAGCAGTAACGATAGTGATGTTTCTTTACATATGGAGTATGAACTTAATTCTCAATCAGAAAATGAAATCAACTTTTCAGATATGTCTTCGTGCTCGGAACCGGAGGTTCGTACATTTTTTATATTGCTTAACTTATATATTTATCTACTATTATGTAATAATTTCTATTCTTTATCCCTTTTTTAGAATATTGTAGCAGTTGAATTCATAACGTTTCGTGATACTGAAGGACTTGCAGATGACAGTGAAGACTCTCGAAGCTCTATAGACAGTGAAATCAGAAGGGCGGATTTCTGGACTTGTGTGCAATGCAAAAATCCAAATAATAATCCTATGTTTCGATATTGCGAAAAATGTTATCAGGTACATTAATTGTTTCATTGATTCTGGTATCTTAAAAAGTCAGTTTTAGATAATATGAATTTTTTTTCACAATATTATAATCAATTGTTTTAGAATTTTAAGATAATACTTACAACTTTTCTATTATTTCAAAAAAAGTTAACTTTAATAATTATTAACTATACTCATTATAATTTAAATAAGAAACAATTTAAAAGTAATGACCCTAAGAATAAAAAAACATTTTGCTAAAAAATAAACTTTAAAAATTGTAAACTTTACACAAAGTAATTTAGCAACAATTAGAAGGAAACGTTAATAATAAAATTTTTGAAGTTATTAATTGCAAAATCGCGAGTCCAATGTCGGTAAGTTAGATTCCTGTAAACGACTCCACGTCAGCAGGTGCCCTTGAGTGGGCGCTGCTCTTCGATATTCGGAGGATCTCGAGCCTCTCTCGAGATATACATCTCGTTTCGCCGTTCGACTCACCCGCGCTACACGCAACAGCCCAACAAACTTGACTCATGTCTGAACTTGTTCAGCGGGACAAAGATACTCCAGTCGTTCGAGAGCGAGCATGCAAAACAAACAGGTCCCGCGGTATTTTTGAATAAAAACGAATTAAAGCAAATAAATGGCAAAAAATTAATAAAAAAAAAGATTTAAAAAATAAACAGCAAACAGGAAGATAACAATTTTTCATCAAGCAGGTGAGGAAAACACACTTCCCGAGGAGTCGACCCAGAAGGAAAGCCCGAGCGAAGAAATTGCAGAACAACGAGATGACGACAGCCCCGTCCGTAGTTTCAGCGGGTTCGAGTCAGGAACTGTGCGAGATGGACTCAGGGATAGCATCGAGTCAATGCGAATTGGACTCGGTGATCGGTTCCAGTCAGGACCTCGACAAACCCAGTATAAATTCGCTGACCAGCGAAATAACAACCTTGGATTCACATGCCAGTGACGAAGCTATTTCGGATTCGCGAAGCAGCGTTACACCAAACTTTGACTCTCGGAGCGACTTATCGGGTGCTGTTTCGTCTGACTCACAATGCAGCGAAATCGCATCGTTGACCACAACGACGACGAGGACAACAACCACCACGCGAATTATTTTTAAGTCGCATGCTGTCGAAGGGGACGACGTCGATTCTGCCAGCACGCCCAAGGAATATGATTCGGATTCGTTTTCTTCCGATAGTGTAAGTTATTAAAGTTATAACTCATCTTCACGAATTAAATATATTTTTTTACGAAATACAGGTCGTACTTTTCGGGTTGATGAAATAATTCAATTCTTTTCTTATTAATGTATTCTTAGTGTTCTTAAAAAGTGAAACCACGCTCTACGACAAATTAAAATAAGCGATAAATTGAAATTAAAACTATTTTCCTTACTCAGGGCGACAACAAACAAACCAAAGATACAGCGGATGAATCTGAATCTGGCAATCGAGATGCCTCGTCAGCAATGGCGATACTTACACAGAATCTTCATTCGCGTAAGAAATCCAGCGATCCGGACACAGAAGGTGCAGATGGTACCTGTCTTATTTGTACAGTGGCTCCAAAGAACAGTGCATTCGTTCACGGTAAAACGATGCACATTTGCTGTTGTTATCGTTGCTCCGTCAAAGTCTGGATGACCAACGGCCACCGCTGCCCCATTTGCAATCGCAAAGTAAGCCAAGTTTGTAAGGCTTTCTACGCTTAAAAACTGTCCGAAAATATGGTTTTCTTTTCATCTTTTTTTTTTCGTGTACATAACGTTGTTCCTGCTTAGTATAAATTCAATGAATGAATATCTTTTTAGATCTTCAGCTTTCTATGCTTTTTTTCTGAAAAAGCGACAGAAACGCTCACGGTTCTAAAGTTGAACCAATTAAAACAGGATTCGAATAGTTTCGAGTCTTGATAAAAGATGGTGGTCGCTACGTAAAGTGAATTAGTTTTTTTTAAATATCGTTAGTACATCAACACAAAATCAAAATGATTTAATTAACATACATTCAAAACTAGAATGAACACGTGTAAATAAAGAAAAAAGTTCATGTATAGTTTTGATTTGTTAAGCACGAATCTCGATTAAAAAAAACATAATTCCTATTATGATTAAATAATGTATTAATTATAAATTAACATAAAAATTATCTTAACGTGTGCAAAAAGAAAAAATTAATTAAAACAAAGAGTAATATATACGTATTCACTTTCATAAATTTAAAGATCTAAACATAATTAAAGTGTAATGATAAATTCTTAAAATTTTTGAAAAAAGTAATTTCATCAATGAAAAAAGCTTTATTTGCAATTAAATTAATATAAGATTAATATACTGCGCGCGTGGGAAATTTATATTTAAATCGAATACGTGTAATATTATCGAGAAAAGCTTATATTAGTAAAATACCATTGTACAAATCGTACAGTCGTGTAAACTAGATAGTCTATTATCAAATTATAAACTTATTGTTTATAGAATGTACATTTATGTTCAAAACAGAATTGTTCATTAAGAACACACTAACTTCATAAAAAATTAAGTAAATTACTAGTATCTTTTCTCCTCTTGTTTCCTATAGAGAAAGGTCAGCTTCAAGGTGCTTTAGATTCGATTTTTATGTTCTTAAAAGGGTATACAGAAATCAATTGAAATATTTTAAGCAATCATTCAGTGTCAAAACAGGAAGAAAACGAATGGTGTTTGCTTATAAATAAAATAGACATTTTACAGTACTTTTTAGAACAAAATATTCTTTCTAAATGCTACTTTATACACCTATACAAATATATTATTGTAACATTTGCAATAATATATTGCATTATTGATGCAGTATTGTAAATAATTCTGCATTAAAATAAATGTTGCATTGATTACGCGGAAAGAACAAATTCCAATAATATTCCATTAACGTAAATTCATAGTATCAATCGTATTATTATTATATGACATTTTTTGTGCCATATATATGTATTGAATGAAAAAAGAATGAAGATTTGATTTTTACTTTTGTATAATTGTTTATCTTAATTGTGCTATTCAAATGTATTTGATTCATTGAGTAGAAGTTCGCAATTTGACTTCTGATTAGTAATAATTGACATTAAGCTCAAAATAATTTGTATTTCTAATGTTGTCAGAACTTTGTCTATTATTAGCTATTCAAATACTTATTTTACTGAGAATTACTATAGTTCTATTTATACGTTATTTCAATGACTTTAAAACAGTTTTATTTTTGTACGTATTTGTTTTTTACTAAAGTGCGATTTACTAAATTCAATTTATTTTTTTTTTAATTTCTCGCGTACAAAAAGCTTTAACTTAATAAAAGCGTTGTTGGTACTATTTTAGACAAAGTTTCATCAACTAAATACAATATTGTAACAAAAAAAAAATACGTGACATAGAAAATTGTTTGTAATTAATTGATTTTCATATTTTCACATTACCTACTGAAAGAAGTAATTAGTCAAAATGTATCAAATAAGAAATATTTTTTAATAAAGTTGTTTCAATCAATCTTCAAGAATATATTTTTTTGCTGGACTAGGTAACTTCTCTCAGTAAATTGTGAATATTAAAAAAATATTTAAATCACTAAATCTAAAAAAGTTATTTTTTAATGAGGATGAATGAGTTATTTCAGTACGGAATAAAAATGTAAAGATTATACTGGAATATTTGCGTGATTCACTACAGAATAGTAATTGAACTATGTGCAGTTGTATGTGAATGTTAAAAACGCTGAATGTTTCTGCCAATAATTAGATTCTAAAATACACTCTAAAATCAGGAATTTAAAACAGTGAGTTTTAATGTATTTTATTGAACGATTATCAACATTTTATGTCCTGAAAATAATTATATCGAATATAGTGAAATATCACAATCCTCAATTTTTACATTAAAGCTCATCATAATTAAATAATCTAACACCCACGAAAAAAACTAGAAAAGTTTGATCCTGGATTCGGTTTATTTCACATCCGTGCCTTATTATTAAAATATAACATCTCCAATCCTCAGTAGAAGTTTCACTTTATCCTGTATACATACATTTTAATTTTGTGAAAGTTATTGAAATTAAATGAACTGTTACGTAGAAAATCGCTTCTCAGCCAACTAGTTCACATTTATAAATATGTAAAATTTAGATGTTGGCTCCTGTACAGAGCAGTACGAATGAATAAATAAATCCTATATATTTTTATTATGAACTATCTTCTATTGATCTTTTTTAATGACAAAAGTACATGGATAATATTTTTGTATTTATTATTGTTGTGATGTAATATTTTAGCTAAAATATGCAATCACGCATAAAACAAAATCCAGATATATAAATAAAATGTAAAATATTTTCGCCAATGTACTTTTTATGTTTTTAAAATATTCTATATTAATTATGTCCGTCACATTTGTTTATTTGATATTATGTTCAACAGCCAAGTGTAAAAATATCTTTTTTTTTATTTTTTATGTAAACATGCAAAGGTATGTGCAGAATAATAAAAAACTAGTCTCTTTATATATAAATATTTCAGTGGGTATTAAAATTAGCTAAAAAGAACGGAAGTAAAGGCAATTAGTAAGCCGTGAACGTAAAGAAAAACGCAGCCCTCTAAAATTCCAAGCTGCTGAGTTATGATTTTCAAGATTTTATTAATTGTGCGATTATCGATAAAACAAAAAATTTCAATGCCACTTTTGCGTACGATCCTATTCAGCTGAGGACTTGATTAGCGGTTTTTCTGATCGGAGAGTAGCGGAGTGCGGTTGTTTAAACCTTTTTCAAAGGCGCGGGAGTACGTGACTATGGAGAATTTATTGGTAAACTGATGATGAAATATGTACGATGTCAGTTTTTTTGTCTCAACTGTTATTTTATTTTCCAGGTACTCAATTTACTCTAATGTAAATTTTTGCTATAAAAGCAATAAAAGTAAGGTAATACTTACCTCACCGTGGGTCCAGGTAACAACGGTGGAGGCCAACGATAAGCCTACACACTGCTCATCGACGGACATTGCTGTAAATCTACTAACGATCTTGTATTAGATCTCTAGAATAGCATCCTATGCTTTAAAAATACTTGACAAACTAGGTATTTGTCGTTAGGACTGTGAATGGTGAGTTAACACTTTTTGAAGAAATAGAAATGTTGAAGAGTAAACAAAACGTAATAATAAAGGAGCAAAGCGTATTAACTACTGTAAATTAGTAATGACAATTGTTTATTTTTTTATTACTTACTATACATCTTTTGAGCTGGAAAATATTTAAAAAAATGTACATTTATTTATTTATTTTATTAGTAGTCCTTACAAAAATAATGATTTCCAGGTAACTATTTCTAGAATAGTTGTTCGTGTTACTAAAATAAAACTGAGTTTATAGGTACCAAGAAGAGATCTTTGAAAACTGGATATTGTTTAGCGTCGTTAATAAGCTACACGATGAATTTCATCTGTTTGATAACTGCGTCAGCTTTTTCACGTTTGTCAATGCTGATTATAACTACATGAAGAAGCAGGTGTTAACTACACGCTTATCGTCGTATGTGACTTCTGAACGACGTGATTTACCTGCTTGGTAAAGTTTATTATCAAATTCTTCAATGATCACATGTTTTAAATGTTCCCATTGTACATCAATTTGCAGAATCGCAGATATTTGTATGCTTTCATTTCTTTTCGTTTTCCAGTAACTATAAAATTATAATTAAGATTATTAATAATATTTAATTAACAATTTTTACTAGAGTTAAGAGGTAAGATTTAAACAGAAATAATCCTATATCATTAAAAAATGTATGCTTAGATATATATCATTATTTATTGATATAAATTCACTCGTAAAGTAGTTTCAAACAGTTGATATTGAAATATTTACAATAACTTTAATCTAATAACATTTGTTTATTTTTTATTTTCGTAGGTATAAATTGTCCTTCACGCTGCCGTTTCAAATTCTTCTCCTGGTTACGAAAGCTGAGCAAAGTTTAGCATCAAGGATAAACGTCATATATATATATTATATATATAATTCTCTTCAAAGTACGGGTATCTTGTTAAACTTTTATATATAAAGATAATAAATTTTATATGCTTGTTATTTTAAATTTTGAATTTAAAATTACACTAGATGAAATTTTTCATCACTTTGAAGAAACATTTTATTCATATATCTTTTGACATCATTATGTATAACATTGACGTTTACTTTCTGACGAGATTCCTTAATCAAGAATCATAAATAAGTATACTCGTGTAAATTTGAGAAAACGGTAAGGTGTAGAAAATAAATAACTCAAAGCTGATTTCCTTTCACTTTTTTATTTACAAATATTATTCGACGTTCGATAAATGCATACTCAGTAACAAAATTGTATTGCACATATATCTAGAATAGTTTTCGTTATTTTTGCGGCAAAACTCAATAAATAACAATGCCCGCCCATAATAAAAACAACAATGATACATTTGGTTATAGAATTTGTAAAGTTGCATATCGTGCCATATACATCGTACACGTTTATTACATATACTGTACGTCAGTCACGAAAATTCACATCATGTTTGTATTATTTTTCTTTTTATTTAATGTTTAATTTTTCTTAATCATATTTAAGCAGTAGCTATTAAAATTCTATATTGCACAGAACTCCAGGGATAAACGACGACAAAAAAACAGCATAGCAATTAACAATGAAATTGAAAAACATAACACTAATTAGGCTTAAGGATTTAGAGTGTGTAGATACAATAGACTAGCTAATTTCAGTTACTTTCGTACAAAACGTGCTGCTACCTCTTGTCCATTCGTCAATGTGTATATCTGCCTTGTTTTCTTTTCATTCTATAGGATTATAACCATCACAGCAGATAAAATACTCTTGGTATTTTCATTTATTGTTGGAGTACTTAGGTCGTTTCTGCTAACAAGTGATTTAAGGCTTATCGTCGAACATCACTTAAATCAGTTTATTTAGATCAGTGTAACAGTTTCTTTACTTCTACTCTTTCCATTATTTGTATCGAAGCAAGCAGTTCAGGCCGGATGATTTGTATTAGGGACGTCTTAAAACGGTCTGTAACCAATTTTTATTTCTTCTTACGTTTGCTATAAAGAATCAAAGAGTGAGCTTCCTTAATTCACCACAATTGTACATTTTACGTATGTAATAATCTCGATTTAGAACGCGTATAATTTGTTAAGATAAAATGTATAGTTGGTAGAAAATAACTTCCTGTACTTTATGCTCCAATAAAATATATTGCATAGTTCAAAATGAAAAAGATAATTGATTCTAGACAATTTTAAGTAAGTGATATCCCCAAAGAAGCTCGTGCTTCAGCTTTCAATAGAGTCTAAGTTCATCGAACAACCAAACAAACTCGCACTCGTGCATTCCTTACGTTTTTCTACATTAGCCCATTCGCCATTTTACTACCTATTTTCCTTTTTTTCTCTCTCTCTCAATTTCTTCTCTTTATTGTATATGTACACGCACAAGATATAACAAGTAGGCATATCGGATGAACCGCACGTAAAAGCGAAAACTTGGATCGCACACGAGTGGAGCTTACATATATAGATAATATAATATATGTTTATATCCTATTTAAGTAGTACGAAAAATTCGCTATTACAATCAATAATAATACTATTATGTGTCAAGTCAAGGGTTAACAAACTATACAAATACATAATTCGCTTGGCGCGTGTCGATACTTCGCTTAATACGCTTAAAACGGGGTAAAACTAAACGTCTTGGACGGTTATGTGGATCAAAGCATCTCAACGAAAGGTTCGTGTGAAACCTTGAACTCCCCTCATTTTCGCCTTTATATTGAAATTGTCGTTTTATATACACTAGACGATGCGCGCGTGCATCGTTTTCGGATCTCGATATATTTTACGCAGCCTTGCAATTCACCTTTTTTGTTTTTGCAAAAAAAAAAAAAAAAAAAAAAAGAAATCACGTTTCATTACTCGGTAGTAACATACAATTTGTATACATACTCAAATAAACTCACGTCAACTTCGTTTTTATTAGTCGACTTTTGCAATTTTTATTGTTGTCTGCGTTAAATTTTATTTTACTTTTTGAATAGTTTTTACTTCGTCTCTGTTCGAATATTGAATGATAAACAATTCCTTAATGGAAATATTAACTGTATTGACTAAAATACAAAAATAAATAATATTACTACCTTATTTTATAAGTTTGTCGATGAGTTTTAGACAAGGCCCCGTTTAGCCGATTTACGCTGTTATAATTATCATAAGGTACGATAATACTTATACGACCGTATCAGGAGAAGAAAATAAGACCCCGACAGTAAAATATCTTGAGAAATCTCTTTGAAAAGCATTAATAAAAATGTATCTGTGAGTATTAGTTTTGGTTAAGTGCTTACACTGAGAGAGCCATAAATGAAAATTAATTAAGAATATAGATTCGTACAAAATGTATCTCAAATTAATGTACATCCTTATAAAAATCTAACAAATCTAACAGTATTGCATAATATGTATAAATAACAATAGAATTCCACATATGCTATCTAGTGCAACTAACATTCCCCATGTAAATAATATCGCAGAGCCAAAACAAATTTAATGAGATCTGATGAATAGAAATTCTTCTAAACGCGACTGCTCCCAGTGTAATGTCGGAAACTCTCAAAAAGACAGAAAATAGATGTTTTGTGTGTACACGTTAATTTAAAAAATACTTGTATGTATGTATCTGTCAGAGTATGCGTACGATAAGCTTGACGCAAAATTTATTCTTTATTTTAGCCTTTGCGTAACACTTGCCAGAGCAACAGCGAAGGCTTGTATAGCGCTGAAAGGATACTGAAAGTCTAGGGTATAAGCGTTTCCTTGTATTCTTCCAAATTGCATTACCTGTTACGGAAACGTACGGAACATTTAATTAGTATAATCGAAGAATGCGTTTCGAGGCAAACGTGTAGAAGAATGGTTAGCGAATAATAGTACGGAAATAACGTACAAATTATGCGTACGAAACTTGTAGGTCTTACCTGGTTTCCCCTAAAGTCGATTTGAAAGTTTTTAGCACTTTCTTGAGTAACTCTTCCACCGAAATCTAACTGATACACTTGATTGGCTTCGTTCCACATTGGTGCCTTATTGTGCATTATTATTTCTCGCCTAGTTGCTTCGGATTCGTAGCCAAAAGCAGCACCTCTTTGTCGTAACTGCAAATACACAAAATTGATAAGCATTATTTGTGTTAGAAATTCATTAATGGACCTTTTCATGTGTGAACCTTTTGACGAAGTTGAGCCTTTTGAAACGTTTCGAGATCGCGATAATTAGATATATCGTCCAACAACCCTTCTTCGTCTGAGCTTTCGTTACGATTTTTTCGAGCTTTCCTATTCAGCAATGGACTCGACAACAGTCTTCTTCTGATTGGAGACGCCGAGGCTGGTCTCTTGCCCTTCTTGGAAGGGGCAGGACTGCTCGGGGAACTTCTCGGTAGCCTATAAAATTGAAATTCAATTTTTATTTCGAGATTTTCTTCAAATTAGACAAATTGAAACTTCGAAATGCGAGAGTACCTTGTTGTAGGGCGCGGCGACGGCGGAGGAAGTGAATGACAATCTTCAAAATCTCCAAGCTTCACAGCCAAGTCGTCAAGTTTCGAGGCCAAACCATCAAGGGACGAGGCCACTGAGGTACTAACGCTAGATCCTCTAGTTAAGATTATTTTCCTTCATGAATAATATTGTCACATAAAAGAGAAATTTTCGAAATTCGAAGTAACTCAATACTAACTTTATTGGTGATAAACACGAGGGTTCGAACGGTCCTGGTTTAATAGAAGGCAGCTGCTCTTTTTGCAGTTCTTGTGCAGCTTTCGATAGAGCATTGATTGTTTCTGTGATTCTTTGAGATTCCAGGGTGTCCGAAGCTTCTTTACGCACGTTCAACTCGTTTTGTTCGATCTCCGTGCAAGCATCGTCCATCTGTGCATTAGTTGATACCGCCTCTTCTACGTGTTCTGGCAGACCGATTATCTGTTCAGTCGATGGAAAGAGCTCACTTGAATCCAAACTACGCGATTTGCCACAATCGCTTAGACGTGGCCGTGTCGTTCGATGAATCACAACGTTACTACTGCCGTTCTCCTTTCCTGGATGTAAAATATATATTTTCCTTTAAATTTAGATAAATTCATTTTTTCATAATGAAACTTCGATCTAGTCTCAGTGACAGTTTCGGGCGCTTAACTGACCAGAATTATCCTTGCTGCAACGACGTCTGCGTTTATTTTTTCTAGATATGAGAAACAGTCGCTTGTTAGGTGCATCTTTACGTAGCATGTTGAGGGCGACGTCGCAGGGAACAATTTGTGCGTCAACGAGATCAAGGTAGCCGACGCTACAGCTGCGAACAATCGAATTAGCCGATACTTGAGTCGGACCGATGCTCACAACTGTCGGTGTTCTGTGAACCGCCTGAAACTGCAAGCAGATATTTCTATCGATGCGCATTGAAGTCTTAAAAAGTTTTGCGCCGATATTTGGCACAAACCGAAAAGTACCAAATCAGCCCCGTGCTTTCTACCTACCTGGAATTGATTTTTCAACGCGGGCACATCATTTCTTCTTTCTTCCTCTTCACTGATAGCGCTCGTTCCATTACTACTACTAGCTGCAACTGCAGTAGGACTATTAGTTACGACTGCACTCGTGGCAGCAGCAGCAGCAGCAGCAGCAGCAGCAGCAGCAGCATTAGTACTTCCAGCTGCGTTCGTATTTCTCATAAGTAGAGCAGCAGCCGGACTGACGGGCGAAGTGTTTCCTTGTTTGCTCGAAACGCTGTTGAAATTGTTCCTCGAGTGAACGATACTGTTGCATTCAGTCGAGGCTCCATTAGCGAAGGCGTAGGCTCGTGGTGCTGAGGACTGTAAACAACCGGAACCCGGTGGTCCACCAGCGTTTAGCGAAAATTTGTCCTCTCCAGACGGTCCAAGTGCGAACATAAGCTCCTTCATGACTAGGTTACCAGCTTGCTGATCGACCAAAGCTGTTTTCATGCGCTGCACATTGCTAGCGTATTCGCCCTAAAAATATTGTAAGCGATGAAGTGCATAAAAGTGAAGAATGTTTAAATACGAATTTCGCAACATAGAGATTAAATAGCAAAATCTAAATGTCTAAATCCCTCCTGCTTCCCCATTAGCCCTTTAACGATACAAGAATACTTTTTTCAAATCCTTTTTTCACTGGTTATACTGGATAGAAATAATCCGAGAAAAATTCATCCAGTATCTATTCAACTATTTTGAAGGTCGTTATTTTCAATGGAGGCATTTGAAAATCCATCAAACATAAAATAACTGATATATTTGGACGTTGGAATTTTTTTATTTTTAAATTTAACAGACAATAGTCTTGTAAAATATAGACTTTTGTATAAAATGAAAAAAAAAATTGTGTTGTAATTAATTAATCAACATTGAACCTTCTTTCGGCAACGAACCTTTATTGTTTTAAAAAAATGTATAAGTATTCTGGGATAAATATTTTTGTTGAGAGAAAATTGTGCTCAAATCACGTCCACGTGAAATAAATAACGGAGAGAGAAAAAAGCTCGTATCGCGAAATGAATATACCTATCCGAGCTCTACAGATTCGAAGGTTCGCGGCCAACTATGTCACATATACACCATCGTCCATCGTGAGTCCTCGAATTCGAGCCAAGCTATCAATGCTACCTATGGTTAACAGGGTTGACAGAGTCACTCCCAGCGGGAAGCCCGCAGCAACAGAACCATCGATACGGTCTGCGCTATTGGAGCTCGGCTCGAGTACGCGATCACCTTTCAATTCTCCCAAATAACACATATTTTGCCGTTTCTCTCTGTCCCTCCTTAAATACCCCTTAATGTTATCGGTAAGAACTATTGTTATTGAAAAAGAATTATTGATATTGAAAAAAGAACATTTCCAATTCGATAAAAATTTTCTCACCAGTGTAGCACTAGGACTGGACGTAGCAATGAGGGTTTGCGTAGGCGCGACCGCGTTCTTTGGCGATTGAAGTGCCGGTACGTCGCAACACCTAGGAGCGTAGGTCGGTCTGTGATGATGGTGTCCTCCAGCCCTTACGGTCTCGCAATAATTTACCACCGGATGCTCCATATGATGTTGCTGGTGGGAGTAATGATAGTCGTAAGGTGAGTATTCGTCGTCAAAGGCGTCGGGCCCTGCAGTACGCGCCTCGGCGGTAGTAGGCGGAGGCGGTGGAGGTTGTTGTTTGGGCCGACTCGAAGCTCTAGTAGCTCGAGGCGTCATTGGCGCAATGGGTGGAGGCTGTTGTTGCTGATGCTGCTGATTCGGATCTATACCATAACGAGATGTAGGCAGGTACCCTCGAGGGAGAGCTTGTTGCGGTTGTTGAGGGTTTACGCTTTCGGATTGCGTCGTTTCGTCCTCGTCCTCCGAGAAGAGGTTTGGATTGAAGCTTGGATCGGGACCTGATTATGTAAGGAGAATCGTTGTTATTTTACTGAAAATACACGATAATCGATAGTACTTATACAGTAGGACATCCCTTAATTAGTCCATACTAATGGTTCGCATCATTAGGAAGCGAGACCAGAGTTCTGATTACGCAGACTACAATCATTTTCAGTAAATAGCTTTAGCAGTAATCGATTTTTTATTACCAACATAAATCAAGAGTTAGTTTTCACGGTCGGACAATGCGAAATTTCCCCGCCGCGATTACAGTCTTCGTGATTAATAAATCGATACGAAGTATATTTGGTAGAAGGAATTTATCATAGTTGCTCTCACCTGCTGGTAAATCATCTCTGAGTTCGGTAATAACGAGTGTCATTTGTCTGGGTTGTAGGTGCAATAGAGAAGGTCGGTACGTCACGCGACCGAGATTCGCCGGGACGGAGTCTGCTAGTCCGTGGAACTTAAATTTCGTGCCCCAAATGTTCGACGTCACTTCGACGAGTCTCGCATTCTGCATGAAAATTCATTCTCGTTTAATGCTTGTACAGTTTACGATAATATTCAATAACTCGGAAAGTACAGGGCAAGAAAAGTTTTACCTCGGGCAAAGTATCAACGTAGCTCGCATCGTCGTCATCCCCGTTGCAGCCCCCGATCCTCTCGTACGAGGTTCTGCACTTCCTCCTGTTCTTCCTAAGAAATCTCGGCGAGCCCCCGCACAATTCGACCGCAATATCCCTATCGTTATCCGAGTCATCGCTACAAGACGGCTGCATCCTATCACCGGTCAAAGCCATCGTCGCGGAAGCGACATTACCGTTAGCAGTAGGCGAGGCGCCGTTAAACGAGTGGTTCGAAGTGGAATCGTAGCCGTTTTGAGCGTTAGAATGACCAGTCTCCGGATCAAAAATCACGAACTCGGGTCGAATTTTACTGGTACGACGACCTTTGAGCAAAGGTACTAGACCACCTAGATATTCCACGTAGAGGGTGTAACTGTGGGGTGGTTCGCCTGGATTGCGGAGCATCGTGCAGTGCAGACGACCTCCCAATGGTGGAGGTCGAGAAACGAAACGACGAAGCTCGCGAGGCTCTGGTATACAGCATCTGTTGGTTTTGTAACGATCGTCATTGTTAAAAAGGGCTCATTTTTATTATATACGTATTATTACAAAATTTCAGAAAGCTCGACTTTAAATGAAAATCTCTTACAACCGACGTAGCCAATAGCGTTCGATTCGCGACTGCGCATTCGAAAGAGCCGAATAAATACAAGAATAAAATCCAGTTTCTCTCGACTCTTTTCATCCGCTTATGAAATTCAAATCATGCCGCACAACTATTAGTGAAAGACAATTTTCCTTCGATTATTATACGAGCAATGTCATGGAATTTCTCTGGTATAAGAAAAAACAGAACGAAAATAAGAAACCTGTATTGGACGGTTTCCCGATCAGTGCAAGTGTCTAAGCGAACAACTGCAGTAACGAAGACGAAAAGGAGCGGCTATGCTATATATATATATATATATATATATATATATATATATACAGTAACTACTAACCGATATATGCGCAGGGGTTTATCTTATCAATTCGAGGTCTCGAGAGTGAAAAGCTAGAACGCGCACGGGAAATGAGGAAAAGATGGAAAGAGAGGGATAGAGGGAAAGAGGGAGAGTCGAGGTTGGAGAGCCCTCCTCTCTCGTCAGGGAACAAGAGGAGCTGGCTACACCAGAAGCCAGCTCTCCTTCTCTTTTCTTCCTCTCTACGCGACTGCACCACTAGCTCCGACTTCCTCTCTTTGTATCTGGCTTCCTCTTCGAGGTAGTCTAGCTATTTCCCTCGTGCACTTAAATTTCCCGCTCGTCTGTCTGGCGGCGTCGGACGCACAATGCAAGAGATGTTTTTAATAAACCTTTCCTTTTTTTGGCATTTTTTTCCTTTTCTCTAGGTCTATTCGGAACTACCTATTTCTTCCTCCTTTGTTCGTCACTAGCGAGATTTCAGATTCGTATTGCACAAGATTGTCGCGAGAGTCAATGCAATCATCCTGATTATAGCAGTATAACGCTAAGAGACAAAGACTTATAGCGAGGGCGTAAAGACATTGAAATCCATAAGGTTTTTGCTGAACAAAGCCCTTTCAACGCTTTCGAAACTAAAGGCAATGCAGTGTAGCGAGTCTCGTAAGTAGTACATTACGTTGTCGGAGTAGCAGTAGTTTATGCACGGAAAAACGTAGCGACTACGGCTGTGAGGACGAGGGTCGTTTCCTTGTCAAGTGTATGCACGCGTAGTCGACGATTTTCGTCTCAGGATTACGGTCTTTTGAAAAAGTTTTTAATCCTGATTAATGACCGAGTGGAACTAGCACCAAGAGAAGAGCCAAGCGTACACAATGAAGTGTTCAAGAGGCATTTGTTTTAAAATAACTCGCGCTTCGAGGCTTTCGAGAGAGAATGAGATATTAATACAATAGAAATGGAAGGTCGCCGACGTAATTCATATGGGCACTTGAAATAAAAGTCATTGAGATTGAATAATAATTGCGAGCACAGCTGTATAATTGCTAATATAAAAAGCGTGAATTAATTTTTTCAACGGTACACGCGTCGCAAGGTTTTCAACATAATTACACGACAGTAGACTTTTGTAAAGCTGCAGGACGTACACCCGTTGACAATAAAATAACGTCGGGTGAAACGATGAACTGCTGTAAGTTAAATATTTTGCGAGTATGTACTCGTGGTTTCCAATACGCTCAAGTGGAATCCTCTTGCAAAAGTAAGGCTTCCCCTACGCCAGAGGCGTGTACACAAGTTTTTAATCTCGTGTATATCCACGAAGTGTATTAATGTACCGGAGATATTTGCGCCGTACTTTTCTACACCGATGAAGCTCACAGCGGTAGAGTAATATTTTTTACGTTCTTTGCGCGAATATAAACAAAAGCCATGGTAAAAAAGTATTCGCACGAAAAATCGAAATACCGATTCGACGTCGCTTTCTCGTTGCAGCGAATGACTTATCGTTGTTGCGTTGACTATATCGACCGAACGATAAAAACCACGAGTTAACGAACGTGTAACATGTGTATACATGTCAACTCGTCGAGAGCCGACACGCGCACGTGAGAGAAGCACTTACCGAATGGTGCTGGCAAAGAGTCCGGAGACAAGAGCCTTGAGTCGCGGTGGTAAGGGCAGCTGTTGCACGCTAGATTCCTTGGACAGCGTGGCCTTTAGCGCCAGACGCGAAAGCAGCTGCAGCGAACTGACACCCCTGTAGAACGAAAAATGGTTTTCCATTGCGTGTTGTTATTGGTGGTGTGCGTTTTAGGAGAGTCTTTTGCGAAAGAATAAGAGAAATTCGTTAAAAAATGGACGTGGGATTGATTTGAAATAAAGAGAATTGCTAAAGGAAAGCGAGTAGATTTATTGATAAGTAGTAAAGGTCGAATGTGCTCGGACGATACGTTTGCTATATTGATTATACGAATTCTGACCGTCGGAATGGAATGTAAATGTTTTGCGCGGATTACATTTTATGTGGTATATTAAATGAGCTTTTGTATATACTTAAAAACGTATTTACCATCAATTTGCAAGTGTAAACACGAGCGCTTGGCATGAAGAGATTTTAATTAGAATAGGGTAATAAAGGTTCACTTGTGTCAAAGACTTTGAAATTATTAATTTTAATCAAATGATATCGCTTTCATTCATTATATAAGTGGAACAACAAAAATACACTTTTACTTAGTTCATTCGAAGCGATACTCCACCTCTCGATATCAATCGTCGCCTAGATTGTAAGTAATTTGAAGTTCTGAGCTTTGCAAAGGTTTAATTAAAGAGATACAGAGTTAAAGGGGTAAGAAGGAAAAAAGCGTCAAAAAGATAACCGAATAACGAAGCTCTCGTTGAAGTTTTTGGTGAACTGAGCGATACTTACCTGGAGACCCAAGCGGCATGAATGTGTGCTCCGGTTGCTACGAAAAGCCTCTTGTCGTTGTGTCCCCACGTCATTGCAGTCACCGGACTCTGTGTAGGTCGAGTAAAAAGATTCCGGTGTAAAAAGTTCTTTCATTAACTTTGTAATTTATTGGCCAATTAAATGAAGAGTCTCTCGCTGAGAATGACACATCTACGGGCGCTCGGTCCGATCGATACATCCCAAGTCATTATGCTTCACATAATACGTTTTTTTTCGCCTGTCGACGATTTTATCGCGGAGGTTATTGATTGTTGGTACTGGTGAAGCAAGAATTTACGGGGAGATTGCGTATTTTTACGATATTTCATTATTGCGATGAGAACTGTGGGTTTGGACAAATACATATTGATGCATTGTTTTTCATTTGGTTTTTGTTTTCGCGTATAGTATGTATTCGGTTTATGTCAGAAGCGAATCAGTTATTCGAAATTTATTTTTTGCCTTTATTCGCGAAAGATGCCGGAAGAGCGTTCGTTGTGTTTTCTATAGCTTTGATATAAGTCGAAGGAAATCCCTTTTTCCAGGAATAATATTTTTCGTGAAAAATATCAAAGCGAAGGAATCGAAAGCCTTCACAACAAAAAAGGTGTAATATAGCCGACGTTTTACGCGTCGATATTTTCTACAAACACATTCTCAAAAAGTCTCGTAACCTTTCAATAGTACGTCGTAAAAAAGAAGTCTGTCGAAGAGATTTAAAATTGAAAAAAAACGCGGCAAACGCATTAGCTTTTGACTTGTTTAAATTTATTTGCAGATGTATCGTTATGTTACTAAAGATAATAGAATAATTAATATGTATTCGTTGCATTAGTCAAATTGAACGTAAGTTTAGCTAGTTATAGATAATGAGGAGCGTAAAAGCTCACCAGAGAGTTAAATTTGCCACTTGCCTCGTCGCATTGATTAAAACGCTAATGGAGCTACCGCGACATGGGACTTTTCGAAAATATTATTGATTGATTGAAAAAATGTCACATTAACTTTGTCACTTTTCCATTATTTACGTAAAACGCTTTGTCCTTTGGCCAATCGATTCCTAGCGTACGCGAAATAGCACTTTGCCCACGTCTACTCACCTGTGTATAAGGTATCGCAATAGTGTAAATAAGCGTTCCTACGTCCGAGTAGAACTTGAGCAGATTCGTGTACTCGACAGCAGTAGTGGCCCCATTAGTACTTTGGTACTCTTGGTCCTTGATCCCGGCAATGGCCAGGACTTTCCTGGAGTTGCTCCACTCGGCGTGCAACGGCGGTTTCAGACCCGTACATATGGTCACGGGTGAGACGTCATCGAACGAGCGAAGTAGCACAACGTTTCCGTCGGCCAGACATACCGCCAACACGTAGTTGCGCGAGTTGGCCGATGCGGACGCAGCGCCGTTGCTCGTACCCCCACTGGTATTGGGCTGATCGTCGTCTTCGTCGTCGCGGTCGTCGTCCTCTTGATTGTCGTCCTCGTTGTCCTCGTCCTCGTCCTCTTCGAGTTTGAATTTCTCCGCGGACCAGGCCATCGACGTCACTCCGGCACCTGTGGTGTTTTTTATAAGTTCTGTATTACTTAGCGCGCGACGCGCGATAGCGAGCGTCGAACAATATGTACTGGACAAGGCTTATTTTAATCGTTGAACATTCTTGCAAATCTATCTGCGTATCGTATATACGCATGTGTACGCTCGTGAAATTACAGACTCTCCGCGTATATAATGTTCTATGGAAACGGAGAACTTTTAGTTTCCACTGTAGCGTGAAGCTGATATCATTCAATGGCTTGCAACAAATGCCTTTTTGTTTTGACGCTGTTGCAGTCGTATTCAATTGGCTGACCGAGAGCTTGATCATTTACTGAAACGCACGAACAAACGTTATTTATTGCGAAGGTAAAACTTGACAAGATAAAAGAATAGCTTGATTTTTTCGAGGAGAACCATATCGAATAAACGTTTTTCGGATACATTGGCGAATATTATATACGAATAAAAGCAGTTCGTGCATACGGCAGAATAGAGATTTGCATACGTATAATAACGAAAAAATGCACTTTCTCGTAAATCACTCGGAGTTTCCTTCTTATAGAGAGAAATGCTAGTTTGAAAAAGAATCATTATACACGTTTTCCTTTTCTTTGACCCATTTACCGTCCGAAGAAGCAGTCGGTCGTCAGAATTTATCGTAATTTTATGCTAATTACTGCTACCTAACGCACTTTAACGCACTAAACCTTCAATTAGATCCTTCGCACATACACATAGACCAGGTGCACAATACTGCTTACCGAGTTGAACCTCGGATACCATAGCCCCGTGAACGTCCATGACGATGAGCTGCCCAGCTGTTGTGCCAAAATACACTTGCTGGTCGTCAGGTGTCCATATGCCACACGTAATCACCGCCTTATGGTTCAACATCGAGGACCAGTATCGCTGACCCGCTACGCTGCCAACGAGCACGAAGCCATCCTGAAATCGATATCCAGATACAGCCGTATCCTTGCGTTAGGTTTTTCTTCTTTTGCTCTTTTGTCGCATTATTAATTTACACGTTGAATTCGACCTTCTGACGAAGGGACGTAGAACTGGCTATCAATTATTTTAATGAAATGCGGATATAAATTCTGGCGTGTTCGCAGAGGTTCTCTACAATGTGCGCATATAACACAAGAACGCATGAATAAATGCAAATTAGTTAATTAGTCGCGCAAATGTTTTCTTTTATGCGTTCACTGCTTTTCCATACTGAATATGCATAGACCGTTGGATACATCTAAAGGCTCCACCGACCAGTAACAAATTATTTAGCCATTTAATTTCCTGAATATATAAATATACTTGAAACGCTGAATTTTGCGCATTGGAGAAAGGACTCGGAATTGCAGTAGTCAGATAAAGAGAGACATGTGTCAAGAGCATAACGTAGGGTGAATGTACTAACTCTGGCCAACCGATCGATGCTAAGCCTAATGCATAAATTAAGTCACGCAATTTCCATGTGGTCAGATGCACCACTATATACACGTTGAAGACTTTGATATTTTTGCATACCTTGTAGCATATGAGAGCCATTCGCCCATCGTGCGACCAGGAAAAATGCGTTACCGGTGTGCTCCTGTCGTTGATGAGCTCGATGCTCCATCGTCCGTCGTATTTGATCCAGACGAAGATGACGCCGGTGCTGTCGCATGAGGCGAGCTTCTGATAAGGCTCGTTCCACTTTACGAGTATCACCTACAATGAATAAGTTCCTGGGTAATATATTATTCTTTTTTTTTCAACTGCTGCTCTCTATATGAACCTCGTGGCATTTATATTATTGTTCGCTAGTTCTCGTAAAATTTCCCTCTATAGCTTCAATTGAATGGAGGGCATATATAGAACAGAGGGAGAGAGAGAGAGAGAGAGAGGAGATAATGCGAATTCTTACCGGTTGAGATCGTAATTCGCGCAAAAGTAAGTCGAATTGAGATCTCGTTTTTGGTTTACGAGAGGGGGCGGAATTTGAGAGTGTCTTAAAAGCCAGAAAAGGTAAGTTTAAACTAAGCTTTGTTCTATGTTCTTGATTTTTCGAGAAGATCATTGCTACTTCAATTATATAGATGGGATCGATATGCGTATTATTAAATGAACGCAAGAGATTTCTTCGGAAATGAATCTGTCGAGAGGAATATGAAATTCTTGCTCTTTGGAGATGAAAATTGTCTGTAAATGTTCGAAGCTTTTCTCGTCGGGCAGCACTAGAGGATCGCTACTTTTGTGGAATTTTAACTGCTTTTCTTTCAGTTCGATAAAATAAGTGCCTATACGTATTATATTGACGATTTATATATATATCTACATCTGCACCGAGTCTTATGACGTAACTATAAAAGTTTGCCACAAAGAATATTAACATCTTTAACAACAGTCTGTTTTCTTGGAGAGCAGAAAAATCTCTTCGTTTTATTGCAAATAAAGTGCTTACAGTTTGTGCTCGACTTTTCATGAAACGAGTTATTCACGTCGTATATAATGCTCCGTAATCTTTGGCAACGATCAAACGTGTCTAAGAATCTCATCTAAGAATTAATGTCGCACTTTTTTTCTCTTTAGATACGACGCTGAACTTACCATCAAAATAACATTAATAATCCCAAGAGTATAACCTCAATACATCCGGTGGGATATTTTTACTGGTTACGAGAAAGTTTTTCAAATTTTTATTTCACCTTACACGAAAGTCACGCACATCGAAAATCCAATTTTCGATTAAATAAATCTCGTAATCGATTTATATAATACTATATATATACATACATATATTTCAATTGAAAAATTGCATTTCGACATGGAAAATTAAATTACATTCATTCGCATTATATTTGCTAGACGAAGCGTTTGAATTGATTCTTGGCCGTTGAGAAATTATAGCGAACAAATACGCAGAAAATTGATGAAAGCCAGACGAAATCGAAAATCATTTCAACGGCATTAACGAAAAGCCATTAAAATATATCATCGTGCGAACTGTATGTAATACGGATGTGGAATTAAGCAGGGTTCTAACTTCGATTTGAAGGTAAATTGAAACTATGTTTACTCAAAATGTCAAAGTGAAAATGGGTTCGTTTTACATATGTTTTTATTACTTGAATTCTAAAATTGTATGTTAATAATGGTTTCATATTCAGGATTCCTACTTGATGTAATTAATTTAGAACAATTAATTCTACATGTAAAACTGGCTTTATTAAACAGTGAATATTCGCTCGATGTAATAGCGAATATTCACTGCATTTTAAAATAAATTTTTTTGTATCGTAGAAAAAAGTTACCGCGTAAAAAAATAGTGAAATGTTTGACTGTTAAAAGTTTGGGGAGTACGTTCTAATCTAAATAATTGACTAAGTTAAGAAGACACACAATACAAAACACTCTGTCTCCATACAATTTGCTCTTTAAATACGCGTATAATAAACGCAATTAACTGGATTTGAACAACCATTCTACTACCATTAAAGTGTGTTCATACCCTTAGAATCGTAAAGAAAACGAAGTCGCCGCATCCATGCAATTGGCAACTTTCTTCATCCAACTCTAACACTCAACGCACATACTCGAATTTCCCGCCAGTGCCTGAAAAAGTCAATTGAACCCGAAAAGAAAAAAGAGGGAAAAAAAGAAAGTTCATACATACACTTCTGGTTTTGCACATTCGGTGCACTCTCTGCGGCAAAGCACGTATATCGCGAAAGTTCGCATGCGCGCGCGCGCTAGAGAGAAGACACTTATAAACGACGTCAGTGAAAGAGCTTGCGCGCGCGCAAGCTCGTGACAAAGACCGACGCGAAACGACTATAAACTCGAGCTGCAACGATTCGCGCGCGTGAATCAATGAAGCTCTCCCCCAACGGAGAGGAGTACAGTAGAGGCTATTCGAGCGCGAGCCTCTATTGACTCGCGACGCGCGGCGATTATAAGGCCGACGATCGCGCGCTGCGCTCTTCTTTTTCTTTTCTCTTGCGGAAAGAGAACCCGGAGCTACATACTTATATATATATATATATATATACTTATACCCGTATCTATATATGCAGTAGAGACTTTGCGCTCTACTTATGACGAGAGAATCGCGCTTTTTTTTCCTCCAACGCAAAATCGAAGCGAGAACGTACAGTAGGCAAAGGGGGACACGACGCGCTTTTCTTTAGACATACAGAAACGAGAAAGAGAGCTTCTTCTTAATCTCGAAGGGTTAGGAGAAGATGAGACGGATTTATTGCCTTTCGGAGTACAGCGACGCCGACGACGACGACAGTTTTTATTGAACTCTATATATTTCTCTTTCTCGCCGGCGATGACGGGAATTTCTGGGTGCTGGAGATACGCTCGTTTGGCGGCATACTTACTTTCGGTGCAGTTGCCTATTACGCGTTATATATAGTAGCTTTCGATATCTTACTACGGCGCAATTAGTTTATCCGAGATTCGAATGATATGTTTTATTCAGATAATAACATTAGCCAAGTCCACTTAAAAATACACGTGTAACTTGTTTATATCATCAGTTGTCGGGCTTTTACTATCCAGCGACGTGGATATTATGTGTTTAAAACGTTTCATATAATATAATCCCCTTTACGAGGGCATAAATTCTGGTAAGCAAGTTATACATTTCGTGTACACGGCGTACCTAATAAATCTTTGTGTAAAATCAGTATAACGGTCAAGTTTTTTCGCAAGCCTGCAAGTATTAAAATAATTTGGCTATAAATCTTTGGGGTCGCCGATGATTCTCGATACCTCTAGAAGCAATCAAGTAGTAGAAGTCAACGATAAGCGCGACACGAGGTTCGCGCAGCGAAAGTACAAATTCTCAAGAAGAGCTCGTCGAACTAGGGGTAGCACGTTCACCCAGAGCCATTACACACTCGACTGTGCGGCGTTATCGCTGCAGCGACGTGGCCAAAAGCTCGAATGAAAAATCGCCCGTACTATAATAGCTCTTGGTATACATGTATATGTATATATAAGCGCGAATGCTCTCCGCGACGCAAATTCCAGAGCCGACCGGTGACATCGTAAAATAGACCGGGTGGTGCCAGATAAGCCCCGTCGCCATTTGGTTTTTAAGGTCTGCTCGGAAATGCCAGATAAACCGAGAGTCCCTAGACATTCAATGGGGAAGCCTGCGACAGTTTAACCGAATACTTCTATTAAGTAATAATTGTAGCTTTGAAACTCGTTTTTCCATGAAATATGAGACTTTGTTGATGTTGCAGTTTGTCAACCTTGTATACGAGTAGGAAAACAGTCGACGGGGGGTTTGTGACGCAATCGCTCCGTCGGACTTTGCTCTGCCCTGGTCGTACTGCAGGTATATATGTATTGTGCACGTATATACGCGTGATATATATCAAATAGGTAAATTCAACCCGTATTGTCGCCTCTGCTCTTCTGTATACGCAGCGAGGTCAAAATTTCTCTACAATAGCAGAATAGTAATGTCTCCCTCGTTTGTTATGCATGCGTTACTCGATTTTATTTCGACTCTGTGTCGTATATTTATGTACGTTTCATTTAACGTATTTAAATTTACGCGTAAAAACTTTTAATCACGCGTGCAGCTTCGTAAAGGCTGAAATTTTTTTTTTCGAACTTGTTGCGCAATTTCGTCTAATAGAGAATTGTTCGTACACGTGTTGACTTATTAATTTATAACGTCGAGCGTAGAAAGAATTGTCGTAAACCGATATGAATCTTAATTTAAAACTAACGTGCGAAGGTTGATTCATAGTTTTGAAACCAGCAGCTAGTCGCAGTTCATTATCCTTGGTAATCGATCGTTGTATTTCAAGTAGAAATACATAAAATTGATCAGACGTTGAAAGACGCATCCATGTCTCTGATGCAGTTCTATAGGCTTGCATGTACGAGTATAAAGTGTTTCGTTGGGTCTTTTCGTAGGATTACGTACGCGTTCCGACAGGATTGAGAGAATATTGCATCACTACTGCTAGTCGTTAATAATAAATATAAAAAGAGCACGCGAGCTGTATATACGTGTATATGCATATATGTTTCTGAGAGAGAATCCATTTTGAACATAATACATAAAAGCTGCCGGGGCGGTTACATGGCTGAGAGTGTATCCGTGTACAAATAAGGAGAGCGCGAGCTCTTCACTTTGGAGAGCGGAGAAGGACGGTATTGTTGAACATATATAGGTATATGTACACAGAAGCGATGGAGAGCTTTGAGCAACGTTTTCTTCAAATTCAAGACGACGAAAAATTTTTTATAACGCTGTGCCGTCGACGGTAATTTCGTTTGTTTGTGTAATGCTGCTATACACGTTAGATAATGCGCAATTTCACATGCACGCGAGCACAAAAAATTCGCTGCACTACGGACAAGTTTTACTTTACGAATATGCTTTGCATAGCATAATGCTGTAGCCTAATGTTGAAGATGAAAATGTGGACTTCGGTAGGTTTAATAGTTTACTTTTAAATTTAATAAAAATTCACTTGCCTGCCAAATGCGGCTTTTTAACATTTTTCGTTTCAGGTTTTTCAAACCTCTCGAGAGCTTAAACGTATTTTAATTACAATGGTTTCTTATTAATGCCCGAGAAACTGGTCTAAAATCCTTAAAAAGTCTTCAATACTGTCCCATAGCTATTAAACCCATTAATCTTAAAAATACGTAAATTAACAGCGTACATGATTGCCTGACAATCGAAGAATTGTATTTTTAGATAGCAGCTGCGTCTGTCTATCTCTCTCTCTCTCTCTCTCTCTCTCTCTCTCTCTCTCTTGGATTTATATTTCAGTCGTCCACAGGCCTCGATCAATACGAACGCATCATGGTCACATTTATAAACCATACAGTGCTCAATATCATGCGAATAAAAATGTTCATTACATATCCCAATTTAAAAGAAACGTCAAAACCATTCGAAATTTAATCACCCTCTGTATACAGCTTTTTTTATAGCAGCGTAAAACCGAAGTAAAAAAAAGCTTCGACGATGAACTCACCTCGCTCCTGTGACCGCGCAAGTTGTAGTTGGCCCTGAGCGGTAGTTCAGGTGCCCTCGCCCGGTAGTGCGACGTGGTGAAGGTCACGCCAACGAGGCCTCGCGCGTTTCCAGTCGCCAACCATCCCTCTTGGTAGTACTTTCTCCGGTACAACTTCCAGCTCTCGTCCTGCAATCATTTCAAAACCAATATCTCGATTTAGAATATTGTATACATACAATTCGCCGCGAGCTTGTGGTTTTTTTTTCGTGACATATATACGCCTTTTGATATGTATATACATACATATATCAGAGATGTGTCTGTACAGGTATATATATATATATATATATATATATATATATATACACCTTGCATAATGCAGGTGTGCACGACGCTATGCGGTATATACTGGATATCGAGTATGCTAAACGCGTAGCTGTCGTTTCTATGTAATTGGTATGATGTAGTGCCGATCTCTGTGTACCAATATAGTATGCGCTTTCTATGCGCCGTCGGAGCAACGTTATTTTTTATATTTTATGAATCGGTGGATATTTCGAAATAAACAATTATCACAAAATATTGAGCGCTTTGAATGGCAAACGAATAAACGTCCCTCGGGTGCGAAGCGGCAAGCAATTATTGCAATTACAATTTTTGTCCCCTGTATTCCGTGTACACTCTGTGCGACGCTCATTAGTGCCGTTAAAGGCTGCGAGACGTCGCAAATGAGCTGCGCCGCCTGCCCTTTTTGCTTTCGCCGACTTGTTTTGGCTTCGCACTGACTGTTTGTTTTTCTGCCGTCCCCTCTTGACGAACTCGAAATTAGAAAGTGTGGGAAAAAACGCAAAAGAACCAGAGCTAGCGAATGAGAAACCACTCGGAATTCGCGAGAGTTCGACTTTGTTTTTTCGAATTGCATTATGAAAGAGATGAAGAGGTGGGCTGGAGTGTAACGATATACACAATGATTGAAGCTTTATTGTCATACTTGTGGAGCATAGGTATTTTTACGGGTAACGCGAAAAAAAAGATAATAATTGAATTGATTATCAGGGAGACGCGTATTGAATATTTATTAATAAATTTAAATACACAGCCGTCTATTTTGAGTGTATCCATAAAGAGTTCACTTTTAAATCTTTTATGCGTGTACACTGCACACTGTTCGATTGATAAATCGTATCGAGAATGTACATATATCAAGTATTTTGTTATAAATCGCGTGTATATTGATGAATAAGTAAATACGAGCTGGTCTGAAAGGGCGATCGAACTCGTTGTATTCTTTTATCATATAAATGTAATGTATAGTCGAAATTAAAATATTCTTTCAATGAACGTATCATTTTTTATCCTGATGTGTCGAAAACGCTTGATCCTTTCCGGGTAAAAAGTCGATAAAAAACAGCCTCGAGTCTGGCACAGGTTTAATCAGGGAGCAAAGCTCAAAGCGCTAAAGAATAAGAAGAGACAGAAATGTCCGAGACTATAGAAGGGAGCGCCGAACAATTACAGCCAACACGCGACTACTCGACAACGACTACTTCTTTTTCTTTCTTTTATCCGTCTCACGCGCAAGCTACTGCATACCTCGAGAGAGTCTGCAGCTTATGCTTGACTTTTACAAGCTACGTTGTCATAACGCATTGGTATGTGTCTCTCTCTCTCTTTCTCTCTCTTTCTTTCCACCTCAATTGTCTTTACAGCTGTCAACTGCATAAAACTTTCATGTAATATATACATGTAGTTACGACTTTGAATTTTAGCGATACTCAAGGGAAGAGCTTTTTTATATTATACTATTATATGAATTCCAAGCTTGCGAGCTTGCAAGCCTATATAATACGGAATCGTAAAGGCGAGTCCATTACTGGCAGATATTTAATGGGTTCAACAACTGACCCGCGAATTGCCTTTAGAAAAAATATTCGCGCAACGAACATCTATTATTATTTTTTTTTGTTTAGAATTCGTACGGAGGTGTGGCTTCATTCGATAAATCGAGGCTCGTCGAACTGAAAGCGACTGCTTGTTGGATGATATCGATAAGCTTCGGATTTGTTTCTCAAGGGGAAGATTGATGACATGTCAACGAGCATTTTTGATAGCGTTAAGCTTTTTTTTCGGCAACTAATAGTGCAGCTGATTTAATTTCAATTGACAGAACCATTAATTTTGGAATTAAATTTGACTATATAATCGATACGGCATTGTATGGAATGAATAAAAGTCAATATTATACGATGCTTGCTTCTAATGAATAAAATAAATTGAAAGTCTCTCGAATTGGAATAAAACTTTTGCGGATAACGTTCGATAAAAATAATGTTAATCTCTATAAAGCTCGAAGAAATGTGATATGCACAATGAAAAATCAATCTCTTCGCGCGATGCCATAACTCCGTTAATTAACTGCGTTTCAACGAGTGGTACGTTTGAAAAAGTCACGATTTTCGTTCGTCCCACAGCGTAATAAAAAAAAATTTACTCCGCAGGGAGAATAAGGCCAACGATTTCAGCTAACCTGATATCGAGATTTTACGCACATCTTGCTTCGCGTTCGAAACTTTTAAATATTTAAATCTCGTTTTCGAATTTTCAGCTGTCGCGCTCGCGTGTACGTGCGAATTTTGTTTATTCTTTTTTTTTTCAAATATCTCTATATATATACATCGATGGATTCCGAGATTTTATATAGCCAGAAAATTTTAAATAATCGCTTGAAATTGCACGCTTTTAAAGTATTTCAACGATTAAACACATCTCCCACTGATTTAATTGATTTTTCAGCGTATGTATACTACGAAGGCATATCAGGAATCCATTAACAGTTTTTAGTATAATCAACACTTCTGCAAGAGTTTTGCACACGGCAGGATATCGTACAAATTTTAGCCTCAAGGACGTAGGTAATTGTCGTTCGGCCTTTACGAAACAAAGTAAGCCTCAAAAAAATCATAAAGGTTATCCAACCGCTGTGGGCTTTACTTGGATCAAAGAATTCAAACATCGACTACTGAGCTTTTGCTTTTACTCTTTTTCCTCAAACTCTTTAGTCATGGCAAATGAATTAATTTTTTAATTTTATACGTAGATTTTAATCCGATAACATTGTCCGATTTCTAAAGTAAATGTTAAAAAATAAAAAGCACTCATTAGCACCGAGTTTCAGAAAGAAATGTACAAAGTAAGAACCATTGACTTAATTACATTAAGCATATTGCAGAGGTTCATAAAGATTTCTTGAAATTGTCGCAGAAACGAGCGAACTCGATTTAATCTGCACTAAAGTAATTATACATCGCTCTTTAAAAGCAGGCGTATGCAAATGTTCGATAAAGAGTACTTCATACACGATATGTATATCATCGGGTATTAACAATCTTCGGGCTTAATAACCCAAAATGTTTGCCAAATATTATATACATTATACGAGGTTATTAGTCTCCCTTCCATTCCGAGAGTTTCATCAATGAAGCTATTCGAAAGCACACATACATACGACATTTCTACACAGCTAAAGTTATTATCGTCGATTAAACGCGACGTTGCAACTTCTTAAATGTTATATATAATTTGTTTTTCAACACACATATTTCTCAAACTAGAGAAATAATAATATATTAGTAAAAGTACCTGATATAATTTATATAACTACATCTACCCTCCAGAAGAATACTTTTTCACCCCAAGCATATCCAGTTTCGGCTTCATTTGCTCCTTGCGTACAATATAACCAGTATCACATCCAGTATAACATCCTACATTCCGAAATTCATTAAAACCGTGCTCATTAGCCTTCCATTACAATATCTCACAGTCGGAACCACAAAAACACAGACATTCCGGCGACAGGCACACGTCTCGTTCTATTCCGCTTTCGAAAGAAAGGTACAGAATAACAGTAGCTCGCGCTTTATACGCCTGGGGCAGAACTCGTGGTCTTTTCTACGTATGCCTGTATATACGTAGCTAGTATATACGTATATATATATATATATATATAACGCAGCTCACTCTCTCTCCTCCCTTTTCTCTCGTCATCGATCGGCTGAACGCAGCGCGTCGGCGACGTCGGTAGCTCCGGGGGGGAAAACTGCGTGGAAAAGCGGGAGCTTTTGTAAAACGCAATCGTGTGTGCACGCGTGGATTTCTCCGAGCGAGAACGCGCCAAGTAATTCTACAATGCAAGAGTGATCGGACGCGAAAAAACGTGTCTTGAGAGGATAGGATAGAACTGTATGAAGTTACAGGAGAGCTTATAGATAAGACGACGTTGGAACGAAAGTCAGGCAGATCACTTGGCAGGTTTCTTCGGATGTACGTAAGTATACTTCGTCGTCGTCGTTCTGTGGCAAATTAACGCTGGTTACTGTGCCTGTTGAGGTTGGGAACTCGAGGGTATAAAGAGAAACGAGAAAAGCTTCTTGAATGCGAAAATTAATTCCGTTGTTGTCTAAATTTTTTTTTAGAGAAATAGCTGCACGGAAGTGCTTCTAATTGGAATGGGATGTATCGCGTTAGCGTCTCGAGTTTTCTTCGTGTGTGCGTATTTGCGGCAGAAAGCTCGTTGAAATAAACACGCTTACGGAAAACTAATATAAAGTACTTTATAATGCAGCTAAAATTCCGTTGAGTTAACAGATTAAAAGTACACGTTCGATTCCAGCGGCCATCGATTCGAAGCTTCACTGTTCAATCGATCGTTTGAACGAACGTTTTCCGCACTTGTCGTCCAGCCAAGTTCAATCCAAAGCATTGCATTTTTAAATCTCCCCGAGGAGTTCGCAGCTTCCGCTTTCGGCGAATTTCAAAGTCGCCAATTCGATGAGAAAGAGCAAGAGAGACAGACAGAGGAAAAAAAGGAATAAATTCGGTTTAGTTCCCGCAGGATTGGATTAGCGTCAACGCACACCTTACCGTTGAGAAAGCTCTCGTGAAACTAGCAGGTCGAGCGCTAAACGCATTGGAACTTTTTTGCCACTCATTCCCCCCTCTCGTTTTCCGTCCGTGAGATTTTTCGGCTTACCTGTGGTCGACTGTTTCGAAAAACAAGTTTAACTCGCATGTGTTATGCATTCCGGAGAGAGAAAAAAGCTCGTTTTGGTGAATGGCATCTGTCGATGTTCACCGTGCACGTAGGTGCACGGAAATCTATACCTATGGACAGGTGTTTCGCGTGTCGTTATACTTATACGCTCGTCTTCTCTTCCGACCACGCGAGACCTTGCGCCAGACTTTCCGTTCGGTCACGGCACATCGTTGACGGCCTACCAAGCACGAAAACGATCGTCCTGCTTCAGATTTTTTTTGAGAAACCGCTACTGTTTTTCCGAGTAAAACAGTCCACATTTAATATAGGCGTAATCGAACTGATTTAGCAAGCGTATGCACTCTACTGTACCTATACGTCTACCAATGTTTGACTACCGATAAGAAAGCTTTCAAACACTTTACTGAAGACTCTTCTGCATTCGTTATTGAATCGACGTTGAAATAATGAACTTCATAAATCGGTGTATTTTACGACAAGATTTTCATAATAAGACATAACTTAACCAGATAGACGTTGACGCCTGACAGCATATCTATATCTACGTACAATAATAAGATGAAACAGTTTGGAGTCGGAGGGATATATACAGACTTAAAGTTAACGAAGTGTGTATACAAAGTTGCAAATTGTTTTTTAACGAAAAGTTAGAACTTTTCGCTGCAGCCAGCTGGAAAAGCTTATTAAAACTCTCTCAATTTAGCGGGTTCATGTGCATCTGTACTGCAAGATAGGCAAGAGTATTCGCATTAATGCCGTTATAAAAGGCTTCTCTCGCGATCTTCCCGTATCCACTTCCGGAACCCTACGTCTCTTAGATGGATAGTCCCGAATATTTAACGAACAAATTTAATTAAATACATTGAAAATGCACATCGAGGAAAACTCTCCCCCAAATAACCGAAAAATTTATCGTACCCGTGTACATGAATGCACGCGTATATATCGACAAGATGATGACAGCTCATCCCAAGTGCCGTAATGGAAGACAAACGAGGTGAGAAATTGGGGGAGACGCGCAACAATTCATTTCCGTAGCTGAATTAAATCGAAAGCCGACGGTGTCTGTGCTGCTTCGGGCTAATCGTAACGCAAGTCCCGAAAGCTTATTTTCAATCTCCATCGGAGAGACATAGACGGGGACTCCGGAAATAACGTCGAAGCTTTACAAAATTGTTGTACAGCTACGTGTTCCAGCTAACGCCTTTCAATTACAAGCCTCGATTGGCCCTATCGAAATATACACGCGCGTGTTATTATGTTCGATTTTATTTTCGCTTTTTATACATCGAGTATCGCATAGTTCGGTGAGTCTACGGTGTTTATGTGAGCTATATAGCATGATGTGTCTAGGTGCGGTCGAGTGGTGGTATGTGAGGGGAAAAAAGACTGCGGCGGTTGAAAGTGATTTTCGTGCGTATAAAGGGTTGCCGCGAGCGTTCGCTCTCGCACTCTCTCTCTCTCTCTCTCTCTCTCTCTGTGCTTGTCGGCTTCGGGATTAATTGGCATTCTTGTTTAAGTTGCTTTAAGCAACCGTGCGCGCGTAGGTGTGCACGTGTCCGTAGACGCGATTTCTTTTGTTTTTTCAGAGGAGTTTGCGATTATCTGATCGAGTGGAAAAAGAACGTTTTCGCACTTCTTGTAGAGCAAGGTTAGTTGGGCGAGTGAATTTTTTAAAAGAAATTGAAGGTTCTTTTCGTTGTGTCTGAGCAAAGCTTGCGTTATGTATGACAGTCGATACAGAACGCGTATTGTATTATTAAAATTGCCTTTTAAAAAAGCTCGTTGTATACAAATAGCTTAACTATAGTTTGCCACTAAGCTACGGCTAAGCGTACATATAGAAACGTACATATGCATAGATAGATTAGTTCTATTCTTCGTTGTGTGGAGATTTTTTCTCTCCATCGTATAGCTGTGTTTCCGTCGAACATTGTACCATATGCAGTATATAAAAGTGCAGTATACACAAATGTGCACTGCGTATGCGTTGCATATAATTTCATCGACAGTTCGTGTGTTCAAGGAGTAACATCGCATTGTTGAACGGTAATGGTATTGAGCACACGTAGTGCTCGTGTACGAAGGAGTTTCGCGCATCGATTGGAAAAAAAATTATGCGGATGCATTTTAAATGCATTCTGTCGAAAATCGTTATCGCATTGTCGGACTGTTATGTACATGTCTATTGCGTCAGGAATTTCCAAGAGAATACGATTTATTCGCACTGGAAGCGATCGAAGGCTAACTTTCTTATGCTCTCTCGCAGTGTTCTCAAGAAAATGGAATGTCCATCAATCGTTTTAACGTTAACTGTTTAGTTGGTAAGTTATATAGATTATAGCAATCGCGGATAAATACTGAATAAAAGGTCACGTTGAGCTCTACACTCTTCTTGCTATGTTTTATCCTATATCGATTACGTATCGCACGGTGTTGTTGTGTACTTAAATACTACATTGTTTCCTTAAGACAAAAGTGTTTACGTACGCTTTGTATTCGGACTGTATATGCATATTGTACAGACCCTCGGTAAAAGAATATTGCTATATTTCCTATTATTGAGAGTCGAATGAAAGTATCGACACTTGTATAAGTTTTTTATTATCTCATATATATATATATCTATATATATATACTATGTATATTCTCTATATGTACACTATCCTTAGAATTCCGCAAAGGCTTCGTAGTTCAAGGAAAAGTAATACACTGTGGGAATGCAGAAGTTCCTTTTCTTAGTCCGTATTTTCCATCAAAGTTGCATTGACTTTTATGCGTTAAATTGAAAGCAAGAGAGAGAGAGAGAGGGAGAGAGAGAGAGAGAGAGGGAGAGAAAGAAGAAAGAAACTAAAGTGACTCGAAAGATTTGTCGCTCAGACATATCATACCACCTCCGTGAAATTGACTCTGCGATATAATACACAATCGCCAAGTAGGTTTTAGCCTTCTTGCGGTTGATTTCAAGCTGCAACGTTTCCGCGACAATAATTTACGAGTCCAAAGCATGTAACGACCTAATTACTTTATCGATCGTAGTTGTGTACAAAATTGTAAACTCTGTGTCTGTTGCGACTGCTTATTCTTTTCGAGATCTATCATCGTGAAATAAACATAAGACTAAAAGCGTTTAGTTCGACTTGGAAAAGTTCTCCGCGAAGGAGCGCTGCGTTAAATCATCGCGAGGAGTACAGAACGCGATAGGAACGCCCGTACGAGAGATATTTTCAAACTATTCCAACAGCGACTTTTCCGGCTGCTAGAATAAACTTTAAAGAAAAGCCCATCACGCGTGCTACAAAAGTCGGAATAAAGTTCCGGAGAGTAATGCAATTTCAGAGTCGTGTAATCATACACTGTTCGGATTAAAAAAAAAAAAAAAACAAAAAAACAAAAAAACAGGCACGCGTAGCAATAAAGAGGAAGAAAATCCATCGTAAATTGGATTCTCGGAGATAAGAGCGTCCGCGGGAAAAGCTCACAAGAAAGGGAGGCTCGTTTTGCCGAAAGACATAAAAAGAAAAGAAAAATACCGACCTCTTGAAGTTCGTCCGGTAGTTTGCCCATCCAGCTGAGCGACAAAATATTACAGTCGCACTTGGCATTGGCGTTTCTTTCGAAGTACAAGTGCATCTTGCCGGCCGCGCTACTATACGTCCCTGTGACAGTAGCTGCTGCAGCAGTAGCCTGCGTTCGTACCTCCGTGCGCCCATCAAAGCCGGTGCAATTCTCGCTCGTCTCCTCGCGTGTACAACATGCTTACGTATACGTGTACGCTCCGTATAAATATAAATATATATATATATAATACACTAGTCGAATGTCAGACGCATCGCGCATCGGAAGAATAACGCGCGTTCGCGAGTCTCGGCATGATCGTCAGCGACTGAACACGCGTTGACGCGCACGTCCGTTCAGGGCCTCGGCCGCCCGGCTACTCCTCCCCTTCGTGGCAGCGACTCCTCTGAGCTGCTGCTGCTGCTGCTGCTGCTGCTGCTGCTGCTACTAGACGATCCGCAGAGCAGCGCCGCCGCCATGTTGCAAACTTCCGTCTCGCTCGCTCTTGCTTCCTCGCTACGGCACTATAGATATATGTGTGTGTAGAGCGTTGACGCGTCCATGTACGCGCGGGGTCGAGTTGCTCCGGCGAGTGCCTCGTGTCTACTGGAGGGAGGGCAAGAGAGAGATGGAGAAGGACATAGAGAGAGAGAGAGAGAGCTGCTCGCCTCGCAGGTAAAGTGGCTGTGCGCGCGCCGATAACAGCTGCGCGACGCTGCCACCCCCTTTCACTCAGCGTCCAAGTGTGCGTATCTATGCGAGTGCCTGTATATAGCGCATGTATATAGGTACACACACGCGCCATCGGTTGCAGCTTTTATACTCGCAGACCGGTTGCTGCTGCTGCTGCTGCTGCTGCTGCTGCTGCCGCCGCTTCAATGTCCATATGACTATTATTGCCATATGCCTATCTCAATACTTCGTGGTTAGAAAGGCTTATTTAGCTTGGCCTAGATCGACTTCGATTAGCTATCGCGACGATCCATCGACTCCGCAACTCTTGCGCTTTTCGCTCGTGTCTATAGCTTAATTAGCCAGCGCGGGTGTACGCTTCCCGTTTCCCGAAGCATCGCGGCCCCGATGCTCCGCGTTCTCTCTCTCTCTCTCTCTCTCTCTCTCACCCTCTCTATCGATTTCTTATGCGAGTCGCTCGTGCCTATTTGCAGTATACGCGGCGTACATTGAAACCTATCGAAACGATATTCCATTGTTAGCCCAATCTTCCCGTCTCGCTGCCCTCGTCTGTTTCTACTTGCGACATCTCTTGCGGACATTGAGCGATCGTGCGCGTCGCGTTCCGCTAAATTTTCCCGCCGCCCCTGTGTACACAAGAGCAGCGGCAGCTCGACTCGCTGCGTCGATTGTATTGATTGTTCCTCGGGACTCGGGACTCGGGAGGCGGGCGCCGGTACGTTACGCGTATACTACATACGAGAAACGGCAACGCGTACGGGCAAATGCGCGCGCGAACTCCCTCTGACGGAGCTTCCGTGCACTAACTCGGCCGTCGCCGCGGGGGTGCTCGTTATTTGTCGGGCTTTTTTTCTCGTCCGCAGAGGCCAACGATTGTGCCGAGAGGGAAGTGGGCTGCACTTCAGCGCTTGGTTTTTGGCAGACCGATTGGCTCGGCTTCTTATTGCGTTCATTGCTCGCTCCTTCTTGAGCTTTGGCTTGATGGATTTTTCTCGCGCTGGAGCTGCAGTACGGCGCAGTCCTCCTTTTTTATTTGGATAGTCTCCTGGACAGCAGTTCAGAGCTACGAAGCGAACTTTTTCTTTTTCTTTTTCTTTTTCTTTATTTCAATTGATCGTTTGGACTGTCATTTGTTACTTGTAGCAACTAATACGGTTTATAGCGGAAAACGATTCTTTTTCTACTACGAACGCGTTGAATTATCGCAATGCCTTCTTTAAGTATTTTAACGTTTCAATAAAATATAGCATTTTGATGTTTACGATTTCTTTAACGACGATATAATTCCAATGTTTAATTGTACGCTACAAGTTATTAATAGTAATACTTTTTGCATAGCGCGTTCAGTTTCAATTATTTATTTCATTGATTCCAATGAAATTATGAATTATGCGTTTCTCGATTCCTTACGTAAACGTACACACTGTACCCGATGACTGCCGACGATTGTTATAGTCGGCTGACCTGGTCTTGCCTTTTCTACTGGCATTCGCTATAACTATAACTATATATATATATATACTCGGATACGAGCATGTCTGATCAAAATTGCCGCGTTTCCACTGCCTGCTCGGCATTTCTGGCGATTGCACGAGGAAAAAACGCGAAACTAAAAATGAGGGAATTCATTCGTTAAACAGGAGATTGTGCCAGTTGATTGTTATTTTATCAAAACTCTCAACGACTTACAAAACGTATTATTTATTTATTTTTTTTCGTTTGCCTTAACAATAATTTAGACTATTGGAAAGAGGTTAAGTGATGTTAGGTTATGTGTGTTAATTCTCTTCAAGATTTTTAAGTGCATTTTTATTCTATACGTATATATTTATTGGATTATATTAAGTATATTAGTTGATATTTATTGTTGTTAAATATTATATTAAAAAAGCAATGGATTACAAAGAAGAACAGTCTAACGAAATTGAAGCCTTAGATTCAATCTATTGTGGTGAACTTGAAAGTAAGATTTAGTTTCATATAGTTTTGTAAATGTAATTTTGAAATTTCTTCAGGGATATTTTATTGTGTATTTTTGTTATTTTCAGTTTTGGAAACTGAGCCATTTCACAAGTTTGCTATATTAATTAAGTCTGAAGAGTATGAGCCAGACTCAGAGAATGGGTTGGCCTGTCGATTAGAATTTACATACACATCAAAATATCCAGATGAACCACTTATTGTCACAATTGAAGATGAAGAGAATTTGGAAGAAGGTGATTCCGGCGAACTTATGCAGCATTTGGAAGATCAAATGAATGAAAATTTGGGGACTGTTATGGTTTTTACATTAGTCAGTGCAGCTCAAGAATGGCTAAATGTACAGTGGGACCAAACTAAATTGAATAGAGAAGAAAATGCAGCTAAGAAGCTGAAAGAGGAAGAAGAGGCCGAAAGAGTAATACGATCTATGAATTTAATATTAATTATTTATTATAATATATATATTAGTTCTCTATTAATTTTAAATAATTGTATAAACTAACAGAAAAGGTTTGAAGGAACTCGAGTTACAGTTGAAACATTCCTCAGTTGGAAAGAAAAATTCAACGAACAGATGGGAATAAATAAGAAAAGAGAACTAGCTGAAAAAGAGGGGAAAAAACTTACTGGTAAAGAATTGTTTATGACGGACAAGACTTTGGATGTGTCTGATCTCAAATTCTTGGATGATTGTAAGTATACGATATCCTTTAAAATGTATGAGATATTGTTCTCTACCTTATTTTTTACTCATAGGTGATGCAGTGAAAGTAGATGAAAGTCTTTTCCAAAATCTGGATGATTTAGACTTAGATGATGATGATGATGATGATCCAGATTTTAATCCCGATGACTCGGATGATAGTGCATAAAAATGAACTGATAGTGTGGTACATATATGAATTACATGACAGGTTTATGTGAATTCATAATAAGGATGACATAAAGTAAATATTCACCGAAGTTCAAGCTCGCTAGTGAATTTCTATATTCTCTCGAAATCTGCAAATTTTTCTGTGATTGAATATCAAACTAAAATGAACTGAGAGATGATGGTTATCCAGGATAAGTGCTTTTTTATAAAGGAACGTAGTAAACAGCCGAATATTTTTGTTCATAAAGCTTTATTTAAGTAAATGCATTTTACTGGTACTTTTTCCTGAGAATATCCTATTTTAAAGTTTTAATTCTTTTTTAACATTTCATTGGTTTTGAATTTATTATTTTTTGCTACTACAGGTGCATGAAGCAGGATTTTTTACTTAAATGTTCTGGTGCTTTTTATTGTCATACAAACGCATACTATCTTTAATTTTGAAAATTTTTTTAATAAATCATAATATAAAGGTTAAATTTATAACAACTGAAAGACAATGGAGTTTTAAGCTTCGTGATATAATAGAGACAAAACTATACAATTATTTCACTATAATCTATCATAAAGTTGTTACAGTACAATAACCATGGACAATTTTTAGACAGCCTATAGTCAAAATCTGAAAATACGTTTGCCTTCCAAATAATTAATAAATTTTTATCATTTTCGCAATTGACATTAAAACAAATCATTCAAGAATTATCGATTCATACAATATTGTATCCTTAATTTAAAAAACTAATTTGACTATAGGAATCCATTAAAATTGTCGAGAATATTTGCGGTGTTACATTTGTATTAATATACACTTGAAGAATCTCTTGGTGAATTATAATTAATTAAATGCTAAACTTTTGGCAGAAAAACACAACTAGCTCTGACAATGTTTGTGGCATTTCTGCGTACTTTCTATCGAAAAATCTGTTATCACAAATGCTGCAGTGCTTTTTAATCTTTTATTAGAGCTGATTCCATTAAATCAAGTAGAACTCAAAATTGAGTTAACTACATGTTTACAACCATTCATATACTTTGTACGTATATAATACGTATAATCTTGGTTTTATAATTATATTGATTTCACGCTTGGTTTTTTCAATATTTTTTTTCGTTGAATGCACTACTGAACATATGTGACAATAGTCAGTCTTTAATTTACAATTAGATTTTTAATATTCTCCTACCTCGTTCTTTATACGCTGGTATGTTTTGTACGTTAGAAAATGTAGATTGTGTCTCTTATATGAAAATAATTGTAAGTTTAAGTATGTGAGTGTAAGTATGGTATCATCCGCGAATACCCTTGGGACGAGGCCTTTTTCTGAGCTCTGCCAAAAATTTTATTTTTTTTTGTCTTAAATTGACAGTTAAAATAAAGTTTATATATATCTCATTGAACGATTGATGGCAGGAGCTAGATCTAAATTTGTTATCACTCAATTACCAATGAAGCACTGGCATAACTGACAGAACTGTCATTCATATTATTACATTGACTGCTTTGAGCATATTTCAAAAATTTCAATGTCATTCGTTGACTATTGGTAGTCTCTTTAAGGCTTTGGATTGCCTAAAAAGAAAATTTTTAATATTATTTTCAATGATTTTTCTTATCATAGAATTTTAATTTATAATTAATAATTACCTGCAGCAAAACTCCTATCGGATGTCTCCCACAGATAGTGTTACCATATTTTCTTAAATATTCAGTAAATGACGATGGGGTCATGTTTTCTATTATCTTCATTCCCTGAAATAATATATTTTTTATGTTTAATTAATTTCAATTTATGGCAGTGAAAAGTATTTGTACAATGTTTACCATCTGATCAAGGTTCTTGATAGAATTATGAATAGCACCACAGGCTCTGGCATAATAAGTATAACGAAATCGTTGACCCCAGTGACAGAAATCTGAGGAAATAATAAATAAGGTTTGGGGGTCAGCCATATATGGTGCCAATAGCTTTCCATACATTGCCTCTCGGTCAGGACTAAGAGATCCAACAAGAATAGGAATAATAGTAAACGAATCTTTGAAGCTGAAATAGAAAAAAAATTTCAATTACTTTAATAAAATAACCAAGAAGTTCAATCATTAGTTTATATAAAATACTTACTCTTCCATAACTTTAGCAATATATGGAAGTTGCATTTCAATGCTGTGCTCATCCTCATCCGTATCCATATCCATCCATTCAAAGTGACCAGTATCAGCGAGTTCTTTGTTTACTATAAATAGAAAACATTATAAGTAACAGTAGAAAATCTATTATACATGAAAAAACGATTACTAACTTCTTTGATCAATGTGTAGGTCATACAATGGAGTCTTATAAACCTGAGTTTGAGTCAGAGCACACCCTGGTAATTTCACATGATGGGATGGGCCTAAAATGAATATCTTGCGGCTGCATAACAGCAAGTGTGTCATTTCAAGTCAACATGGATAGGAGTAAAGATACACATCACTTATAACCAAACTAAAAAGTTATTTTCATCTTTTTTTCCCATGAAAAAGTTTGTATGAAATATCAAGCAACTTACACTACCACAGGACTAATCTGACGATAGGCGTATGCTGCACAGGCTCCACAATAGCTGTAGCCTGCATGACTGAAAAAAGTAATAAGCCGTCAGGGAAATTATTTAATCACATTAATGTAATTTTATGACTGTTATACTAACGGGGATATAATTGCTCTGGCTGGTCCATGAGACAGATCAGCTGCGTTCAACCAGTCTCCCAGCTGCTTATTCAGTTCGAAACCTTAAAAATATTTAGACAATATTTATTTAGAATAATAATAACATTTTTTCTTCATCATCATATACATGTAAATGTAATAACAAAAGTTGATTATTTATATTTATCGTTTTGCAAAAATATCTAATTCGCCAGCCACGTTTTGATAGACTAAAGCGAAACGATAATCATATTAGGAAAAGATATTTTGAACCGAAATCTTCTCCTCATAAGCATAAGCATGCATTATTTACATCGAAAAAGTGCAAAAAGAATTACCGTTCTCCGTGTACCAACTACCGGAATGACTCGCTCTTCTCGCCAGCGCCATTGTATTCGATCTTTTGGTGATCCCTTTCTGAAAGAATATGCCCAAAAATTCCGATTAAATCAACTTTCTGAATAGAAAAATCAAAATTTAGCGCTATGTGTTCCGCTATGTTTCCTTGAGGAAGGTAATGGAGTATCGAACGGCTGATGCGTGTTTGGGCCTGTATGTGCCAGTGCCAAACAGCACAAAGTAAGCTTTCGACTCTTGGAGAAAATGTTTCAATAAAGAAAAGGAAATAGGTAAGAGCGTAGGAGGAAAGGAAGATGAGCGGATTGTAGAGACGCACCTGCTCCAAAAACTTTTCGTCTGCCCGTAGAGAAAAGAAGGAATCTATATATATGTATATATAATATATATAGCTATATACTCACAACGAACGGAACAGCCGAGCGAGAGCACAACCAGACGGCAGACACAGCCCTCCTTTATGCAGGCTGGCTTAGCAGCAGCAGTAGATATATTATTATATATGTTTTGCAGTGGATATATAGTATAGATATATGTTTTGAGATTCCGTAGGGTCGAATGGGACTGCGTAGGATAATCGAAACCACAGTATTACACTATTTAAGAAAAACACTTTATTTCAATCAATCAGAAACTCCTGATTTTACTCTGCTGAATCTTGTCCGAGAGGCACGTCTCTTCACGAGCATGTACAGAGAGTCGAGTGTCGAAGCCCTCTTCGTTATCGCGCAGAGAGTGAGTCTATCCATCGTCTATCTCGCAGTGATCTGAAAACTGGCACCGGACTACCGCGAAAATTTGAAATCAATGATTTTTGTCAAACAAAAGAGTGAAAGGAAAATTATTTTAAATATGCAGTAATTTCGTACAAATCACCCTAATCAATGTTATTATAAAGAAACAATTAATTTATCGATAACAATAAGGTAATTAGCTCCTAAACTTATTCACAATTTTCCTAATGAGACTCCTGATAAAATTTGATATCTGCTCTTAAGGTAAGTAAATATTGTTAAAGAATATATATAAAGAAACAGTTGATAACTGATTATTAGAATAGCATTATCATTGTCAATTACAATATTTAAACTTAAATAATATGAAAAAACAATGTAGCACCTTTTAGACTATCTGTACGATACGTACGCAGATGATGAAAAGTAAATTTTTGGTTTTAAATAAAATTTATGCTGGTGTAGACTCGCGGACACCTTCATTTATATGACAAATTATAAAAACAGTTGTGTTTATGATAATTTTTGAAAAATAATAGTTGTTCTTAGCAGTAGTTATTTTTAGATGTCTTAGCGTCTTTTTAATCTAAACTCGTAATTATCTAAAAATAATTATTTAAATTAAAATATTACTAGCTAAATTATAAATTCCAAATAGGGGCAATGATCATATGCTACTTTCGATCTATTAAAGCACACGAGGTAACTGGTTCAAATCCCGGTCAGGAAATTATTTCTTAATTTTCTTTCAATATTTAAAATTAATATAGTATAGTAAGTAATATTGTATAGTAAATTTAAAAAGTCCGCGTGCACTTGACACCTTGTAGGAGTTGTAGGCTTGTAGGGTTGTAGGCTACCAGCAGCAACACAGCATGACAGCACACTGCACACAGCGTCCCCGCCCGTCTACAGCATGAATTCTCGAATCGCGCTGATCGCGCACTCTACTGACATATACACACATCATATAATATATAATACGTATACGTATTGTATATTGCTTGTATATATAGGCATATATATACATTCATCCAGCATTATATATCTATATCTGTATATACAGCAGTTATATATCTTTTACACACTATGTCCAGTGCAGTGTGCAGTGAGCTCACTACGTGAAATTGACAGCTGCTGATTTTGCGGCAGTTGCGTACAGCATATATAAAGATCGTGCGAGGAGTGCATTGTGCATATAGCTGCATTGCACATATATATTCTGTATATCTATACGTGCATCTACACGTACACACTCGCAGCAGTCGGAGAGGCTTCTGCCAAGAATAAAAAAAGAGGTAGGGAGGAGAGAAAGAAAGGAAAAAGAAAACAGGGCAATCGAGGAGGTGCGACCAGGCACTCCAGAAGAGCAGTCGAATAAGCTGGTAGAATACGTACGCATCGGACTCATTGCTTCGCAGTTAATCTGTTCCGCTGATAATAGTCATGCTGCCAACTCAGCCCGCACTCGGCGATCGTCTGGTGGGGTCGTCACCGCCACGCTGAACTACATCGTCCCCGCCACGACACGAGCCTCTTCCTCGTCGCTGGATAAGCTGCGAGAGAAAAAAAGCAAACGACATCGGGGGGAGGAACGTAACGTTGGCCCGGGACTCGCGAGAGGATGTCAGGTGCACCCGCCGCTGCCACTGGGGCTGGCGCCCAGGAGAACGTGGCCAAGTTTTTTGAATCCCTACAGGCAGATCTGAAAGGGTTGGCCTCCGAGACCAAAAAGAAGTATCCACAGATCAAGGAGGTGAGTCAACCGAGTACTTACTCAGTCAGTTCAATGCAATACAGATTTTCTCTGTTGCTTCGTTATATCGGTACCTATGAGTATTTCTTTGGCCTTGAATATTCTCTTTCGATGCTATAATATTCAAGAAATAAAATATTTTATGACTACTCATTTTGGAGCATATACATTTTGGATATCTCTAATAATTCATCATCGGGTCAAGGTATTAATTGAGAAGCGTAATAACTTTATTCTTTGGCTGTATAAAGTTTTATCTTTCTCACGAATACAATGCATTTCTCAGAAATGCTGCTTTCAATTTTTAATCATTGCTGCTTCAACAATATATACAAAAGTAGCTATTGCAACTGCTTCTCGTTCAATTTCAGTCGTGTGAAGAAGGTATCGTCAAGTTGAGACAAGCATCTTCGAACAACCAACCAGGACAAATATATTATGTTGTAAATCAGATCCTTTATCCTCTAGTCCAAGGTTGTGAAAGTAAAGATGTAAAGATCATTAAGGTATGAATTTACAGCTTAATATATTATAATCTATCACTGTTTGTCATTATTACAATATATACATTTAATTTTAGTTTTGTCTGAGCACAATGCAAAGACTCATAACCCAACAAGCTATTGATCAAAAAGGAGCTCGATATATTACGGATGCATTATGGACATTGATGGAAGCTGGTATTGAAGAAGTAAAAGTTTTACAGACTGTCACTCTTTTACTCACTAGCAATTCACTTGTACATGGAGATACTTTAGCAAGGGTTAGTTGAAATAGATCTTGTATGATTTTTTAGTTCTGTACATTAAGAATGTTGCACAGTAATTCATTGATAATTGTATTTCAGAATTTGGTACTATGCTTTCGGCTTCATTTTACTAAAGATTCTACTACTATAAATACAGCTGGGGCTACAGTGAGGCAACTAGTTTCCTTGGTGTTTGAGCGTGTTGTAGCTGAAGATGAAGAATGCGTAGATCAACTAGCGAATGAAGAAAGCAATTTGGAAGAACTTAAAGTGCCTACAAATCAAGCACCTAAGGCTCTGAGGCCATGTGCAGCTGATGCTTATTTGATGTTCCAAGTAAGATTTGTTTCTTAAAAAAACCATTATGTTTAAAATGCGGAGATATCGCATATTACAAAATTGTATTGTACAATTATATTGTACAATATTTTTTGCTTAAGTTTCATAAGAATGCTGTTATAGAATGCCTATTTAATACTACAAATTCTAACTATTTCTTTTTATGCATTAGAAAATATTCTGTTATTTCTACTAATTAGTATATTTTCCTTAAAGGATTTAGTGCAATTAGTCAATGCTGATCAACCGTATTGGTTGATCGGTATCACAGAAATGACCCGTACTTTTGGTCTTGAATTGCTTGAATCTGTTTTGACCCATTTTTCCTCGGTATTCTTTAAGGTAAGAAATGAATATAAATTTTATCAAAATTTGATTTAAGCATACGTTACAAGTATACAATACGTACAGGGTCTCATTTTTATATTTTTTGCAATCAGCATCCAGAATTCAGTTTTCTTCTGAAAGAACGTGTATGTGCTCTTGTAATAAAATTATTTTCACCTAATATTAAGTATCGAAACTCTGTACCAGCATCAGTGCAACAAGCAACGCCACTTGATAAACCTTATTTCCCTATCAGTATGAGATTACTAAGAGTGGTATCTATTTTGGTTCAAAAATATCACTCACTGTTGGTAAGTTTGACATAATCATTGCTGATGTAGAATTCTAAATTAAAAATTCAATAATCCATATTTAAAACTTTTAGGTAACAGAATGTGAAATATTTTTGTCTCTAATTGTAAAGTTCCTGGATCCTGATAAGCCACCATGGCAACGTGCTTTGGCCTTGGAGGTTTTGCACAAAATGACAGTACAGGCTGATTTACTGACAAGTTTCTGTAATTGTTATGATTTGAAGCCGCATGCCACTAACATCTTTCAGGATATAGTTAATAGTTTAGGCGCCTATGTACACAGTCTATTTGTGAATCCGCACATGGTACAAGCTAACACAGGTTAGAAATCATTGTACTATTAATGTAATGAAACTTTTGTCATTTTTCTATCGATACATAAATAAGAAAAAATCAATTCTTTTAGGATCAGCAGCTCCAATTGCTCAAGGACAAGCGCCGGCTTTATTAGCAGGTATGCCCATAGGTCCGGGTGTCACTCCTCAACCTGGATTCTATTCAAGAGGAATTTGGCTTCCAGTAGTTGCAACTTTTCCTAGTGGTCAGGCCAAATCTACATAGTAAGTTTAATACTCATTTACATGAATGCAGTTTACAAGCAGTTTCTAATTTTACATTCATTCATCAGTTTAGAAATGCTAGATAAGATAGAGCCTCCACAAATTCCGGATGGTTATGGTATAAGTATTGCTTACGCTTGTCTTTTGGATATAATCCGGTCGATTGCCCTAGCTATAACGGGTCCTCGTGAGGAAGGATCAGCAGAGCGACGTTATGATCCTAGTGAATCCGAACGCAAGCTGCATATACAGTTAATAAACTCGAGCTGGTGCGGTCTTCTCGCTGCTCTTAGTCCTCTTGTTGATGCGAGTACTGATGAATCTGCTACCGAAAATGTTCTTAAGGAGATACAGACCTTCGCTTCACTCTGCGGCCTACTAGACCTACATACGCCACGAGACGCTTTTATTACCGCCATTTGTAAGGCATCGTTACCACCTCATTATGCACTGACAGTGTTATACAGTGCACCTCAAGGTATACCTAGTGCCGCGAGACAACAGCAAGATTCCTCTACTACGGGTAATCCGAGTGGAACTGGCTCAGGATCTGGAGGACAGTACAATCCATCAACGCTTGGAGATTCAGACTATAGGCAGCAAGTTGTTGCTGTTGGTACACCCCTACCTACAGCTTCTCTTCCAATAGGTAGGTTTGCTTGTTAAAAGACTCATTCTATTCAGAACAGTAGATAATAGTACTAATTTGTTCGACAGGTGCTCAACAAGGTCCTGTAATGCTAACGGTTAAGAATCTTCAGTGCATGCGCGCCTTATTATTATTAGCTCATTGCCATGGCAGTATTTTGGGTAGTGCATGGCATTTGGTGCTAACAACGCTACAACACTTAGCTTGGATCCTTGGACTCAAGCCATCAACGGGTGGCTCGCTCAAAGCTGGACGTAGTGCTGCTGATTCGAATGCAATGCTTACAACTGCAGTGATGGCAGACTTACCGGTACTTAGCGCAATGCTTAGTCGTCTATTTGAAAGCAGTCAGCACCTTGACGACGTCGCTCTTCATCACCTCATCGATGCTCTTTGCAAGCTTAGTCAGGAAGCTATGGAACTTGCCTATACCAATAGAGTAAGAAATTTCTTGGTTTTCTTTATTTTATAAATTTCATGTACCTGTTTGACTTTGTAGGAGCCGTCACTTTTCGCGGTAGCTAAGCTTTTGGAAACTGGTCTCGTGAATTTGCCAAGAGTGGAAGTTTTATGGAGACCATTAACGAATCATTTATTAGAAGTTTGTCAGCATCCTCACATAAGAATGAGAGAGTGGGGCGTTGAAGCAATCACATACCTAGTGAAGGCGGCGCTTCAGCACAAATATCCTCAGCCTCTTCGTGATAATCAAGTAATGTTTTTGGGATATTGTAAGATAATAAATTGAACTTCTTTTCTATTGATCTCATCATTTAATTTTATTTTACAGAAGCTGCAGACTCTTCTTCTAGGACCTCTTTCTGAATTATCATCCGTGAGACATGCAGACGTTAGACAAAGACAATTAGAATGTGTACTGCAAATTTTGCACGGTGCTGGTGAAACACTGTTTCATGGCTGGCCATTAGTATTAGGAATCATTGGTGCAGTTTCTGATCATCACGGGTATGTTTTAATATATTTCAGTGAACTATAACCATAAAGAATACAATATAATACATTGTTTCGTGCTTACAGAGAAGCTTTAGTTCGTATAGCTTTCCAGTGTCTGCAATTAGTCGTAACGGACTTTTTACCTGTGATGCCTTGGAGGTGCCTTCCTCTCTGCGTTGATACGGCAGCAAAGTTTGGTTCCCAAACCCAAGAGTTGAATATTTCACTAACCGCTGTTGGTCAAATGGTAAGTCAAAAGTGTATCGATTGGCGTGGAAACAATATATATGCATAAATGTACAACTGACATTAAAACATAAAAACAATTTATTTTAGTGGAACATCAGCGACTACTTTTATCAAAATCAAGAAAAAATATGTGCCTCGCTGAAAGGTGACTCGGCCTCCGTGTTTCCCGATTTTCCTGGTACGACGAATATGCCTCCCTTTGATAAATTGTGGATGTGTTTGTATGCACGTCTTGGTGACTTGTGTGTCGATCCGCGCCCAGCTGTACGTAAATCTGCCAGTCAAACGCTCTTCTCGACGATTTCTGCTCATGGCAGTCTCCTTCATCAGCCAACGTGGCAAGCTGTGCTTTGGCAGGTACTGTTTCCACTGCTAGACAAAGTAAGGAGCCTGTCAAGCTCAGCGAGTAGCGAGAAAGTCGATACCTCGGGTAATATACTTATACACCATAGCAGGAATACTGCTCAGAAGCAGTGGGCAGAAACACAGGTACGAACACATTTATGTGTGTGTGTGTATCTTACGCAACAAGAAATAAATGGGTCGTTTGACTTCATGTTATCGTTAGAATAATTAGAAAACTTACGTATCGTTGTTTTATTTTGCATAGGTATTAACGTTGAGCGGCGTTGCAAGAGTTTTTAATACGAAACGACAGTTACTACAAATGTTAGGTGATTTTCCACGTGCTTGGTCTCTTCTATTAGAATTTATTGAAAATTCAGCACTGAGTAAGAATAACGAGGTGAGTCATAGATAAAAAACTATTGCTGAAATAATACATTCTATTAAAGAATTAGGAATGTAATAGTAACGTAATGATTTTAGGTATCATTGGCAGCACTGAAGTCGTTTCAAGAGATCTTGTATCTTCCTAAAAATGCAGACAATAACGATCCAGTGCAATCAGAAGACTCTGAGGCACTATGGATTGTTGCTTGGCGTATTTGGTTGAGCATAGGACTGGATAGTACATCACCTCCTCAAGATAGCGATATCGAACCCTACATTCCTTCGCAGGCATTCCTTACTGCACTTGTTCAAATATTCCCTGCAGTATTCCAACACGTCAAAAATAAGTAATATTATTGATATCATTATTAAATGCCATAATGAAAATAGTTTGCAGTTTTATATAATACAAAATGGTGTTTATTTTGTAATAGATTTTCTGCCTCAGATTTGCAAAAATTGTGTCAAGTATTAAAGAATGCAGTTGCAGTTCCCGTTCACGGCGAATCGACACCGTATATTTTACCGACCGTGCCAGACGTTGTACTTACACAGTTACAAGACGGTGTACTTCATTCAATGGAATTACTTCAGAAGGTAAAATACAATTTATGTTCTCGTATCTCTTGTATTATATCGAATAAATTGTTAAAAAAAATAATTTTTAAATTAAAGGAAGCACTAGCGACTCCAGAAAATCTGCAAACTATGATCAGCCCCATTTTCCGACAACTTTTATACTTTTCAAAATTATCATGCGAAGCACCCACGTATGGGAAGATTCCTACAAAGCACATCTCCCAAGTCAGAGGCGTATCTGTAAGTCTTAATAGCGTTTCTGCAAAATTTTTAAAAATACTTTAGTATGAAATTTGATGCTACACGAATATGTTTTTAAGGCCGATTGGGTTACTATGAACTACGTGCCTTTCGGAGAAAAAGCTCTGTCTATGGTCGTTAATTTATATCAGAAGACCGCTGATGAGATGGCTGTGATTGAAGGTCAAATACTAAAACATATTATAGAAGCACTTCATGTTCCTCTGGCTATGAAATATGCCTGTCCTTCGCATACAACGTGGAAACTAGCTGTAACGAGTCTTTTAGCTATTTTACATACAGGATTACCGCTTGCAAGAAACTATCCCGATCTTTTTCAAAATATGTGGCAAGAGCTTGCAGATACACTTGATCATTTTCTATTTCCTTCTAGGTGAATAACATTAAAAGAAATTACTAAATATTATTTTCTAACTTAACATGATTTCTAATGTTACCATATGCTTTAAGTGTTATGAATACGGATCGCGGTGTTGAAGAAATTCAAGCAGATGAAGCAGTTGATTGTCAAGTAATGGAACTTTTGAGAGACGAAGTTCTGCCTCATTCACAGCATATTCCGCATCAGTTTATCCTAAGAGTAGTCATGCTTTTAAACAAAGGGTCTATTCACTCTGCCACTTCAAATATTGGTAACTTTTAAACTTCCATAGATTTTCTTATCAGTATAGATTTAAAAATATGTTATTATTATTATTATTTGAAGTAAAAAAGAGCTGTAATTTAATAATTATGATTCATCGACTGACTTTTTGTTAATTAATTTTTTGGACATAATTGTGTATTGTAGAGAAAAACGGCGAACCTAAATTAAGAGAAGAATTTGCGAAAACGTGCTTCGAGACGCTTCTTCAGTTCTCATTACTCGACGGTCTGAACAACGAGATCGAGAACAACAGCACAGATAACATCATCGAGCGCGACGAGGGCGGCGTCGCCGGTCGACTTGCCGTTACAGCTTTGCTTCATAGATTTCAAGAGGTTCTAAAGCGATATATCGAAGACGAACGGCGAAGCGGGAAATGTCCGCTGCCTAGGTAACGCCTATCTTGCCAAGCTAATTGACGCTCTATTTCGAATTAACTATATGTTCCAAAAAAGGTCACTATAAAAATATGTTCTAGGTACAGGTTGTCAGAAATATCCTTCGTGCTCAAAGCAGTAGCTACGCTTGTTGTTTCATTGAAAAAAGCCCCTACAAATAAAGGTGAGAAGTTTATCGCAGTTTTCCTTTTGCAAAGCTGTCGTTAATCTTTACTGAGCCCATTCATACTTTTATTGCTTATCATTATACAGTGATAAGTGTATCTAAGAAATTGACTATTTATCATTCGTCTAGAATTCTTACCCCATATTCTTGTACCTTTTAATTCAACGCAGTTGAGCGCTCGGTGTGGGAGCAGCTGATTGGCCTTTATCCCTGTTTGGTTGAGTGTACTGTGGCGACGGCCTCAAATCAGGTCTCGCGTTCGCTCAGAGAGGCACTTATGCAATATCACGATCTGCTACACCCGCCATGCAACAACAACCCGCCTACCACAAATGGAGTCTGACCTAAGTCCTACCTGGCCAGAAGCAATGCCGCTTAATCAAAAGAGTCGTAGGAGAAGACTCGCTTCAAGATGAATCAATAATACTGTATCTGTTTATGAGTTTGGCACTGCTGTTGCACAGTGATTGGGATATTTTTTATCCCAATTTGACTGTGGAGGGGAGGGTGAGCATGTCACGATGTTGAAAAGACAGTGCGATTTGCAATTCAAATTATATATTTCGTATACGAGTACGGTAAGTTTTTTACTTGAGACATGCTTGCAGGAATGTTTGAGTTTATTTTCGAAATTCCCACGAGGTCTTGATTGATTTTATATATTTTACTTTCGAGTACGGGTGAATCGTTTAAATGTTATTATTTTTGTTTTTGGTTGACCTTCAATTGTAATAAATTAGAAAGTATTGGTAAAGGAGTAATATGAATATTTTGTTGATTGTTTTTGTTTAAACTCTATAAGATGTTCTAATTAATGATGAGAATTTATGGGTACGAACAGTGCTTTTTAATCAACTCGCTACGTAACATACGTGGAAGGAATTTTATGTACCTGGAGAAAGGACAATGAAACGGAAAGAGTTTAATGAATGAACGCGATGCGTGTCTTTGCTGCTTTCATCGTGGACAAAGTGAAACATTGCATGTAGTGACACATAAACGTGGCACGCGTAGAGAGCACCAACGGAACTCAAAATCATATTTTGTTTTCTGTGTAACGATCTTTATCAGTGCGATTTGATTGTGCTACGTATAATTATTAAACGATGAAAGGCAGCTTTGATACAAATAATCTCGTCGAACTGTAATCAACGAGAAACGCGTGTAAATACGAAACATATATATCTATGATATAGCGCTGATGCGCACTCTCGTTAATTAGATACTTTTTATTCGGTGTGTATATATAATGATGAATGAACTATGAGATCAATAGCGGATTTAATGTTGTCTGTAGATGGTTTTATAAATTTTAAAAAAAGCGCCAGAATTGTATTCATATAAGGCATACGCATACAAATTGCGAAGCTGAGAGCTGTAATAATGTAAATAAAGCTACATAGATCCAAGTGCACCAACTAAAATGAGGAGTTTTTATTGATCCCTTGAGCACAGATTTTGTTTATTACGAGTCAAATTCTATATCCGTATGTAGATTTTAAGTCACTTACCTTTTATTAATAAAAAAAAACTTATTTCAAGATAAGTATCGGTTGGAAAGCTGTTTTTAGAGCTATAGTTGCTTTAGTAAGTTATAAATAAGTGCTGGGAAAAGTATGGAATGGAGGCAGATATAAAAATAACTTGATTGTGCCATTGGCAATCGACATATATTTTAAAAACAAAATATAGAGAATGATAATATATAATAAACTATTGTTATACATATATTTACAAAATATTGTTAATGTTGTTCTAACTGTAAATTATTCTAACGAGAGTATTATCCGCAGTATTTGTAGACCGAAACAAAGAGTCTTGATCGATCTGTTTGATCGATGTTTTTGATTTTGCTGCAGATGTCATATTGAACTTTATTCACTTTGCTCTACACCTTTTTCTCAATTCTCAAAAGATTTCAGAAAATCTACAACGAGTGTACTTTATATTTTCTTTGAAAATTTGTTATCGCTTAGTTCTTAATGTTCACAGTATAGAGTGCAAAGAAAATAAGTCTGCTTCTCGGTAAAATTCGAATAGTTTACGACATTTACTGTTAATACCAGCATTTGCATTGCGTGCTTCCAATAAAATATTCATTCTTGTTTCAAGTAACGGGTTGACAGCGTAAGGTAATGAGGTATTTTACCGCAAAAGATATTCAATAAATCAGTAAGTAAGTAAATCGTTAATTTTTGAAAAGTTGTTTTCTCATCTGCGCATTTAAAATATATAACATATACTGATCTTATTTGTTTAATATACGCTAAGGCTTATTATTAGCATTATTTATATCGTGTACGTATAGCGCGCTATATTTATTATAATCGTACATTCTCTTATTGTCAAGCAATAACAATTTAACATTTGAGCTTAGAATTTAATTATTATATATCGCATTGAGCTGAAATCTGACTTTTCGTTCGACTTGCATTACCATCTGATTTCTTTTCTGCGCAAAGTACACAGTTTATTTCTCATAGTCCGACATAAAAGGAAACAAAAAACAATGTACTTATTGAAGTATTAATGGAATTATTTACGATTTCCCGAAGGTCTTTGCAAAAATCACGCGACTTTTAATTTTTAATACCACTAAGTTTTTCTTTTGAATATATATATATATATATATATATATATATATGTAATTGTAGTATCTTAAATAAGTACACGACGTGTATAAAGCGCTTTTCTAAAGTAACAAAGTCAAGAGTCTTTTATTTTCTTCGTGAATTTTCCAGTCCCTTTTCACTCTTGGTATACATATATATATATATATATATACGCTCGTCAGCTTTACCAGAGTATAAAAGAGATACTTTTTCCTTTTTTCAATTCACAATCTAGAGCTGTAATGCGATAATAGTTGAACTACTGTTCTTTCGAGTCAAGTGAATTTTAACGTTTGTTAAAAAATAATACTGTCTTTGTAATTTTCTGCAGAAATGAAAGGTAAAAAATAAGTCAATCGGTATCTTATAGATTAAAATGGAATGAAGGGTTTCTTTGTACTGCACTCTCTTACTTGACTTTATTAAACCCAGATTCAGTCCCTCGTGAATCTATAAATAAACGAGTATCCAAGCCGGGTTTGTACAAATAATAAAAGAGTTGTTGTTTAGGGCAAATAAAAACAGCGCTGCAGCCTGTATACTATAAGTTAATTGCCGCAATTAGAGAACTCTGAATTGGTTATAAAAGTATACCTAGGGTTAATACACTTTTCTATCTCTGGCATATACGCGGAAAAACAGCTCAAATCCATTTTTCCGCGAATCCAAAAAACCAATTGACAGAAGAGGTAATCGAATCTGTTTCGATTAAAATTACGACTCTGTGATAGCATCGATATATATATTATAGAATGACAGCAATAAAAAAATACTATAGAAAAAAAGAGTACGGGTACACGATAACCCGTATCCAAATGCATCGTATATAGCTATACAGCTGTCGATCGATCGCTGGGGCCGATAGACCGAATTGCGGCCGGTAATGCGTGTACATACATGCGTGTACATACATGCGTGTACGTACATGCGTGTGCGTATACGTATGTACCTAAGCTTCGATGTCGTTTTAATCAAGTCGAAAGTTAATTAAGCTTCGGAGAAACGCGATGTAGCGTATGACGGGTGTAATTGCAGGCAATATCGATAGATATGTATATAGCGAGACAAAGGAATTTTCCAAATTTTCTGCCACGCACAGCTTCGACGTCTTTGAAAGAGCACGCGAAGCAATAATAATACCGATAAGTTAACTTGGCCGGCTTTTAAAGTTCATTCGCGATCCCGAGATAAAAGTTCAATGTGGGTGTACGCGTATGAAATGCTCTATTGCACACGTAGGCGTTATGCATTGTACGTGCGGAAACGAGTGGGCGGCCCATCTTTCCTTGACTTTGATTATTGAAGTACGAGGATGTCTGTGAAAGTGTACTTGGATTCAAGCATCGAGTTAGTCGGTAAAGGGGTATATAATATATATTTTTTAATACAATTGTTACACCAAGTGTCGTTTGCTTTGTTTTTTTATTTATCATTACGTACACATCGTATATTTAATTTTTACGGAATTTTATTGACATTGACTTTGCGACACTTTTTTATGTCATAATTTTTTCAAGTTTATATATATATATATGTGTGTGTGTATATATATATATATATATATATATATATATTTATACTGCATAGAGCATTTATAGAGTATTTATCTTACATATTTTTGTTTTTATCGAACAGATGTTAGAGTTTTTTTTTCATGTTCTTCACAATCGAAGTTTATACACATACCCTATGAGAACACGAGTGTTGCACAAAGTTATATACGACTTTTCTTTCACAAATTTCTTCATTTCGGCTAATAATATTGAAAGAAACAAATTGTTTAGCGTAAGATTCATTTAGCGTTACACTCGTAATTACGTTTCTTACGCGTACGTATATATCGGCATACGTGCGCTCACGAATGGTTTGGTAGAAAAATATGTAGCATATTGGATAAATAATTTTTATCTGAGTTTACGGCTGGAACGGTATTAAGTATATCTGGAATTCGTATGTAAATATCTCTGTTCCCATGTGGGAGAATTTCTCGTTATTTACAATATAAAAATAAAAAACGTAATTACTCGTGTAATGATATTTTGCTTCAAGTCAAATGTTAATTCATCGATATTACAAAGTAAGCTTTTTTTGGTATTTTCTTATCGGTTGCCACTATTAATCAATATTGATTAAACAAACTGTATGTACAACGGCAAGAGAGATAATAAATGAAAAGGATTTAATTGAATTATGAACACATGATTTGTAGAAAAATTACTACAACGATAGAGCACACATTCGTAAGCTTTTGCAGAATTTCTTTTTACACACATTAGTGAACGAATAGCAGCATTATTCACGCATCTTACGTCACTTTCGCAGCTACGTATAACTTAGTAATTATATATCGCATTATCATAATATTATTATAATTATATTATTGTCCTATTTAAGATCATGCATTATGAGAGTGAGTGAAATGAAGATAGACAATGAATTCAACCACGTTACCATTTACATGCGTACCGACACTTTTATTCGTACAATTTTTATATATTATATGCAACCAATATAACGCGAGAGAACGTTAAAAACTAAAAATACACTACTCCCACAATTTCATATGTCTCTGTGGTTTTTATTTGAAAAAATATACAGACGTCACTGTAAGCTGACTTTGGTTATATTAATACTCGGAATGAGCTCGCTATGTCTCTGTAGTTGTTTTTACGTTAGAGTGTTCGAAGTTCCAAGTGTACGAGTGTAAGTGTTGTAACACTGCTATACATATGCCTATTTAATAACATGGCTATTTTGTACGCGAAGGTCAGGATTTTCGTTGAGAGATCGCTGATTTTAAGGAACAAAAATGTTTAAATGTTTCATTAACACGAAAGCGGGTGGCTGAGGTACTTTTATATTGTATTAAGCCAATTCGATAAAGGATGATTTTAACGTCGAAATGAATGTTCCTCGGTGAAAAACTTTATCTGCTTCAGCGGATGACTTAATCATCCGCCAAAAGTTATCCTTTTATATCATTATTTAATGCCTATATTTATATTAACTGTTAATGATTAAAGAGAGAAAACGGTGACTCCATTGCACATTGAATGATAACTAGACTAATATGAGTTTGTTGCTTATTATTTAAATTGAATTTTAATAGCGTTCCTCGCGACGATATGTCTATTTTAATTACTGCGAAACCAAGTGGTCGCACCTTTTATCATCTGATCTTATTTTCACCTATTTAAGTGTTTACTTTTTATATACGTAAATATTACATAATGATCGAACATGTTTACGTTGAATGTACACTTGTATAGGTCACTTACAAAAGTTGCACCTCGTTATCCATTCAGACAATACTGCGTACGTATTATTTGATTATTTTTAATCTTTAATCTACTTCATTAAGATAGAACGATTAACACTGGTTGCGCAAGAAAAATAAAATTATATTCAAATGAACATTCACAATTTAATGACACCTAGGCGTGTATTAATAGTGAAGAAGCTTTGGAATTGTTAAGCACCAATTAAAAATGTTCTTATCGGCAACTTTGACTTTTCATTTAGTCATTTATAAGCGCCTATATATATATCAAGGTTTAAGCAGAAATTACGACGCTACAACTTATGCGATAAACTTTCCTCTTTTTCTTTACTTTTTATTCATATTGAGACTCGATTTTCGTTTGCCAAATTTTTAATTTTCACGAAAAAAATAAATATCAAAATTGAAGTAGACACACATATGTATATATATATATATATATATATATATATATATATAATGAGGGACAAAATTGAGCGAGTTATAAAATAATGCCTCTATCGCGCTGTGTTTTATTTTTTCTTTTTATATTACAGGAAGAAAGTTTCGGAAAGGTTTGATCGCTCGCTTTAGAGAGATTGCGCTAGTTTTTAAATGTATTTATATGTATATATTTATCAAGTCTTTATAAGCGTCGACGTGATTGGCGCAAACGCGAAATCCTTATTTTCTGCTTTACATTTAAATATTATGTATATATGTATAAACTATCGCGTTATAACGTACCAAGTAATCTCGAGCTTTCGAAATCACATAATTTTTTTCATCCAGATATACTCGTAACGCGTGTTCACTGATATCCTTTGTTATTCCTTTATTATTTCTCGACACGTTTTGCCAAAAAAAATTCGTTCCATTTCGTTTATTCTCTCTCTCTCTCTCTCTCTCTCTCTCTCTCCCTCTCTCTTTCTTGCAATAATCAACACATCACCCAACTCACATATATATAATGCAAAGCTCTCCGTCTATTTACCATACGTCTAACATCATTTTTTTCTTCATCATATAGAATATAGTTATATTTATTTATATATATGTATCAGGCTTAACTGTGGCCTTAACGCATTTGTCAAGCAATTATTGTCAGACACATTTAAATTCTTCTGGATATTGAGAAAAAAACGTCGGACAGTTCAATCATAAATCATCATCATTGCCGAAACATCAGAAATATTCACTGTCTATTTCATTCTAAAGACTTATCCGTTAGAATGATTTCCAAATTCAGCGCAGATCTCTATTCGAGAGCCTGAAAATGAATATGGCAGAATTGATCGAGCCCACGAATCACAAGAATTTTCATTAGTTTGTTTGTTTTCGATCAAGAAAATTAATCATACTAGTTTGACGTTAGAGCATGGAGGGGAGAGCAAAAAAGGAAAACTTGCTCGAACGCAATCAGCCTCGAGTTTCGAGTTTTTGAATTTCACATGCAAAGTCTAACGCGCAGTTTGTTCGTAGACAATGTCTTTGACGTTTTAAGTGAATGGAAGGATATATAAAGTAACATGACTGATGATTTATCACTGTCACCGTACGCGCGCGCTTTTTCCGCACGAGTGTAGCTATGTATACGTGTTTTAGTGTGATACGTCTATATAATAATAATAATAATAATAATAATAACTATCATTATTGTAATAATAAAAATAAAAGCAACGATAATAATAGTAGTAGTTCAGTAATAGTCTAATTGAAGTTTGGGAATGAGCGAAAAAAAAGTTCATGCAGTTTTCGCTCGCTCTCAGACTTGCTGCAAAATTTGTTCTTTTTTTTATTTTTTTTTTTATTACTTTTGCTTCTACATTTTTTCAAGAATATTCTTATGTGGAAACCATCGTTCTATTGGGTATCGAAAAATATCTACCTTAAATGTAACTGAATTCATATATATATATATATATATATATATATATTCTTTTTATGGGTATACATTAGTCATATTAGTTACATTACGATTGTTCTTACAGCATTTACAAGTTGATTTTTATTTTTTTTTTAATTTTCTTTCAGAAGAAGAACGAAAAGAACAGAGCGCTCGATTATTATAATAATATTGTTTAAAGTCAATTTCCAATGCACTGTATAGAAATGATTCGTTCATTGTAAGTAAAAAATTCGCTTTCGTATCTTAGCTATAGTAAATTTTGGCTCTAGGAACTTGTCGTTCGTCTTCTTAGACTTTTTCTTCTTTCTCCTACTCTTATTTTTTTTTAATTTCGTTTTCTGTCTCGTTTCTTCATCGTTTACATATTCTGGCTTAAATTTGCGTTTACGGTGAATAAATTCAATCGAAAAACCGTAATTATGTTTGCGTTATTGTCGAAAATTTCAATTCATGACTTTATTTCTCATTAGAAGGAAGTGTAATATCGTTCATACGAGTAGCCTCTTTTACATAAGATGTATTGTATATACTTATATAATAATTGTACAGATCACGTACATCGACATTACTCGACGAGAAATCATTATTTTTATATCGTCGAACATATGCAGTGTGTTATGTATGTTCCTATATATGCAAATTTATATATATGTCACAGAATATTGAATTCTGACGTTTATAATTATGAATTTTTTTATTCAATAATCATCGCCAAGTTCTAAAGTATATACGTTTACTTAATGAGATAAATAATTATGATCGACATGTGTAGATCAAGTTAAATGCGCACACGATATTTTTCTTATAATTAACGTGTTTATTGTCAGCGTTATATATATAAATATATATATACGTACAACTCGAAGAAGAATGATGTCCGATATATATATATATATATATATAAGTGGGTCGAATTACTTTTTTTGGGGCGAATTAATTAAGGTTTCAACATACTCAAAATCATAAATATCTTGAATAATTTTTGTACACATTTTCCAGTCATTTAATCATTCAATTATTGTCATAGGAACGAACTATTTCAATGAATTGAAATTATACGTGAAAACCCAATCAACTCGTGCAAGCGCGCAAATTTTAAAAATTTTAGAAATTTGAATAATACCGGTATTGAAATAATTCAAAATCAATGAAAAACATATGGGAGCATGCATAGCTAGAAGATTCGCGGCGATATATATATATAAGTTTTTCCTTCTTTGCACCGAGAGAAAGGTATTGTCATCTTGGCATTGTATCACGCGTTCGCAAAGGCGCAAGTTGTTTCTTTTGTTTTTCTACGTATAAATGAAAATCTCTATACATGCACAAAACGGCGTATTCGCCTTTAAAATAAAAGTTAAATCCTATCTCAGAGCACGTACGATAGCAAAAAATAAAGAATACGGAACCAAGTGAAAAAAGAGTGCGTTCGATCTATATCGTAGTGGCGACGCCCTCGCAATCCCTTTTCCCCTACATAATATAATCGCTACGCAGAATATATATATATATATAATGATCTCCCCGCGCTCGACTTGGACTGCGCATAGCTCGAACGTAATACGCGGAGAAAAGTTCTCGAAAAACACAATCAATAGAATGATACTCGGTAAAGCTATTGTTCTTCCTCCGTCTCCGCGTTATTAAGGATCATCTATATAGGCGCGAGCGAGGGGAGAGAGCACATCTATATATTACGTATATAAATTCCGCATCAGTGCGCAATTATTTTTTTTCAATCCCTAGAACGTAATCGAAGAAAGCGTGTTGATAGAAAGACTGAAAAATAGCTTGTGCAGATGTATGGCATATCGTGTACGACTCCTTGAGCAAGCTCGATGTATGCACCTCTACCTATATGCGTGCACGCGTCTTCTGTTCTTGAGGCTCGAGGATGGTTGTCTAGCGGCGTAGCATGTACTCCCGGCCGTAGTGATCCGATTTCTGCGACAGCCGAGACGAACGGAGAAATTAATCGTCCGGGTCAGCGCGGGATATTATTACGGGATAATGGCTCCGGGCAATTTAGATTGTAAGTGAGAGATTCCCTGGAGCGTAGGGACGTATATAGGTATATAGGCTACACAAGGGCGGCTTGATAATCTGCTGATTGAATGGATGTCGTTACGGCTGTTTTTGCGGGGGCGAATCGTTGCCTTTTTTCTCACCGGCTGAGGCTAACTGTTGCGTTGACAAGCGTTATAGGCGCGGGTAATTGATTTTTTCCCTTCTTTTTTCTCCGACGGCTTGTTGAATTTCAAATAATATTTGCATCTGGATACTGCACATGCGGAATCGGACAGCGAAACTCGCGGTTTTGAATCAAAGTCAAATCAAAGTTACCGTATTTATTGTGCTCCGTTTATTTATTTCCAAGGTGATGCTTTTACTTTAAATTTTCGTTAAAAAAATCGATAAATCTAACAGTGGAGATATGAATGAACCTTTAATCTTAGTGAAAAATCAGTGGTACTCAATTTTCCCGCATTGTATAGAGGGAGACAAGTGATATAATATTTTCCATCGGTAATTCCTAAAATTGGTTTATCCAATTGCGATGGAATTGTAATTCGATCAGTCGAATTTAGATTCTCTCTTCAAAAAGATCATTTAACAATGGCTAACTGAAGCAATATTCCGCGCACTTCTATAAATGCATCTCCGAGCGTAGCTCCGTAGTTCCGGCATCAAATGGGTAAGCGTAAAGGTATAAACACAATCGATGTAAAAAAATGAACGAATGGAAACTTACCGAGAACGCCTGACCGATGTCTGGGACGTACCGAGCCTGGGCAAAGTCGTAACTCTTCGGATCCGATTGATAGCTGCCTTGCAACGAACTAAGGAAGTTGGCGTTGCGCGACTCGGGCGCGTTTCTCCGGTCGCCCGAGGTCATCTCCTTTAGTACCGTAGCTCGCGCCGCCATCTCTTCCGCTCGACGCTGTTCCTACGAAAAAATCCACTCAGATGATGCTATATTTGCCGCGGGAAAGCAAGAGGCCAGTAATTTTGTACCCGTTTAAAAGCTTGAAAAGCTTTTTTACAACTCAGATTTTGTGTATACGATCCACGACCTACCCTCTATTCTTCCCTTATCCCGCATATATGCACTTTACGCGCGGGTAAATTCTGGCCTGTTCTCAAATCCCCTCGCGCGTCTGGGCGAGACGGAGAGCACAGTGGTATAACCTAGGCTCGATTGACGTCATAGTCGGCATCGCGGCAATAAGTAAGTACGCGCGCGCGTATGGCGAAATCTAGCTGTACAGGCTGCAGTTGACGACTTGAGAAATAAATGATATTTCGTACTCCATCTTTGAGTAGACTTTTTTATTTTCCGAAGTCTCCGCAACAACGCTATTTTTTCCGTTTGTTCTCCGCCTGTTCCGAAACACGAGAAAAATAAACAATCGTATTCGAGCTGCGGTACGAATTTTTTTTAACCATTTCCTTTTAAATATAAGGTATGGATTTTTTATCCGTACGATAAAAATAAAAGAATTTTATCACATCGGAATGCGCTCGGATACGAATTTTTCGTTCTGTCGTTAATTGAAATAAAAAAACCGCACCATAGCTGAGATTCCGGTTCCGAAGTAAGTTTGCTCGCTAAAAACGTCAAAAGCTTAAAAACACGGGGTCGGCTTTCAATGCGTCCCACGAAGTTGACCTTTTTGTAGGGACTTTTCCGTTTGAACAATTAAAGTCAACTGCGAATGTCTGGCACTTTTTGTCGGCAGATTCGCGAGCGCAAATCTGCCGAGGCATTTTTCATCCCCGAAGTTCCTAATAAAAGAGTCAAAAGCGAGCGCCACTCGCCTGTCGAGAGAGACCCCTCTTAATATCTCTTACGTGACCGTCGTACGGCCGAATATAAAATAGCCACTAGTCGATCAACGACGTTGTACACACTATTGCAAATGTTGGGTAATTCGAACAAAATGTTAACGCGTTTTACGTTTTGACTCGCGTACATGCTTTCGTATAGAGTTTTATTATACTTTGCCAATATGCACGAGCGACGGACGGTATAATTATTTTCTTCAAAGTATATAGAGCACAAGCATACAGTAGAGCGAATTTATTCAATTTACTAATTAAAACGCGAGGGCAAATCAACAAATAAAACTTTTTATTCAGTTTGTAAGCTTTAACTTGAATTTAACCCAGAAGGAGCTAATTCACAACAAAACTCGCGCTTCGCGCGTTTATATCCGTAAGTGCATCGCAATCACCTAAGCACTCGTAAAGCTCCGGGGACAATAGCAAACGCGAAACAAAGAGCTTATGCGACAGGGACGGTTTAAAAGTCTGACAAGGTAAAAAAATAACAAACGTTGTAGGAGACAGCAATTAATCACGATTCAATAATGAACAGCTGAGAATTTATAGTCTCACTTGTCCTTATTTTTACGTCGAATCGTGAATTCGAGTACTTGGTCGAATTAGGAGCTCAAGGACAATTTTCCACGAAAGTAAATATACTCAGAGCTGTAGGTTCAGTCAATGAAGAGTTAAAGAGTAAAAAAAGAAACGCAAGACTCACCTGTAGCTCTCTGGCGCGTTCGGTCAGTATAATCTCCTTGAGATGTTGAAAACTTCCAGCTTGAGGTACATTTGGATTGACGGGTCCACCGCCAACACGGAAACTGGTCAGTCTGCGCCGTTGCGACGGTGGCTGTCTATTTACCGTTCCGTAGAGTCGAGCGACTTCCTCGAAAGCTCTCGCTCGGTCTGGCATACCGTTTCGCAAACGACTGCCAGCTGGAGCTTTGTGTACCAGTTTCCCGTAAATGGGCGTTCCTCCGGCGCCTCGGCTACGCGCTGGGCCTGTATATTCTTCTGTGGGTAAGATATGTGTTGGTGTGAATCGCCAACTGGAGTATAAATTTGGAGAATGCGCATTTGGGTCGTTCGTTTGTGTAATTTTGATTATCGAAACGTTTCAGAGGAATGTATGGTTGCGTAAAGAGATGCTTCAATCAATGTAATGTGAACTATTCTTGGAGAATTAAACAATGCAATTTCATCAAAGTTTAATTAAAGTTATCCTATTGCCTGTGAGAGCTTTATTGCTTTTCTTGTAGATCATTTATCACACAGCGTTATATTAAAAATAAAAAAATCGCGAGACTATGAAAGATAAATATTTGCTGGAAATCTTCCACTCACACATTATAAGTGCATTAACATTCGTTTATTATGCAACAGTATTAAAATAGTTACAAAATGTTTTCCACATCGAAACCAACAAAAATCTTCCTCAAGGTACATATACATTTTGAAATCCACTTGTCCATCAAATACACGAATGCGACCTCTTGAGATCTAAATGAAAAAAAAAAAACTAAAAAAAAACCCATCTCACCTCGATAGCCAGTAGGTGAACGGCTGGGATAAGCCTCCCAGATGTTATAAGAAAAAGGATCTCGATAAACGGGTAGCTCGTTGGTGCTCTCGGCTGCTCTGCTTTGTCGTTTGCTGTAACGCCACATAGCACGCAGTTCCTCGCAGGTTGGCTCGGCCATCGTCGAGGCTCTTTTGTCGCTGTAGCCAAGCTCCTGTGCTGCCTCCGCAACTGCCACCGCCGCCTGACGTTGTTGCTGTTGCGTTAGCCTCTGACCGGGAAATGGGCCGACGTACTGGGAACTGACCAACAGCAACGTACTCGTATACGCCAGGACCAGGCTAGCCCATATCTCTGATATCTGCATCCTCTGTTAATGCACGGTTGGCATTACAACAAATTCGTATATTCTTTTTCATTTTACTAGACGAGCTCGTTGACTAGTTGCTAGGTACATACATTGCGCGAATTTCATCTAGTACCTCGCGAATATATTGCCACGTTATCAAGCGATAAATTAGATTCTCTACCATTTCTAATCTCCGTACTTGCGGAACTTCCTCGAAACTTGCCTATGTCGAGACAATATTAAGGATTAGAGGTGTACCGACGTCCGCTGCACCGATCGCTCAGAGTACCGCTCGAGCAGAAGCGCTTTCTATAACATAAAGCCTCTTAATGCAAAATTCGTCGGAAATTAATGCTGTTGACCGTGTTATATATAAGGGATTATGCAATCAGTCTCAGCCATACGTTCATCTAATTTCTTTTGTTCTTTGGATAAAGTGGCGAAAAATAGCATGGCTATCCTAAACGACCATCTATATATTTCCACGGAATTGCTTGTTCGCCGACGATGCATCAAAAAAGTGGATCCAGAGGGTATTGACGTCATGGAGCTATTGCTGCGTAGGGTGGCACAAACGAAGCGTGAAATGATTTCGGAGTAGGTGTGCTCCCGACCGAGCGTTAATTATTGCGCGCAATATAGAAATCGATGAGAATTTAAGCTTACCGTCAATTATTGTCTCAGTCTTCTTCGGGCCAATTGATGATTAAACAGTCGTCCTACGCGTCGATATGTTCAACGATATGTAACGTTGGTTGATATATTTGCTTCGATCTCTGAAACAATAAGTAAAAAGCGAGGGGTTTCACTGTACTTGCGCGGTGATGTGGTTTTTAAATAGTTATATTAAGCGTTATTAGTACGTGATGTTATACATGTATGGCTAATTCTCTGACAGATTAAACAATCAAACATCTTTTGTCTTCCAAAAATGTTTAAATTGTTCTGTGGCTCGTTATCTACCTTCATGACCTTTTTTGTTTTTTGGTTCACGAAGATCCTTTGACTTACAGGTTGTCTAAGTTGGCATTTTATGCCTTTTTTAAATTCTATCATCTCAGGAAAGCAATTCTCTCTAAAACGCAATAGGGACTTGGTTGTAAAATAAATTAAACTTTAAAAATGAAATAATTTCTAATCATATGATCAACTGCACTAAGTACACTAATAAGATACTTATAAGTTTATTCACGTCGACGCTGAACCAAACCAATCAATCACTACACTATTTCATAGGAATAACACCAGAATCTTTCGTTGAAAGTCATCCAATTCTTCGTATACAGTTTTGAAAAAGTTCGATCTTTGATATCAACAACAAAAATACCTTACACTATCATAAAAGTGTCCGCGAAATTTTTAACTTGAGAATCAAGTTATGTTTCTAACAAGAAATCTGCGCCAATCTTTAGAAACTCATATTGTACGACATGATAGCTTATACGATAGCTTCATTTCTAACTAGAAATATATGTATATACAAGACAGAGTTCAAGCTCGTTCGATGCACACTTCGGGTTTCGCTTAACCGGTCGGTGGATAATATACAAAGGGATGCGTGCGTTGGAAAATTGATCGGAAGTAGAAGTTGCGGCGCAGAAACTTTCTTATATTCAGTTTGAAAGTCAATTAAAAGTTCGAATTTGGCGCTATAGCGTGGATAGGACATAAATACAACTGTTTCCTTATAATACGAGTGATGATATCTTATTGTAATTAACTATGAGATACTCTTCGTTGCCTAATTAATTTTCATTTTACAAAGTTTTATCTTCATTTTGTAATACTTGAAACTTTGAGCAGTACATAAATTCTCATACTCCAAACTTAAAAAAAAACGTAAAACAATAAATAATAACACTTTATAACAGTAAATAATAATTTCGTACTTTGTCGCGATTCAATGTTTATTAATCGTCAGTTTAAAATATGAGTAATATATACTATAGACGCAATCCGGAATATCGAGGTTCTCTCTTCCGGACGTGTGTGCTACATTTCCAGTAGTGCAAGTCGACGTGTGTACCAACTGAAAGGAAAAACTGAACTCGGTCGTTCGCGTCTGTTTCAGGAATGAGGTGCATCGGAACTCGTTAAATAATTATCCTGGAACTTTGTAATTAAACCGGAGACGGGCGAATTCTTTTTATTCCCTTTCGTAAACATCTATGACTTGTACATATATTCGTAAATATATTTAAATTACCCTTTAAAGTTATTTTTTTATCTTTTGTTTTGTATAAATGGCGACTAATACTGTTATAAACAATTCATCACAATATTAGTCGTAATCTATTTGACATATATTTACTTTAAACTACAAAGTTTATAATATATTATATTGTGTCACTTAAAATGAATGTTTCTCATCTTCAGATCTGACAGTTATATATTAAGCACCAAAACATTAAAACTCGTACCGTTTCATTCGTGACTTTCCGAGTTTAATTACAAGTGTAAAATTTACTAATTAATAGAATCACTATTTTTAAAGAACGGACCTTCAGCGATGAGCGTGGAAACGACTATATACATTGGACCCATTTGATAGAATGAACTTACACAGAATATCAAAGGTAAAGTTCAGATTCATAGTTTCTATTACTAAGTTTACGGTATTACTGTTTCTGAAGTGACAGTGTAGGGTTTCTAAAGGGTCACTTACAAGGCCAATGAAAGATTGACTATTTCAGTTGTACAAAGGAGTTCGTAGAAAATATTTACTTTTCGCTTGTCGAACTATTTCCGCTGAACGAAAGTAACTTCGGCCAATCATAAAACTTGCGCTCCCGCTTGAACTACAGTTTCTGTAGGATCATTTTTCCGCGGTTGATAATACAAGCAGCTCTTGTGCATCGTGTATAATTATGCTCGTGTCCTTCGCTTATAGGTACGCGCATTCCATGACTTGATCTTAATTAAGCTAGATTTATCGCGTCGCGCGCGGTATCCTCTTTTCAAGACTGTAATTAAAACGCTTCGGTGCAGAAGTGCGCATTGGCTTCTCTCGACGTTAGACGTCGATAAAAGTAATGTTACTCGTGATATTGTATTCTCTTTATTGGAGAAAATCTGCAACAGATGCTGCACTCATACTTCCACCATTAGCGATATGAGCTATATTATGTATATATGTGTGTCTGTGTATATAAATTATTGTTATCACGCTGGAAAATTATTGCCTTTTTTGCATTTAATTCTGGAATTCTGTTGATTGGTCTTTAAAAAACTCGTTAATTCGTTTAAGTTTCATTCGAAGCTCTTACTCTCAATCCAATTAGAACTCGACGCGATAAAGTATTATAGCCACACACGGCGCGGAGGACGTTGCGGTATATAGGCGGTAAAAGAGGCTGGGTGCAGTTTTATCGGACTATGCTAATTCGTAAAGCGCTCGAGCCAGCGATGCGCTTAATTTCTCCGTGTACTGATCGGTTCTCTGTACTGCCCGTGTGTGTATTAAAGCACAGCCGATGAAGATGATTATGTTTGCGCGAGATTTCTTTATTAGTTCCTTTTGCGCAGCGAACATTGAATTTCTAATACGCGAATCGCATAGAAATCGATAGAATCGGGGATAATTTAGTTGCGTCGTTGCTTCGATGTCGCCACTTAGTTTGAACTTTCGATCGAAGGATCTTCCTAATCTACCTCGATTAAGCTGTTACAGTGGTTTAGCATCGGAGAGTCTACATGCAATATCAAACTTTGTGCAAGTGTACGTGTACAATAAGCTGTCCTACATATTTTTGTTGTAATTAGGGAACCGTATTGTACACAGAAATAAGTGAAAATCAACAAAGCTCCTCTGAACGCCCCACACTTTGATGGTATCTCTTTATCCCCTACAGTATATACTTAGAGTGTACACGCATACGCAAATATTTGTACCAACCCGTGTATGCATTAACTACACAACACCTGAGAAACTCGAGTTCTAAATGCCAACTCGACACTAGAGACAGCATTATATTATCGGTTTCGTACTGTGCGTTAGTTACAAGCTGCAGGACAGCTCAGGCACACGCACATGCACGCAGGTACACAAACACGCACGTATAAACACATGTGCACATAAGATTAAAGAGGAGCTTTCGATGTATAGAATGGCGCAATCATTCATCCACGCATTAGAATTCAGTAGCGCAGTTCGTATAAGCTCAGCTATTGGTTATACGCGCAGATAATCGATCCTTGGACTTTTAGTCGAAATATACCTGTTCTTATGACACAGTTGAGAGTTTATTGTGCGCAGCTTTTACGACGAGTTGCCGCGCGACAAAGCTTCGCGGTTCGAAAGAATTTTACGATGGTTGATAAAGCTCGATGTACAGCGAGCTCTATTCAGTACTCGCAAGAGCGTTTACAACTTGGAGCGGAAGCTTGAAATATTATTTAATATATAAAGCACGGCTATCTTTACGTGGCTGTGCTCGATTGCGTCTCATCTCTCTCGTGCAGGTTCAGACTTTATATTCTAAAGTGGATTCTTTATATGCGTATAAAAGCTGGGATATTTAATTCAACGAGGTTGAATCGACGATATCGTCATGCGGTTCGAAGTGGAATTCGCAAATCTTCCCCTCCTCAGATTAATAAAGTATTCTTAAAACGTAATTACAGAGTATATGTACCCCAAGAGTCAATCTATCGGAGATACATGGTTTCGTAATAATATCTCAGCGACTTTGTAACTACGGAAGTACGCGAACTAGTAGCAAAATTTCGTCGACGCCGGCACGTTAAAGGGGATTAGAGGCTTCGCTCGCTGTTGCTTTAACCTACTTTGTATCAAGAGAAAGAGCTTTCGCGAGTGCGAAACTTTTCTCGATTTCACGAGCGCGATATTTTTAATGGAATTCGTGTACCATCGATGTTTTGAAGTAAAAGAGCAGAACTTCAGTTATAAATATTAAAATCCAATCACCCAACTGAAAGACACCCGCTCCCTTTCCACTATATTTTCGAACTTTATTGCACGGCGAAATACGATTCCGTGGAAATTGGAGTCTGCTGTAGCCTCGCACTGTTGCAACATTCGATTTTACGATATTAAAACGATTCTAAATGCGCCGCATATACGACAAAAGTCATTCAGTCCCGTTCGTGTCGATTTTCTCCTCGATTTTCGAACGCGCAATATCAAATCAACTCGAATAAAAATATTAAACAGCTGCAAATAAGCCAGTCCCTGGACAGCCCCTGCAATCCAAGCACGAAACTCGACTGCGTCGACCGCAAGTTCAGAGAGAATTGACGGCCGGAGCAGCTCGTGCGCTCGCCAAATTGATCCATTGAACATCGAACCGTGCGAGCAATAACTTAGACGTGATATAGCAATGGGCTGCTGATTTCGATGTACCTCACGTCTGGATTTTCTTTTTTCCCTCGTAATACCTCAAGCTCAAACCTGGTATATACTGATATATACTGATATAAACTGATATATACACGTATACAATCGAATTTCAAAGTATTACTGAATAATATTCTTATATCGTCTTTGGTCTCGGTATAAGATGATCGAATTTCGCCTAATACGTTGGAGGAGCAAATCCATCAAGTGCGCATTAGAAGTTAATCTAATAATTGTCGCAGATGATTACGACCGATAGCATGTAATCCAATCCCAGAATTCATTTCTATACGCGATTACGGAGAGCACGCCGCCCAATTCGACGTAGCTTTTTGTTCGAGCAGAAAAGGACGAACGAGTTATATTGTCCACAAATATAATGACACAAAGTGAAAGCTCCGACTGAAGCTCGAAAAAAACTGCAAAAGCTATTGATTTTTTTCGGAGCTTGTGCTTTTGTCATTTTCTTTTTCCCTAAATACTGAGATAATCTTTTCCGTTGGCGGATTAATTTTCCTTTGATCGTACGAGAGGAAGATTGTCGCGAGGATAAAATGAATGACAATGAGGAGAAAATAAAGCGACGTTAGTCTCTTTAACGATGGCGTTCATTGTCACAATTTAGACTTGCCGATTAAGAAGCTGTAAAAGCTTCAATTTAACATGTACATCATTCACGTTAACTTTATGTTACAGTATATTGCAGCGAATCAATCCTCTTTGGTATTTCGATGTAAATAGCTCTACATAACTATTTATGAATAACACGGCGATGAACTCTAGTCTATCCACGATTCTGTATTGTTTAGAATATGACAACTTTCTTTTTGCAAATTTTACAAATAAGAATTCAAGCCTGGTCATTATTCCCTTTTTTCCTATTTTTGTTCTATCCGATTACAGAAAGCGAGGCGAGAGACGAAATTCAGTCAAGACAATGCAGTCCTTTGCACACCCTTTATCTTTGCAAATACAAATACGTAGATGAGCATACAATCGTTCATAAGATCTTGAACTGATCGAGTCGTATGGACGCGCTGCAAGCAGACCATCTGTTAACGGTTGATGTTGAAACAGATACGGAATTCTCGTTGCACTACGCGAGAGAAAGAGACGCGAGAGAAAGAGACGCGATAGTAGGATGACTGTGCGTTGGGGTTTTGCTTTATTGATCGAAAGACCGCTGTACCTCTGCTCTTCGGTTTTATTTAAAGCGTATACCGCAGGAATTTCGGGTTACCAAACTTCGCTTGCTGTACACTAACTCTTTAATTCCCAAAGCAATTATTCATTGCTAATATACGTTATGCGCAAAGAGAATGCAACTCGTGACATTGATCCTTTAACGTTACCAGGAAACTTTTTCGAAATCCTTATTTGACGGGTTATCTGGAACAAATTCCATCTCAGGAAAATTGCTGGAGTATACATATTCCACTATTTTAAAACTCTCTCTTTCTAATGGTGGCATTTCAAAGTTTATCGAAACAATAAATATTAATTTGATGAACTTTTAAATGACACCATTGTGGATCCTATCTGTTCAGGATAACCCAGCAAATATGGACGTCGAAAAAGCTTCCTGGCAACGTTAGAGGGTTAACTCATAATTCCAGCTTTGCATTTGGTCATGGTTATCGTTCATGGAGGTAAATACTGAAAACTCACTACATCAGAGACATTCTACCTCTGAAAAATTCGAAAGCCCGCATCGGTTAACCTCTGCTAAAACGGTGCGTAATTATACAGTCTTTTCTTGCAGCTCGAGCACAGATTAAGCGTCACTCGCTGCGAGGATTTGCAGACGATGACCACTGCGCCGAATGAGACCGTGCGCGAGGATTTTCGCTCCTTTGTTTCTGAATTTACGGATATGGGTAAGGTAAACGAGCCCTCATAGCGAGTAAAAGATTCCGAGAAATTTAAGTTCAATTCTACTGAAAGCTTGTGGTCGATTGCAACTTTCAATCGGGATGAATTAGTGCTACGTCACAACTGCATTTCTAATCTATTCGCGATTTTTCGGCTACCGCAAGCTTCGTTTGAAGTCCAAATTTTGAATTCAAATCAGAAATGTTGCAGCTTGTTATTTAACAATTGGACACTTGTGTACTCAATATTCCGTGGAGTTTTATTCGTTAAATCAATATTTATTCCTCACCAAGAAGCTTACGTTTGTATTTTCCTCGCATTCACGGACATGAAGCAGATGTTGGTTTTCTCATCTGGTTGAAAAGCTTCGCGGAAAACCGCGTTGAAAAGCGCGAATAAAAAAGAAAATGGAAAAGCAGGCCGATGACGCAGTTCGTTAAAGTGAGCTGGGGAAGACGTAAAAGCTCGAGTGTAAAAAAAATAAAAGGAGGGGGAGCGCGAATGGGTTTGCTTCATCTACACGTAGGTATATGTACTTGTGTATACGCGTAGCCTTTGATAGCTCGAGTATAAAGCAAACCATAACTCGATTCTCGACTCGGCTGGAGGAGTAGATCGAAGAGCAGTCGCTTCATAGAACCAAGGCCGCTTGGGATGGTGCTCTTTTACCGCATGTGTAATTGTTTTAACGTATCGCAGCTTTAAGCGAGAGAGCTTTTCCGCCTTGATACAAAAGGGATTGCGCTTTTTTGTGCGCAATGTACACACCTATTTTTCTCAGTAAGAATTTACCAAACCTGCTTATATCGAGTACTATTACAGCGCGATTGACCAAAGCTTTAGAAAAAATAACGCATATAAAGTACGTTGGAGAAAATGCGCATTTTGAATATCCATTCGGTTGAGAGAAAAATGATTTTTCACGTGTAAAGATCCCCGAGGGTGGGGTTTGAATTTCATCGCTATTAGCCAGGATAATGGACATCATATACGGTTGTACAGTACATTCCGCCTGATGTTTGCGAAGCGTTTTTCGATAATAGCCCGCTTTCGATAATAGTCGATCGCTTATTCCAGACATCAACGAATAATTTCCAGCTGCGAGTTACTTTTCGATACAGCGGCAAACGACGATAGCTATATAGTCGGGCGAAACTTGTAGATTAAATCTTGATTACTATTACTTACTTCGCAAACTAAACTTCTTCTTGATGTTATACTAATAGTATCGGACACTTATTTGTACATAATACTAAGCTGGAATAAATTCACGCGAAAAGAGAGCGTAGAAAAGTCGATTAAAATACATCGACGTTGATGAATTATTCACATAGTTGCTGCACTGAACTTTGTACGCGAGATGTTAATTTACGCGAGAAACTTTGAAAATGAACACTTTTTATTCTCGCGAAAAATGAAATATTATTTCCCAGCTTAACGTAATATACAACATATATATATATATTAAATTGCGCATTTATCACGTCTGCAATATCTACATCAAATGTAGTATAAACTTAGTATTTACTCGTAAATACTTGTAATAGAAGCAGACAACATTCGAACTAAATTATTCATCGTAGGTAAAAACAGACCGACGAAAAAGCTAGCCGTTACACCCTCTCCGCTAGAGAAACAATAAAAGAGCACAAGGAAAGAAAAGAAAAAAAAAGAGAGAAAATGTGTACAACTCGCAAAGCGTTAACGTAATTTCGTATGCTTGTCTCGTAAACGGGAAGGGTGTCGCTCGACGTGTAATGAAAAAACTGTGTCGCGCCGAATATATATGTATATATAGATACACGCTTATAGACGCCGCCTACAACACAACGGATTTCGAGTGTTTCACGCATTGCAGACTTCTCAGTTCAGTAAAATACGATAATACGATCTCGTGAGTGCGTGTGCCTGTCCCGGTTGCAGTATGATTGTCGGGTTTTTGCTTTTATTTTGCCTTTTTCGGATTTTTCAAATTCGCATGGTGGGACACATTCTTTTTTTTTAATCCAACAGTGTGCACAGCGCTGTCGGCTCGGTTGCAGTGAGAATTTATTTATATTATTTTATCCCAAACGTCCTTCACTTTTATGCATATGGATTTTATATCGATCGAACGTGTTGATGAAAGTGATAGAAAAATAATAATTCCTCACTATCTAGTTCGACCTAGTATTTGCGCTGTTTATATATCATTTTGTTGTTTTTTTTTTGTAACCTATATTTTATTTTATTATATCGATCGATTTTATGTTCAATTTATTCAGCATTGTGTTTTACACTTTTCTTCATTATTTCGTCTTCGTCTAATTGATTTACATCATAGTTGTCTAGTTCATGCGTTTTACTCTTTCTCCTAATATATGTATCGAAATATTTGTTACAATTTTCCACGAAAATAAAGTGCGCCGACAGAAATTTATCCGAACTTCGAATGAAAGTAGAGCTCTCGGCATAGGTCCGAATTGCCGAGCAAATGGAACCTTCGTCAAAGCAGCATCTCCGCACCGCAATTAGTGTCATTTACGACCTGTCCCTCGCAGCCACTTACCCTCGGCTTATATACGAGAAAAATAATCAACCGCAAATTCAGCGCTTATATTTCTTTCCCGCACACATATGTCTTGCGCAGCTATAATAATTATAGCTATACGCAAATGTTAGGAAAATAATTTGAATGCGCGGAGCAACCGTAGAATGGCACCCGTGTATGGATCCTATGCAATGCTAGAGCGAATGGGCTTTAAAGTTTGCAAACACAGTATGTGATTTCGCCTGTTTGGATAGTATCTGCTATAATTCGGCAAAGTAGATTAGTTACGACTGCTGGGCTTTTAGGACTTCGCATTGAATTCGGAAGGTTGCGTTCCGAGCGTATGCATAGATGTATTTCGATATTTAACGAGTCAGTTGTTAACTGTTCGCAGCCAATGATTTTGTTGCGAAAAATAAAAATCGCTAATGACTCAGCGTTTAATTAGTAAAAAATACAAATTTACTGTAAAGCTATGAGAAAAGGGGTTTTTAAACGATTCTCGTTCCAGTTGAGAAGCCAACTCAACCAACTCCTAATTAGTTCTTCGTGGATAGGAATTAAATACGAATTGAGAAAAAAGTTCAACAAACTTTTTTTTCCGAATCACTAAGAAAAATTAAAATTTTTCAATTACAACTTTCTATGCGAGGATCTAAGGCAGTGTTATTATTTCCCTCTTTTCCCTCTTAAAAGAATTTTGAAGCTACTCATATTATCAAATTGTACAACTTATTTATCCAAAATTTCCTTATAGCCGTTCAGTTATACTGCTATGCCGCTTTTGTAATAATCTCAAGATAATCAAGGGCAAAGGTTAATTTAGCCGAATTATCGAGTACTTGATTAGAGACTTCCAAACATTGATAGGTTCCTCTAGATGAATTGTAATACGCATACCCGGAAGTTGTGCCAGCCAGGAAAATTGCTCGCCTAAATGTATAAAGTCTATAAGACAACGGACGCTATAAGTTAATTGACGTACCATCGTAAAATTCCTATGCAAGATATGTATATCTATATATGCACACTCAAAATACACATAATTCATGTAAATTAAATCCTAGTCACTTCCTAGTTTGGCAAAGTTAACATTACCATTTATTCGAAACTCTCCTCTTCCGCAAGTGAGAACTTTCGCGAAGTCAATGCGATGCAATTCGGTATACTCCAATCGCGCCAAAGAAAAATCGCGTAATAGAATATCAAAAACTTTATAACCGCGAAGAGCTTCTTACTCCGACGATATCGGTATATATATATATAAATAATTATATGAGAGTAAATCCACAAAGTACAGGAGACAATCTCGATTGAACAATGTTTTATTTGAAAGCGTATATTAATACAATTAAATCACGGAAGTCCGGTATTTAATAGACGAAAGGAAATGTAATATATTCGGCATTAGTTAAAAAAAAGAATGCCCAAGTAGATAAAATATAAATTAACATCCGGGAAGTCAAAAAGTCATGCGAGCTTGAGAAGATTGAGTCATTTGCAAAGAAAGTAGAATAAAATATATTTAATTTAAAAAATAGCTCCGAAACCCCGTCCGAGAGGGAAGTTACGAGTGCTTTAAGAGAAATTAGAGAATATGCACATTATCGGAAATCCGCACGGTTTTCCGATGACTATGTTTTCTAATTTTTAACGCAAATAACTTTTTATCCGCGTACCCAATCCAATGGATTTTTCATTTATTTACTGCATAAACAATGCGTATTGAAATCGTGCGCACAATTCCAAACTCAAAAATAAATACTGAAAGTACGTTATTACAAGATGAACAATCGCATGGGAGTAGATACCATACATTACGAAATTTCTCCAGATCCGCGTTTCTAGATTGATGATAAAAAATTGCAAAATGTAAACATAATTTTACGTATGAATAATTGCCGATGGAGTTGAGTTCGACGCATGCATACTATAAACCGTATATCGCAACATCCTATACACCAGGGGTAGTACGCATATCACGATTAGTTGAATGTCGAAATTGTACGCCCTGTTCGCCCTCTTTGGTACAATACCTTTAGGTGCACCATTTACCTTTTGACACGTACGCTTCTCCCGATAAGGCAACGGTTGCATATGCAAGTGCTGACGGTAGCAATCGATCGACGGCAAACCTGTCGTTCACAGATAACGTTGTCTCGTGGTACTTATATATAATATGTTAGTAATGCATAATGTATACATACACATGTATACATATCACCTCACAGTTCGAGGCCTTGAAATATGAGAAATCGAGTAATGACATCGCAGTGCTGTTATGTTAGCTCTTCAGCTTTCGGTGAGCAAATGTTAATTATTCAACTGATTTGTTGGCTTTCTATCGCAGGGAAGAGGGTTGGGATTGCTATTTAGATTTTTCGTTTTATAAAAACGATTATTAACTCTATGCATACAAAATAATTGATTAAATATTTGCAAGAATATAAATTATTCGAAATACATTTATTTGCAAACAAATATTTAGACAAACCCTGAAACTACTATACGGCTACTGGCAAAATCATGATTTTTAATAAAATATTTGGTCGGTTTTATAATAAATCTCTTCGTATAAACTTATCGAATGATTTAGTCTAAGTCGTTACTTTTGAATCATAGATCAATAACAATGGGAACTATAATTATCAAACTTTTAAGTTATGATAATTCGATAATTGTGTGCGACCTAATGAGTGAAAAGGATCAGCCTCTAGAGAATTAAGATTTCCATGTATAGGTCGAACTCGATTAGAAATTATCAACAGGTGTGCTTGCAAAGTTGCGTATTTTCCTATTTCAGATAATAAGTTCACGTATAATATCGTCGACTGAAAGCTCGCGATGAACACTTACCAGTTGGGATTTTCGATTAAGTTTTCATATTTTCATCGACCACTCAATTTCAAGACAAATTTTAATTATGGTATATGCACTTCGAGTTGCAGAGACTCGCTTTCTTCGAGAGTAAAATAAGTCCTACAATCGATATTCCGAAGTTTCTATGCAAACTTGGCAACGAGTAACCTGATAAACTTTTACAATTAACAGAAATTAATCAAACTGCACTTAATCCAGTTCACTATAGAATACTTTTGTTTATAAAACAACGGCAATTTACTCAAATGCTGAATTAAATCGAGAATTTCTTTTCTCAATCTTCTGTAACACGAATTATAAATAAAATATACACCATCTACTTTTTTCTCATCTCGGAAATATAATTCCACAGAGTAATCGAAAAATATAGCGATGAAGTCGTGCTTTGTGGAAGTTTTCGTGTACACTTTCGATTAAACTTCCGTCTACTAATGTTTGCTCCCGTGTTTGCCTGTGCATGTGTATACACAATAGACGAGAAAAAGACAGAAAAAAACTGTTTTATCGAACTCTCTCAGTCGGCCATGTTTGTTACAAACTGGTTTGACGTTTATTTCACCATTGATTTCAATCTCGCGTTAATTGACGTTCTCGGCTGTTCTATAGCGCCTATATAAGCATCGAAAAAATTTAATATACGTGCGACTTAGTACCAGAACAGCTGAACGTTTTGAATGATTCGTTTGATTTCGCTGAATAGAAATTGAGTCATTAGGAGATAGCGAAAGTGTGTCACTGATATCCATCTTTTGTCTCTGACGTCTGCATGCGAAAGTAAAGCTACTTTTGAAGGAGAACGTTATCGAACTCAACGCTACCTTTTCGGATCCTTTAAGTCTACGCTAATTTCAATTTTACTTGGAAAAAAATCAATTGCGTTTTTAACTTTACGAATACGTTTGTTTCGGAAAACAATTCAATTAAATCACGTTTTCCCCTCAAAACATTGTTGATTGTTCGTGTATACTATTAGTGAAGGAATTTTCATAGGTGCAGTATGCACTGGTGTATGTAATGTCGTATATAATGTCAGTGTATAACTAGCGAGTAATATTGACTAATGAAGAATTGAATTATTGTACTTACAGTATTAAAAAGGGCAGGAAATAGAATGTGACATTGTGCGAGAATCACGCGCTTATAGGTGCACACCTTTCGGCATACATTTCAGGCAACGACGATTTTTAAAACGCCCAGTGCATATACAATGCACAAGAATACGTGTCTTACATCAAATGTACAAATAACGTATTCTACTCAACTGACGTATTGTACGAAAATGCTTCAGAGCATCCCTGCGGATATAAACTTAGTACTGAGGTATTGAACATGATGTACATTTATTTTGATATTTCAATTGGCAAAGATAATAAAAAATATTCGGTATACTGTTTATTTCAAATTATGAAAAATGTTTATTTCAATTTCACAACTTATTTTAACAATTTTTTTCAGCCTTTATTCTTCTCAACCAATTGCCATTTTAATTAAATACAATTAATTTATATATGATTGAGGTAATTCTGATAAACATATAGACTGTTAGTAGTTAGGATTATTTACCGAATGTCAATTAACGTGAAAACCTCTGACGCAACTGGGTCGACAGTAATCTAATGGTGGTTCCTTTGGCTTTGTTTTACTGATACACCCTGGTGTATCCGCAGGGTACACCACCAGAAATTTTATATTTTTTCACAATCTTCAAAGTTAAGTATCTATCGTTAACGCATTTTTTTATATCCACATTCTTCCTTGAATATTATAACGTCGTGATATCTCGATAAAAAGGAGACCGACTTTGTTCCGATACTCGCGGCTGTTCATCGCGTAATTGAAGCGTAATTAAAATAAGCCATGATCTGGCATAATCATCCAGAGTAACAATATACGAATTACGCAAGCGCACCTGCTTTCTTCATCTTGTAACGGAGTTAAAAGTAGAATCAGTCGGGTGATGGTTATCTTTTGCAATGTCTACAGGATGGACCTAAAACAATGAATGGAAGCTAAAGGACGAACGAAGAGAGAGTTTGTCGTCGTAATTGAGAAGAGAGGAGATTCCGATCACTGCCCTGAAATACGGAGGTATATAACAAAACCAGAAATCGTAAATTCGAAATTCTTACCTATATATATACATGTGTGTGTGTGTGTGTGTGTATGTGCTAGCGAAAGAAAAGAAAGTATATGGAAATTCGGATCACGATTTCAATCATGATACGAGATGTATACTGACATAGTGTAAAGAGTTTCCAGTACTTTACCAAAACCTAATAATTCCGTCTGCGAAATTGCGTTGGCTACTATTTTGGTTACGTGTAGCGAGAATTCGATTTTCACAGTTAATTTTCGCCAGATATTTAATTCATTTACTCCGACGTATCTGCCGCTATTGACCGACTCTGTGATTTCGATGAAAGCTTTGCCGCTTTTACGTATGATATAGCTATGTCAACTTTCACGGAATCTAATGAAGAGTTAATAAACCGAATAATAACGTGTCAACGAAGTCCACGTCGATGGTTATCATCGTGGGTGCTGTAACGATTTAATTAAAACACGCGTCGAAAATGCGTAACGATCGAGCGTGACTTTTGTGCTGTCGCGTTACAAATTACTTGTGGCGCAACTACGTCAATGAGATTTATTAATTTTCCGTCCCGGTTTTCGAGCTGCGCAATCCGAGCGAATACACGAAAGTACATCCGTTACTTTTTCAACAGACAGAGAGAGAGAGAGAGAGAGAGAGAGAGAGAGAGAGAGAGAGAATTCTGAGATATATTTTCGCGATTCGCGTGGGAGGCTGGAAGATTAAAGTATAAATATATAATTCGCAATCGGATTTCGATGAATTCGAGCGAGATTAGTCAAAGTTCGTTCGGACCGATCCAAGAGTTGGGGAACAAGTTTTTCGAGTCGACGATCAACGATTGGATAGTTTCTTGCATTGTCTTGCCTGTACGATCTCTACCAAGAGATTCGAATTTCGCGGGGGAAGATTCTGATTGTTTTATTTCGCGATGGACTAGTTTATATTGGCGTAGGAAAGTAATTTTAACTCGTCTTTGTCGAAGAAAAGAAACTTTGTTCGAAAATTAATTCGAACTTCCGGAGCACTCCTCTGCGTATTGATTGGCGTGTCTCGCACTTGCGAAAAACAAATCTCGTACGGCAAAATTGATCAGTCCTTCGAACGACGTAGTTGGGAATTTGAGCTTCTCGACGAGAAAAAATCCAGTCTGGCTTTTGATATAACGAGTTGTCCTTTTGTTAAAAATATATTTCCCGAGAGTTCCTTCCTGTTTTGATACTTTGTTCGTGGACTGTCCTGAAATAACACGGCCGAAAGTAAATGTTGTTCTATCAAGTGTCAGCTCGACAATCAACGCGTGATTGAGGTAGAAATAATAATAGAAAAGTCCACGGAAGAAAAATCCGCGCTCTTGCTGACATCATGTCAACGTTTTCAACACCCAATTCCCACCGATTCAAATTAGAGTGACGAGGAGGAATTTTCGTGGATTCGCTGTTACGAATTGCGTGCATTTTTCTTCCATATAAATCGATACACTTGCCCTTATCTATTACATACTAAATATCGAACGGAAAGTCAGTCCCCTAAAGTATTTTAAAATCAGTTATGAAGTTGACTTTATATTACCAAAATCTAAAAGGAGCTCTCGGAATGTAAATTTAATTCAAGCAGATCTGAAATGAAACACTCGAAATTCATATAACAATAAATACGTCAAAGCGCCGTAATACCATTTCCATGAAACTTACATCAGGTAGTTTATTCCTCCGAAATGGAACGTTACACGGGAGTTATATACCAAATCTTACGAGCGACTACTCCCACTCGCAACTTCTCGGAACGACACATCCGTTTTGGCACACGATTCGCGATATTGCCGCACATGTAGCACGTACTAACTTCTAAGTTCGGCCGCACACATTTCCGATCGAAAGACACGCGAATTCGGCGTTGGCAACAAGTGCGCGACGCATTAACTTTCGCGGCGGCAACAGTTGTACCCGACGCGTAAATAAAGTTCGTGGTCCGGTGCGGATTTCGGGGATCTCGTAGTTGAGTACTGAGAGAGAGAGAGAGAGAGAGAGAGAGAGAGAGAGAGAGCGCGCGCGAATGAGAGAGAAAGCTCACCGATATTTTACGCGGTTGCGGACGGTATCGAGCTGCGCCTTGTCCTACTTTCGTCACGTGGTTATATGTGTTAGAGTACGGTGTCACTCTTGCTCTCGAGACTTTTATCCACGATTTTTTAACGTTGTATGTATATCATGCTTTTGTTCATGCGTTTCTATCCAACTAATACATCGATCAGTTGCGTTGAGAAAAGCTTTTTGACTTTTGTATGGGTCTGTACAGTAAAGCTTGACGAATGGATTTTTCGCACGAAATTTCGAAACTTTTTTTCGGAGCTTCGAGTAAGCCGGCGCTTGTCTCTGTGCTACGATACGGCGTCGATTCAATTGAAATGTTATAACTTGTATACATACGGTGGGTTAATCGACTACGGCGCGCGAAGCTTTTCAATGGCCGAGATGATTTATTCCTGAAGTTTTATTTAATTTACTTCGTCGAGCACGCGATGATCATTTTTTTACGTTCGATACAACTCGCATCGCGCAGTGGCGTGAGTAGCAGTAAAGAAAAGTGCGAAAGCGGTAGCGTCAATTCTTCGCATTCGGCGTGTCTCTTTTTACGCGTTCGAACTTTTTCAATAAACGCGACGAACCTTTTTCGAACGACCATCGATTCGTATTAAAAAGCTACGTATATTTTCAAGATTTACAACAGCGACGATCCGAAACATCGCAATAAAGCTCTGTCGAGAATGAAAATTGTTACCAACACAAAAGCGTTAACGTAAACAGCGTCTGTACTCGCATCTCTTCAAACAATTTAATCAAACTTTATATATTTGTTGAAGCATATTAAGGGACAATTGGCTCGAATCAAAGTGCCCTATACCATCTCAGTCGCGATTGTTTATGAAATCCTTTTTTTTTCTTTTTGAATGACAACTTTGAGGACACTGAGAAAAAAAGGATAGCCGAAACGTCACGCGTGTGCGTTGAGGGAGAAATCGCCGTATGAAACTCCATCACGCAACAAGTGAGCCGATAAAATGCCGGCATATTCTACGTATTCCGCTCGTGTAAAAAAGCTACGTATACCGCCGCTATAAAGCTACACATTCTTGGGCTTGAATCGATTTTTGTTCCTACGCATGTGTGTATATATTTGTGTGTCCTTTCATCCGAGGGAGATTTCCCTCTGGAAACGATGTTGGCGCACCAAGAATACGCGTGGGAGAAGAGTTCCCGATCTGAATTGCTGTGAAAATCGGATTATGGAAGAGAATTTTTTTATTACCTTCACGCGTTCTTGGACTATGCAAGGCTTTTGAGATATATTGTTTATGTACAAAATACACCTATCATCAGACGCGTAATTGAATTCGTCATTGTACAACTTAAATAATATATGTATCCTTAGCGAATCAAAGTCAACGAACGAGACGGCACTCAAATGAAATAGCGAAGACACAAGCTGACGCTTTTCGACTGCAACCGATTTCTAAATCGAAGATTAGTCACTAAATTTCGAGCGACGAAATATATATATCTTTAATACCACCTGAATTTGCACCGAATACGCGCCCACTTATTGATTCTCGAGAAAGATCGCATCATCGTGAATCGCCAATCGCCAATCGCCAATCGACATTCACGCACGTATACGTATCAATGCGATACAGCTTTCGATCCGACGATAGAAGTTTTATTATCAATTTAAAAATGTTCCGAACGAATTTTACACTCGAAATATCCACGATTATTTTCGGTTGCTCGATATATCTTTGCTCTTCGAGCATTTTCTTCATTGCACAACTGTCGATTTCCTTGGAAAATTTTAGTTTTACTATTATTGGAAACAATAATCGTTTAATTAAGTAGTGTTCTTTCATTAGAGTCTTGGCAAAAATGCAGTGATTCGAGCCACACACTCGAATGTGTTCTCCTGAGCTCCCGTAATAACTGAGAGAAGCTCACTCGACGCTCGAAGAATTCCCGTCTTTATTGAGCAAAAGCAATCAAGCTGAAAAGCATACTTAAAGTGAAGAGGAATTCTAGCAGCATTTTTTCGTTAACCTTTCTCCTATACCTTATATATGTATATTTATAGATCCAATATCTTTTATTCCTCGAGTTCTTAAAAATAAAGACACACGTTCCGTAAGGATCAACGAATTTAAGAAAAAACTAACAAACGATTCAACTTAACTTTATTCACTAAAATTCTGTCTGGTTTTTATACGCACCGTATTAAACATTTAATAGCTCGAAACTTCTCATAATCTTCCAACTGTCACACGCAGCTGTCGTGCTTTATAATGGAAAATCAACGGTATATTGTGCTGTGTATTTCAAAAAAGGATCCTATCGGTGCTCCTCGATTTCCTTAAAAGGAGGTAAACTCTCCTTTAACAGTGTACAGATGGCATAGGTAAAATTAGTACCGCATGTTTTTAGCCTTGATTGGGTTTACCGTTAAGTTTTTCGCAGTAGCATAGTCGCTGACATAACAATCGCGCAAAAGATGCGACTGACCTCATTAAATACTTGGCGTTACATTTCCCGCGTCGGAAAATTCTACACCGTAATGTAAATTCGAGTGTAAAATAATATTATTGCTCCTAAGTGAAAAATATGAAAAATCGTTATTAAACACTCTTCAAGAGACGCAAATTACGGAGCATAATATGAAAATACCATCAGTTCTTGAGTTTAGCTCAGCATCCATTTAATTACACGTTATACGTTGGAAAGCCTGCAATGAATAACTCGACGAAAATAAGGTCACGATAACTCGCAGGAAAATTTCGGTGCAACACCACGGGTCGTCCCAAAAAACGAAGTTGGAAGAGCTTCATCCGCACAATAGAGCAGCTCTTTCTCTCGCGTATGCCGCAAACTTATATGCAGTCGTCTTTATAAAGCTTATAATAAGTACACCAATGGCAGAAGTAGTCTCGCCTTTGACCGCAGCTGGTGCTGCTATATGCATGCAAGCTCTCTCATTCTCGCGTATACCGAATCGCGCCACCGTCGTTCGAACGAGAGAAAGAGAGAGAGAGAGAGAGCGAGAGAGAGAGAATTCCGGGGGAGAATTGACGAGCTTTCTGTTGCTGCACTTGTGAATGAAACGACGCGGCGATTCAGACATCGCACTAGACCTTTCTACGCTATATTATACTGAGCAGCTGGAGCTTTTTACTCAGAACATGCGGTCGCTTTGTTCGGGTAGGTTATTATGATGAAAATTGCGCATGTGTGTTAATATCACGCATGTCGTTGGAAAATTTTGGGAAAATGTCGAGCTTTTAGTCGTTTGCTTCAAAAAAGGTGTTTCAGTTCTATTGAAGAGCTTTTCTTTTGTTCTACGAAAGCTCTTTTTTTTGGGTAACAGGGACTTCGCTAGTTTGCATAATTAGTTGTAAAGAAATGTTTGGTGTTATACATACATTTATAAATATTCCGAGTAAAAAGCATATATATATTATCGCTTAATCCGAATGATCATCTAGATGATTATTTACGACAAAGGTATCCTCAGTACACAGTTATAGCGTCGCAAATTGAGCAGAAAATCCCGATAAAAAGAACAGCGGCTACAGGTCCTTAAGTGAGGGTACTTGTTAGAAGCCACTCAGTGACAAGCATAGCAAACAAAATGCTGATTTAATCTCCTATAAAGTATGCGCTGTTTCATGCTCGATATATTTGCGGTCACAAAAAGCTCATTCTTTTTATTTGGCGCAATAATTCGGAGAGAAAGTGAGAGAGGTCGTGGGGTATATAAACGGTAGAATTTTACGCTCCCGCGCTCACGTACAAAAGCTATCCTCTACACTGTTGAGCACGACATGTGTTTATCAATTGGAATTGTTATTCACAATATAATGACTTCTCGATCATTCAGTTTCTGTAGTGAGCTTTGACATATATTTGGTCTTTTAATAAAGGCACTCACTGCACAGCATTTATTTAACTTTAGAAGGGGGTTGAGAAAGTAATAGAGTTAACTTAGTTAACAATAAAATTCGAGCTATTCATTTGCCGCTAATGAAATTCCGATAATTTTCATAGAGAAAGGGAGTAAACACGCTGAAATTCAACAAGTTGAGTTAACTAGCTTGAGGCTTCTATCATAAATATTCTACATCCACGAAATTCTTTACTATTTTCTTTCACACGGCATAATCCTTTAACTTCTCTCTCGCTCTCTCTTTCTTTCTCAGGAATGGTGTTAAACCCTACACTATGAAAAATTGAAGATAAATTAATACTTTAATTTCACACACATATACACATATGGGGTCTTTAATAAAAAAACCACTCCGCCTAAATCGACATCTATACACGTGACACGCGGCATTAGATAAATTCCTCTTATATGCTTACGTTCGTATATAAGTGAGTACATATTGCACGGACGGCGAACGTGAACACTTAACTCGTCAACATCGTCAGATTTTCTTTCGAGCACTATTGTCACCATTAGGTCGTCGCACACGCGCAAACATATAAAAGAAAATAAATAAACGTGCATTTAATACCGCATAAACAAAACTATCTCCTCGTGCGTAGGTCCTATTCTATATATAAATATATTATATACATGTATATATGTTTAATATGCGTATGGAAAATGTATGCTATTAATATCAAGGGTTATATATAATATATTACGACGATGACAAATATGTAGTCCTATATATCGAGCGCTGGAGGGTTAGGCAACTAACCTGAGTCAGTCAGTCCGCAGAGTCCGGAAACCGTGGAGCAACTGAAGTGCCGCGGTGCTGCGTCGCCGCCATCGGCGTCGTTCTTTCTCTCTCTCTCTCTCTCTCTCTCTTTCGTTCGAGGGGGGTGGGAGTCAGCGCCGCAGCTGCGCTGCCCGCGACTTCGCTTTCTCACTCTATATCTCCCTTCTCCGCGTCTTCGGACGCCTACTCTCTCGGTGCGTCTCTCCCTCCCTTTAAATTTTTTTTCCACGCTTACGTTCGCACGTTATACTTTTTCTGTTTCTTTTTTTTCTGGAGGAGGGGAGGTGGAAAAGGAAGTAAACCGGCAACTTTCGCGATTATCGTTTGAAGAAGTAATATTTTCGCCGGAAAATGCTATACTGCGCTTAGAAAATTAACCCTCCGGTATAAACGTAAAGTTCTTTTTGTGAACGTCTTCGAGCGACGAACGGAAATTCCGGTCGTGCATAATCAGATTGGGTCGAGCAAATATGCATTTCAGTGAGAAACCAGTTTGCCCAAGGAGCATGACAGTGTATTAAAGTCTTTTCAGCGTGTTAATATTAAACATTTTTACATCGCGGATGATTTTGCCATTCGTCATAATAAAGTTGATATAAAACTGTGAAGAATGAACAAGAAACAAGGAAGAGATATTAGAACGCTGGTACTTTCCTCAGGAAGTAACTAAAGTTCTATCAAGTGAGTAATTCTTCTGATATTTTTCAATTATTTATATCCATTTTCTGATTGGAATCGTGACGAAAAGGTAATTGCAAGTGTAACTAATTTGATTAAAAATAACGATATTACAGTAGATAATTTTGTAGAAATATTATCTCCTTTGTTGAAAAATATAATTTCCAAGATTTAGTTGATCGACATTGTATTGAAGAAACTGCAAATAGTTATAGACCATTGGTAGATCGGATTAGACAAAATAACGTCAAAATAATGTAAGTTTCATTATTTTCTACGAGATTTAAACGATGCAAATAAAAGCCTATAATCTGTCATACGGTTCATTTACAAATGTACAGACTAAAAACTAACAATAAAGCACAAATAAAAAAAACATGTAGCAAACCGTTTACTTCTAGTACTTGGAAGACCCAAGACGTTATCCCAAGACGTATTCTAAAATTCTATATTTATAACGTACAAGCAGCTAAGTAACAATCAGGAACCGTTGGCTATTCGTTGAAAGGCCACAATTATTTCTTTTTCAAATATATATAGAATTTTTATAATTTATATTCCCTTTTGACTCAAAGTAAGTTTTGCAACTTCTCTTTTTTGGCTATTTCAGTTTACAGAAAAATGATTTATTTATTCAAAGAGAAGTAATTCTTCTTGTTGCAAGGCAACATTGCAGCAAGTAAAGTTTGCTCGTTCCAAAGAAAGAAATACTCTAGGCCCCATTTCTGGATGAAAATCCTTCTCTGGCAGAATCTTGTTGATAGAAGAAGATGGTTTATTCCGAGAGTAGAAACCTTTTGACGGATGAAAAATTTTCCGCGGGCATATATATAAAAAAAGAAAGAAAAATCCAATTGCGAAATTGTGTGTCTGTACTTGGTAATTGGATGAGATAAGAACGCTGTTTTTTTTCATGACCACAGACATAAGTCGAATAATAAGATTATTATCTCAAGGTTCGCGCGCTGCGAATCATGAAACGGTCTCGTCGTCTGCACTTGGACTCTGTACAAGAGTCAAGCACAAGAAAGTTTAGTGAAAAGAGCGTTTCTACCTTACTTTGGTGTTGGAGCTGTAGCTAATTGCTGCGCAACTGCGTTTGAGATGTTTGATGAGTAAAGCTTTGTTATTGAATCTTGGTTAAGTGACTTTTCCTAAACTAAGCGGAAAGTTCGTTGGATTGTCTTGGGAGATTTCCGCTACTACGAGTACGCCCACACAATTGAGTTAATGTTCTTTTCTAGTTTTTGTAAATGACATTTCTGCTATATATGTACACGTTTGTACGCTTTTTTAAAGCTGCGTTCAAACCAGTAGTACATACATGCAATAGTCAGACGATGCGCAAGATCTTTACTGCTCATTCATTCTGCATAATAGATCGCATAATTATTGATATAGTCGGGAAAAGTATAGGTTGAAAGTTTTTTATGTTTTAAATCGATTTTCTTTTTCTTATACTTTAAAGCTTGCGCGAAAGCTCACCGATGTTATATATCTCCAATACCTTTTCTGTACACGACTGCGTCGCGTATATCCGTGGAAAATCTACGGCGGTAATAGTTCGTTGCTACGATGTATATAGTAGCCGAACACAATAAAGCTATGTCAGAATAAATCTGACTTAAATTTATGCGAAGTTTAAGTGCGCGCGAAAAGTTCGAGTTTATGCAAGTCGACATCAAACGGGAGCTTTTTACGATACTCGTAAGTGTTCCTGAAGTACTTGATAACGTTCATTAGTAATTAATGGTAAATAAAGAGCATCGAAATCGTCTAAATTTTTTTTATCACAATTGCTTATTTATTAAACGTTTGTCTCTCGAAAATTCTACATCAACGCTGATTATCACTGTCATCCGATAAAATTTCATTTACCTATTGTAACATTAAAGTTTTCCTCGGGACAGAATTTAATATATTGATTGAGTCAACATCACCTACGCACACACATCTCTTGCGTATATTTCTTGTGTACATATCGCCTCTATTCATCCGGTAAGATAAAATTTCCCACATTAAATTCTTTGCTGTTGCTCCGTTATATCTTTATTATCTCTTTTCTCAAGAAAGAGAGAGAAAAGAACACAAAGGAATCCAATTTTCTATACTTCCCCCAAAGAGTGTCTGTCTTGTGCATTCTTAGCTGTATAAACGTATATAGATACATCTACACACACGAAGACGTTGACGTCTGAGCTTACTTTCTGACTCAAATGAACAGTGGTTTTTTTTTATAATGTCGCATACAAGAAAATCGAGAGGAGGTTTTTAACTACTGTAATAATCTGTTTCGCTTCTTGGCAGTCTGCGCTTTATAGATATAGCGCTGAATTGTAAATCGAAAAAGTTTTTATCCTCACCAGATATACTCTGAACGCCGTGTAAACTTGTAAAATACCATCTTTCTATCTTGGGTAAGGTTTTTTGCAATAATAAAGTAACCGATGATATACTGCATTTGACATTGATTTCAATGTCTCGAAGAAAGAAACATTGATGTACACGACAATGGCAACGACCCCTTACTTTCCATTCGTTCATGCACATTACGAGTATGCATTTTTCCTGGAAAACCAATCTCGAAGGATTGAACATGTAGGGTTTCTCTCGTTCTGTGTACCTTTCCAGTATTTCACAGCTTTTTACACTGTTATTGTAAGCTCATATATTATATAGTCACGCGACGTTTTTGAAGTTTCTACGGCTGCTTAAGTTAGATGGCAGTTTGTTTTTTCATTGAAAAGGGGAGAAGTTTCGAGGGGAATGTTCGACTGATGATTTCTCTTCTTTTCTGCAATTAAGCGACTTCATAAGGTTTCGAACAGGTGTAATATGCTTCTAATCGTTTATTATAACTTAAAAATCGTTAAGCAATTGTATAACAATGATTTATTATCGATTGATTGACGTATATTTGGTTGAGAGAGCTTTCGTTGGTAATATACTCGTTTGTGAATAGACAAACAACTAATTGCTCTTGAAATCGATCAACGTATATACGACTTAAAATTTCTTGACAATGACTACCTTATTTATTCGTGATATTTGCAGTTCCATCAGTTTTCATAACCTGCTCGAAATCTATTTAGAACCATTCACCGATTGCATAAAATATTGTTTAATTTAGTACATTGAGATGATTGAATTCCTCTGTGACGAATAAATTAAGGCAGTAACTTTCGGTAACAGTAGCAGCATATATTTGCACAAGTTGGTAATATATCAAAGATTAAATTTCGCTTCGATTAGGCTCGAAAATATTTATGTTGGTTTAACGAAGTTTTACTCTCAGCAAACGTTAATTACTTTATTGATTAAAATCTGCGCTGTTGTATATTGTGGAAATTAATCATACATATACACATTTAACAGCTCAGCAGACTACAACGCCTAAAACTTCGGAAACTGCATACTCCGCGAAATCGTACTCTCGAAATCACCGTTATTGTGCATATGCACCCGTGAACTTTTTATTTATAGCTTTCTCCCGTATATTTAATCGACTTTACACTACAACAACTTTAACGAAACTATACCTATTAATTATAGCAAAACTTTATTCAAAAATTATTCCCAACAACGATTGAGTATATTAAAATTTTCACACTATCGCAGTACATTCATATTCGTAAAAAATAAAAGAATTTTTACCGCACAGGTAAAGATTCTGAACTTTCTGAAAAAAAGATTTCACAAATCTTCTTCGCGCTGGAAGTTTAAGACTTAAGTATTAGATTTTCATAAAGTCTTTGACCGATGTAAATATGTAAAGTCAGTGCAAATTTATCAAAGCGTAAGTCTATTCAAAGTTCATTAAGATATACCCTAACTTTCAAACTTTCCTGTCCCATCGCAAAAGTATCAAAAGTTTTAGCGATTCTTGAAATACTCGCTCTAACGCGCGAGTTCGTTTTAAAACCAAAAGACATATACTCCAAACTCGCGTCAAATAAAGCTTTCATTCGATCTTATATCCCAACGTATACGGCTGTCCACACAGTCTATACAGACCTTAACGACAAATAAGAAAAGCAATTCCCCGATCAAAGCGATGCAGCTCACCGTCTCTACGTGCGATAGAACCGAACGTCCTACGACGTCACGCTCTACTTCACTTTATCTGCGAGAAAAGTATTACACACACAGACACTTATATCTCAGACACGTTCAAGCTTTCCGGAAGTTTACCGACTCTCTTCGGGGTTGATGCTGCCGTAGGGTTGAAACACAGAAAAAGAGAAAGCCGATAGAGACAGGAATAAATTCACCGGAGAGTCGTTCGATCTCTCGTCGACGCTCGCTATCCATCAGTATAGCCGCCGCTTGTCAATTACCACAGGATATCGACTCTCGAGGGCGACGAGATTTTTAGCTCGAGGACCAGTAGCAGCATCCGCAGCAGCGGTAGCTTTTTGATCGCTCGATCAACCGCGGTACGAGCCGTGCGGAAAATTAAAGTTTGACTATACGCATTCACAAGATCATATATATGATCTTGTGACAGAATATATATATAGAGAGCGTGTATATTCTATGACGCGCATATATTTATCAAGTCATAAGAGACTTCGTCTTTATTCTTCCACTTGACGGATCGGTTTTTGTTCGCGACCGATTTCCATGATGTGAGTACTATATGCACGATTCTTTACACTGCACGCCTCGTCTGCTTGAAAAAATTTTGCCAGAGTGTCACTAAAAAGATATCTATATATATATATATATATATACTCGTATAGCAAGAGTTTCATCTCTTGTCCGGAAAAGAGATGTAAATCAAAATGCAAGCGGGGGCGTGAGACACAAACACTCGCACACACACCTATATATAAATATATACATACACTTTCCCTCTCATTTTTTCACTCTCCCGGGAAATTAATTATTTTTGCGCTCCCACGTCGAGGCAAATTATGCTACGAAAAAGAGAGAAAACTGAATTGGAAGTTCATATATATAGAAGTATAATATGAAGACAGGAAGAAAATTCGGAAAACTTCACGCTAGTCGGGAGTAAGTTCTACCGAGCGAGGACTAATTGGCCGGAGAGTTTGATTGATTATTAGTGGGATCTGATAGGTTTCATTTTCTCTTGGAGAGGGACGGATCACGCCTGGGAGATGGTTTTATTGATATTATACGCGTAAAAATGCGTTAGTGTGATTTTTAGCTACGATTCCACTTTCCTTACTGTGATTAACGTTTTTTTTTCATTCTTTTAAGATATGAGAATTGGGGTTGCGAGATAATAACTTAATGCCTAGCTGTTTTTCACTATCGCAATGTTGCGTGGGAACTCGGAATATTTTGTACAACTCCTTATTAAGGTCTGTATTAAATCTTCACACCCCGAGACTATTTAATAAATAAGAAAGCTTTAGTTAAAGATAATGAAGTGCACTTTTAAATTACATTTATCTATGACAGGACTATTTTCAACATGTAAATTTCTATTAAAATGTCTATCCTACCTCAAGTGCACTCCAATCGCAATCATGCATCTAATTCCATTAAATTAATTTTCAACTTCTATAACGCTATCTCCTTATTTTATCCAGTGAGCAAAAGAAACGCTTTTCGTTTAATCTTCCGAACTCCTCTCTATCTCCTCTCTATGTCGTTGAGAATATACCGACTTATGAAAAGTAAATTATGAAAACTTCATCTGCTTATGTACGTATAATGATAAAATTTGTTGCTTGCATATATATTCGTATATGTAAGTTCTATGGTGAATTGATCGATAAACAAATTTTTTTGTAATCATAAAAAATCATTATGTTTTGCTGATTTTGGGGAATTTTGATATTAAATCCTCTCGATGTCGTATATACAAGTCAAAATACACGTATAAACTATCGAAGTCTTAAAATCAAAGAGAATCGTCCATATATACATATATATGTATGCGTGTGCAAGAATGATACGCTTATATAGTGCAACGTCACGGAGGATGACGCCCGTTAGCGCAACGGGGAACTTTTGGTGACGTCGACGACCAGCTGCTCTCTGTGTATATTCGCTCAAGGGGAATCGATCTCGAATGTGGGTCGGAATCTGGTTTCCATTATTGTTGAACTATATATTTCTTTTTGGAGCACTATCTTTTTTTCGGAGGAGGGATACATTCAAGAAAGGGACAATCCTCAAGTTTTTTCGCAGATTCGAGCGTGGGACGAGCGCGTTTGAAATTTCAGATTTTATTTCAATTTGCGCAAATGAGAGGACAGAATATTCGATAATCCGTTTGGGTAGAATTTACAGATTATCAAGATGATACGAGGAACAAGGCAGCTCCTAATCGTGCATGGATTTTCTACAACCAAGCCGTTTCCATTGAATCGCTTCTAATCCATTGACGCCTCGCTGATCGATTATGCCGCGTAAACAAAGCGAAAGGACATACCGCGATAATACACAGTGTCCGTCTTTGCCAGTGAAAACGTAAACCGATATCGTGAATTTAAGAGAACGAGAGGTTCTTGAACGAGGAGGCGGACCTGGGACCAATAAATTTATGTAGCTCCTACGCTGTCTTTTGCGAGTGGGAGGATCGGCTAACGCCCGCTTTGATTTTTCTGATAACGGTACGGGACTCGGGAGTCAAGGCGCTCTTAGCAGCTTGTGGACGGGTGACCGGATTGTGTTTATTCCTAATGAAATTCTGACAAAGGACTGGGTTTTACATTATTCGATATATTAAATATATCGTGGGATTCTTTTAGAAGAGATATCGGGCATTGGGTTCATCGACGTGAACCGTGACCCTTAAGGAATATACGTATCACTGACAGAAATATTTCATTACTTGTAAAGTTTATTAATGACTATCAATGACTGTGGCTTTAATACGAAACAAGTCATATGTATTAATAATGAAGAAATGGATAATTAAGATTAAAATCTTGATAGCACTCGACGATTATTACAGCTCTTTTTTGTACTTCACCTTTAAGATTACTTTTATTTACTGCACAGGAATTTGGGACTAATGATTATTTTTATCAGTGTATTCATTGCTGATGATATTTTATAAAAAGGTATATGAACAAATGGATACTTCCATGCTGAGATACTTCCTCCTTCTTTATTGGTTTTTTAACCAATTTAAAGTTATTCATTATAATGAATTTTTAAAAAATAATAGATAATTTAAATTGACATTAACGATGAAGTGCAAAAAATATAAACTAATCTCACTTTTTGAAATATCAAAAGATTCAATTGTTCCAATTCAAATGACTAAAACTTTTTGAACAAGGGTATTTTTTTATAATTTCTTAATCTAATTGAAGCTTTTGATATTTTAATTCCAATTCAGTGCTTTACATTAAAATTTGTTTGTGTAATTAATTTTGTATAGCTTATTAAAATGATGAGGAACTTTATTTATTTATAATTAATAATGTTAAAAGTATTCATTTAAATTAATGAACGGAAAAGACGCCAAGAAAAGGTTTCAATTTTAAAAAGCCTCGTGCACTTTAATAATATGTAAAATATCTCAATTTTTAAAAAATCTTTTGACTTTTAAAATAGTCTCGTTTAAAATAGTCGTCACTTTTTACTTGAGAGACATTTTTGAACAAGCTCTTATAAATCTTATTTATATTCCATGTATCATAAATGACATTTTTCTAACTTGGGAAACGCCTAGAAAGGAGGATGTTGTGCCCGATCCATGTACATTCGTAAAAATTTGTTTGACTTCTAGGTATACATACTTTAAGCTGAACACATTAAATTATTTTTAGCTTATGAGTCTATCATCAGTATTCAAGTGTTCAGAAAATATCTCTCCCATTACTCTGTATCGAGTAATTGTACAGGAAGGTAATGAATATCGTTATCTTACACTCAGTACTACTGCGCCAACATAACTTACAGCAACATATTTTACAGTCATTAAGGAAGAACAATTTTTCAAACCTTCTTCGCGGAAGTTATCTACTAAAACGCACTCTCGTTCTGTCGCAACCGCGCAAATAACAATGATTTCTCAAGTCAGACCTCAAAAAAAAGAAAATGTCACCCTTAACTTTCTCTCGACTTAAAGAGACGCTTGGGTATTCGCATCACGAAGCGCTGTTCTCTCTTTCTCTCTTTCTCTCTTTCTCTGGGTTATTTTTTCGTCGTCCTTTTCCCGCATCGTAGGTAGGTAAAACGTACATCAGGCCGAGACTTCTGGTAACGAGACTACGTATTCTCTCGTCGGAATGACTTGAATGAAGCAATTTAACTTGCTTCTCAGTCCATTCTCCTTCCGCTTGTTCACGCAAGAAATGAATTTCAAAGTTAACTATCATTGAAGAACAAAGCGTAAGAGTGTCGCTATAGTTTTACGACTATTCGAGGAACTTACCCCACGCTGTCCGACTACATCGGGATTTCACTACTTGTTGCAGTAGATATAGTCCAAGCTTGCATTCTTCACAGGGAGACTCATACCTAGAACTTGTGTTACCCCGATAAGTAATTAGGCATTGAAAACAGCGCATCCAGACGGAGCACGAGGATCTAAACGTTAAGCTGCTTATCCGATCAACCGACAAAGGACTCTACCGTACGAGAATGAAAAGGACTGTTTAAGACACCGGCGAGGATAAACGAATTCCAAGTAAAGCGTTCGAAACGATTATAAGACTCGAAGCGTCTCAATCTGGCTTTGTTGTCTCATCGATAACAAATAGCGAGTTAATGTTCCGTTTAAATTGTGTATTGCTCTTCTGTCGATCAAATACAGATTTGTTTTATACGAACCTCGGCGAGTGCTTTGTTGCACTTCTTAGGAAACGAATGAACCGTTAGCGAGATGTACTTTCTTTTTCGATTCCTGGAATACCCTGAAATGCTCTCGTTATTCAGAGATTCGAGGAATAAAAGAAAACGTGCATTAAGTTATGACTTTATTGCTTCAATTGTAAAGTAATATCAATTATATGAAGATAATGTAATATGTAAGGTAATATTAGTCTCCGACATCTCGACCCAATTCAGTCGAACACATTATTGGGGACTCGTATTTAATCCAAATCACGACGAAAAAATTCGAATCGGACATATTTTTATGCTTAACTCGTGCCCTTACAAAACGACATAAATTCATTATTCGAAAAAAGCTATTATATGTTTAAAAAAACAATTAAATAAAAAAATACAATTATTTCAAATTTTTGTTACGGATGGAGTATATGTTTAAACGTAACAAATATCTACTTGCAGAATTAATTTAAGCCAAAGATAATTCATAATGTAATCTTTATTGCAATTTTTTAATAAAAAAAAGTCTTGACAACAATTTTTGAAAAAATTAGCAAAAGGAGATAGTTCTTAGAATTACCTAAATAATATACCTGACATTTTTCAGAACAATTACAGTAACTTTTTCGTCTTCGCGAATTTCTAACTTTCATTCCTTGATATTTACTTTATAAGTACAATTTTTGTTGAGAAAAGTGGTTAAATATCAAAATATTTATAAATAATAATAATAATAATTTTTTTAGAACTTTCCCGTTGAGACTTCTATTAGATATGAGCTCCCAAAAACGATGTATTGAAAATGGCGTTTTCGGCCGAAACGACTTAAAAGACTTAGATTTGAACTGTTTATTTTCACAATAATGATTTTATTTAATATTTCTCACTAAGAATATCAGGACACGATCATTTATACTCTTCTTCAAAATTCACGAGGATGCTTATTTAAATAAGGTGTGAAATACAGCAAAATTTCATTCAAGTATATCGAATCCTTGTCAAAATAGTAAGGGTGTATGCAAATATCAATACAGCCCATTAAGGTCAACGATGGATATACTAATAGGGTTAAAGCAAATACAACAAAAACACGAATTATTCTGTCAGTCACTAGGACGCCAGGTGTATACCCGCGGCTCTGAGATTAAACCTATTCAAATAACAAATCGAAATCTTTGTAAATAACCTTACAGGGAATCAAAATAGTCAAACAACGCCGAGTGAAATAAAAAAGGGAAAACCACTTCAAGGCTCGCACAGTATCAGCAAATATGTTTATTAGGTATCTGACCGACTCCAAATAACGACAAGTGAAATGTTCACCCAAAATACGACCATTCAAATAATAACTAACTAAACTAGTATCACTGACAATGCCAAAATATTCTACCTAAATAAATAAATAAATGTTCTATCATCAACGCACTCACACAATGATGCGACTCATAGTCAAAATAATCTCCGATGTATACTTTAGGCATCTGAAATCTAGCCTTTGAAACTTTGTACTTAGCTCACCACGTCTAATCTCTGTTATGCAAGCTTATTACAAATTATCCATTGTAAACATCAAGAACTGTATACCAGCGCACGTGCATCGTGTGGTGAGTCAGTAAAAGACGTGAATTTAAACTCTTACTTTGTTAATACATCGGACGAGTTCCCATCCTACTGACAATTGCCCTTATCAGACGAAACTACTTCAGTAACTGCCGGACAACGACGTCACGTTCGACATCACCTCCCACCCGTTTCGACCATAAGTCAACTCGGTTTAGCTTTATACGAAAGGCCTTTATACGAAAAGAGACATTTACAATGCAATCTTGCTCTTTTCTTTTTTACAAATGTAACGGCTAATAATATATCAACTATAGTTAGCCAATTAATTACATACGCTTGTCAGCTTTAATTTTGACGATTTCACTCCGAAGCTCAACCTTGCGTGTCCAAGCGGTTCGCAAGCACGAAATCATTGGAAATGCTTTAATCTCGTGGAATCAACGAAACCCACGTCATAACCATTCGCTCTTGAGACCGTACTTAATCCTTTATATTATAAAGGAATTTTAACTAATGTCATGCACGCCGCGGTCTGTGAACAATGGATTCAATCGTGAAAACTCGCGTGTTTTTGCATAATGTAAAAAAACGAGCTTTGCACAACATCTGTACAAACGATATCTATGAGCTTTATTCATATTCGATATTTACGACATGCTGGCGCGGTATAATCTGCGTAACGCAGTCCTGTTGAATATAATTTAACAATCCCACGCGGCATTGTGCGAAATGGACTTTATCGAGATTTATACACGCGAATAAAGTAAATGAATCTGGCTATTAAGCGTACAATCGAAAAAAGATACTGGGTATACCCGAGGCATTGCTGAACACAATAAAGGCTAGAATTGATATGTCTTATACAATAATTTTGAAATTACATGGAATGACAAAATGCATAATTTTGACGCGAACCGCGAAAGCGAGGCAGAACGTACGTTTTGCGAGATTCCTCTGCGGGTATGATAATATAATCTTTCTTTGAATATAACGCGCATAGTTCGTAAACATTTCGGAGACTTCCTAAAGAATCTACGTAATCTGCTCCCACGCGAAAATTAAGTAAGGACATTAATTAAAAGTTTTAATTATGTACACAAGCCATGTTCTTTAACTGAAAGATTATTTTTCAAATATACTTGCAGGTTTTCCACGCTGACTAAAACAAAGATAACGTGCATAATTACCACAAAATACTTCAATGAACAGAATTTGGTGAAATAAATTTTCGACGCTATTAATCATTGGCTCATTGTGCGGAGCCGCGAGTATGCGCGCGTGTGTATAAATTAAAGAGTGGCGAAAAAATTTTCAATATCGCACGAAGCGAATGAAGTAAAAATAAAAAGCCATATAATGTAAAAGTTCACAGATTTATGGAGCCGCACGTTTATGTACGCGCAGCTGTGTGCCAGGCGCTACTCGGGGCTTCGCGACAGACGACAACACTTGCCGGAAGCCATAAAGCCTGGCTCGTATCATTTTTCCCCGCTTTTCGTCCCAAAAGAGTGGTTTATAATCCGCTTCGCTCGTGTCAGGTACGATGTACATTGTACATGTATATATGTATTTATATATATATATGTGTGTGTGTGTGTGTGTGTGTGTACACGTGTTTCTCAAGTGTACACAAATATATAGCCGCGGCACTGTAGAGGTATTCGTATATTCGTATTACAACGACGCTCATATCGGAGCTTTTTCATAACTGCAATGAATTCCGCTCGAGAGTATTGAAAAAACTCGATATTTAAGGTGGATTTTGCATCTGGTAGGAAACTTCTAAAACGGATGGATATTTTATTAAGAAAAAAAATCATTTTTCATCATAGTTGCGAAGAATCGACGAAAGAATAATAAAACTATTATATTATAAAAGTCTATACTACGCTGGAAAACACGCTCAAAGAGAAAATTCTTGAGAAATTTAAGTAGAACAGTAACATCAAAGCGCAAATACTCCTCCCTGCATTTAACGCTAAAATACCGATCTGGTTTTAAGCTCGTCCTTTTGTACTACAACGTTATGCGCAGCCTTACAGTGTTTTCTATAATATGTACACATAATTAATATTTCCGAGGCTACTCGATCCGGCGAGTTATCCTCGTGCAGTTATGTACAAGCATGAAATGGTTCAGCCTTTCATCCGAGAGATCAAAGTAATTGCACTGCCCACGTTTTTTGCTTCCTCATTTCATCGAGCCTATGACGCCGGATGCAAATCTCTATCCCGAATCATTGCGTCAGTGCCAGAGTAAATACGAAATTCTTATTCACTGTGCTCCTCTTTGCACGTGCACTAACGTATAGTTCAGTGGTATATAAAATGAAATCGTCATTTATGTCGATGCTTGGACTAAAATTACTTACGATCAAATTAGTTTCGTCATTTATTGCCGACTATTGCACTCGTTAAATAAATACGATTTCAAACGAAGGAGAATATTCTCGGGCGAAAGTACCAAGATTTAATTTGACATTCGAACTGTATTGAAAAGAGCTTTAAATTTTAGGCGAATAAAAAGTTTAATAGGCGATTACGTGGCGTATGCATTAACTCACAGTAGGCAGGCTCACAATCGAGCCTCGCCGCGATACAAATCCAATTGCTCGTTTGTATTGCAAGGGATGGCGACCGGAACGTAAATAAAAGGGGGCTATAATACAACACGCAGAAAAACACAACAGGTCGAGTCGATACATCAAAGGCGATCGAAATGAATTTCGCGTTTATGTGACGCGCCTGGCCATACACTAGGTATTTTCTGCGAACCGAAGGGAAAAAAGACCGAAAGAATAGCCCGTTATCCGATATACCGAATACAATTTCAAAAGCTTCCGATCGTTCTCACTCGCTGCTGTCCTTCCCCCGACATTTTCTAACAAATTTTCTTTCCCTCGATTTTCGAACATCGTATACGAAAAATCATTTACAGAAATCTTTCTTGCGTCGCGTTACATTTCCTATTCGTGCGCTTGACTCGTCCGATTAATCCTTGCTCGTTCTCGATCAATGCTAATATGAATTATGAATAATATGAAATATGAGAGTTACAAGCACCAGTGACTACTTGATTAATAACTTTCACGATCGCGTGTAAACGATTGCATTAAAAAAATCGCTTTCATCTCGAGCATCGCACTCGCTAATCCTTCATGCATATCGTTAGAACCAATCGGAACGCGGAAAATTCTTCTCGTGTACATATATATATATATACTTGCGTGAGTATAAACACGAGAGCAAGAGGCCGGAATTTAGCTTCGGGCGAATCCAGGACTGGAAGTTTTAAAGAACATAGCCGGAAGAGAGAGAGAGAGAGAGAGAGAGAGAGAGAGAGAGAGAGAGAACAGCAGCCTGTACACCGGCCAAAGTGGCTTTTCAAGTTGCGCGCATAGTTACCGCGCGAACTTGCTTATATAGGCCACTTCGTTCGCTCTTTCGTATTATGTACGCGCCGTCGGTTGGGCTTTTCGTGCGGGAATTCGTGCTGAGCGTGAAGGTGGTTTGAATTTGTTGCTGTGAGAGGGGCCGTGTACATTTTGGTTTCTGAGTGATATTGTCGGATTGTACTTCAATACTTCGTAGAGCTTTTCAAGTAATAAAAAAAACAAAAATTATTCATAATGCGGGAAGCTTGAGAAGGTGACGTAACTCAAGCGCTCGGGATGAGGGGAATGATTCTGTATATTTAGCTCACGTTCTTGATATACTGCCTTGACTTATTACTATCGCCAATGACCTTTCCCCCTTTCGACGGCAGGTCTTTATCTATAGGGATGCTCTGCTACAGACTTTTTCTTTCGTCATGGCTGTGCAGTTTTATATATAGCTCATTTCTACTCTTTAATACGGCAGACAAAGATCTCATTTCAATTCAAGAGTTATCTCACGTTTTTAATTCAATGACCCTTTTTTATCTAAACCATCGCTAATTTATATACGGTGTTAGAATTTTCGGATTGGATTTTCGGATTGAATTTTCGGGAAATATTTTTGGGGAAATTTTTTCGATGCTCGTAATTGATAATCATTATTTATCGCAAATTAAAAAGTAAAAGTCTCTTAGTAATTTACTGATATTTTACCTTATATAGGATTTATTTAGGTTAATTTTTTCTGATTGAATAAATAAATGAAAATTTAATTTTAATTTACCAGTTTTGAAAATTCTATCAAAATATACATACATTTTCATCTTAGTTACAGAAAATTAAATCTTGTTTCCATTAACGACATTTTTAATTTTCCATTACATATTAATGGAATTTCGTTTTAAATTATGAGCTTTTAAAAATTCAAAGAAAATTTTCATAAAAAGGAATAACATCGAAACGGTCTATAAATTCTTTCAATTTAGTAGACCGTAACTAGATTTGAAATTTTTTTATTGTATTGCGAACTCATATCTTTTAGCTTTAATTATTTTTTAATATAACCTAAGTTTCCAAAGCTATTCGGAAACAGATCTCAAGCAGCGAAAAGCAATTAATCACCACAGCTTCTATCTAAATTATGACTCTAATCATATGACACACACACACACACACACACATATATATATATACTAGACCCGGCATCAAACTTAATTAGGACCCAGATGTATCGCGTAGGTGCCTAAGCACATATGTGCAAGTGTATCGCAATTGAACTACATATATCGATGATGGCGAGTCGTTAAGAGGGTGAGATTGCTTTTGTGTGTAAGTGCTCTTTTATTCCGCGGAGACACTTTGAAAAATTGCGCCATGGCATTGTCGGCGGCAGTAAACGGTTATAGTTTCCAGCCAAAGCTTCGGCGCAAAAATATCGTTAAATAAACCGGAAGAACGACAATTTTCAATGTCGTTCTAATACTTTACAGCTCTTAACAGATCCTGCAATTTTATAATCTCAAATTAACTTAACCTATATATATATATATACAATATATACACAGTAGAAACGACATGCTCTTATATAGTATATAGAATTTTTTAATAAAGTACGCATAATTTAAAGGCTTAAAACGAGTGGGGAGGGGGGAATCTGCACTCGACGTTAGCGATAAACATTTATATCGTCGAGAGTAAGTCACGGTATTTTCACTCGGCCGAGAGTGACTTACGTCGGTTATAAATAACAGTTCCAGTCATGCGTCTTTTTTGACATTTCTCCCACGAGAGAAAGAGAGAGAGAGAGAGAGAGAGAGAGAGAGAGAGACTGCCGTTCGCGAAAGTGCATCGCGCCGTGGTCGATTTATTTTTAGATGTCAAGCGCATTATAAGCGGGAATTTATATATAACATGTATATATAGATTTATACATTTGTATAGCATAGATTTCTCGAGATTTCAGAGCGTCATAACACAAGTGTCATCCAATGCTAAGAGTAAATGTACAGGTTGGAGAAGCAATACATACAGTTCGCAACCGACAACCCGCCGAAAACCTAAGGAACATTATGAATTTTCAAATCTCATACTTTAAATAGGCTTTAAAACATCGTTACGTCAACCGTTAAAATTCTCTTGCCGGCACGCGTAATATATGTTCTGCGCGCGATCTACGATGGGAATTTTCACATTACTCGTATCAAAATGCAAGAAAATGTATAGATTGGTTAAAAAAAAATAATAATATAATTTGTTCCTAGTATGAAAGGTGTCTCCACGCGAATCTTAAATTCTTCGTAAAGAATCCCTCGTCTATAGAAGAGACATTCGAATCTAATGGAAAGTGTACGCGATTCATTATCCCCGAATTCGATAAAATTTTTCGTTTCTTTTCCTTCCCGAGCAGCTGCAAATTTCCTCGGTGCTTACTTTTTTTTCATTTTCCAGCGAGTCACGCAATGTATCATGAATCACCCAACGTATACGGCTGATTCAAATGCGTACGCGTACGTAGCGATCGAGACGTTAGCGGAGATAAAGTCCAGCGAGTACGAAATTCGAGCGAGAAGATGAATGATCCGAGAAGGAATTTCGTTATTTATAGAAACGACCTTTTTTGCTGGAGAATTCACGAGCGCAACCGTGTATGTACACGTTATACGCGCGGGGAAGCTGGACGCGTGAGCGCGAGCCAGATTTACGTATAGAAATTTGAAATTGATAAATTTTAGGAAATGCGCATGTATATATAGATTCGTATGTAGTTGCGGAGCTTTTATACCAATAGCTCTATTGTACATTTAATGTTTGTGTACGTCGAGCAAATACTTTTAAAATACAGATGTTATACTCCTATGTGCGTGTGAGACTCTCTCCTCGAGTGTAGATCAAACGATGAAAATTCAGATTCTTACTCTCCTTCGCGTTGAAAAATTATTAAGCAAATGGAAATAAAATAATAATATGCTTCGTAACTCACATCTTCGGTATTAAAGTAAAGCTCCGTACGGCGAGAGCTTTTAAGCTGAATTATCTGCAAATAATCAAGACATATTTTACCGCGGCTCTATTCTTCTCAATATATATCCATATAAGTCTCTTACTGCGGAATATTTCAAGTGCATTCATATTGAAATTACAATTTTTCCGCTTCCGTTCCGCGTCGTTATATTTTTTCTTTTCGACTCGCCGCAAGCCATTCCAGAAGAACATTTCACCACATATTTTCGTCTCTCGAACGTCTTTATAGATACGCTGACGTTTGGCGAAAACTCATTTACCGCTTATTAAGGCAAACGCACAGCAGTCCGCGTACACATCCGCACACGTACGTGTATAGGTGACATCGCATTTCAGCGTCAGTTTGTGCACCTGGCCTCGTTATGGTTTTACGGGCTAAACAACTTAGGTTGGCTGTAAGTACTCGTTGGTAGCAGGCGAATCGCACATACCAATGACGTCGAAACTGCAGCGCGTAAATACCAGGTGGAGAACTCTCCGTTGACCTAGTTCTCGAAGCTGCTACTTTGGTTTGTGCGACAGGATCTGAATGGCTCTCGACTCTTTTTTCCGAGGGACGGACGGAAAAAAATATCGAGATGACTCGGGAATAGGGTACAGGAGTTCTTTTGTCGTTGAGAATTGAATTTAAAAAATGTCCGTACTCGATCGAGTTATGCGGGCTCGTTAAAACTGGATACTTGTATAGCTTGTTCTTATGTGCGTGTATCTTTATATATGAGCGGTGATCTCGGGACGTGGTTCTAGCGCACGATTACACGTCTTTTCGTATCAGAAATTCCTGGAATATCGTTCCTTCCTCCCCTGATTTCAGCTTCTTTTCGCTTATATATATACGTACATAACACGTATATTCAGACATAAATGCCCCCAGGGGACGAATTCCCGATGAATCGAACTTCGTCTGTCTGGGTAGATGCCTGTGTGTGTGTGTGTGTGTGTGTGTGTGTGTGTGTATAAAGAAAAAAACTGAGAGAGTATATCAAAAGAGGGTATTATTCTTTATGTCTCTAGTCCCTCGCATTCCATGCGAAAGCAGTCAGCTTTAGAGAAGCTGCTCTTGAAAAATCTCTTAGCCAAATACATATTCATTCCACTAGACAGTCATTTCTCCGATATCTATGTACAGTCTCTGGATTTTTTCGGGTCAATGTGGGTTATTTATATTTAATCGTATGGAAAATTTATCGGGTAAGAGTACGCTTGTTCAATAAAAAAAGATGAAAACTCGTTGATGTCAAAGGATACGCTATATATATGATCGTGTACTTTGTGACAAAGTACATAGCCATTAACCATCCACGTAGGGTAGGGTCAAAGATAAAGAGCCATTTGCAGCGCCTCTGTATAATATAATGAGACATGGTGAACTAAACAACGTTCGTAAACCACAAGATTCAGATGGAACAAAGCGCTTGTTGACTGCGTGTTCACGTATAGAATATTGTGCTCAGTGTCGTCTTTGAAATTTCCCTCTTACCTAGGAATCGATTTCTCGGCCCCGAGGCGAAATTTCTACGTCAGCTTTGACTCTCTCTCTCTCTCTCTCTCCTCTCTCTCCATTTGACATCCTTTCAGTTTTCATTCAAAACATGATGAATACACCGGATTTTATTCTAACGACCACTTGTATCGAAATGATGTCGCAGCTCTATAACGACCGTAGGACATTCGTTTGCGGGTGCGGTTGTAATGTGTAGGGATCAATTAGACACGATAGTTGCCGCTTATGAAGTTAGAAGAGTATCTAACTCTAGTATAAGCTTTTAAATTAATGTATAATACATTTAGCAATTAGGCGAATTGAAGTTACACTTACTTTTTAATTAACTTTCTTTAGAATTTAGTTTAAATGAACAATAATGCAAATACTAGAACAAAATTAATTGATACGGTATAATTCTTTGTGAGAAAACTTCCGACACACGATCATTCAAATTAATATAGGTTTATTCGTCATAATGCAAGTATAATCAATTTAGCAAGTAATTAAGAAGCGGCAGCAGAATCGAGAAGGGAAATACTATAGCGAAACCGTTTTCGCTCTATTAATACAAACATCAACACCTACTCGGAATGTGTAGTGAATCGTCGCTGGGTTTCGCGTAGTACATCGAGTGAATTACGCTTGATATCGCTCGACTGCATTTACAAACCTCCTATTCGCGCAAACGCAGATGCCTAAAGTTTACTCTGGCATACATATACATATATAAATGTAAACACGTTTTGAATATTATAAAGCTTGAGGGGCAATTATAGCAGGTGGGATTATTGCGTGTACGCGTATCACGGAAACACGACGAGAGATTCGAGTTTCGTAGAGTGTTCTACTTGCCACTGCGACACTAGAATTTTGCGCAGGGAACATCTGTACATATAGATATAAATATATTCCTCGGCTGTGAGATATACGCGGTAATACATATATATATATATATATACACCTTAACGTAAAACTCAAACGAATCGCTCACTGAATACAAAGCTTACGGATTGTGCGTAGATGTAAACTGGATTTCCGTTTAATCAAATCATTAATCTGGCGCAAGCTTGGGAGGTTGAAAATTCGAAGGATTATACATACGCTGAAAATTTCACTGTCATCGTGTGACACACACTTCTCCTTTGTGCAAAGAGAGCAGTAGAACCTTTTACGATTTCGATTCAAAGAAACGAACAATAAGCGTGGAAATACTTTTCACGCTCTTCTCTTTATTTCGCTATTGTAGCACGAGATGCGTATTGTCTGGAGATGTAACCGCTGAGCGCTGAAATTCAAAAGGATCTTGAAAAGTCGATACATAACAGGCTCGTTTAATTTTCACGCTCTCACGGGACCCCTGTGAATTATAATTGCACCACAAGAGTCTATCGAGCGGTTGAAAAATTATGCGTATCGCATGGACTACATCGAAACGAGACTCGATCCAATTAGTCTCGTTTCAACAGAGTCCGGAAGATTAAAGTAAACGTTAATTCTATTACACGAAGAATAGAAATAATTTCCTGATTTTTAATTTAGACCTTATTAATTATTTCCTGCTTTTGACGTTCCTTGCCTATATGTATATGGTAATTAATTCACTGACAAATTGTCACTTTAGATAATATCTTTTCATTATGTTTTGGGGGTATTTGAATAATATACCTAATTGAATATTAGCTAATGTCTTCATAGATTTTATTAAAATTTTTTGAAGACTCCTCCTCCTTTTACGTCGCTAAAATTACATAGAAATTGTATAAATCTTACTAAATATAATTTCTATTAATATAATATACACGTAAATATATGTGTGTGTGTGTGTGTGTGTTTGTTTATATGTTTATATAGTCAAAATGTCAATAGTGAATAACATCTTAAGAGCGCCAAATATTGGGTTATTCTTCAACAAGTTAACTAAGTTTAAAACTGATATTGACTCTGTATATACAGCCTTCATTATTATTTTTAGATTTTTTATGAATCGTTTCCAAAATGCAATGCGTAAGAATTGGGATTTTTGTATTTTGTGTTTTTCACTAAAAATATTAGTTTTTTTATGAAATGCAATAAGCTTTTCAAATAAAATTACCTTCAACGACGTAAATGTAAGTCAAAAAATTTTTTAAAATCATCTAAGTTTTAATGGCAAATTGGAAAAGGTTCGATCATTTGAACGAATTTATGTCTTGTTTTACTACAATAGTGTCTATGTCGCTCTTAAGATTACATCGAATTACATTTCTATGTAGAAAAATGTTATCAGTCCAATTATCTCTTATTACGATTAAAATGACATTTTACACGTATAATCGTGATTCTGAGTGGTAGTTAATTTTCGAAAAGCCACTAGCGTAGTTTCAAGGTAATTGTGATCTACATTTATTGATAAAATTAAAAACTTGGAAAAACTCAAAATTGTATTGAATCTGATGTGTTTGAATGGTGTAATGAAGTCATTTTGTGCTGTAATAATAGAACGGGAAATATATGCACATTTTGCTAAGAACAGCTGAAAAATATTTAACCCCATTCTAGATAAAAAATTACTTATCAAAGTGGTCTGCATGCGTTTAACACACTAACATAGTTCTATGTAAGTTTGAAGTTAAAAACATCTCACATTTCGAATAACAAATTATCGCTAATATACCCTTACCTTCTTGCGGCTTGGTCGATTGAAATATAATTTTCGGAAGCGCAAATACCAAAAGCGCAGCTTTTTTCTCCTCTGTTTCTATTTCTGAAGTCGACGCATCGCTGAGCTCGTACGATTTAACTCGTCGTCGGCCGAGAAGTAGAAATAAAAAAAAAAGAAAAAAGCGGATCCTTGAAAGTATAACACTACAACGTGCAATTTCTTTATCGCTACGTGACCTCGCATCCGCGATGATGAATATAAGAAGGGGAATAATTTAAAAAATCTCCGGCACCATCTGGCTGTCTCTCTTTCCCTCCAAAACGCCGAGGGAAAGTCAAGTCACGCAGCGACGATATTAAATTATTTCAGTCGCTCGTCGCGTTGTACTTTTATTCCGAGATTAAAGTTTAATAATAATAAAGCCGCGAAAGATTACGCATTAACTTTGCATATCGTCCCTCGAGACCGAAGTACAGCATCGCCTTGAAGGTTCTTCGATTCGGTTTGAGCAATGACGCCTTGCCGGTACCGCGCGAGCTGTGCGTAAAGCTTAATATTTGAATAAAGATGCGTGCCCGTCTGACCAGCCCGGAACTTTTCTACTTAAAACGTCTTATCGAGGGGGAGGCTCTCGTAACAGCTCGCGTGTGGGAAGAGTGCCGAAGCAAGTCGCGCACGACGGGTCTTCTTGGCTCCTTATCTTCTCGACGAATTTTCTAGTCTCCCCGGCCGCCGTTGCATTTCCCATGCCGGCAGCGACGCGTGTTTCATGCAAATCGACCGGGCTATCGAAGAGATTCAGTGCCCGCAAAACGACGTTTTTATGTAGATGCCTCTGCGTCTTCCCCTTTACACAAATGTGAAAACTCGTAGGGGTCATATATCAGAAAGGACGTTACACGGAATTTGGCTGGTGTCGAGGGGCGGATTGCTGCCGAGGCTGCTAGCAAATCGACTCACCGATCAAAAGAAATTTATGTCTTGGTCGGTATTCAATCGAATTAAATCAAATGATTGAGATAGCTTTTTTTGAAAATTTCTTCTCTCGAATAAAAAAAAACATACAAGTTTTAAATTTCCCGTCGTGCGTATGTGCGATGTATAATGTATAACCCAGTAGGATTACAAGCCACTGCACACTGCGGAATCCAAATCAATCAACTCTTTGGTAATAAAACCAGACACAAAACCACCCACGTGGAATTTCATTTGAATCTATTGCGAGATACACCTTCGATACGTTATTCGATTATTTCTGCAGCTCTATCCATTCTATTTGTACATATTCTATGTATCCATAGCAATTTTTCTCGCAATTTTCTAAGATATTTTATCAGAGCCATTAGATCTCGCGCTTGTGGGCGTCGAGCGGATTATCGAAGTAAATGTTCGTATTCTGACAATTACTTCATTCTGTCGTCAGATCATTACAGTTCCGGAGAAAAATTTCTATCGAAGAACTTGAGCAATTGTATATAAAAGTTGACGTTTCTTTTTGCAATTGATAGAAATTGCTTCCCGGTATTTACTTAATATCATATTCTATACTCGTATCGGCACGGCTTATCTCCGCGAATTCTCGGTTGATCGATCATCATCGAATTCCTTTACATTAGGCGATTACACGATCGGCGCTAATTAATTACTGAATAACTTGCTCACGTGTAACGCTAAAATAGTCTCGGAATTTCTTTATGCATATACAACGATCTGTTCCTAAAGATTCATAAACAAATTTATGGAGAATTACCAAAATAGTTTGCATTGAATCGTATTTAAAACGAGTATAGAATTCATATATTACCTCCTTTTCAGCATAAAATATCCAATATATTAGGCGATATCTCGAAAAGGAGGAAAAACTCGAAGCTGACCCTTGTATCTGAATTGTCTTCCGATTCCAAGAGCAGACGCTCGCGATCTCTGTATATAAAAAGCGCAGTATTCGAAATCTTGCAGTTCTTTTTCTGAGCTAAATCCTTTTTCTCGCTTCTCGTGCTATTTCTTTCGGAAAAGCCGAGGGAAGATAGACGTTTCGTTATTTTCCAACTGTTTGGAGGAGAACATAAGCCCGCAACGCGAAACGACAAATAGACGATCGAGCTTAAAGATATTGACGGGTATAAGGCCAGGATCCAGCCGTATATATATATATTGATGTTATTATGCGAAGACTGATAAAAATGTATGCTAAAATTTTACCTGATCTTTTGGGATACTGTAGATGAATTTGTTATTACTTGATAAAAAAAGACAAGATCATGAAATATTATATAATATTTTAAGTCTGCTGTTGCGTAGTTAGAATTTGAACAATAATCTGCATATTCTCTGTAAAATATGTAAGTTATGAATTATGTAATATTACATATTACCGATGTAAAGAAACTTACGCTCGAAGTCTCGGGGCGAAGAAAGAATGCACGTAAAATAAAATTTATGAAATACTATCGAAAAGAATAAGGGCAGGTATGACGTGTCATTGAAACATATCCGTTCTTGACCTGAATTTATTTACAGAAATACGTAACTCGTGCATTGAATTTTACACTTTACGTTTGAAATCTGGATTATCCATGAAGTACCGAGCGTACGACGCCCCCGTCGATATTTTACCGGGGCTTTAATAAATTTTCAGAATTTCTGGTTAAATTCGCAAACCTACATTTTTATCAAAATGTTACAGGCTTTGAGCAATGAAGGATCGTATGTTAACGAGTTTAACGCGCCAGATAGCACTTGAATAGTGCTTACCATCCATTCGCATTCATCGCGCGCAAACATTGTGTCTGTCTCGACGTGATAATTGTTCTAGATTCACTATTATTATTAAAAGTCATGAAACAGCTAATGGAAATGTGTTTATTGGACGGGCTTCGGCATTTGTCAGAGAATCGTGTAAAGGGTATTCGAATGAAATTCGCATCCCGCTTCGAAAGCCCCAATGCGCGTCAAAGAGAATGCAGAAATTTCGTTATACCTGTACAGAAATGAAAATCGATCAGCTCTATTCCCAATGATTTAATCGCCAAGACGATAAAATCATTCCGTACAGCAGGTTTCCAACTTGAACTATTACAAAGCAGTTGAAGCTTTGCAAAGTTCGATTATCGAAAGCCTCAAATACCGAATTGGTTTCAAATTACAACGATCTACGATCTACGATCCGAAGCAAAAGTTTCATAAAAGTCCAAAGTTCATTGCAAGCGAACGCGCTGCGGATGTCTATTCTTCTCTGCAAGTTGGCTCTCGACCAACGGCATAATACAGTCTCCGCCTCCATACCGGATCTGAAAAAAAAAGAAATCTAATATCGAGAAGGTTGCTCTCGAAACGAAAATCCCTCGAACAATTGACTTTTCTGAATGGGCCAGCCAAAACGATCTCTTTCATGGCTATATATGTATAGACTAGTCCGGTAAAAATCTAACCTCAAAAGAACCTCAAATCGAACCTAATGGTCGAAGTAGTTTTCTCTACCTAGTAGCCTGACCCGCGCGATACCAACGGGAATTGTGAGCGAAAAGGCGAAGATTTATGAATGAACGGTAATACACAGCTGGGGCGGGTCGATGGAGCGGCAGTAGCAGTAGCAGCAGCAGCAGCAGCAGCAGCAGCAGCGCCGAGTAATCAATACAAAAGCGCCACTGCTGCTGCTTCTGCTGCTGCTGCTGCTGCTGCTGCTGCCGCTTTGGTCTCTCTCCGCAGTCGCCGCAGAGAGAGAGAGAGAGAGAGAGAGATAAAGTCCATTCAGTAGAATCCTTAGGCCTTGGCTATTGATTGCGTGGGCGGGCTGAGAGGGAGGGGGAGTAGAGCAGCCGCCATTCAGCATCAGCCGTCGTCGTCGCCACCCCCGCTTGCGTGGGTGACTCGAGAGCACTCTGGGCTTGGATACAGGAGAGATGGAATTTCGGCTAGCTAGTGGGGGCGAATAGGACATCGAGGGAGTCACCTTTGGTGGGGGAAACCATATCACGCGAAATCCGCAAAGCTGGCGGGATTTTTGGCAAATTTTTTTCCAAAATCTCTTTTGTCAAGGGAATTTTATTGTTTGTTTCAGGATGAATTTCAGGCTTTGATTTTTCTTTAGATTCAAGTACCTTTTTGTACATTCTTACTGGAACAGGTGCGTTAGCGAAGATCAACATTTTGCAACTTTATTATAGTTTCCAATGCGATGCAGGTGGCGGCGGCGGCAGCGGCTCGTACTTTACTCGATAATTTCAAAAGAGGCATAATTAAACTCGATTCGATATATTTTAAAAAATTAATAGATAGCATTGCATCGTTCATTGCGTAAATATGAGTTTTGAAAATATTTTCTTGAATGTTATTATGCCGCTTAGAAAGCTTTGAACTATGGATTAGCAGATGGCAGCAGCTGTAGGATACACGTGCAGTAAAAGTAATCGCATGCAAAAAGAAGGGAACCTGTGAAATAAGAATGGTTCATTATCGATGTTATTGATTTATATATATATATATATATATATATATATATTATAGTTACATCCTTATTATTCTGTTATTATTCTAATCTCAATTTGATACGCTATAATTATGCATAGTTCAAAAGTGTAACGTTCAAATTTTCGATTTAATTTTTTTCATAAATTTGTAACATACTGAATATCCAATTTCTATAAATCGGATACATTTGTACATCGGAGTATTATAAGCAGAAAATGACTTCGCTGAAAAAGAGTGTTTTTGGATCGTCCAACTATTTAAAAATCCCGCGCATAATTAAACGGCGCGACAAAGCTGGACAAAGTCACGCCTAAATATACTCTGTCGGTATAGTCATAGTACCGCACGAAAAGTATGTTACATTGGTATTATCAACGATCCAACCGTTCAACGGATCAGCAGATTAGCAGAAGAATTTTTTTAGGAAAAGTATAGGTTATGTAGCAGTCGAACGTATGGAATGTATCGTATCACGTGTATTTTTACACCTTAAATCGAACAAAATTTGAATCTCTAATGATGATCGTTTATAAAGTTTGAAAAAATTCAACGATTCATTTAGATAGAACACATGATTTTTAGTAAATTCTACCGTTTAGCTACCATCCAGAGACACATTACAATTGTTCTTCGTCGGTACTCTAAAAGACCGACTTTTCGACCTCTGATCATGCCAAAGGACAATAATGAATATTTAACAAAACTACAAGCACAACGAAAGAAATTAAAAGCACAATCGGCGAAATATACTCCTTCACAAGTGTACTTGCAGGTAAATTGGTTAAATCTGCACCTATGAAAAAATTCTTCAAATGTACTTTAAATGCTTTCAGTCACTGCTTCGCTACTTTAGAATGAAAATAAATCTCTTACACTACTACTGTCTCGTGATATAACAATATTATGTATATAACTATAAGAAAATAAAAGCAATCGTTAAAAGAAAGTTATAATTTTATATCAATAGGTTTTATGCAATGGAAGTCGAGCAGAATCAAGATCACTCATACTTTCTACTGATCATACAAATTACTTATTTAACTGTGGAGAGGGTACACAGCGACTAGCAGCAGAACATCATGTAAAATTGACAAAAGCAGAACATATATTTATAACATCAGCAACATGGAACAACATGGGTGGTATTCTAGGTGTAGCTCTCACTGTACAAGACACCGGAGTATCAAATATCCATTTACACGGACCAAATGGATCGATTGACGTGGTTGAAGCTACAAAAAACTTCATTACCCTAAATAAAATAACTGTAACCCCCCAAGATACTCGCCATCAATTCAGCGATCAAACGATGACAGTTATTTACCTACCAATAAAAAGTCCAAAGCCTTCGTCAACTGTTGAAGATGAAAATAATAGAATAACATTTGAAAACATTAATTTTTATGACTATCAATCACACGGTTTGAATTGCAATGGTAAAAGATCTCATTCACCTCCTGGTTCACCTAAACAGAGACCCACCACAACAAAAAATATTAATAGAATAGATGAAATGGTGGTTTATATTTGCAAACTACACCCTAAAACTGGTACTTTAGATATGGCAAAGTGTCTAGCAGCAGGTGTCATACCTGGGCCTAATTTAGCAAAATTAAAGAATGGAGAGGATGTAACTCTTCTTAATGGTAATGTAATTAGAAGTAAGGATGTGGTAGCCATGCCAGAGGTAGGACCTTTATTCATTGGTGAGTTAAGAGATATTTTATTGATAAATATTAAATAATCATTAAAATCCCTTGTACTTATTAATTAACAATATTTTTTCATTTTCTTACATAGTTTTGGAATGCCCTGACGAAGATTGGATTGATGTTATTGTTGAAAATCCAGCTTTCTTAAAGTATCAAGAAGGAACTCCAAAAAGTGAGAAAGAGGTAGCGAATTACATTGTACATTTTACACCTAGTAATATTCTGGATCATCCAAAATACAAAAAGTGGATGCACAAATTTGGTTCTGAAACTCAACATCTAATAATAAATGAACAAAATAAAGGATTGTGCAGCGAATCAATGCATAAAATGCAACATCAACTTCATTTGATTCATCCTGAAATTTTCCCATTTTTTGGGGATTACAAAAACTTTGCAGAAAACAATCAAACTACGGATCCACTGAAAAATATTAAGGAAAAATTAAAATTAATAGAATGTAATGTTGAAGAAAGTAATATAACTGAACCTAATGTTTCCACGGTACGTTTGATTCTCAATTTTAAGACGCCTTATCAATGTCAATTATTATAAATTGTATATTGTATTCTAAATTGTATTTTTTTACACAACAGACACAAAATGATGAACTGTCAATTCATCAATGCCAGACCTTAAATACCATAAATTTACGACCTAACACTGGCTTGAATAAGAATTCCATTGTAAAAATAACTCCGAAACAATATGTGCAAGATGTATTTGAAGTTGATGGATTTTTAGATGCCCTTGCAGACATGCAGACTACATTAAATGCAAAAACAAAAGCGTTGGGAGCTACGGAAGAATATCCACGACTTGTGATGTTGGGAACTGGTTCTTCGGTACCAAATAAAGTTAGAAACACCAGTGGAATACTTTTTCAATTGGACGAAGATAACAGTATTATCTTAGATTGCGGAGAAGCGACAATTGGTCAGATTATAAGATTTTTCGGAGAGTCAGAAGCCGACCGCGTTTTAAAAACCATAAAGGTAAATATTTACAAATTAAACGCACTTTATGAGTACGAGAAAATTTCAATTTATAGCATTAATTAAAACCTTTTTAGGCTATCTACGTCTCACATTTACACGCAGACCATCACTTAGGACTTGTTGGAATTTTACAGCAGAGAAAACGCGTTACTGACGAACCTGTATTTTTACTAGCGCCACAACAAATTTATTGGTATTTGCAATATTATCATCATAAATTTGAGCCCATCGAACACTTGTATACATTAATCTCTAACAGAGATCTACTGATGAACCAAACTATTATCTCGCATTTAACCTCAAAGGATTTGTATGATCGATTAAATGTCTCGAATATTAGCACTACGTTCGTTACGCACTGTCCATTTGCGTACGGAGTAGCTATAACTTTGAAGGATGGGCGAAAAATTTGTTACAGGTAGAAATAACATAATCTATTCTATATAATGTATATAATTAAATTTCAAAGCTAAATTTTTTATAACAATTCATATCTGAAATAACTTTTCAGTGGAGATACCGTGCCTTGCGATAATATGATAAAACTAGCTGAAGGTAGTTTTTTGCTCATTCACGAGGCTACAATGGAGGATGGACTAGAGAACGAGGCTATTATAAAACGACATTCGACAATTTCACAAGCGGTGTCCGTAGGTGTCAAAGCCAATGTGAACTTTACATTATTGACGCACTTCTCGCAGCGTTACAGCAAGATACCTCGACTGCCGTCCACAGAAAAGTCCCATATTGATTTTAATCGAGTTGGAATCGCATTCGATTTTATGAAGATCAGTTTTTCACAGTTGCCGCTGCTGCCACTTTTCTACCCGAGTCTTAATCTAATGTTTAGTGAATTTAGAGCGTTACTCGACGAACGAGCAAATAAACGTGAGTGGGCGAGAGAAAGGACAGTCAAATTATCGAATTAATAACTAACCGAGTATACACTGTAAATATCAAAAAAATACTGTTAACTATGCGAAAGCTATTGTTTCATACGATCTTCGGGGTTTCGTACAGTCTATGTAGTAAAACTCTAGTTGCTGATATATATGTTATATAGCTACGCAAACTTTTTACCACGTGTTGATGAACATTTTATTTTTTTTTTCATTTTTAAGTAAAATAAATGTATTTTATATATGAAATTTATTATGAAATTAATATGCTTATGGTACCCTGGCTATTCGAATAATTGAAATATAAAGGCGAACATGAAATCAATGATGGGATGCAAATAAATGTAAGATTGAACTTGATATTTTACCTTCCATAAAAACCGTTTATTACTTTTCGACATGTCATTTTATTTATTATATTTTATCAGTTTTTTGTATATAGCGTACTTGAGGATGTTGGTCGTACCAACAACTTCATACAATGAGACGTATACGTAAGACAATTGCGCGAAATTACAGAGTATCATTTCCTAATACCAAATCAAATGACGCTAGAAATAAAATATTTAGCTTACCGTTAAATCTACAGCACTTTTTCACTCGCTGAAAAAAACAGCTTCTGCGATCTGTCTTCGTTATACACTAATATAATAGTCATACGTTAAATATAAAATAAAAAAAAAACAAAGGAAGTTAGTTCGAAATTTTCACTTAGCCAATGAGTAGTAGAAAATGATATAGGTTAAGTACAGGAGTATATATTTACACAAAAAGACAAGTTCTTTGTATATAAACGACCATTATAAAAAGTGCAATGATCGACGCGTCAAAACTCGATGCAATTCAGTCATCCGATCGTCACTTACAGTTTGTTCCGGACGACAAAACCACACCTCGACTCTAAAAAAACATGCGTTATTCTATTTTGTTTTCTTCGACGTCATTATCTCTTCCTTCTAATATATATTTTTTTTTTTTGATAGCTGACTCGCTCTTAAATAACGTCTATTTGGTATAAAAGTGCACGTGTATATATAAATATGTATATATATAAAAAGGTATCGAATTGGAATGGATTGATTCGAAGTTTGCTCCCGCGGGCATGTATATTTATGTACACATATGCGACGCCGCGAGTTTCGTTCATTATCATCGTTCATTATCATCGTTCATTATCATCGTTCATTATCATCGTTCATTATCATCGCTCATTATCATCGTTCTTTATTAAAGTTAAAGTTCGGCGAGAAGCAAGTTTATATATATTTTTGCCGGTCTTTCCATTGTATCCAGGATCAGCGTTGATCGAGAGGAACAGGGAGACAGTTTGATTTCCGTAAGCGGCCTCAGCGTTAATAGAGAGTAGAAAAATCCAAGTTTACACGGAGGCTTCGCACTTCGCTCGAATGACGAATGACCAAGTTGTTTAGCAAAATTTAAGCGGAGTACGAATGTCCATACGTTATAATCGCGTAAGGGTCGGACGTGCTCGTCGCTCGTAAACACTCGAGACGATGGACGCGATACAACGCGGACGTCCAAATTTCCTTTTCACCCTCGATATAAAGGCGTCATTCAAAGCGTGTCTCGGGGCCACGCGGAATACCAAATTGCACATGCGCGCGTTTCTTAAGAAAAGGACCGTCTCCGCGTACGTACTCCACGGCCGTATGCGCATTTATACTTTGCCGCTGCTGTTGCGCTTTGTGTATATAAATAAGTTTCGCTCGACGTTCTTCCTCTCGCTTCTCTCCGCTTCGATTTCGCCGGGGCACATATAGAGTCCAACTCGCGAGTCCGATTCATCGTTCTTTGAGCGTCGCAAAATACTTCGAAGCGAGTGGGGTTGCAGTGGGAGGCTGACAGAGCGATAGAGAGCATGAGAGTTGAAGAACGTTTAAAATTCCCATTTGGTAGCGGAGGCATAGTCCGTCTCGCCGAGACGCAGCGCGCCGTTTTTGCCAGCGCTCAGGTAGCGCCCGTCCGTACTCTTGATGCACAGCCGTGATGGCTCGCGAAGTTCCAGATAGAAGCCGCAGGACGGCACGTCCGAGTCAACGGTGACGCCCTCGCTGTCCGCGTGCCAGTACTTGCCGTTCTGACCTGTTGATAACGAGTGCACTTGATTAATGCAAATTTTACTAGTCAAATATTCACGATACATTCCCCAATATTTCTATAAGTGAAATTTCTCATGCCCGTTTATCATAAATATTATTTCTAACATTTATCATAAAGATATTAAGCTGGACTGATCGAGATTGCGTAATCCTTTAAATCTGACAATGCAATCTTGAGTTTACCCTACTCAGTTATTATTATAGCTTACACTTAGAATACAAAGCTTACACTTAGCCATAGTATTTAAATGGCGAGTTTTTCATCTAGAATAGTGAATATTCATTGAGAACTATTGAATTTTCAGTATTCGAGATTTGTACTCGTTGCAGTGTACTAACCCTTGAACCGAACAACGCCGCGTTCGCATCTCTCCACGCGAATGGTCTCGTAGCCAGCCTTGTTGCACTCGAGTTTCGGGCTAGCGGCGCTTTTGGGTCCAACGAAGCCCTGCTCGCAGCGCAGTACCAGGACGGGTCGATTCATCAGGTAGAAGTAATACTTGCACGCGTCGTTCTCGACGTTGACGTTGTCCGCGTTGGCGTACAGGTGTCCCGAGCGCTTGGTCGCCAGGAACTTGCCGTTGTTGGCGCGAAGCGAAACGGTACCGTCCTCCGGCTGCCAGAGCAGATCGAAAAGTCCAGTTGGACGAACGCTTGTGCTCCGAAGCCTGGATACCACCGCCGGATTCGAGGCTCCAGTAGCGGTCCTGCATCGTGCGGACATACCAGCGCTTCGTTGTGCGGTCGAACTCGAGCTGGAAGGTCTCGTGGCCGGAGATCTCGTCCTGGTTAGCCGTTACGTCGACACCTGCGAGCGATTTCATTAGCAATTATTGCGTCATTCCTGTTAAACGCGCGACTCGATCGTCGATCGATGCGTTATTTTGCGAGAAAGTGCGTTACAATGTTATTGTGATAATGCCATGCGGAAGTGGATAATTATACGAGCGAAGTGATGTAAACGCGCAGAAACGATTTAATTCGCCTGACCGAGAAACTGCGCTAGAAGTTGATGAACTCTGCGCTTGTAATAATAGCCTCGAGTACCACTGATTGCAATGTGTACGTACAACAGGAATTTTTATGTACTTGTAGAGATGAGAAAAAAATGAGAATAAAATTAATCAAGTCGAAATTCAATGCACGCTGATTCACCATGCCAGAATAAAAGTGCACTCGTGAGTCATAAATGATTCATGCGGTGTATTGATAAATATGTATCCCCGTGTATAAATAACACTCGCTAAATTTGGAAACCGAGAAAAAGAGAGAGAGAGAGAGAGAGAGAGGAGAGAGAGAGAGAGACAAGAATCAGTCTTGCTCTTTCAAGGCAGAAATGTAGCGTAATTATTTACGCGTAAGAATCTGCGTACATCGAGTCTTGACATTAGTTCTCACAAAGTGAAAAGAAAAATATCCGAATAAAGGATATCGAAACGGGCTCTGAAACGGGCAAGTAAAACGTTTAGCATGCCACGCTGACGCTCGCGTATCTCATGAATTTCTAAAAGGCCCCATTTCCGGCTGCAGTCGCAGATTGCAAGGAGAAGGAGAAAAGAGAGGGACGTCCTGTTTCTCTATAGCAAGCGCTGCGAGAGAAGCCTTTTTTCAATGGGTCCCCTTTCTTTTTCAGTACAATTTTAGCTCCAATCAGCAGACGCTTGGCTCGGTCGACTCGGTAGGCCAATTTATTTACAAAACTTTTCGTACCCAACTTCCCTCTCTTCGTGCATAGATTTCGGCGAGGGTCGACTTTGAAAAAACATCATTGGCAATGACAGCCGGGCGATTATCCGGAGAGCCTCAAAGGCCTGTTCGGCTATTCGCGCATGCAATCGACGATCTCTCCGATCTCCGAAAGGTCGGGAGACAAAGTAGAGCAAAATTGCCAAGGCTACCGAGATACACAATGGCAGGAAAGACATTTGGAAGGAACGCGCGAAGGAGGAGAGCCTCGAAGACAGGAAGGAATACCGCGACAGGGAGGAACGTCGGTAATTTAAGCATATCCGTAGTGACACTCCTCGTCGGAGAATTCTCGTAAAGTCCAATGAGGTCCTTGGGCTCGCAGTTGCGAGCGTGCGTTTATAGCGATAATGTCATATTTGACAACGTGTGGCGATGTTTATTGTACTACGGCTATTGCCACCGGAAGTATGCGAGCGACGATATTTTTTGTTCGATCCACTATGACAGTGGAAAAAAAAGTAAACGCCGCAGGAGCTCGATAATCGCGGACAGCCTTGTCTCACCTTGCTTGACGGATACGTAGCGCTGGTTGAGGGCCGCGACGAAAGAAGCCTGAGGCAGCGAGTCCTCGAGCGAGAAGAGCTCGTCGCGCGTTACAGTGGTGGAGCGCGACTTCAGCACGGCTTTACTGCCGATTGGCGCGAGGTAGCCGCCGCTTATGTCCCTGTAAAAAAGTACAAATTGTTGAATAAGTCGCTTACCAATCGTCGTTCGGTAACCCGTACGATCTATACGTGTATACATAAAATTGTTCGACCAGCGCAGTCGCGGCGAGAGACCTTCGATTTGAAGCCCCTACGAAGTCGCGTCAAAAAATCCAACGACAGGTGTTCGTTTTCCATCTTGAATGCGTAGATACTGTATATGTGCGTATACGCAAACAATATACCAACGCTGTTAGCACTACCCATATACTTATATATACATATAGTTTGTCTTTCACCTGGTAATCCCTCCCCATGTATGGCACACGAGCTCCCGAAAATGGCAAAAGAGTCGAGTTTCGCCTCGATGACTCACCGCTCATGCGAATTAGACGCGATTCGAGTATATCCCTCTCTCTCTCTCTCTCTCGCTCTCTACGAGTCTTTTCGTTTCGCGCGTCGAGGGGTACTCGCACGCGCCTTGTTCGCGCGTACACAGTCGACGCGACTGCTTCCATACGAAGCGAGAGAAAGAGGGATTTTTAAACGTCGCTCTTGCGTCCCAAGAGGTTTGATTCATTTTTATCCTGTTTTTTTTCGTCGATTCTTTTTTTTCAGCTTTATTTGGAGAAGACACGCGCGCGTTTGCCCGTGACTTCGTTTCCTTTTTTTATTCGCGTATTGCCGCGATACTCTCGTTGTGATTTAGTGGAGCGCGCGAACTTTAAAGGATATTAATAGGCTCGAGAGTGGAACAAATGCTGTTTCGGGTATAAGAACCGCTTGATTCACTTAAATTGACAATGATTCATTGTATAACGAGACATTTAATCGTATAGGGTAACTTTTTAATCTAGCCAAGGCACGCGAAGAAAAAAAAGTCGACGTAACTCTTGCTTTCGAGGCCATTTGGCGTTGCAAGGGATTATTCAATTGTCGCTGCTCACAACTATTTGATCGACGATCCTAATGACTTAATTCGATTTTTCTCTCTACGGGCGAGTATTTTTTTTTTTTTGCCTCGCGACATAACCGTCAACTTTCAAGAGCGTACGATAGAGTGTCGCACCAACGTAAACTACGCGGACGAATCGGTGTAGGTTCGCGTTGCGACCACCGAACGATCAATCACCTATAGAACGCGTAAGAAAAAAACGAACCTCAGCGCGAGAAGACCAGCGTGGAACTCAGCGGCGTAAAGACAGTCTCTGGTGCACGTCTCGAGAAGTTTACCATCGCGAGCCAGGTACTTGTTGTTGCAGGTATGCAAAGCATAGTGTCCACCCTCTGGTTTGCCGCGAGCGTCGACGTGCTCGCTTGGTCCGCGGAATTCCAAAGTGAAGAGAGTGTCCTCGCCCCAAGGTACTGGAGCGTCCACGTGAATTTCGTCTTGGGTTGCGCTCAAGTGAGCAAATCGCTTGCGACCGGCTGAGCGAAGGTTCACCTAAGATAAGAAATCGTTCTTGTAATCCTGGCAATATTTATTGGCATTATACCTGTGGTTTATGTAAGGTAGTAAAAGGTTTATACACAGCGTATATGTATATGTGTATATATATATATATATATATATCAGCGAACGATCGGAAAAAGTACGCTTGAATTATCATCGTAATAGTGAAACGCGATCTATATACACACGGGGAAGAGTTCGCTATCCAATAAAGCAAGCTCAACAAGACAACCGAATCTCGACACTTTCATCGGGCTCGATAAATTTCCCGCGCACGACTCCCACGAGAGCACATAGCGGACAATCTTTTCCGCGGTTGTATACAGCCGTATAAAAAACCACGTAGTTACACGACTGCTGGGAGAAAATTCTCGCGATCGACGTGGCATACGCAGCTGCGGGCATTTCCCCCCCCCCCCCCCTCACTCCCGCGAAAATTACAATGACCTCGCGACGTTTGCTTTATTTATGACGGTCTTTTCGTCTCGATGCATAAAAGTAATCCGTTATATCCTAGCGAAATTTCTTCTTTTTTTTTTCTCGCTTTACAAGTCTGGTGAGATTTTTTAATTAACTGCCTCTTAATGCGTTGATGCGCTCGTTTATTGTTACGACCGTTAACGATAATATCGCGGTCGATCGTATTACGGCTCGAGAGGATTAAGAATTATCATTCCCACGAAGCGTAAGGCGATTGTAAAATGTGCGCACTCGAAAGAGAAAGATAGAGGGAGAGGATGGTGCCCGGTTGAGACGATGCGGTTTATTGTTTATATATAGATGGGGCGCCGCGATTATACACGTTGCCGGTAGTTCGGAATTTCGCGAGCTGCGTCATCGGTACTAACGAGCCGAGTAATGAGAGATCGTGAGTGCCACGGAATTCGTCTGTGGTTTCGCAAATTATAAGCCAAAAAGATTGAAATATCGTTCGCGAATAGTGAAGCTACGTGGAACCGCAAGATGAATTAGAAACTATTTGTTTGGTTATTAATATTGTTTTTTTTTTTGAGAGTGAGAGAGAAATATCAGTGCGTAATCAGAGCCCGTATGTGTTCGATTAAAAACAGTGAATGTCCACTATGACGTTGCTAAACTAGCGGGCGAGTCGCACGTGCACACTATATGCACTGTAAATAATAAAAATGAGCGCGCGAATTCCATCGATTAACGTCAAGTATACTCCGAATGCGGCGGGTAAATTGTCAGCGAAATTTGAATTGTTTGAATTTTACTGCATAAAGACCAGGGTAAACGGCTCAATTGCATTTGTTTGTTATCTTTGGAGCAGCGGCGAGAAAAAAGCTAAATATTTGGCCGAAATAAGCACGCTTCGCGTACGAAAGCTTATCCGAAACCGGTTAATATTTATTTCCTGCTGTTGAAACGGCGCAACTGTCGAAGCTACCGATTAAATGTAGAGATGACACGTAGCAGTGACCGTGTTAAATGCGTATATAACCGCTCTCTTTATGAAGCCCAGAGTAGAGCCATAAATTGGTATTCGCAAGAACCGCAATGGAGAAAAACGCAGGACGTTTTTCATGCCATGTATATATATATATATATATGATATAGCTATGTAGGTGCATATAAACAAGTCGGACATCGCCGCACATTTACACGGAAACGCGGACTTTTAAGGAAACGAATTTCTCAAAATGACTCTTCTCTAAACCATCTGCCGCTTTCACCATTAAAAGCTTCGCCGGGCAAAGCGTCTATGCATGTATATATTGTATATACGTCTAACCATAACTGCGCATACGCGCAACCGTTATGCGCTTTTTGCCGCTGTACTCTCCTCTCGGTAGACGCGGAGTGAAGCGTAAAGCACCGAACAAGTGAATATTCGTAGGGATACGCCCTCATATATCTTTTAATAATATTGCTTCTCGAAACTTTGATTATTTGTGCAGAAGCGCGAGTCGTTCGGCGGTCAGTAACCTTGCGTGATTGTACAGGATTCTGTAAATCTCGTGTCGATAATACATCGTTGGCGATGGGGATAAAGTTTCCCAACGTGTACGTATCTGGCTGTGTGTGTAGACCTCGCGGAGAACAATATCGAGGACAATATATATACTCGTGCGCGATGATATCCCACCTGAGGTCTTGCAGCGAGATGCACGAGCCAGTACTCGGATTCGCCGGGAGCCTTCGCCGTGCACTTCAGCTCGTCCTGGCTCGAGCCTAGAAAGTATCCCCTCTGCACGTTCTTCAACGCCCATCTTCCGCTTCCTGCAACAGTACACAAGCCGCAACCATATAGCAACCATATAGCAACCATATAGCAACCATATAGCAACCATATAGCTATGAAATTCCTTCTTTATGCCGCATATTTATTACGATCATACTACGTACGTATGATCGTAATAAATATGCGGTAAAAAAATATAAAATATCTCGAGGCAATGTAGAGAAAGATCGTCGCATCGTAAAGTCTCATACGATCGAGACTCGATCGTTTTACGATTTCAAATTGGGATTAGGCGACGAGTTTTACCCGATTACCTGATTACCTGATTATACGCATACACGTACACGCGTGCAGTTGGCGCACGAAAAAATCGGAACAAGTGGAACGATGAGTACATCGTCTCGGCGAATTGGGACCATAAATTTCCGATTCCGTACAGTAATGACCGTTCCGACACACATTGCGTTAGTCTCTAATTCTCTGATGCGAACCGGACACTCTCCGTTTATGACTAATTGCCTCGCTATTTTTTATCAACTCGCTCCTATCTGCTACGCTCTATTCGCAATTACATACTTCTTGAGAACGTCCCCTTTTATTGCTATAACACTATTGCGTAACGTCATAGTTGTAGAAAAAAATGTATATATACGTATACCAACCGTCGCAAGCGAGTTGAATCTGAAAAGCACAACCAAGATCGCTGGGATCCTCGGCTTCGCAGGTGACGTTGCCAAACTGGTCTACAGCGAGATAACGGTCGAGGTGCGAGCGTAGATAGACCTGGTGCTCGTTACCCTCGAGTGTCCAAAGCTGCTTCTTCTTCAAACTTGCACCGTTCGCGTTGATCTTAAATCCAAATGTCTCGGCTGTCAGGTACTTAAACTTCCCGTTTATCAAGCCGATCTGTAACGACGAAAAAATTCCTTTATACGTGCACATAAGAAATAATAAATTGTGACGAAGAGTTACGATCGATCAAAGCCCCAAGTACAATAAGCCTCCTTTTTTACCCGCATCTCCCTAATTAATCCAAGTTATTCTATTACCATTATTATAATTGTGCACGATGCATACAGATTTCTCGTATCTCCGGCATCTATTCGATTAAACCGCGCCTTTACAGCCTCCTGTCTCACGAATTTCTCATTCGAGTGGTCGTGTTTATAACAGTGAAAAAAATGCCAGCTCGCGCATTAGCGCTCTAATAAATCAATAGTCCGTCAGAATGTATACTCGTGGCTTTTAATAACCACTCTTGTTCGTTCAGAGCAGGAAACATCGGGAGGGAGATTGAGAAAAAAGGAAGGAAAAAAAGAAGGGAAAAAAAGAAGGGAAAAAAAGAGAGCGACTACTTCGAAATAAAAGGCAAGCGGTTGAAAAAAAGGGATCTGTACGCTCTTCTTTCATCTCGAAGCAAAAGGCTAAAAGCGCCAGGCGGTTTCCCGAGCGACGACCCGCAGCCACGAAATCAAACGCAGAAGTCTACGAGACGCGCGAAAAACGAAGAGCAGACCCGTCGAAGCAAAAGTCGGCGTATATAAGCCTTGCGGACGAGTTCGCACGAGACAACATTTTCAAATTTCGCGGGCTCCTGTTGCCGTCTTCTACACGGTTGGCTTTGTAAACGTATATATGCGAATACTTTATTGGCGATCTTGCGTTACAACAGATGCTGCAAAAACGTTTCAAAAGTCAAAATAAACGGTAGGCTATATCGTACGAACAATACTCATATCCCTTCCGGAATGAAATGTCTATTGATTCAACCTCCAGCAATTCACCCTCGAAATCGAAACGAAAAAAAAAATCGTCTCTCTCTCACCTCGAATCCCCCGACTCACACCCCCCGTTCGCAGCGTATATCGTATAGCGGACACGGCCTGAGAGGGACTCGCATGCCAGAGTAGGGGTGCGAACGATGATTCGGATTTAGAGACGGGGGAACGAAGCCGCGGGGGTGCAGTAACGCTCAAGGTCGATACGAGCACGGGCCATGTGTGCAGTCGTCGGTTCCCTCTGGCTCTACGCGCATACACGGCACATTTATAAATATATATATAGGCGTAAAGATACGATGATACAGGACTGGAATCGCGCGCGTGTTACTAATTTCGGAGCCGGCGCGAATTTTTGGAAGACGGCCAAGGCTGATGCTTGCCGCGCGCCGCTGTCCTTAACGATGCGAGAGACGCCGGCTGGGTTTGTTGCTCGTTTCGTGCGCGCTCTATCGTATCCCACAGGGCGCCAGAGTTTATTCGCGATTGCGCACCGGTCGCGATTTTCTCCTCATCGCGAGATGCATGTAATCGCGAGTAAAGAATTTCGGATGTTGCATATACACGGAAACGCCGTATCGCAGAAAAGTGGACAATCGAACGGAGAGATAAAAGGTACGCGCGCGTGTCGTTCCGCGCTCAAACTGTAAATATATACGTATAGATTATCCGCGGCACAGTTTAAAGAGAAGCGAACAATGACTCGGAACGCGAATCGTTCAGGCGTATAGACACACCGTTGTCCTCAAGAACACGCTGTGCGATTGATATGCGCGTCTCTATATATTGAGGTTTATAGGTACATTATATATATTAGACACGCACACACATACACGAGGTGCGGTCAGTAAATCGTTCGATTCGATGGTTCTATGTTGTACACGGTATAATAAACGCGATAGCGAAGTTTGTCATTCCGCGTTGAATGTATAGACACGCGAAAACTGGGTCATCTCGGTTGAATAACTTCGATGAGATCAATTTGTCACATTTCCGGTGTTCTATATTCATCAACTTCTAACGGATGCCGATTATATGCGTGTGCATCGAGTAGAAAAGTAAAAAGCCGTACGATTTGCGTATCGATTAAAATGTGTCTTCTCCGATCTTCGCTACTTGAAATGCCGATTGACTTTCTCGTGTCTTCCCGCAAAAGAAAAATAGAGAGAGAGAGAGAGAGAGAGAGAGAGAAAGCTAATAATAGCCACAACCGGCTTAGCGTAAAACGAAAAGAGTAATATCGCCAAGGAAGAACAGGACGCCGGTGTGCGGAGCGATGGAAAAATGAATAAGACAAGAGTATATTATACGTATATAGTGTGTGATTAATAGAAGCAAAAGAATGAATCTCACCGTCCAGCCTGTCTTATCGACTCCGTTCTCGGAGTGTTCCGTGCCGTTGCTCTGCATCGTACCGTCTCACTCGACTATGCCGCTGCTTCTGCGCTCAACACTTCCGCGTCGCCGCTGCTATCTTTCCTTTCTCTCTCTCTCTCTCTCTCTCTCTCTCTCTCTTCTTCGGTGATTATCTTCGTCGCTGCCAGAAACCGACTCACTTCGTTTCTCTCTCTCTCTCTCTCTCTGGACCTTTTCGTAAATGCTGCTTTCCCTCTCTCTTTTACTTGGCGTACCGCTATTCACTGGACGCCTGGAAAATAATGAAGCAGAGAAAAAAAGGCGTTACTTAACGGTTCGCAGGCAAGTGTCGATTGATATATACAACCGGGTACGGATGCAGGCCGAGTTTGAGATTTGTGTAGAAAATTTCGTAGGTTTTATTATTACAATATTATATCGATGTCTCATTCCGAGGCGAGAGAACCTGTTTGATTTTTCTATACACACGGCCTTCTGGGCGAACGTTATTTCAGCTTATACGAGTTTCGTCGCCTGTTTTAATTTCTTCGATGGAATTAGGATTGAATATATATATATACTTGTATATGAACGTGCAGCTGCATTTACGATTCTTCTTCTTCTTCCTCGTGAGCACATATAGCACGTATAGAGTTGAACGCGCGAGTGAAAAGGTTCTTATATTCGTTTGAAAAGCAGAAGGGACACGCGGGGTGTATAGAAAGAATGAGAAATAAAAAAAGAAACGGGTAATTGCCCGCACACCGCAGCAAAGGATGTAATATGCATGGCACACGCGCTGGTGCGCATCGCATGTACACAAAAAGCGTGACTCAAGTCCGACTCTATTCATGCGACAACAATAGCTCCGCCGAGAAGAAGAGGAACAAGAAGAAGAAGAAGCAGAAGAAGAAGCAGAAGAAGAAGCAGAAGAAGAAGAAGAAGCGCGTACGCAAAAATGAAACGTATCACACGTACACGTACCGGTAGACACTCACTCGCACATGTACAAGGGGAACTGATGATCCGGCTTTAGTGGGTCGTCGTGGAATTAAGTTCCGAGGCTGCAACGCCATTAAGGAAGAAGTTAAACGCGATGAAGAAGTGGCGCATAATAAGCCCCGGCGAGCTCCAAGCGTTTTGCCGTAAATTTTCTACCCGTCGCCCGTCGTGTACACAGACACGCGTACGCACTTCACTCAGGTATATAGCTATGTATATAGCTATATAGGTATACACTTAAACAGGTCAAGATACACGTATATGCGTCTATGCACACGTGTGTACATATAGGATCTTCTTGCGTTTTATTATCGCACGCGTGGATATTGTGCCGTTGGGAACCGAACAATGCGAGTTGTCATAATACACTATGACTTGAATTGTCATACGCTTCACGAGAAGCGCTTTCTAGATGTGAAGGCTATATGCCTTCTATAGCCTATATGTTGTTGCTGCGATATATATATACACCTATGTGTATATATTATATGCTTATATGTTTATATAAATATATAATATATATATGTCCGAGTATGTGGGACGAAAGTCCTCAAGCGTCGAGCTAATTGAATCGAGCTCGTTTTCGAGAGGGAAGAACCTCGATCGTGCGCTCGTCGATTGATGAAGTGGCTGTGCAGTTGTGCACATATCACCGGGATGAATGAAATAAATATGTAACGTTCCGCATGGACGCGTTTTGCTTCTACGCGATTGAAACTTGCTCCATACAATGTTCTAGGCATCGTGTACTTCGCAGTCGTTAAAAATTCAACGACTGGAACACTTTACGGATGCGATATACATGCGTCAGCATAGATCTCGACACACGCGACAAGGGCGAATGTACGGCATTTGTAGAAAGTCAGAGGGTCGTGACACACAAGGGCCCTATATCCTCGTGTTTCCGCCTACGCAGTATTGATCCTGTGCCTATGCCTTTTAACTGAGCTAGACACTGGATAAAACAAGTATTTCGACGCTTGAGATTAATACACTGTGTACAACTGTACATGGAGACTCGACGCGACAGATAAAAAGAATTTGTTCAACTTTTCAAGCACCTTCGACGGAAAGGCTTTTTCTCAAGCAACTTGAACAAAGGCCGCAAAATCTGGAATTATCAATTTTCGTCATGTATATAGAACTTTTTCTCTCCTTGTACACAGTGCTCTATAGCGTATATAAATATATACCTATACAGGCTCATTCTCGCTGCGGTCAGTTTGCGTGTACTACACCTATACACAGCAGTCTCGCGGCGCAGGAAGTTGGTTAAGCATCTTAACATCGAAGCGTGAAGAAATTCTGTGCGAAGAAACGCCGCTACGGAAAATAAAACTCCGCCGCTTATACTTTAGAAGAGTATATAACGGCGCCAAAGTGCGCTATCTCTCGTTCTTCCGAATATTTTTCGAATCTAGTTTATTACGAAGTAACGATCTTTTTTTTTCTCACACGGTTCAAATACGCTACAAAAATTTTCACAACTACACGGAAATTCCTGTACCGCGGAGCCTCGAATAAAAAAACTAGAAGAAAAACACGTTCGTACGGCAGCTGTTGTCAGACGGCGCACGACGCGTAATGTCCTATCATTTGAGATAACGAGTCAGTCGCGCGCGCGCACACGCGCAATTACAAAGACGTAGACGCACGAGTGTTCTCCTTTTTTGAAATTTTCTGATCCTCCGCACGTGGAATTACAACTTCCGGAATGCAAGTGCTTGATTCGAAGATCTTCTGTGTGGAGAACAAGAGAAAGAAAATAAGCTGTGTATTTTTTTTCCTCGTCTTTTGTAGATTGTGCCAAATCGACCGGAGATTACGATACAGCGTAATTGAAGGCTCGAGTCCATATTCTCGTTGAATAAAAAATTACAAGCTTTTATATACAAGGTATAAAGTTTGTAAAATAAGTATTTTATGGTAAAAAATTTTTCTATCAAATTGAATCATTATGTACCTCCTGCCGAGTGGTAAAACAATAACTTTCTCTGGAATATTTGTTCGATTATCGAACGCTTCGTAAAACCGAATATACTTCGCGATCGCTCGCTTATACGGAGATCGTTGTTTACGCTGTGAAGAACTCAGAATAGTGTATATAAAGTAGATCCATTTTTCTAGCCATCGAAGGCGCACCGGCGGCAGGTGTTAAACTGAGTGGTCTATAAAAGATGGAAAGAAACGCTCGATTGACCGTGACGAAGCGCCTTACGATTCACAACTTGTACACTCATTTTCAGTACAAATGCGATAGACGCGGATGTATTTTATTTTGCGGTCGAACTCGATACAAATGTCATTAGACGTTTGTCAAAATGACATAACGAGCATAGCTCGATGCGAGTTTCCGCTCGAAAGGGTACTTAGAGAGCATATGACTCGAACGCGCGTGTCTCGAACCGGCGGTCTCTGCATACTTGGCCGGGCCAAATTTAGAGAGACGCATATGCGCTATAGGACCGAAGAGGATGGCGTGTGACTGAGTACTCGTGAAAACGCAGTTAAATGTGGAATTTACGTGGGTTAGGACAGTGTATCGACTTGATTTTCTTTTCTAAATCAGTTATCCGGTACTATGGTGTATGGAATGTTCGTCGTTCGTTATATCCATGGACAGTAAATTTTTGGATTTTATTCACCGTTGCGCTACCTTTACTTTTATACTTTTTATTTTTGTAGTAAAGTATAAAATACAGTTTTACATTTAATCTCAGATCTGATTTTAATTAACGCTTTTACCATCGAAAATACTAAGTCTACTACCAGTAGATAATAATTATTTCGTAACATCATTTTTCAATTTATTTACGTAAGTAATTTAATTAAATTTCATTTCGCCGAGAAATTAATATCCACGGAAAGGTGAATTTTTTAAATTGATTTGCAAAAAAGTATCTGCTGCAGTTTTACATTTAATCTATAAGATCTGTTTTGAATCAACGCACATTTACTATGGAAATGTAACTCTTTTTTTCATATATAATATTTCGAAATTTATACAATTAAAATGACGTATCATTAAAATTGACGAATTAATAATTAAATTACAGAACTGAACTGATTGCAGGAAATGGTAATTTAGTTTTTCCAAATATATCCTTGAATATACAGCGATTCAAAAGATGAAAAAAATAATCGCATGCAATGAGATGAAATCTCGTTCTAGCGCGCTACATATATCAAGGATTATAATTCAAAAAAGTAATTAACTTAAAACCGAGATGTCTCTCTTTCGCGTGTACACGTCCATCTTCACAGCAAAACCTGCAATTTCCGAGCTCGTTATTGAATTATTTATTCGGAGAAGACTTTCCTAAAATATCATACACGGCAGATGTACATGTAAACAACCATAATCAGCTGGTTATCGATATTGTTTATTTTGAGCTGTAGAGCGAATCAATTGAAAAATAATTAATTGACGCTATACGTGTATACGCCCCGGTATGCTAATAATCCCCAAGCTCACGCTATACGGTAAAAGTATATATAGATATACACACTCATTATACGAAATTAAGATACCTCTTTTACAGCTAAAACGACTCTGTACAGTTTACTCTCTAAATTTTTCAAGCGCGATTTCACTCTATCACGTCGTAAACATGTCCACACGAGGTATATAACGACTAAACGTAAATGTCTTCCTCCTATACAAACAAACTCTCTATATACATAATATGAAACTGTAATCGAGTGCTTTTAACCTACAAAGAGGCGCTTTCATGTACTAATTCGGTCGATTGATCTAAAAAAAAAAAACATTCTGATCTCACTTGGTGGGAGAGAAATTAAAATACAAGTATAAGCGATCACGCCATCGAGTAATGCATTCTTGGCGAGTAACGTCCCCGTCAGTGCATAAAAACAACAATTTTTTTTTCATCGTACTTTTTCGGTACGTACAAAAGCGCGGGAAATCAAACGAATGTCCAACTGCGCGACGAAGATAATCATCGGAGAAAGCTATTTACCGAAAGGTATACATACATATATATATATATGCGTACATGCATCGTGCGTCTTCTTTTCCAATTAGAAAATAACCAGACCGACTAATGAAAAGCTGATTTTAACGCGACTGGCCGAAGTGGATCTGTATTCACTTCGGCGCGAAATACGAGCTTTCGAAAGTGTTAGAGAATAAAGAGAGTCGAAATTCGACGGAGAAGTCTCGGGATGATGAATGCTTTGTTTGTCTTCGAAACGAAGCTCGAAGCTGTGCTTTCTTGGAGAGAAAGAGAAGATAGTGCGCGAAGAGGATTATGAAAACTAATCAGAGTCTGAAAGGAAAATCTCGAGGGTGGCTGACTCTGCGGATGTTTAAATTTAGACATATATCGTACGGCTTTCCAATGTAAACGCTGCACCGTTCGGTCCTGCGAAATACAAACATTCAACGAGATAGACAGCTTTTTTCCTGTATCTCGGCTATATCCGAAGATAGAGTCAGCTATTCTCTCGTTTCTAATTTTTCTCTAACGTGGAAATTCTATTTTTAGCCTTCGGAATTGTGCGCAATGAAAATGTCTCGATTATATAGACGATTAGTGTATTTCTTGCAGTGGTATTTATTGCACCGACGTTCGATAATTCCGCAATTAATAAATGTATTTCTCAATGATCATTAAACGCTAATCTTGAGGCGATAAATTGTGCGTTATCCAGACACGTATACATTTTAAAATCACTAAGTTGTAATAATAATCATTGAGTTGTTACGCTGAGACCAAAAATGCAAGCGTTTTATGAATCATTATACGGCGCGCGCTATTGACTTAATCGTCAGACTGTAAAACTACACAGAAGGCAATAAACGGCCTCGATAATAACCCCTTTCGTGTTTGATTTACTGATAAAAAAACAAACCAATCTATATGATTGCGATACTCAAAGGGCAAGACACTACTACATTGTACAAGTGAATACTCATCATGATTTGAGAACTCTTTAGAAGCACTATTATCATTTCGAAGATATAAAATATCCAACTAACCCTTTATAAATCACTTGATCAACGGCTCGATTCAATCATCTTCCTATAATCCAAACGAAAGCTTTTCAAAATGCATCAAAGCTCAGCACCATCGCACCACGCCCACGCTCTTCCCTCGGCTATATCAATCTCAATATTCACTTAGCTGCCAGTGCTCGCATTACGTGCGTTACAATCAGTCAAGTGACTCGGAAATCTGCGAATATACATATATGTATGTACAATGTACATGTAGCGCGAGTCGGGCTGTAACCTTTTAAGCGAGTGCAGCAGTGAAGTCATTGTCGTCGTCGCGCGCGCGCGCGCGCGCTTTGTGATGTTTGTAATACAGAGATGGTGCGAAGAAGGAGAGGAAAGAAATAGAATCGCGTACGCGCGAGACGATGTATAAAAGAAGTGCTGCACGAGCGGTTTATTGATTAAACGAGGCGTTTCACGAGCGAGTATTTCAAAACTATGGCCTCAAATCATGCGCTGCAACGGGGAGTTTGAAAATCTCACGATTTACGGCATTTAGCGTATAATGCTTTACCGTTTTAACTCAAATTTCAATGGACAAATATTTACTGTTTTTCTAGTGAAATTATTGACTGCAAGTTCATTTGCTTTAGCAAAAACGTCTTTATATTATTTTCGAATATGGAACAATAAGGATTTTAGTTTCAAAGAATTTTCACGAAAGAGCCTTTTGGTAATTAGCAATTTGTTGTCAATTACTAATGCATTGGTCAACAAACATTAGTCAAACGCGAATAATTGTTTTCTAAAAATGTTCCGAATTGTTTATCGTTTTAAAAAATAGTTTATTTATTGGTTTTCGATTAGACGATAATTGACGTAACGTTTCTCTGATACGACGATATCTTCATAAATAATGTATGCACAGCGCACGCGGGACAATGAACTTATACTCGTGCGCTGTGCTTTATTCGAAGAAAAGATACGTCTACGTAGACAAATCAATAATCAATATGCATTTAATACTTTATAATCAGCCATTAGTTTAGTCGTTCTTACAATAGTTCTTATACATATTTCATTTGAACGAGAGTACGTTGAAATACCGTTGTCAGTAAAAAGAAAGTTAAAATCTTCGTGTATAACCGACACTTTGTGGAAATACCTACAACGCGAGCAGTTGAATTTAAATCGACTTTTCCTTGCTCATTTCGGTAAAGCCGCTATGCGCAAACGCTATTCTAACTCGTAGGAACAACATAATTACAATAATCAGGCGTATTCAACATAACAATTCCATACTAATTAAAGGAGTCTGGTAAAACGCGATTCTTCCACGAGCCATAAGCGAGCTCGTCAAGTGTCTCTCTTTCTCTCTCGAAGCCTATGCACCGAAAACAAACGTACGATATACGCGTATAGTTGTGCAGTGTATAATGTATACCCATACTACACGGCGTGAGTAAATGCCTTCTCCGAAGCAAAAAAACCACAGCCGAAGACGCCAGCGCGATGCATAGATAAGCGAGGGAAAGCAGCACGTCTCGAGTTCGCGATCGCTAGAACTTGAGCAAAAAAGCGTAACGAGCTCGAGAGCGCTACTGCCTTGTCCGTAGTCAAAAGCTTTTTCAGGTGCGGACTCCGGCGGAAGGAATTTATTCTTTTCGCGCGCGGATTGCGGCTGAGAGCTTTTCGAGGAGATTCGCCATTCGTGCTTCTCAATTAAGAAAGTAGTCTGCTTCGCGCAAGCGTACCATTCTCTTATCGAATTATAATCGTCGCGAGGAGGAAACATGTACTTGTGTGAGAGGAAATAAGAAGAAAAAAAGTCATCTCGCCTTGAGCCGACGATGAAGCGAACGCCAGGTCGAGTTCCCGTACATAAAAATCAACGGAAACCCCTGCATCACTCTTAGCTCGTAAACTTCCCTCTTCCACGGAATAATGTCCTCCTCGGAAACTCAGGCACAAAAAGTCCCAAATGAGTCACCGTACTTCAGGACACACACGTGCAGGCACATGCGCGTACGAAAGGGAGGAGAAGCGTAAGAGTTCGTCGCTCGTCGCTCGTCGACTCGTCAAAATAAAAGCCACCCTCGGAGAGGGAGATAGAGCTGCACGAAAATAGCGCCGCGACTAAACAGCGCTACTCTGTGCGTGGAAGCGTGTGCGCTTCTCATACATTACGTCCCTCTTAACATTCTGAATAGATGCGCATCGGGCGGTAAGTCAGAAGAATAATCGCTCTTTTTGGCTGAAATTTAACGAGACTTCGCTCAGCTGAGATTTAAAGCGCGCGATTCGAGGTCTTGACTGGAAGTACGCGCATCCGACGAGTACTATTTTCTTAATGAAACTTCAAAGTACCTATAAAAACAATTATTAAAGACGAGCGTATAATATATGTATACTTTTACGAGGTAAGGGCGCTTTTATGCGTTTGAAGAAAAGAACAAGTTTCGCATCCGCCTCGTATTCGAGCGAGCGCGCTACTCGATGTGAAAAAAGCCAGAAGAGAAACAAAACTCCCGGCAAAGAGTCGTCCGATAAGAGCGATAGGGCGTTGCGCAGTGCGACGACCCCCGCCTGAAACGCCAGAAACGACGCCTGAAACGCCTGAAACGGAGTGTGTATCTCTAGGATGTACGAGAGTTAGCAACGCATACCTCGTCGTATAGGTTGCTGACTGGAGGAGAGAGAAAATCGAGCCTGAACCTCGGCTCGGGTACATAATTCAGATACTGCGTGCGCCAGGAAGATCCAATGAGATTTTCACCCTCGCGAAAGCGGTAGCTTACTTATGCGCCTGGAATCGATCTGTGGCCGGGGCTCCACAAGCTTCTCTGCGCGTCGTTATCTTATACGCCGAGCAGTTATGGATGAGAGAGAGAACGTAATCGGATATTTATTTGCACAACTCGAGGGAGACGGCTGTGGAGAGCAACTGTTCTTTCTTCGGTGTATGGGGAATTTCGGTTCGATTGTCCCTGTGCGTGTGCGCGAACGATAAGACGTACGTATAAGTTGCGGCGCGCGAGACTTCATTACAGCGAAACTGGAAAAATTAAGAAAAAAATCGTTTCGCAAACGCGCCTGCGCTCCGAGAACGCTGTGTATAATTGTCCAACGTGGATGTATAATTTCGAAGCGGCGTGCATACGGCAATTTAAAAAGCTCGCGACGATAATTGAGTAGATGCGCGCCGAAATCGCGGTGCATCGTTGTGCCAAAGTAACATCGTTTACAAAATAACCGAGAGAAACCGCAGAAGTATTTCGAAACTCTGTCCCTCCCGCCTATGAGTTGCATATTTTTCATTAAACTAAGAATCCGAAGCAGTAACTTTTTATCCGCAGAATACATGTACGTATACGTGTACGCGAGCGTATTTCGTAGTTAATGGTTTAATGAGTTTTAATTACCTCGGCTTTCTAGACCGTATACAACGAGAATACAGAGCAGCGAATTACGTTATCTGCACGCGCTTCCAAATGTTATTTAGCATCACGAGAATCGTGCGGCACGTTTCATCTCTACGGTAAGTCAAGAATTAAAGCCAAGCGGAAAAAATACTCGGATTCGAATACGAAGTAGCCAGAGTTTTCCTCGAGACACTGTGTGCGTGTGTGATTCCGTATTCATCGCTTCCAGCTTATTAACATATGCCCACGTAGTCATCGAATTCGAGAAACACTTTGATCCGAATGCGCAGTCGCGAGCTTTCGGGAGTCGGCAAGTCGTTAGCAGGTGTTTCCACGCCTATTCGCGCGAGCGACTGTCCAGGATCGCCGCCAGCGACTGATCTGCGCTCGAAAGACGAGGCTAAAAGCGCTTCTAATCGAAAGGCAAACAGAGAGGCTTTTTGCCTCTGTTTGCGGTATACGGGCGGAGAGAAAATCAGCGGATAATATCGATCGCGCACCGGGCAGATACACAGTGGCAGATACACAGTGGCAGATACACAGTGGCAGATACACAGTGGCAGATACACAGTGGCTCTCTCGCCTCTACACACGCGTAGGCTCGTGCACGTATACGCGCGGGTAGAGAAAGACGCGAGATGGCGAGGAGAGTCGACGTATAATACGCACGGGAGGGCGAAAGGGCGGAATGTGTACGGCGAATCCCTGGAACTGCGCGTCGCCGGGCCCCGGCGAATCTTTCCGAGCAGCCATTAGTTACATAGCTATATGTAGACACGCGCAGAAAAACACTTTACGCATAATACTCACCACGAATCGTCGACGAGAACGCGCGAGATCCGCTGACTCGATGAACGGAGCCGGTGCGTCTGTGCGATGCCTCCGAGATAAATACGAAGCAGAAGAGGTGATGCAGGAAACGCGCGCACGTGTCGGTCGAACGAGACTCGCGAGTCGACGCTTGTCGGACTACTGACGAGAGTCGGAGAGACTCCTCGCGCCGTGCAGGAGTCTGGCGCTGCTGCCGGCGAGAGAGAGAGAGAGAGAGAGAGAGAGAGAGAGAGAGAGAGAGAGAGCGCGCGAGCGAGCCGGCAAGCGAGGATATACAAACCGTTCGTGGTGGGGGAGCCGCTGCGCAGGGACGAGTCGATGTACACACGCACTGCGCGATGGCCCTGAAAATTTCGGAGCAAGGGCGCGCCCTGTTGTGGATTTTTCTCTTTCCTTTTTCTATATATACGCACTCTTATATACACGTGTGCTTGCCTCCGCGACGGGACGGTTCAACGCACGCGGAATCGATCCGACGAAACTACTGTCAATGGGGATGAGATTCGCCGTTCAGTCGACAGCGAGATGACTTTTTTTCATTCTCACTTTTCTCCGCCTCCCACTTCCGCCGGCATCGCGTAGGCGAACGCTTTTGCTATTATCATCCTCAGCGCAGTATACGGAGAAGTTTACGCGATTTCGGATGGTCGAGGAAAAAAATTCATCTTCAGCCGGTCTCAGATTTTTCTACGTGCACGGATACACGCTTCGATGATTTTTTCCACTCGCGCGCATTTTCCGCTGACATCCGCGCTACTGGAACGCGGAATATTTTCGAAACCGAGTCATTCCGCGTTTAAAAATAATTCCACGCCAATTCGCGGCGAATCGGCCTTTGTTCTTGGGCAATTTTCACCGGTACAACAAATTCCAATACTCCCGATACAAAAAAATGTTGATATCAGTAAAGTCACGCTACGCTCCCCCGCGAAGTTGATCTCCCGGTAAAGCCGATGACACCTCCGATGACGCGAGTCGACGCCACCCCGAGCTCTACACCTATTACGGCCCTGAGCGTATATCGAAGGAAGGGTGGCGTCGCAGATACGCGTGTATATACATCTGTATTCCTATACATGTGCGTCTGTATAGTGGGAGGACCAGAATGAGCGTCGAACTCGTCCGCTCTGTATAGGTACGGTGAACCCGAGTCTCTTTCTCATTCTCATTCTCAGCGATGGAATTCGAAGGAGGCTTCTTTTCTGCCGTCGCGACGAATGACAATTTTAATTTCTTCCGACGTTTCTTTCTGTAGCTGAACTACGCAGCTATACCTATATCTACGAAGTGATATGATTCTTATGTTGATTGGGGGGTAGGGGTGGAGACCACGAGCCTTTTTTTCGATCCTCCGATGGCCGAAGGTACACCGATGATTTACCGAAGGTATGCGTGATTTGAAATTTTAGTTCAACATTTTTGAGAGCTGCATCTGTTGAGATGCAATCTCTCGCGTTATATTTATTTAAGCGATTAAAGCACAGCTTGATATTTCGTACGAGTCGTGATTCGAAAGGCACGACATGGCAAAGAATTAAACTGCAACAATCGACCGAACGGCAAACAAACCTCTTAGTGCAAGACAATGAAAATTCTTATTATCAAATGGAGGATCGGCTGTGCAAGTTGCACGAACATTTCTAATTTGGCATTTCTAATCCAACTTAAGCAATTATTCAAACACAGCGTATAATCTATAACCACGACGATGTGTACTTATTTTCCAACGAAGGGAAATTAAAGTTTCGCGCGATACGCCAGGCTGCACAATTAAACGCCGTATTAGCTTACAAGAGAGATGAAGACACCGACGATGACGCAGTGTTAAAAGTCGATCCCTAGCACGAAGGTTGCAGTTCTGCGTCTTCAATTACCTCGGCATCTTAGATATCGCAGGTTAATCTGAAAAAAAAATTAAAGCGACTTATGTATGTATACGCACTGAACACGATTGTATTACAAACTACGCTGCTGGCCACAGTGGAATATCCACTCCAATTAAACCCAAATCGGAAAATAAACTACTCCGAAACGGCGAATTTTACGGAACAGCTCACACGAGTATGTACACACGGGCACAGGCCAATCGTGTAAATCTTCACTGGACAGTGTATATATTATACATAATTCTCTCTAGTCACAAACAATAGATACAGTAGAACTGCACCAGAACTGTCCGGTTCTCCCAGTGCAACGTCGGTTAATTAATTGCGAATTAATTAATCGCGTGGTCAGAGCCGCGTATAGTGTTACCGAGACAGAGAGCAGCGCGCGTCGAGATATATCCGCAAGAGCGCGTGACTAACGAGCGAGATTTCTGGAGCGATTATCTCCCACCGGGCTCTTCTCTACTTGTTTCTATCATTTTCCCATATCTCCTACGAGCCTGCACACTCGCGTCTGATTTCCGAACGGATACATTTCGATCGCTCCTAAATCTATCCGAAATTCCATTTCAATAATATCTATATATTATCTCTGAATTTTAACTAAGGCAACTTACACTATTCTTTATGGTCAAATTATTTTCGTGTCTGAATAATGATATTTATGACTATTTTCTAAAAAGGATGATTTACGAGTTAAAAATATTCAGAAGATAGAAAAAAGAATGAAAGTTTTCCTCTTAAAGACATAGCGGCATTCGTAAGAAACGGTTCGCAAAATATTTATATTGATTTCAATTCAAATAGCACATGTTCGTAGTATACCTTAACTGTGTTCTAGGCAATGAATATGCGCTTTTACATTTAGTAAATTATTTTCGCGTATTCGCTTATTTACAAGTAGTGAGTATATACTACGAAATAATAAATGTTCCCTATTTCAGATTTAGAGAGTATATACGCACGAATCTTGATGTCGTATCTCGAAGAGGATGCACGCTCGATTCGTTTTCTTTTTACGCATATATGTAGCTATAGCTATATATGTCCGAACTAGTTTTCGCATGCATAAAAGTCTCGTTATTACAGCTATTATAATGCCATCGCTTCGGAGTCTCGTAAATCACATATCCACGTGTATATAATGCTCGTCCAATATAACCCACAATTCTGTATCGAAGTATTTCATCTCTCGTGTAAGTCGATTATGGCACGTGCAGAAAGCTCGTTAACTCGCGGCCGCAGCGGCGGCTGTGGCGGCTGTGGCGGCTGTGGCGGCGACGAAAGGCAAAAAATTAGAGAAAAATCAAATAAAAAGCGCAGGAAAGTTCGCGCAGCAGGTGCTGTTTGTAAGTGTACATAGAGCAAAGTGGAACGAGAACGCGGAGATTTGAATCCGAATGGATGATGGATCGCCGTGCGCCGTTGCTCTTCGTAAACAATCGCAAACGCGATTCTTTTGCTGTCCCGATTACAATAAAGACTGCGAATATAAGACGCGGGCTTGACACCGAGATTACAACTTCGCTAAAGCGATTATGCTTTTGCGATAATTATTTTCAAGTCGCCTCTTGGAAATCCTGCAATTTGAGCTTCGCTCATTGTTTCTTTAAATGCACGGACGTATAATGTGTATGCATGTATAAGCGAGTCTACTTTGCGCTGCGATATTATTATTTACTAACGGAGCGGTGTCATCAGACTTTTGAATAGACGAAGTTAGGCGCAGTCGACAATGCTGTTTTGTCGGTTGCACAAATCTCGGATGAGGTACGCGCAGAGGAAGAAAACCTTCAACTATATATATATATATGCGCGCGTATGTATAATTATTGCGTTACGTACAGATGTGCTAGACATTTTTTTCAAAGCGGTAACCCAAACGGAAAGATTGGAGTCTGCAAGGGAAAGGTCGATACTTAAAAGTGATTATTTCGCTCGAAGTACAAAATTTTATCGCGAGCGTAAAAAAAATATTATTATTACACTGTGCTGAAATGGAGTATTGTCCGTTGCATTTGGAGCGTTTTGCGGTAAACTTACAGAACTTCAAGCTTAATAAAAGAGAAGTTTCTTAACGGTTTAGGGAATTATATGCCTGTGAAATTCGATCGAAAGAAAGGCATCGCCTAAAGCGCCGAGCAACTTTCTATGCAAATTTATATCTTCATACTGCCTCTTTAATGCGATCTCTAACTGCATTAATAGCATTTTTGCGTTAATGCGCTTACAACAATGAAACGACGTGTGAATTGAGTGAATAGAAAAACCATCGAAATGGACTTGGAGCGAGAGAAAAAAATTAGAACAAGAGCGTTCGAATTACACGAAATACACTCCTTCTTGCTCATTATATCCATAACAAAAACAACAAAAGCCTTCGTCATGTACGTATAGTACCGCCACCCACGTCCAAATTAAAAAAAGAAACGAACTCGAGCTATCGGTATCCCCGCATCGCCGAGTCAGCTGTATATACGTAATTAAAAGTGATTAGACGAGCATCGTAGCAATCGAAGCACTCGATTCCGGTGCAGTTACGCTATAAGACTATATAAGGACCGGCCCTGGTCTCCCACGATCGCAGCCGATAACTCTCGTTGTAACGATACCTTATACAACAATATTGTATATATGTATACATACTTCGCTCTCGTTTTTTCTCCTCGGTTTCACAATTCCATCGATCTTTACGCACTGGATCTTGTAAATCCTTCTTCACGAAACTTTCGCCGACGAATTAATGAAGAATTTCTTTAAAATGTTGTTGAGCGATCTCGGCATGTATAGGTTCGATCAAAAGAACGAAATAAACTCCAGCTCGCACCGGAACAAGCGATACCGAACCGGCCACACATACTCATCGGAAGTAGCTACGGTGAACGTGAGAAGAATCAACGCTTCGTCTTCACGGTACGTACGCAATCGTCGCTTTACCCGTGTACACGTATAAATTTCTATACGTATAGTTGGCAGCCGATGTTGGAACTATTGGAAGATCTTTAACTCGAAACTGAACGGCTACGTTCGAACGTAAAAACGATAATTAAATAATGAAAGACCAGTGAAGGCGCGATCGTTCGACAGCTACGCCAATTATAGGCATACCGATTTTTCGCGCGGACGATCGACGAGCTGACTCGTTACTTTTTCTCCTTTTACCAGTCCTGTTAAGAGCTATTTCGATGCACTGGAACATAGGCGCAAGGCTTTCGCACGATTATGAAATTAACCGGATTGGAGAGCAGAAAGAAGCCGGAGCGTTAGGTTCGAAATAAGGTGATTTAGAATGGCTCGAAGAAGTAGGCATTAAAGTCTAGTAAAACGTTACATTATGCGGAATAGAATTCAGCGCGCATAGTGTACTTAGGGCTTCTAATTTGGCAGGTATACAAACACATCGACCCGCAGGCCCAGACGTGGCGAAAAAATGTAGCGCGCGAGAACAGCACAACGCATTGTGCACGAAATACCTCTATTAAGTTTATATGTATACACACGTGTGCGCGATAGTCTGTATATCCATGCATGATAAACGAGGTCGAGTTTAAAAAAAGAGAAAAAGAGAAAAAGAGAAAAAGCGAAAAGTCGCGAAACGTCAATGCGGCACGTCGAGAAATTCACACGTGCCGACGGCAAGCGTTTCCTCCGGAAATATATAAGCACATTGTACGTCCCACGGCTATTGTTGCCAAGTTATTGGATGCTTATTTCAACCTTCGCGAGGTTCAAGTTCTCTTGCAGGTTTCTTCCAGTGTGCCGAATAAAAGAGTTTACCTTGAACTTCTTGCATGGCTAGTTCGTATACGTATGCGTGGTATACAGTATGCTCTACTGTACCCCTTAATCAATGGCTAATTGATCGATCAGATCTGACACGACGATAATCGCGTTTCGTTATTGAAGCTTCAATGGATCCAATTCTAATTTTAATTGACGCGTACGTATTAATATATAGTACAAATATTATGAAGTATAATATACGCATGTCGTGTCGAGTTACGAGCAATTAATAATCAAGAGCAAAATGACGAGCAAACTTAAATACTCCGCGCGCTCTCTCTCTCTCTCTCTCTCTCTCTCTCTCTCTCTCTCTCTCTGGTATCCTCGGATCTCTTATTTTCGCGTTTATTTCTTTTGCGATCTGTCTCCCGCTCGCTCTCTTTCTGCTTTCTATACGTTATTCTGGGCCATGGAAAAATTCCTAATATCGGCTTGAACAATTGAAATGTTACTTTCGATTTAGATTTCTTAGCCGCAAAATGTATTAAGGACTTAAGGACTTTTGTTCCGAGACCAGCTTTCTAGCGTCAGCCATCTATCTTCGCAAGTGTACAATTACACTGATAATACAATGCGTTTTGTACAGAGTTCCTCAATCTGTAATCAAGTGCAAATCATCGTGGAAGAGTAACATTCCATTGACACAGAAAAATAAGTTACCTTTTTTCTATAAACATAAATGTAAACCATAAATATTCCACACAAATGCAAATCATTGTGGAAGATTAACATTCCATTGACATTGACACAGTCGGAAAAAGCTACTTTTCCTTAAAACACTATTCAACGTAACATCAACGCTCAAAGAGTCAAAATAAAAACCGAGCTCCCAACAAATTCAATGCTTCCTATGGTGCTTCTCTTTTAACTTGCCGCTTGCGACTACTTACTCATGCACATTACAGAATATACCCTCAACTTTTTTTCCTGCTACGTTTTTTGCAAGCCCACATACGTATGCATATACGCTTGTACATATAGGTGGCCGCATAGATATATGCGTACCACGTTAATTGGACAGAGAAGGTACACAGGGGCCCATTAACGCAAAAGCCGTGCGTGAGTCGAGTTCGCTGACCGAAGTATAGCAGACCGTGACCATTATCGCGACCGTGACCGATTTGTTATTAGCGCGCACCAGTACTGCTGGACTGGACGCGGTGATGACTGCTGAGTTGCGACCCAAATACCCATTTCTCCGTCGCTGGCTGAAGCTAATAATTGCGCGTCATTTTCAGCCTTGAAAGTTGTCATTGTTGTTTAATTAAATAGTCGAACCGATGGAAATTCAAACAATTAGTCCAGAGATAGAAGTACAGCTTCAACTGTGGTGTGCAATGTTTCATGTCTAATAAGAGGGAGCTAGAGTTTGGTCTAAAAAGTTGCGCACAAATTACAGCAAAGATAAGATCGGTGTATATAATATGGCTCGAGCCATCACCGACTGTAATGGCGCTGAACAACATGACTCGGAGATCATGTTGTTGATCGATGTTCTGAAGAGTTATTGGATATTAGAATAAAAATTTGACAAGCATTTACTTCTACTCGATTTTATGATTATTTTTTTATTTCATGAATAGAACGGAGAAATGAGTTGAAAAAGAGGAAGAAAAATAGTTACTTAAAATAAAAATGTATATGGCGTACTTTATTTAATTTAGTTTACTCATCTATCGTACGATTTAAACATTAATGCTAAGCGCTTTACGTGAAATTGCATGATTATATTAATGCATTTAATATAAAGACAAAAAAAACAAATAAGGATGTTGAACAAAATCATAAAGTTGTAAGAAGTAAAAAAATTTTCATATTTTGCTTGAATACTGGAAGTAACTACTGGAAGTATAGTAGAAAAACGTATATTTGCTGCAGTAACTGTATTCACGAGTACAGTGTTCACAAACGTGTATACAATGTATACATATATATATATACATATATATTAATTATATATAGTATACTATGATTAATGCTTATGCATAAACAAATGCATCATCTTGCGTACATAATTTGCAATTATGCTAAACTTGCTCCAATAATTCTTTCATACCTGCATACCTTAAATATATGCTTCTTAAAGTACCATTTTCGGTTCACGCTCAATGCAACATCAATCGTTTACCTTTGACAAGATTGTATTTATGTATATATTGTATGGTCAGTGCAAAAAATGTACTTGTAGTACGTGTGTATGTGTGTCTGTAATTACGTGTAAAATATGTTCTTACAAAAGTGCAACATGTTAAAACACGTAACGTACTTTTCTGTCTAGCAGCTAAATCTGGCAACCCTAAAAAAGTACTCCAAATTCATCTTATGCTTATCTGATAGATAATCTCAAAAAATATTTTCCAGTTCCTATAGCTTTTCTTATAATGAGAATTGGAATCCTTTTAACCGGAAACTCGTTGTACGTTGATTTTATAGGTTGTATTGCACTACAATTGACAATTCTCTGGAAAGATCCAAAATTTTCTTGACGAGAATATATTTTTTTTATATTTAATAACAGGTTTATTCGTTGTGCACTAACTTTTTTAAGACTCTTAGGTTTATAATCGGCACTATGATATTGAAATTTGTAATACTTTGTATACAGCACTTAATTTTTCAAATGCATTGGATAAACAACATTGTTAACCGTCTCTATATGCATATTTTAAAACAGTTTAACGTCGGCATCTCGCGAACTATGGAACACAGAACACACATTCACAGAACGTAATGTAGCTACAAAGTATATATAGTATAAAGCAAAATAAAGTACTAATCAAAAATCAATCAGCGCTCTTATTGCTCAACAATAATATTAATTCATAGTGATTATCATCAAAAAATTATGGCATTACTAGACGCGCCGCTAACAGCGAAATCGCATAAGCAATTGAAATCCATCAAATACGTTTTGGCATACGAGAATTTATCCGTCCTTAACCGTAATTTCTTATAATCGTTGGTCAAAACGAAGGCGAAACAAACCTATCGTTGTATCATTATCAGCGGACTTTCTTTTTGTTCGAGAGAGAAATTGTTCCCACTTTATTCTTTCCAGTCCTTCTTGATGTCGAATGACCATTCCCACTTGAGATGTTCATTTTTGTCATCATCGGTAAATAGGGAGCTGACGGTGTAAGAGCCCCGTGCCATCACACCGGCAGGTGCATCTTCGGCAGGAGTCGTGTAAGATTGAATCTCCGTTTTCGGAGGATACGATCCAACCATATGCGTCATTTTGTCAACTGAAACACAAAATTCACCATTAGTGAATTCATTCTCTAATTTTTATTTTCATTTAATTATTTAATTGCATTATAAGATAGCTAATACAAATGTGTTGCAGAAAAAAAAACAATTTTTTGTGAAAATTCTATGGAATATAAATTTTATACATCAACACTATTATATATTTTAACACTAAGCAATACTATAAATAATAATAAATAATACTGTTTACTGTAAATGAAAATTAATAACTAAACTAATGTTTAAAAGTTATAACGAGGATAAAAAAATTCTTTAATGAATTCGTGCAATCGCATAATTTACTGTATTACCTGTCACTCCTAAATATTCTCAATTTCCATGATTGCAATTAAGAAAGAGTAAATTTAGAAATATCTATCACAATTATCGATAAAAACAAATGGAAACAGTAAATTACCTGGTACACCAAGACGGTAAGTTTTCTGCACATACTTCAATCCATGAACAATTTCTCGTTGAACAATGAAATCAATACGGATTTTGTAGCTGACACCTTCTTTAATGACAAAAGTTTGTTTCTTCAGTTGTGATATATCACCTGTTAATTCCAATTCCATATCAGGCCTGTCTGCTACACATAGTGCAAGCTTCTTAACGATAACTTTCCTTGGATCATTGGGCTCTTGATAGATAAGATCAATTCATTAATAAAATTTTCAATGAACCACTATTAATATTCATAGTAAAATTTGCTCACCAACAACGACACCACCAGCTTTTGCTTCTCCCAACAGTGTTTCCTTATACTTTCTCAAACTCTCATCCTCCTTATCAGCTTCCAAAATTTGCTCGATGCTCTTCTCTGGTGGTGGCTTGTAACTGGACTCCACTTCTAAATCCTCGTCCACTGAGTCAACATGATCCAGAGCTGGTGCAGACATCTTCTATAGCACTATCTGTTAATGAAAATAGCAATGACTAACTTTCAAAGAATCAGCAGAGCCAAAGCAACCAACTCTCAGAGCAAATGTGGCTTGTCAAGGTAGCAATCAAATGGAGCCTAACATCAAATCCAAAATTTATCAGTTTTTATCTTATTATCAGTGCCAATAAATCCGCGTTGGAGCGTGTATATTAATATCTTTATGAGTCAAAAAAGAGCAACAGAGAGAGAGCGAGAGAGAGAGAGAGAGAGAGAGAGAGAGAGAGAGAGAGAGAGAGGAACGTGACAAGTCTCGAGAAAGCTCTTTCATCTCTCTTGTACTTCTCTCTCTCTCTCTCTCTCTCTCGCTCTCTGTTTCTCTTCCTCTCTCCAGGGGGTGTCGTCAGCCGTTGCGGTCGAAGCCAAAAAAGCAACGAGTTACTACTACCTACAAGTACAGTCTTTCTCAAAATCTCGAATTCTCTGCTAGTCTGCAACGGTGCGAGCTAAATGTGCATGTGCGTATACACTTAGCCAACAGACTACATGGTAGCCGGTATCCGTTGGGGCAAAACTCGCGGACATTGAGACTTGACTCCCTCCCCTCTCCATATACACTGTGTATGTGTACATATGTGTCTACATATATGTATATATATACACACATACACTGAACCGAGAAGGCAAGGACGCCCCTATATACGGTTTGCGTTTTCCTTTTCGTTTTCGCAAGATGTATACGGCATCATCGCAGTAGCTTCTTGACAATTCGGCTCACGAAATGAAAAAGTTTAAATAATGCACGGAGTCGCGAGTCGCATATCTGCGTCCTTTTTGAGACTCGCGTTTCGCGATACACAATGACAACGTTTTCACTCGCGCCTTTTTTTCTTTCTTTCATTTTCTCTCTCTCTCTCTCTTTCGTTCTGTACCTCTTTAGTCCACTCCAAAATCGGCAACTCGGTGAGCTTGTACGCGCACAAAATTTACGAGAGCAGGAAAACTCACCGAAGAAGAATCTCGAGCGTTGATTCGCGCGAACGAACATAATACTTACTCACTCTCTCTCTCTCTCTCTCTCTCTCTTTCTCGCGACGGGGTACTGGATAACCGACTATATTCTGTTAGTATTTAGCTAAAGGAGACGCATATAGGTATCGGCGACGCTAATCTTGTGTCGAGGCCGCGAGTTAATATCTTTCGAGGACAAAACTCGATGTTAACTTGTATTAGCAATGTTTTTAAGGCTATTTTCGAGTATACCTACTTGTAAATTTACGATTACGCGGTTCCTCTTCTCTCTCGAGCGGTTCGCTTTTCTACAGCCTCGAATTTTTTCGCTATCCGCTCGTTCTCTCTGTCTCTCTCTCTCTCTTTCTCTCACTCGCTCACTTTCCGCACCAACACCCCAATACACTGTGACGAGCTGTATGACGATCGTCACTCCTACGACTGCAGTTTCCTCGCTTTCATTGTTCAAAGCGACATCTAGTTGAGTTCGTTCATCGTTCCACGGTCTCCGTTTCCGTCAACATGTCACGGAATCTTCGCTGTATTCTTGTGCAATGCACAATACAGGTTAATTACCTGCCCACATTAATGTTAATAACTCTGCTAATGTTATTTGGAAAATGTCCTTTTGCAGAAAATTCATCCATATCGCAAGGCTCGAACCAGATGGAACTTTAAATGCGTACAGTAATGTTTGTGCAAATTCGAATACACAGTCGCTGCGTATTCTTATCGAACAGACCTGTTTTACCGTTCAAAAAGTAATGTTTACAAAATTTTAACGAACATCACATATGATTATTATAAGTAATGTAGCAAATTTAATTGCAGATTTCACAACTGTTCGATATAGCGAAGCAAAGAAAATGAAAAAAAAAATAAAAAAAAACAGTCCAGACCAAGAATACGCTTGAATAATGTAAATACAGCTAATTATTGATAATATGTATAATTATATATAGATTTGTATTTTAAGAATAAAAAATAAAAATAAAATTTTCCATTATCCCGTCGGTTTTGGGAAATAATAGCTCCATGATTATATGTCAGACAACAGCAAGGGGAAATTCCCAGTAGGTCGCATCAATAAGATGAAAGCAAACCCCTCGTAAGAAGTTTAAATTCCTTTACCTGCGTCGTTGCGACTACCTGCCGCCTGGCCTGCTCCTGCTGCAGATTTGAAAAGGGTCCACTTGCGGCGTCGCAACTCGCAGCAGGCTTGCTCTCACACAACTCACTCGGCGGCCGTTACGCTTATTCCGTATGTATAAGCAGTCAGTCTTACAAAATGCACCTGACCTAACGCTGCTCCGAAATAATTTTTCCTCCAATAAAACGCGAGGAAAATTCGAAAAGGTCTTTTAATTTTTTACGTTTTAAATCTTTATCTATACATATCATCTGTGATTAAAGTGATTGAACCAGTGATAATACAATGCTATACGAAAGATGAATTAAAATTGGTAAGAAATGACTGAAATTTTTTCTTCTTATATTCTTTCGCGATCTTTTAATAGCGATTGTTACTAATCTTTTTATTCATCTTTTTTAGCGGGTTGTTGGGATCGAAATGAAAAAATACAGAGTCGAAGCTTTTATAATTCCTACTAATGGTAATCAAGAAATAGATGCTAATCAAATAGACGATGTAAAATTAGCAAATAAACTGAAAGATTTATCTATATCATTATTAGATGAGTCAATTGAGCAGCGAGAAAATTATGAAGTTGAAGAAAATTTTAATAGTAACTCAAACATTCTTAATAAAGTGAATGATGATGATTCAGAAAATCAATCGGAATTTTCTGAAGTATTTTTTGGCATTGATGAACACATCTACGATGAAATCGTTTTACCAGAAAAAAAGCAAGAAAAAGAAGTGATAGGTTTAAAGCCAGAAACAGAGTATACAAAGGCTTTTTTTAAAATTGAAGAGCCTGTCTATGATGAACCTTTTATAGGTAATTTTACGAAATTTAATCATCAGCAAAAACTTGAAAATAATCCTAAACAAACGCCATGGATTTTAGCTAACTCAAAATTTAGACGATTTGGAATAGTTGCTCCTAAAATACCAAAAAGATCAAGTAGCTTAAAATCTATTGTTGAAGATATAGAACAATTTGATGAGACTTTACAAGAACTTTGCTGTCATGGGCGTAAAAATGGTTGTTTACCTAATCATCAACGTCCAGAAGACATAAGTGAAGACATATTTAAAGAAAATTGGATACAAAGATTAGATGCTTTAAGAAAACTTGAAACATTGTTAAAAGATAAAGAAGTAGCTCTACAATCAAGAGAGAGACTTCTGTTTAAAAAAGAAAAAGAATTAAGGATTTTGGAAAGACTGGTAAAGGACAAAATGAAACAAGCAGAACTATATGCAAAACGTTATAGAAAATCTTTGAGTTCAGAAAGCATTCCAAATAATGATCGTGACTTAGAGTCCAGGTCGTCAAATGGTTCAAGAGGACGTGGAGTAAAATCAGAAGAATCCTTACCTTCTGCAAGTTTATCTTTAAAAACCACTTCAAAACTTTCATTAGAAAGTAAAGAGAGAATCTTTAGAAATCCCCCCAACTCAAGAAGTTCTTTAACTACAGATAGACTCAGCAGTAGAATTGGTAGTGTAAGATCAAGGTCCAAACCAAGGATAAGGTATGATGATTTGGATTCAACTTTATCAGCGGATATTGGAGATTCATCTTTTATAGTAACTTCAAGAAAGTTTGATCCACAAACCTTTAAAAAACCAGCTGCTTTTATTCGATCAGCTAGTGAAAGAAGACCTAAAGTAGAACAGCAAAGAAATGGATTAAGACTTTCCTCTTTAACAGAGAGAAATGAACTTGATGATGATCATGTAGAAGTCATTGAAGAAAAAACACTTAAAAAAATTAGTGAAAATATCTTGGCTTCTCAAAACCAGGAAACAAAATTTTTAAACTATGGACTTATTGATGAAAAGTCTACCGTTGATATTAATGTAATTGATAAAAAAGAGGCTGTAAATCAAAAAAGATTCTCTTATTTAAATTTAGAGTCCATAAGCAAGTCCAAATCAAAAGTTGTAACAAAAGAGAGACCTACATCTTGGAGTGAAGATACAGATGATTGGTTAAAGAAAAAAAGACTAGCTTATAACATGGCTACAAATAAAACTTTGTCTGAAACTGCAGCAGAAAAAGAAAACTTAGGTGATCAGACAAAAATAAATAAATCTGTAAAAGTTAATAAAAAAAAGGAAAATGGTCGCAAGAAATTTTCTATTTTTCGATAAATGTACAAAATCAAATAATTGTAAGTCTGACAGTTAAAAATAATGTATTGTTGATATAAAAATAAAAAGATTTCAAATATGTTTAAATGTTTATTCTTTTATTTTAAGTTTTGTTTGTTACAAATTTTCAGCCAGTGCATTATAATTCAAACTTAAATAGATTTTGTAAAAAATATCAAAAAATTTAATAAAATTTATTTGATATTATATTTTGAATAAGAGAAAAACTATTTTGCTGTATTACTACGATATAGTGAGTTGACATATCTTAGTAACAATTACTTCATTTTTTAAAACTATTACCATGATGGTTTCTCTGGAGGAGGATCTCTTTTGTAAAGAGCTGACTTATCTCTGAACATACTCAATCGCTCATCTTCCATTCTATCCAATTTCCAGCCTACTAAAAATGCAAGGAAAGGAATAGTTGCAATAAGGTATTCTCTCTTCAGGTTAACTTTGGCAGGCATGGTTGCTGTAATTATTGTACTTGGTTCTGTTCAGCTAAAGTTGCTTTCCACTTGTGAGTACGTCGCAGATCAGCGAAAATCGATGAAAAGCAAATAGTTGGAAATATGATAACAGCTGCGTATTTTCTAAATAATGATCCTGTAGCGGCCATCAAACTGTAATAAAAATTAAATGTGTAAATCCAAAATTATTATCAGAAAAAGCATTCAAACGGCTTTAGACAAAGTATTTTTAAGGTTATGTATATTTATATTATCAAACGTTTTGGTTATATAATCATACATTAACAGAAATTTATATTCTTCTCTTACATACATATGAACTTAAATGTTGCAATTAATGCATACCACTTCAAATGTCACGATTAACCACAAAATATGAAGAAATATGAATGACAATAAAAAATTCATCGATTTCATGATCATGAGCAATTTCAGTTAGCAAAGAAAATTTCAAAAAGTTGATCAAATTGTAAATGAAATGTTAATTAAAGAAAGTATTTTAAATTAGTAATGTTACCTTTATCCATTGAAAAATTCTGGAAACAATGATAATCTATTTCTTTTTCACACTTTCGGATCTGAGAGTAGATACACCCGTGAGCTGAACTAGTGCTGCAGTTTACGTCAGCTGATCCTACAACTCACACAAGCGGAGGCTCCACTTGCTCCGCTTGTGTGAGTGAGAAGGAAAATCATTCGCTCAAAGCATGGCCTTACTTATAGACCAGTTATGTACAAAAGACATATAACAACTAACATTACTATTATAAAAATTTCAATACTCATGGTTCCGATTTATGATTTTCTAAATTCTGAACTGTCAATTATAATGTCTACTAATTATTATATGTTCTTTAATATTTAATAAAAAGACAAGTATCACTACACAAGTATTTTAAATCGCATTGATAATCAAAAAGTACTGGTAAATTTTGAATTTTTAAATTAAGAAGAAATCTATACAATATTAATCACTCGTGTATGCCCCATAATTTAACCTATTTGTGTATTTTCAAACTACAGTATTTTGTTTCTTAAACAAAATATCAAAGCTGCTAGGTTATGTACGAATTTGAAATTCGAATTATACCATTCGCTTATTCGCCAGCGCTTTTATTTGTCGAACAACCGAAGCATTCGCCAACGGTTATTCAAAATTTCAATAAAATTTGTTCAACGAATTTGCAAATTTGAATCATAATTTTCATGGTATTAAAATTATTCTAAAGATGTCGCTAAAACGTACTGTGGCATTGAAATATTCATTTTTGAAAAAAGTATTCAATAACCAGAGAATATATAGGTTTTACCATAATATAAAAGAAGAAGTATGTACAGTTACAACGATTGAAATGAAGAAACTATTAAAATCTACAAATAGTAGTATTTTAGAAGGCCATGCATGCCTTATATCAAATTATCCACTATGTGAAAATGCAAAAAAACAAAACTGCAAGTTGTACATCAATAAAATGACAGGTAAAATATTTATATTTTTTCTGAATATAAAAAAATTTATTTGAAACTTAATTTTATATATTAATTTATATCGAAATTCAATTCAGGATACTTCATGTGTAAAAATTGCAGTCGTATTGGGCCATGGAGTATATTAGAAAGAATTATAGATCCTAAAAAAACAAAAAAAAAATCTGAAGAAATATCATTTCTTCGAAAGTCAATAGATATTTTACCTGATTATGGTAGTCAATGGGAGGAATTGAAAGCATCAAGCAAATTGATAGAAAATTTGTCAGCTGATGAATATGAAAGTGTTGCTGATAAATTTAATTTAAAGGTAAAATAGCTTTTTTTACAAAATCAATTTTGAAATTATTTTTTTATTTTTTTTTTTTTTATAAATTAACTTTATTTCAATTTTCATAGGAAGTACCACAAGAAATTATGTCTCAAATGAATATTCTTTATAATGAGTCGAATCAGTTTTTATATTTTCCATTATTAACATTTAAAGGTTTGATTGTTGGGTATAAATGTTTATCTACTGATTCTAGTTTTACAAAAACAGTTCCTATGACAAATACTAGTGGTATTATTATTTATAAGCAACAAAATTCTAAATCGGATACTACAGCTGTTCTTGTACATCATGTCGAAGATTTATTAGCTATTGCGTCAAAAAAAGCTGCGAATTTAGTAATATGTCTTCCATATGGAGTACAACATATACCTCAACAAATATTGCCAAATTTAGAATGTTATAAAAAACTAATTTTATGGTTTGGTAACGATGAACCAAGTTGGGACAGTGCCAGACATTTTGCAAAAAAACTTGATGAAAAAAGATGTCATTTTGTCAGACCCACAGACTACCAGCCTCAACCCAAAATCGCTGCAAGTTTAGATTATAATTTAAAAGAAATCATTCAAAATGCTACACCAATTTGGCATAAAAGTATAACTACTTTTCAAAGTCTTAGGCAAGATGTTTTGAGTGATTTACAGAATATTGATAAAGTACAAGGTATAAAATGGTCAAGATTTCCAACATTGAACAAAATTTTAAAAGGTCACAGAAGAGGAGAATTCACTGTTCTAACAGGACCAACAGGTATTTATTAATATCAAATTTTGCAAACAAATTTTAATAATCAATTATTTATTCGAAATTCAATTTTTTAACGTTTTTTTCACAAAGGTTGTGGCAAAACAACTTTCATAAGCGAATACTCATTAGACTTAGCATTGCAAGGTGTAAACACATTATGGGGAAGCTTTGAAATAAGAAATGCTAGATTAGCTAAAACTATGTTACAACAAATGGCTGGTGAATCCTTAGAGGATAATTTAGTAAAATTTAATTTATATGCTGATAATTTTCAGAAACTGCCAATTTATTTTATGACTTTTCATGGTCAGCAAAATATTACAGATGTGATGGAGGTAAAATTGAATCAAAAATACATAATAATTAATTCTGCTATATACTGATAATATCTTTTCTTTTAAGGCAGTAGAACATGCCACATATGTACATGATATTGCTCATGTAATTATTGATAACGTACAGTTTATGATGGGCATGTCAGATGAATCAAAATTCGTAGATAGGTAAATTACAAAATATAATTAACAGAATTAATGTCCATTTATGCATACATTTAATTGTTTATAAATGTTTTAGGTTTTGGAAGCAAGATAAAATTATAGCATCTTTTAGAACATTTGCAACAAAATTTAATTGTCATGTTACATTAGTGATTCATCCTAGGAAAGAAAGAGAAGATGGAGAATTGACAACAGCCTCAATTTTTGGAGGCGCAAAAGCAAGTCAAGAAGCAGATAATGTTTTAATTATTCAAGATAAAAGATTATCGAGTATCAGAGGAAAAAAATATTTACAAGTAAAGTCATTAGTTTGAAATAAATAGAATACAATTGAAACAGTATAATGATTAAAAAAATTTGTATTTCTAGATTGCTAAAAATCGATACTGTGGTGATTTAGGAATGATGATTCTTGATTTTGAAAAATCTAGTCTAAGCTACGCTGAAAGAAAAAAGCGTAAATCTGATAATCCAGAATCACATGAGCGTGAGGAGGCTGCAATTGAATATTCATGAAATGTTAATTTGAAACTAATTGTTTAAAGATAAAAACTAGATAATGTGTAGATTTTTTTATAGCAAATTATAAACAGCAATGTTAAAGCTAATTTTGAAAAAATGCTCTAATTGTGTTGAGTAAAGTTTGTTATATTGTTACTTAAAAATAAAGTATTTTTTTTATTAAACAAGATTACGCATTATTGTCTTTCTATTAATTTCCGATACTTTGAAATTAGCGCCTTTTTACATATATCCCTACAAGTAGCTACAAGTAACACGCTTAGTAACATATAGAGATCTATATTTTTAGTACATAAAATATGGTAATACTGATCTAGTTCCCCCTAGATTTCCATTGGCTTAGCCAAATCGGTGTGTGAAATCTTACTACAATTGTATAGTATTAAATAATTGTTATAAATCATGGCTGATGAAGACGTAAATGGTGATTCTGATGAGGTTCAACAAGAAAAGGCACAAAAGAGAACAGCCAAATATGACAGCGGTGCTGCAGATTTGGAAAAAGTCACTGACTATGCAGAAGAAAAAGAAATATCGTCTTCAGAAGGTTTCACTAGTGTAAGTTTTCATCTTTTTTCAACACGTGTTTCATTAAAGGAATAAAAATTATGAAGGAAAAAAAATATCGTAATAAGCGTACTTTATTGTCGCTTTAGACTTGTTTAGTTACTATTTATTATATTTATATACTTAAAAAATCTTTCTAACCTATAAATTGAAACAGACAGTATAATAATAACGTTTCCAGCGTACACTACCTACTCCATAATTAGAATTAAAAAAAAATTAAATTCCATGATTATTTTTTATTGTACAGGCTATGAGCATAATTGGAGACAGACGCAATAAGGAAGCTGCAGAAAAGAAAGCAAAAGAAAAGGAACTTCTAAAGGTTTCGATAAACAAAGAAGATGTGGAAATCATTGTAAGTTCAATATTTGATCTAATAATTGAATTGGTATTTAAGTACTGTAATTTGTATTTTTTAGATGAAAGAAATGGAGATCAACAGAAATTTAGCAGAACAAACTTTAAGGGAACATAGAGGAGAAGTAGTCGAAGCATTAATTACTTTAACGAGCTGAAACTTAACTTCGGATATTTTATAACGTAAGAAAATATAAGATTATGAACAACTAAACTTATAGCGTGTAAATTGTTTAATATCAAAATCTGATTCATTTGTTATCATTAAGAAAATCACTCAATCCAAAGATTAATAAAAATGATTGTTGAATCGTTTCCTTCTATAAATCTGAATAGTTTGACTTAACGGTTTGATTTGTGTACCAATAGTTGATAGGGTATTTTGGGTAAAAGAATAACATAATATTTATAATGAAAATGTAATTTATTTGATGTGGTGCAATGACTTAAAATAATGGAAAAATGAATGTATGAGCTGGTTCTGATGAGCAGTGCTTTGCACCAGGGACTGCCGTTGTCATAATGTTCTTAACAAAAGGCTTCAAAGTTAAATGCAACATAAACATGGAAGTGCATTAGACAAAGAAACATCGGCAATCCATAGTTCACTAGTACTGATTTCCATGATGAGGTAACATTTGTCTTACTTGTACTTAGTTTATCAAATTATCCAGTCATACGCTCATATATTCTTGCTGCAGGTCGGTGTCATTAAACAATAACTTTCATTCGAACAATATTACCATTTAAGAAGATCGTTGATTATTACAAAAATTTTCATTATTTTGTCGGACAGTCCCAAAATTTACAATATACAAATAAATGAAAATTTAAATTATTTATCCGCACGTTCCTAAGCATTTTTGTTTTTAACATACTTTAGTTTCATAAACGTAAGTTCACACACATGGATGCTTTACGCAAGATTCAATCTTAATTTACAGAACTCTTGTAGTCACACACATATAGCGATTACTAAGTCGAAAATTGAACTATCACATTGCGCAAACTAAAAAACGTTAGTCTTTTAGAAAAAGGAACATGCGATTTGGAAAATAATCGATATGGTAAAATTAATAGTTATCAATCAATTGCATATTGTGCTTAAGCTGTGTTGATTCTTACAAAATATAGATATTATGTACATCAGAGACTTTAACGACTTCTACTTTATGGGGCCGTCCGACAGAGGTCGATACTTAATGGATATTTTCACTGGCTGCCAGGATCGACTAATTAGGACGTGGCGTTAAGTTTCAAGAGCAGGAGTAAAGATACAGTTGCAATTGTTACAATGGACTTATCACAGAACATGTATGGCATGAATATTCATTATCGTCGTCATTAGTGTAATATTAGGATATTAGATTCAAGAACTTTGATAAAAACTAAGTTGGAGGATCAGGAAGCCAGTATAGTACTAAAAGATGATTATTGTTGTCTCTGGTTGCCCATAATTCAGCTCGAGCGGCTTATATTTTTTTTCATTTTCTTTCGATCTTTAACAGTTAATTACGGAAAACAATGAATAGTTCTTACTATAATTGACTACGCTTACTATACATTTTATTTAGCATTTTTGAAATATTTGCCTCTTTACATCTAATAAACGCCAGTGTCAATTTCTCTTCGATTTTTCGATTTCGATTAACCACATATGCCAATAAAATCAATAAATACAGTTGAATATACAAGTATTTTTACAGTGTAAAAGCAACATAATTTGTTTCGTTAAATTATGGACAACCGTAAAATTTGAAATCGAAACGGAAATTGTGATAAAAAAATTTTGCCTACCAATTCCAATTACTTTGAAATTAATTACAATAAAATATAGAAATAGAAAAGTGCCCGATATATTTAAATACCGATAATTTATCTTTAAGGTTTTTCATTAAAACAAAAAAAAAAAAAAAAAAAAAAAAAAAAAGAACAAGCGAAAGGATAAAGAGTAGACATAACTGCAGACAAAAAATATACAAAAATACAGGGCACAGGTTGCACATAGCATTAATAGTAATAATAATCGTACATATTGAGAGAAAGAGATCATATAAAATGCTAACTAGAATCATTTACTCCATTCTGGAAGAGTTTGATGATTTACAATTAAAAATTACTATCCGGTAATAAACAAAGTATCTAGAGCCTCCCGATGGAACCTTCACCGAGGCTCCGAGCCAGATAAAAGGCTCTTGAACGGGAGGTATCGTTTGATCCGCTGACAAAGGAACAAAATTGTTAATCGTCTGGCCGACGCCTATCACATCATCTGTGTTATTTCGTGGCAACGTAGTGAGTTTAGATCGTATTGGTCCTCTGTTGGCTAGCTCTTGCTCATCAACGTGCCGTCCTCTCAATACGGAAGCAAAGGGCGGAATAAATATCCGATCAGTAGTTCTCGAGCAAAAAGAAAAAGCCATCACACCCAGCTTTCAAAACTATAAAATGGAGTAGCTTTCCTTGTTTGTCAAGACGTCGCATCAGCGATGGAGATATACGCAAGGCGATAGCGAAGAAGTATAGCTTGTATCGAAGAAGAGATAAACGTCGATGATTTAGTGGCCAGCTTAGTGTCATTAATTTTCTGATCACCTTTTGCTGTTGTAGAACAGATACAAAGATCAATGTTTCTGTATTGTTTTTTCTACACGATGTAGCTTTTTCAATAGTCTTTCATCGCCACTCACACATCTTTTTCTTTCTTCCATTACTTTATTCCCGTACCCCTCACTATCCCCTTTCCCTGTCTTACACTGAACACAGTTGTTTGCCGAAGGTGCGCCTGCGTTATACCAACTGGCCTTCATTTTCACTTTATATGACTTTTTCTTTTTCTCTCTACTTCTCTCCTTTCAATTGTTTCTGTCCGTATCTCCGATAATTTTTCTTTTCTTTTCAAGTGGGCCAGAGGCTGACGCACCAAGAAACATTTATTTAGCACTACTCTTTTCTCACTGTACACAAAAGTCAAGAAGGATGTAATAGAGGCGGGGGCGATGTTGTTGTTGTACCCGGAGTTAAAGGTGATTGCTTTCAGCTCTGTTTAACTCGTTTCCGTGGTGGACCGATAGGCGGGATTTGTTGGGTTGCGAGTGCCCGAAAAGCCTCTGCTATGAGATTTGGATGCGAAGTCACCATCGATTTAAATCCTGGCGTCTCCATCACATCTGTCGCGTGCCTAAAACATAAACGTATTATCGTCAGTTTTTTTTCACAATACAGTAATGCTTTTTCCATAAAGCGAACAAAAGACACGTAGCACTAGTAACTTACGTATTAATAAAGTCTATAGCTTGCGCCTTGAGCTGATCTGCACTGTGAAGATCGGCAAGAATAAGAATATCCGCCGCATTGTCGATGGCTAAGCTTGTGCAAAGTGCTTCCTCGCACATGACCTTGAGCCTTTCGAGTGCATATTTGTCTGCCGCAGCTAACAAATCGTCTGCCATCTTTTCAAGATTTGCAGCTTTACCGGTGTATATAAATCGAAGCATTTCTCTAAATACATCTTGATCAACATCGGTAATGTCAACTCTGTTCTGCTTTCTCTCCTCCATTTCGTGTTCAAACATGGCCGAAAACACTGGGCTTCGCGCTGCGGAAGTTGTAATGAAATTAATTAATTTTTATCCATTATATTGAAAAAGTGCTCTAAGCAAAGTTGCCTTGAATGACAATTGAATGGAAGACTAATTTTCCGCGTACTTTGAGGAAAAAAAAACGAGGTTAGTGGGTGAGCAGCTGCGAACTTGATAGTAAAGAAACACAGTTCTTGACATAATCTAGTTGTTTGACAAGTGTTTAATTGATTAATTCTTAGTAAGTCTTTGCATTGAATGATGTGGAGGGGAAGGGATAGGGGGAGTAAGTTACGATAAGTGTAAAAATGGGCAAACAATAGGTAAAAAGACTGACCAGCCAGTATCGCCTTGTGCGCCTGAAACTCCTTGCCGCAGACTGAGAGGGTGACGTCGCTGAATTTTTGGTTTTCGAAGAGAAGCCCAAGGTCGTCGGGTAGCCGGCACTCGGGTACCTTGAATTGTATCGTGTTACTCTGGCCAGAGATATTGACGCTGTCGGCGACGACGCTAACCTAGAAGAATAAAAGACAGAGAGTTTTGAAGTGTGATACGCTTCGTATTGGCAGGCCCTCTAATCAACTCGAAAATGAAGGTAATAACACAACATACAAAGGTATATACCTCACAGAATATCGTGAGTTTGTCATCTGGCAGCAAACCATTCGCTTCGTCCAAGAGGAAATCTCTCCTAATGAACTTTTTGAAGCCCCAGTCTTTTCCCTGAACAAACCTGTACGCTCGTTGGCTTTCTGCAATCAGAAAAAAGAGAGAAGGAAAGACCTCGTTAGTATCGAGAGTAAAGCATCATTTATAGTTACAAAAAGCTGTTCCAATAAACAGTGACAAAACCATGCTTACCCATCGCTTTGGTTTCTTCTCTTTTGGCATTAAGGATTGAAAATTTGAATTTAGCCCGAACTTCAGATTTGTTGCAAGATACGAGAAGTAGGTAGAGAGACAGATAGTCTTTGCTTTCCTCGTCCAAGCCTTTTGGATTGACTCGTAGGCACCTGTAAAAAGCCAGTGCAAAAAACGACTCCGTTAATAATCACTGTACCATGAAACGATGCATGGAGTTCATTCGAAAATAGGAAACGGAAAAAATGACTGACCATTTGAGTTTATCGTTAGCTCCAGCTGAAAAGGTCGATGATTTCAGTACTTCTCCCATCTCCTCGCGGCAGAAGCTGAAGTTATTTATCGTCCACATGTAGCTGAATTTGACCACCTTCACCTGCGCATACAAGACCTTCGGGTGAGACACTCTACGTGTAAGAATCCGTCGCCGCGGCTTTCCAAGGCTCTAACCCCCGGACATTAGATGTGCAGCAACTTACACGCGCGAGAAAGAGAGAAAAAAGTCGCAAAGAAAAAACTGAACTTCGTGTGCTGTCATTGAGAAACACGACCCTGGAAGCCTCGGTGCACGTGTGCAACTCGCGTAAGTCAAGGTCAGAATGAGCTCGGCATTTTTGTTTACATAACCAGTAAACGTCAAGCGAAAAGTCCAAAAAGTCGGAGGTCGAATCAGTCGAGGTCGAGCCCCCTCCCCCAGGAGTCAATGATCTCTGTTCCATTGACGTCACACGGACCTTGGCTATGTAGCGAATAATTTTTAATGCGTCGCGATAGAGAGAGAGAGAGAGAGAGAGAGAGAGAGGAAGAGGAAGAGGGAGACGGGGACGGAGACGGAGAGGGAGAGAAGGAGGCATTTTGCGAGTTGGTTTAGAAAGAACAATTAGACGGCCGGGTAAGGTGACTAGGCAGTTGGAATAAATATAAATAAACGGTAGAGCAGCATCGAGGAAGAGGAAGAGGAGGAGGAGGAGGAGGAGGAGGAAGAGGAGAAGAAGAAGCGATGGCGGCATGGAGGCGCGGGTCGACGGCCTGAGAGTCATTCAACTCGCTGTTGCCGCTGCTGCTGCTGTTGCTGCTGCTGCTACACGAGCAACGGCCTTGGATCGTCGCGGGTTCAAACTGCTGTACGTGCGTGTGCGTATATACTTTAGACAATCCCGTGGACGCGATTAGTAAATCTCTCCCTCTCTCTCTCGCGCGCGCGCGCGCGCGCGCGTCGGTTAAAAAAGGACGAGCGGCCGTTGACACTTGGCTCTAGCCTAGTATCTACTAGGAAAGGAAAAAAACATTTTTATGCACAACATGTACGTACCTGCGTGTAACACCAGTTCTCTGCTACGGGAGTGTTGACTTCCGGCGGCGGGGGGCTCGGCACGCGGCTCACCGCCATGCTACTGCTGCTGTGCAAATTCGAGCTCACCCGCGACGTCTGAGGCGCACAGTCGCTCACCGAAAGCCTGCAACAGATAACGAAAGCGTATAAAATTCATTTCTCATCTCATTTCTCCTCCATCTATAGGAACAGGAATAATAATAGAAAAAAACCAAGACCCGATCTTGGGGAAAAAGAGGTGAAAGTGCGCTTATATCGCGGCAGTACATACGTTTTAAGATCTACATAGAGAAGGTGGCTCCAGCGAGATCGTATAATGCGCGTCGTCTAATTGCGAGAATTGTAGCTGCATATACGGAGGGGGGAAGGGTTTCGCGCATAAGTCGTTTTCACTTAATTTCCTCGTTTTCACCGGCGTCGCGAACGCGTTCTACTTTCCCTTGCCACTCTAGAGAGTATACATACCTATATATACCTATATATATATATATATATATATATATATATATATATATATATATATATACACGCACACACTCACACACACACCTATATGGTCCTATATATGTATAATAGTTTCATCGGTCGCCCACATACGTTTTCTATACATCTTCCCCGAGCGCTCTCGGGAATTTTCTATTGTAAAAGGCAAGTACGTCGTATATTTTTCGGAGCAGCTGCCGTCCTCTGAGAGCAACGCAGCCGAAAAAAGCTTCCTGGAAATCGTCGGCAATTTTCGAAGCCATGGCTGGAAATTTTTTTCCTTTTTTTCGCTTGCTCTAACTTTTTTGCGAGTAACGGTGAAAGTCGGACAACTTTCGATTGGTTGTGTGTGCTACTACATAGACAGGGATTTCTCGCTCGGTGAGAAAACGAGAAAGGAAAAGCTCAGGTTTGTGTACTGAAGCGGTTGAATTGGGCAAAATTATAATACATATACGTATACGTACATATACACACATGCTAAAATCCTCGCGTAAACTCTTCTCGAGTATTATGTGCGTGTTGTAGAGCGAGGACGTGTCGCGTTGAAAAACACGTGCGTGCCGTAACAGCTAATCGGGCTGAGGTCGCGGCATCGCATCCCCGCAGTCTAAATATTTGTCGTATAAGCACCGTATGCTCGTTCTGCTGCTACACTGTTTCTTAAATAGACGAGAGTGAGGGATAAAAAAATCGCTGTCTAAATTCCAATCGCCCATGTTAACCTATTTTCTCACTATTCGAGTTCATGCACGTGTCTGTGTATCCAATATTTTCCAACGCTGCGTGGGAAAGAAGTCAAGGTTTCGAGGGGCTACGTTGAGGAGAGAGAGAGAGAGAGAGAGAGAGAGAGAGAGAGATAGCGAGAGATAGATAGATAGATAGATAGATAGAGGCTGAGAGAGAGAGAGAGAGAGAGAGGAAAAGGACTACTCGAAAGGGAAATCGATCAGTGCGCGAACGAGCAAAGAGAATACACAGTGTGCTATACGCAGACGCGCGCAGCCTCGAGAGAGCCTGTTAGCGTCCACTATTATATATTTTGAATTCCTTCCCCACTCGACCTCGATAGCCACTCGCTGCAATCATTCAAATTGCAATTTTCCACACCCGGAGAGCCACTGCCGCTAACAGATTGCAGAAAAAATGTTCGCGACAAGGTGCTCGCCTCTCTGCAGTCGTCGTCGTTGTTTATCTATCTATATATACATCGACACGAACACAGAGATAGATGTATGGATGTGTGTGCGTGTGTACAACGGACTGCTCGCGTTCAAATCGCGTGGATACGCACTCAAACGCAGAAACACACGGGCCGAGTTTTGCAGGAAAGTCAGTAGAGAGAGGCGGGAGTCGACGAGTCAAGGCTATAGTGTGCGAGCCAGCGAATCAACTCGAGTTGCTGCTGCTGCTGCTGCTGCTGCTGCTGCTGTTGCTGTTCCATCAGCTCTCTTTGATAAGACAAAGGCTAAGGCTCGTCGAGTGACTATTCGGGGAAACGACAACGAATATGCACGATTTATGACTGTATACCGCGCGAAACAAAAATGAAAGAATTCCTTTTCCGTGAAATCGAATATTATACATTCTCATTCATATTCGCTGGCGCTTCTTCTTCGCTGAAAAGTCGGCGAGAGGAAAATCCGTTTCGATCGATTGCGCTGCTGCTGCTGCTGCTGCTGCTGCTATTCTCAAGTTCAATGTCGAACGACTTTTTTCTCTCTCTCTCTCTTTCTCTCTTACTCTCGACTGCAGCATTAGCAAGAACGATTATATACCTGAGAACATAATCGATGGAAATGACGCGTGACGCGCACGCGCGAACATGTTCGCTCAATTTTTCATAGCTATGTTTTTGTTGCTCGTCGCGCACAGGCTTTCAATGAAATTTGCTCATCTCCTTGGAAAAAGAAGAATACATTGGCATAATGATACGAGAACGAAGAGACAAAGTGGTAGGGAAGGCAAACGCTACTGATTATGTACCTATTTACGCACCTAAAATGCCCGACTGTTTTTTTGGAGGCCGCATATGAATGAGGCATATATACGCAGTCAAGGCACAACTTGTGAGTGCTTATTGACTTAAAGAATACATTTTCAGGGCAAACGATATGAAGATTTGACGAGTTCAGAATTCGAAAACAACCGAGCACTTCATCGCGCGCTTGTTACGTAAATTCGCTCTCCGTCTTTCCACAGTATCAGTATCCGCCGTTCCACGGTGCACAATATATGTAGGTACATTCGAAGCTATAACGAGCGATATATCCTCCCTCCTCGCCGAGATCGTCTTCGAGAAGAAACTCTTAAATCTAGCGCCAACCTTGAGAAGACTAGATCTTTTTTTCTATACTATTTTATCCAAGCTTGACGTGATCGTGTCCCAAGGTCTTGAGCGCCTGTGATATCGAATATTATATATTCTCTCGGCTGGCCCAACGCTCATTCTTCTTTGTTAATCAGCGAGTCGAGACTAACGTACGAGAGAAATAATATACGACGAGTTCGTTTCGACACTATATACATAATACACGTATACGAAATGCGTAGACGCGTATGCGAGTATAAGATAGCGAAGAAGAGAGGCGCAATAATTTTGGATTCCACTTGCATCCGTGCGCGCTAATCAGAGCGGACACAACGAATCGTGCACCCGAGTGTATATACTACACGATAAGTACTTTCTCGCTCGAGTAAACAATACAATAACGTATATAAGTAGCTCTTGGTAATTGTCTTCTTTTTTTCGCGCTATCCATTGACCTACGTCCACCGACAAGGTGAGATCTTTTTCTTTCTTTCCTATATATGTGTATCGAAACTGCGTATCGAAACTGCCTATCGAAACTGCGTATCGAGACGAATACATGTTGCGAAAATTCAATGTTTTATCTCTGTTCCCCGGCTTTCGTCGAAGAAATGCATACACCAGGTTCGCGTGTAGTATCGATTTACAAGTGAATGCTGTATCGTCCATATGGCTCGACGGGAGCGAAAGGGGGCCTCGAATGCAACCCCTTGTACGAAAAAGAAGCATTAACAAAGAAAAAGAGAGATTGCTATTCACGTCCCCCGCATACGTAGATGTACATAATAACCGAGAAAGAGTGTGTGCGTGTGTATATAAAAGAAGTGCACACAACAAAGGGAAACAAATTTAACAAGCGGCTGCTGCAGTAGGTGCTTCGAGGGAAACGAAAAAAATAATACAAGTACACACGTTCTATCGAGTTTCATCGCGCGTAAAAAGTCATCATTAGACATTTTTCTGATTCGCTATCTCTCTCTCTCTCTTGTTGAAGAGCTACTGCACTCGTAAGACCGCGAGGAAGGATATTTATCAGTCGCGATAATAGACGAGACAGCGAGTTATCAGAGGAGGCAAAGAAACTCTTGAGCGCGTTCTTTGTTCTCTCTCTCTCTCTCTCTCTCTCTCTGTCTCTCGCTCTCAGCCTCTCTTATTCTCATATATCACACACAAAACCAAGTCATATCGAGTAATAACGGTACATCGTATATTTTAGAATACATACGCAGACACGTCGTCGCATGATATCCCAAGTCTTTATAAGAAATCAACGGTGAAGAGCTACGACAGCGGATATAGTAAAAGAATAATAGACTGGACGAGCTTAGGGTAGCGATCTAGCCTCGCGCAGGCGCAGCTCACAAATTGGCCCTGAGTCCCAAGGTCGTCCAGTACACATACCGCCGGCGAGGGCACTGGCCCCTCGTTTTCTCTCTCTCTTTCTCTCTCTTTCTCTCTCTTTCTCTCTCTTTCTCTCTTCGAAGCAGAAGAAGCAGCGAACAAGGAGGAGGAGAAGGAGAAGAGGAAGAAAAAGAGCAGCAGCTAAGCTAGACACGCAGCGAGTAAGAGAAACGCTCGGCTGCTTCCCCCTCGAGGTTATATACGCGCTACCGCAGAGCCCGAGGCTCGCTACATATGTGTGTGTATGTGCACAAAAGGGAAAAAAGCAGTCCGCGTGCACGAGGTTTCAGTCCCTGCACTGCGAAATGACGAAGCTTCTCTTTTTCTCTCTTTCCATCTTCTAAGCCGACAAATGAAAGGAAAGAGATGAAGCGTCACTGGGATTTCCGTTACGTCCGCCCCGACACCACCCCCGCTTCATTCCATTCGAGAATAATCAACGTGGTGATAAAGGCGGATTATCGATTAGAGATTGCTGCGAAAGGAGAAATTTCGTGAAAGTGTCTTTTATGAGAGACAGTGTAGGTAGACGAGAGAGAAAGAGAGAGAGAAAAAGAAACTGGCTCTTGTATCTAGAGAAAGAGAGCGAGGGAGAGAAGCGGGCAAGCAAGTTGAAAAGAGGGAGAACCCTGGCCCCGAGTGGACGATCGTCTGATATATGTAGCCCTGTGTGTTGTATATACCCTTGAAGCGAAGGCTGCAGCTCGCTCGTTCACTCCGCCCGAGTGTATATACCGTCGACCTTCCTTCCCTTCCCTTCCTTTGTGTCAGCGTTCTCGCGACTTATTTCATTCTAGCGTCAGCCCTTCCCTAGTCCCGCGTGCTTTTTTCACTCGCTCTCTCTCTATACGCGTACTCTAGGTAGGTATAGGTATACGTCTTGAGGATCTAGGTGGCGAAAACAAACTATTTTTTCTCTCTCTAAATAAATTCATTGCCCGTAAATCGTATATCAGCGACAAGCGCGCACTTGTGCGCATATTCAGTCGGTCGCGCTCGGTGATTCATCATCGAGAAGCAGGAAGTGATGGCCTGTGCTCTGTACGATGACCAGCGCGAGCGATGTGTTAGCTTGAAACGTTAATAAAGGAGAGACGGAAGTATCGAGAGGTAATATGATCGAAGGATACGAGCATTTTTTGAATGATTGACTGAAAAAAACGACAAAGCCGACGACGACCTCTTCAGGGTCGGAACGCTGGACAACCTCGAGATGGTCACTCTGACGCTTTGTCTAAACTCATTTACATTCTAGTCGAAGAATCGATTCGACAGCGTATGCTGCACGAAAATTGCACGCAACTCTTGCATTATCGATGTAATAGCGATCGAAGATTCCTGCCAATAGACGGAGAATTAAAGATAAAGAATTGTATAAAGCGAAGCGAAAAGTAGATACACACGAGACAGAATTGGGCTTTCTTTTGACGTTAAGCCAAAGTCGTCTCATACGTATAACTGCCCCGAACGAATGTGTATATATATATACATTTGTCTATCTGCTGGCTGGCGTAACCTCGAGGTAATATAGCAGCGGCAGCAGAGCAGCAGCAGCAACGGCGGCGGTGGCGGCGGCGCATAACGTCGTCGTATTGTAACCTCGCTCTACGGCGTCCTCGCCGCCGCGGCGCGCCGCGCGTGCACTTTATTATATTGCTCGCTTGCTTGCTTGTCCCTCTCTCCCCTCCCTGTCGCCGTAATTTTTTTCGCCCCTCCCCACGACTCTCTTAACCTCTGCGGTAGTCGCGCGCGCTCCATATCAATTCACATCGCGCGCGCGCGAGCGGCATGAGAGCGATTAATGAAAAACGGCCAACGGACCTTATACTCTCTCACTCCCCCCACCACCTATTCTTTTTCTTTCGTTGTTCGCCGATGCATTTTGGGCTTGCTTTTCCGTCAGCTGTTCTTACACTGCATACGCAGGAGAAGAAAAAGCGAGCATTTGATCCAACGTGTACATAAGGTACAAAACTGGCACTGTAAACAGAGCGGAAGTAGAGACGCAGTGAGCGAGAGATACCGAGAAATATATAGGTGCTCTCGAACGCGAGGGGAGATATTGGGAGAAAGGAGCTATGGAGCAATGTACTCACCGCGCCAGCGCCATCCTGTCATGGGACAATCCAAGGGGGGGCGTCGACAGTGTATCCAGATTTGCGTAGGAGGCCTTGCCGCTAATAGTATTATAAGCCACTGAACACATGCGCACGTTTTTTCTCACGGCCGTAACAAGGTGAGCCTGTCATAACATCGTAGTCACCTCACACATGCTCGACGCAGCTCGTCGAGGAGCTGGCTTCAATTTGACGAGTTTAAGCAGCCTCGATGCGGCTGCTGCAATACAACATCGGCCTTTCAATATGTGTACCGCAGTCGTTATTGCTGCTTCTGCCCACCACTTATCGTGAATTTCGAACGAGAAAAACCAATTCCGCTCGAGGCACTATATAGATATTTTATTTCTTTTCTTTCTCTCGACACACTGCGGTATCCGCGCTATACGCCGCGTAGCTTTCACACTTCGCTAGACTATATACGTATTCTGCTCTTCTGCTGCTGCCGATGCTACTGCTACTGCTGTTCACTTGGCGCGCGTTGTCTGTGTGTGCGTGTACATGTATATTATACGTGAACGTGTGTTTTAATAACAAAAGACGTTCGTTCCGAAGAAAACACAGGGATAACGATGTACTCAAGGAAGGAGGAAACGGAGGTGGCGTGAGAGGAAGAGTGACAGACAGAGAGAAAGAGAGAAAGGGCCGAAAAAAGCGAGGAAAAAAGCTAAGCACTCGCGACGCGCGCCAGCTCCGTCCTCGGCGCTGCTGCTGGCTCGACTGGCGTTAGCAGCGCCGCAGTCACTCCGCCAACGCTCGGCCAGACTCCCCACTATACCAGCCAACTCACCGCTCCTCTTCCATCGCGCTCGGCCTCAAATCGCCAGCAGCAGCAGCAGCAGCAGCAGCAGCGACCTCGTGCGTCGCTCGCGGCTTTCCGCGTGCCTTCGCCGTCGCTCTCTGCGCCTCTGTCCTGTCCTCTCCTATATACACACACGTGTGTATTACATATACATCCACATATCTATACTCGCGCACACGCCGCACGCGGCCCCCGATGTGTCCCCCTCCCCTCTCCGCATCAGCCTACCGCGTGTACATCTACATGTATATAGGTATGTTTTATACGAGAGGTTATACGGATGTATCTCAGCCGGTCTATGCTGCGTATACAAATCCGAGCAATGGAAACGTAAAAAGGAAGGAAAAGGATAAGGACGAGTAAAAATGTCTGGAGAATCGAAGGCCGAAATAGCTAGTGAAAGCAGCGCAGCAGCAGCAACAGCTTGGAATGGAAAGGTAGTGCAGTAGCGGCGCTCACGGATGAGGGCCAGCAGTTCCTATATACTCTTTCTCCGCGGAGTGTATAGAGGAGCAGAGCGCGTTTTTGGGGTCGTATATTAATGGAACCGTGACGGCGCAGACCGGAACCACGCACTACTCGAGTAAGCTGCTGGGAAACGGCCACCTTATTGTTTTTTCCTTATTACTCCTCCCCCCCTCTCTCTTGGTTCATTCCATTTTTCTCACTTTTTTTTAAAGATCGTCATCTACTGAAGTGTATACTAGTTGACGTGATTGCTTCTTAAGAGTAAAGCGCAAACATTTGCCAGTCGTGTCCAGCAAAGCTTTTCCTTGTGCAAAATTACGTCAGGAAACGGCTAGACTTTCGCAAATAGCGTATATCCGGCAATTAATCATTCGCACTGTAAAGATTCGGCCGGTTCCCTATATACCTATCTAACAGAGTGAGCACATAGTCGGCGAAACTTTCTCTCGCGCGGGGAGCGCCAACAAAAAGGATTTTGCCCTCTCTCTCTCTCTCTCTCTCTCTCTCTCTCTCTCTCTCTCTCTCTCTCTCTCGCTGAATTCACAGTAGTAAGCGCCCCTCCTCGCAAATTTTGGTCGTTACTCCAGTTGAGCCAATGCGAATAAACGTGCGTTAAGGGGATCAGAAAGTCAATTAAAAATTCGTATTTCGCGCTACGTTTGAGCGGGGAAAAAAGCTCTTTCGGTCGTAACTAACCAGTACAAAACAAATTGCAAGAAACGGCAAGATAATTGCCTCGCCGTTATGCAATTACCTATCATTTTACAAAGTTTTAAGTTTACATTGAATTGCCTGGTCTAATACAATTTGATTAGTGCAATTTATGTTACATACTAATAATACTATACGTGAAATCGTTAATTCTTTATCTGCTACCAAATAGCGCGAAATTTGAATTCTCTATCACCTTCGAAATCTCCTACTGTAATACTGTTGCAGGAAAAGTATATAGGCATCTACGAGAGAGTACAGTTTCGCAGCGGTTAGGCGATTCTAATAAAACAATACAAGAGGAAAGTACCTACAGCATGACTTCGGAGGAACATCGAATTCGTTGCTCGAACTGATTCTGTTATACAGTCTGTTCTATTATACGTATATAGGGAGAGAGCAGAATCAAGTGAACGAGAAAGAGAGAGAGAGAGAAAGAAAGTTCAGGCGAGGTCAGGTCACGGGACGACGAGGCTCTGGCTGCGGCGCTCTGCGACTCGGTCGATAGAACCGAGCTCTCTCGCGCGCATGAGAGAGCGAGAGAGAGAGAGAGAGAGAGAGAGAGAGAGAGAGCAGCAATCTGCGAGAGCTATAAGCTCGACGTTTTCGTCCTCTAATAATCAGCGACTATATACTACCCTCTTTCTCTATTCGAGCTGTATAAATCTCTCCCATTCAAGTCATCATTGCAGGTATACCTATAGCGATAAACTCGGTCAAGGCACCGCGTGTGCTGCACATTTACTTATCCGCCGCCGACGCTACTTATATATACTTTCTAAAGAAGCTTGCGAGAAAGTGAAAACTCCCTCGCGTCAATTCACGCGCGCAAGCGACAAAGACACTCTATATGGATCGAAGGAGAGAAGAGATTAGCCGTTTGCGACACACAAGGTCGACGTGTTCGAATGCTGTATGTATAATCTGATATAAGTATTTATATACGTGTATATTGTATGTGTGAAAAATGTCGAATTTTATACAGAGTAAACATTTCGAGAGTGTTGGAAGGCGATAATAAAAATGTATGGAATACTTATCGTCGAAATGGCAATTACTCAAGAATCATGGATATTATATACAATGTGCGTGCGTATGTATATATGCATACGAAGAGACGCATTCGTATAGGTATACGAGAGGAAAATCATCGTTTCTCTTCATACATATATACAGTCGGCAAGCAACGCGATATCTATAACAGTACATAATGCATTATATAGTGTCCTGTCGCGGAAGTGTCTAGTACCGCACACAAACGTATAGCTCGGCTTTTTTTCCAAGACCTTGTCGACCGCGACTGTGTGCAGTAGTTGAATCGCTCGCGCGTGCGAGAGTTTCCTGCTTGAAAAATGCGCGAACGTAAGCATAGTTAAAGATCGGCTGCTGCATAGTTGGATGAATTTATGTAAGCGCGAGGACAGACGCTCGCGAAACGTCTCGAAATTCTCACTCTTCGTTTTTTCTCGAATGCATATACATAATATACAATACGACATACTCACTTGTAGGCATAACTCATTTACGAAAGTCTCCAGCAGACGAACTTCGTGAGGCCAGCATCTGAAAAAAAGACAAAGGGCTATATCGATATTTGTATACATCGGTTTCTTCTTCTTTTTTATCATCGCATTTTCTGATGTGACGAGGGGGAGAGGGGGAGAGGGGGGAGGCGGCGGAGGTGGAGGAGGAGGGGAAGAGGAGTCAGAGCGCGCAAGCGAGTAATTTGGACAGGGACGGCCCTGAGCCACTTGCGCGACAGTAGGTCAGCTCTCTTCACCTCACTTCGCCTTGTTTTTCGAGTCTCCATTATATGAAAGAGCCGAGCGACCGAGCGCGTATTTCGTGTATAATACACAGCACGCTTCGCTACGTAATTTTCGTTTACATATATACAGCCTACAGCCAGCCTCTCCTTAAGCAAGAGCGTTATCACTCGGTGCGCGCGGTTCCCTTCGCGATACGCCCGAAATACGTTCTTTCTCTCTGTGCCTCGAAAAAAGAAGAAGAAGAAGAAGAAGAAAAAATGGGAGCCGTTACGCCAAGACAAGGCCTCTTTTTCGAGGTCAGCTCCGTCGTGTCATCCTCGAGCTATGGTTATTTAGGTCCGATCTTCTCGCGAAAAAAAAAAATATATATATATATATATATATACAGAGAGAAAGAGAAGAAAAAAGAAACTCGGTCCTCACCCGCATCGCACGAGAAAGCGTTGCTGTTCCAAGAGCCTTTGGCAAAGAGAAGAAAGTGCCGTGGATAATTAAACTATATGCACAAAACTATCCGAGGGAACTTGGGAGTCAAAATACACCGCGTGGAGATCGCAGCGCGTGCGCGCGAGGAGAAAGAGCGCTTTCTAATTTTCGAGAAAGGTCTTTAAAATTAGAAACGATTATATACTCTCTCGGGCTTCTTTTCTAATTTGGCAATCCCTCTCTAGCGTTCTTATGTGTGCGCGATTTCAAAATCCTATCCGATGAGTCTATTCATTATATATAGACATATAGCCAAGGAGTTTGGGCCAAAGGTGCTCGTCAATGTATTACGCGGACGTTATAACCGAGGGTGCCAGCGAGTAACTTATCCGATAAACATCGCGTTTCATCGGAACAGGGGTTTCGAACCATGTATGCATTAAGTATACATCGATATAGAAACGTGCACACGTGTATAAACTTACGCATAAATATGCTATACAGCTTCTGTAATCCGAGTATAATGCATATATAGAGCATTGGATTGTCTGGAGAGTTTGCTCGAGAATCGAAATTCGCAACGTTCTCTCCTATTCCTCGCGAAGTCTGTCTATATAGACTCTCGATGTGAAATCGACATAAACTTCCAATTACCCCGTGGGCTGTTGCAGCAGTACTGCAGTGAAAGTTAGCCGCATCAACTTTAGCGGCAGCGACAAACCTCGCGCAAAAGGATTCAGGAAGTACGACCGCGTGTCTCGGCTTCTTTTCTCTCGCTCTCGCTCTCGCTCTTTCTCCCGCCGCGCGCAATACAGCCGCCCTCGAGTGAGAGCTGCTGTGAACAAAAGAGCCGAGGGAGAGAGAGGCAAATCTTACATAAGCGTCATCGTCGGCGGCTTTCTCGAATTGGGAAACCTTTTCATTTCGCTACGAGTATTAATACTCATCTATGTAGACTCTGAATTTGAACTATCGTTTATAGACATGCAAGCGTATCTGTGTGCGTCCGGCCATTTAGATACTGCGGATCTGTACGTGGCTGTTGCATTTTTCAAAGAGACGCGAATCAAATGAATTGGCTCGAGTTAAGCGCGGCGAAAGCTTGTGAAAGGCGATAGCGAGTGATATAATGCAGTGTGCCTATACGCGTGTACATATATAGTTATATACCTATATATACAGAGTGCACAGACTCGGAGAGTTACGTACCCCGAAGATTTCGATTTTGAAAGTAAATTAGTTTAAATCGTTCCGCGCGCGTATGAATAAATGCGCTGTTTTTCGCGCGAGTGAAAGCCGCCAAGCGCTGTGTTCACTAAAAATCCCTACGGATATTCACTCTGCTGGAGAACCATAAAGCCTTTGACTTTCGTTATTGTTCTGTACACGCGCGCGCGAGTCTGGCTCGCAATACTCGTGCTATAGCTTCATTTCGACACTTTTAAAAAAGACAATTTCCGCTCTCTCGCTCTCTCTCTCTCTCTCTCTCTCTCTCTCTCGGTACTTTGCCTATATATACGCCAATACACCTATACACCTATACACATAATAATACTTTGAATATTAGTGAAACCCTCGTCGAATGTGAGAAATCTATTGGACTACTGCGCGCGCGGAAACGAAAGCAAGCAACTACGGAAAGGGGAAAGTTGAGAGAAAAGCCTGTGTACTACTAACTTATATCATTAAAATGTATATACATATATTTATACATAAATATTTTTTTTCTTTCGCGATATACTCTTGAGGCACTGAAATTTCTCGCGTTCGACGGCGGGTCGAGGAAACAAAAAACGAACGTATATAATGTTGCGAATTTATATAAAGTGTGCAAAAGTGGAATATATAGTAAGAGCGACGGCATGCTGTGAGCGAGCGACGTGTGGGCGCGGCCCATTGCGAGAGACGTGACCTCGCCGCAACGTCGCGAACGAGCTGCTGCTGTTGCTGCTGCTGCTGCTGCTGCTCGATAGACTCGTCAATGCTTTTGTCGTTTCCTCGAATTAAACACTTTTTCCGCGCGTACGTACATGCACGTTACGGATTGCGCGCCGAGGGTGAACCTTTTTTCTCGCCGAGTAGAGAAAAACATCTCTCGACGGGCGCGTTGATTTGATAAAATTCGTATTACACTACTTTCATCGCATCGGGTGAAAGCCTTTCGTGCGTGTCGAGCTCCGATTCAATGAATATTCTCTTTTCCGATAACGAATTTAAATACATACACGTAAGACTATATCTGTCGCGTTACGAGGTGGATGGAAGTTATTCATAATTACGGGGAATAATCTTAGCATCGCGAGTTTCGAATGTATTTATATATATGCACATGTGTGCATGTATGTAATGCAGCGAGTCTCACACACACACACATATATATATATAAATATCTATATATATATTTATGCTGAGTATGCATATATAGAAGCGACGATGAGTTGTGCGCGTCGATATGGCAATCCGCACGGATGTAGGTTACAAGCGAAAACTGCTTATTGAGCATTTCGTCACGAATTACGTCAGTGCACATGTGTGTGTGTATGCGTGTATATCTGTATATACATCTGCGTCCGCTCGACGTTCGGAAAAGCAGAGCCGCTTTAATTTCCGAAGAACCGGCTCTTTACGCGCGAATCACCGATGATCCAGACGGATGTACGCTGAACGTTAGGAGATTTGACGCTTTAGCATATAGATTTTCAATCGGTATACCGTAGCAGTAAACTCTTTCTGACTCTTTGTCTCTCTTTCTCTATTTCTCTATTTCTTCTAAATCTCTATCTCTCTTTGATATTTCGCTTAGTTGAATCGGTTAGTTAGTTACGCTCGCCTACTTGCGTTTAACAGGCCGAGGCGGACTAAGCGTGTCGACGATATAGGGTTACCAGTTGGCACATTACTTTCTAAGCCTCTCCGCGTCCTGACCCAAACTCGAGCATGAAACATAACCTCCCACGCGCTCGATTTCCTTCCACATACTTCGAGAGACTTTCACGCGGCTTTGTATACTTATAATACATACGTATACCTCTCTTTCTCTCCTCTACATACTAAGCGATGCCTCGTAAATACAAAGCGATATCTCCGCGCCGATAGGTCTCGTCGTTTCGACTTTTTTGCACAGAGTCACGCAGCATATCGGCGAAGACGCGCGAAATTCGAACGAGTATGTGTCTCCGTGTCTGTGTGTCCGTGTATATATGTATAAAGAATCGAGGGCAGGATACGCGACGAACGAGCCAACCTCCCCCTCACGGACACTTGTCGTATGTTTGTCGAAGCGGAACGAGAATGTATATACGCGCGCGCAACGCGTATATACACACATTCCCTGGAGAGCTGTGCGCTGAATTTCCCCGAGTCTCAACGCGAAGGATATATAGAAAGACTCTCGGCAAATAAATGAGCGAAGGGCGCGCGAGAAAGTGAATTCCCATAATAGCTGTGACGAGCGCAAGATCTTCGCCGTGCGCGCGGAAGCTTCGAGCGAGAGCGAGAGAGAGGGAGAGGGAGTGGGAGAGAGAGAGAGAGAGAGAGAGAGACGACGACGACGACAATAAATATGATGAAGCACTGCACACACATCACGAGAGCATAGTTCGCGGCGCAAGGAAAACAAGTATAGGCGAGAGATAAGGAGAAGAAAAGAGAGTGGGAGGATATATACATCACAATGGAAGGGAGGGGGGGGATATGGCAAAACGCGAGCGAGCGAGCGAGAAAAAAGAAGAAAGATAGTCGGTGAATTAGTAAGAGAGGGCAGGTAGGAGCGTGCCACTTAGCCCACGAGAAACGCGGTCACAGCCTCGGTACGTCTCTCTCTCTCTCTCTCTCTCTCTCTCTCTCTCTCTCTCTCTCTCTCTCTCTCTCTCGCACTTACTCTTTTGATCATCAGTTATATTATGCGCGCGCGCGCGAGAGAGTCAGTTGTTAAGAAACCCTGGGATTCGAGATATTCCCTCGCTGTCTGCCTATGCTTGTATATCTATATCTAACGTCCATCGAAGCTTGTATGTAGATTAGATATATACAGAAAGGCTTGAGCAAGGGGTAACACCTATTGTGTGGAAAAAATATATGCATGACTTACGCACATTCTCTACTCATTCGTTACACACATATGTGCATTCCTCAACGAGGTGTTACATGAAGTAAAACAGTATACACCGCAATACAGCACAACACAGATCAATTCATGCGAAAACGTGTCTTTTGTATTTTCAAATCTTAGAAAGCATCGATGTATCGCGGGGCAGAAAAGTTGAGAGTTCTATACAGAATTTGGGGTCTCGATAATCGTCTCTGCCCCCGAAACCCTCATACCTTGCCGCCGCCGTCGCTGCCGTCGCCGCCGTCGCGGCGATGCCGCGAGTAGTAGTATAGTATCAGAGATATCTGCTCTTCCGCGAATTTCTCTAATTGAACTAGTTTCCCAGATGAGGTCTCGACTCTATATACACTCAAACTCGTTATATATCTTATTTCACTATATACACGTGTGTATAAGTGTAGATATATACGTATATACACGTATATACACATATATACATATATATATATATAGACGAGCCCGTGGATCACGTACGCAAAGGACAAAGGAGAATCTCTCCGTGTATACATATAGGTGGGCCCTTCCGTAACTTTCTACCAGGTTTCTCGAAGGCGTACTCATTTTTTTCGTTATCCGCACGCGGAGGTGAAAGTACACACGGATTGAAGAATAGCGACGAGTTAGCGGCCTACATTCAAAAAAAAGAGCCGACTCCGCTGTTGCCTATACAGCACAAAGGTCGGAACGGATTTGGAAGAGTATACACGTACATATCGGTCGGTTGAATTTGCTCAATACAAAGTGGGTCGGACGAAGAGGAGTATCAGAAGCATCAACGACTTGGCTGCTGCTCCCTGGACAAGTCGAGCGAAGCTTAGCTTCTCTCGGAGAGCCCAAGTAGGTAAATAGCCTAGCGTTGACCCGTCACCTGCGTTCTCGTTCTATCGAGAGCACACAGCGCGCGAGCGCGCGCGTCAGAGTGGGAGAGGGAGAGAAAAAGAGAAAGAGAGAGAGAGAGAAAGAGGCACGAGATAGCAGTATAAGCTGCTCCTTCCGCCGAGCTCGCAGCTTTTCCAGCGAATTAGCCTCGAATTCAGCAGATACATACGCACGCGTGTATATAGAGGAGCAGCGAAATCGGACGCTCTCCGCATGAGAGTCCGACAAGGTCAGGGCCGGATTATCGACCGATTGATCGCTTGCAAAATACGACGTATTATGTATGTATACATGCATATACTAGATAGCTAGAATCTTTTTATTGAATTAGCTGATCTAATATTGATATGCGGCGTGTGTTTCTTATTAGGCAACTTAAGAATCTTCGCACGCACCCGAGGTGACGAAAAATGTTGGTTCGAAGGAAGAAGAAAAAAAAAAGAAGCGCGAGAAATCGATATGGATTACAAAGCGAGCGAGTGAGAGAGAGAGGTAAGGCGCGCGTGAACCAGCCGCCGAGGACGTAATGAGGAAGTGTCCGTAAACTGTTTTAGTAGAGTAGGTTACGTAGATAAGTCGTGTGGCGGCTATATCGTTCATATAATGTGCCATCGAACGCGTCTCTCTTCGGAGAGAAAGAGAGGAGAGAGAGAGAGAGAGACTGGAGGCGGAGCGCGCAGCGATGGCCCTAATTTTAGATCAATCGGGCCGCGGCGAGCGCTCGGCAGTTGTACGCACAGAGTTCGGATTTTGGAAATTGATTTGGCGAGCGACGAAGAGCCGATGCGGTTTCTCGAATTACTCGTCTCTCTCGCGCAAGCACACTCGTGCAAACAGTATATATATATATCATATAAACGTATGTGTATGTTTGCTCGCGCGCGCTCGCGTTGATATTAACATTTATTTATAACGTCTCTGACCTCAAACACGCGCTACTCGCTCTGCCCTCCATCGCTCGCTCTATCTGTATATATGTGTGTGTTCCTCTCCCCGACAACGGCTTCTATAGTACGGGAAACGCGCGCGCGCGCACACACCGCACTGATTTCGCTTTTTCGACAGATTCGAGTCGTCGCCAGTGCGAGTGAGACAGAAGTTCTTTTCCTCGCTCCCAGTTTTATATTTCTCAATCGAGGTCATCTCTCTCTCTCTCTCTCTCTCTCTCGCTCACTCGTTCAGCCGGCGTCGTCGCCATGAGAAATTCGCAGATGCAACCTCGAAACGCCCGTCGCGCGTATTATATATATACACGGATACAGACTCCTTTCAGTCTATACACCAGTTGTGTATAATATACATTCAGCTGAAAAACTGCGGGCGCTGAAAAATTTTCCCTTGTGCATATATATAGTATGTATATATATATATGTATACTTGTTGCGTCGAAGCGAAAGTTCGCCAATCTCCCGAGGTGATTATTTTCTCTCTCTCTCTCTCTCTCTCTCTCTCTCTCTCTCTCTCTCTTTCTCTCTCAACGGCAATATATCTAGTTTCGCAGCTGCATTCCGTTGCACTTGTATTTCTCGTCTCTCCTACGGGGTGGTGGCTAATAATGCCACTCTCGCAGATTATAAATTAGAGATACGGGAGCTGTGTATTTGTCGGTGTGTGGAGCAAACGCGCGCTAAGTGAAAGGCTTCAACTTGGCTTTCGTCAAGAACATATACGTGGGTATGTGTGTGTATGTGTGTGTATTGTATAAACATACGTGTATGAGTGTGTATGTGTGGGCATAGGTTATAGAAAGAATCAGCCGACTGTAATATAGAAAGCCGCTGCTGGAAGGACCGAGAGTCTAACCGAAAGTACTCGCTATTCTATGTTCATATGCAGATGTGTGTGCTCTATCTACATTTTATACTATACAAGCGTGCGTTGAACTCGAGAGCGGAACTGTATGTGCCGCATATTATATAGTTTTGTACAGCGGGCGATTTTCGTATATATAGACGTAGCTGACAAGATGAGGACGAGGACGAGGCGAATTGCGGCACACACACACATACGTACACGTGTATAAAGAAGAGTCGAGGTCGGGTCGTCCTCGACAGTAGAGTCTTCTTTTTCTCGGTACAATCTAGGTATTCGTATGCCCTTTCTCTCTCGTGTCTCTTGTATATTGAATCCTTACTTACGCCAGTAAACGACGAACGAACGCTTGTGCGATTTACAAATTTTTAAGATGGGCAATTATTCTTTTAAATTTTACATCTATGTTAATCGTGTGCTTTAGTTCTTTTTCATAAGTCGATGGTAATGAGACTCAATGTAAATTCAGGGAGCGTCAACTTTACTTACTAAAGTTCGAATTATTTGCACGCAAATTTCATAACTTCGCAATGTGTAAAAGTTAGTTGAGGAAGTGTAGAAGGGCATAGACTAATGTAACAGAAATGGCCATGATATATTTCCATACTATGATTTTCAAACTGAAATTTCCCTCTCGTTTTTCAGCTTGGCAGTTTGGATAAATGTTCGAGGGAGTAAGAGAGAGAGCGAGAGAGAGAGAGAGAGAGGAAGTGAGAGAGACATAAAACACTCGAAAAAAATTGATGCACCTGTATGTAAGGTCTTTGAGTGAATGCCAATTAATTTACGGAAGTCTCGCGTTTATTTGATTAGACGATGGAAATTTAATCGACTAAAATCGTATCGTGCGTTAGCTTAATGATATTAAATATTGGCACGGTTTGTCGAAGAGCGATTGATTTCATGCGGTTGTACAGAGGGTCATAAAGAATTAGCAATTTTGAATCGGTTCGGTGACGGTACTTATATCTGATGTATGTATCGATATTCTGTTTATACAGGCATGAATGAAATTTCGATGCGGCTATATTTGACTGGTCGAAGAGAGTAAATTAGCACCGGTTCTCTATCGGACTGTCGATAGCGTAAGTAGTATACTTTGGCAAAACTGTGAGCTCACAGTTGTGAAAGGCTGTTTGGAATTTTCGGATAAATATGTGTATATGTGGTTGTTTCGAAGTCGCTCACTTAGCACTTAACTGAAAATAGCGCACGCTCGAATCTCCAAGCGCAGTCTTTATACTGCTTCAAATTTAGCCACCATACGCATGTATGCGCGCGTCCGCGCGTATCTATATAGCACCGGGAGAGTCGAGATTTCGCACAAGAGAGCGAACTCGCCGTGTACAAGATATATATTCGAAAGAGTCGCGCCTTTGCGCCGTGCGGCGGCACTAAGTTGTGAAACGCCTATATAGTATGCGCCACTTTCACTATCGCAGCCAAGTTTCATAACTGTTATTATCGAGGACATACGTAGGCCGTATACGTGCAGCAGTGTATAGCAGTAGCAGCGGCAGCTCTCACGAAAGGAGAAAGAGATCTCCAGTTTAGAAAGACAGTGCGCGCGAGGTAGCGCAGCCATCCCCACCGAATTGAAAATCAGCCGCGAGAGCCTCTGTGCGTCCGCGTCTATATATCTATGTATCTATGTATATATATACACGTTGTATTGGAGTCTAAGCGCGTCCTCGTCGGTTCCATTGTTTAGCCATGTCTAATTGATCCGTCCTCCGACGCTGTATACGCGCCGCCAGACTCTGACGTCGTCAATATATATATACACATATACACGTCTACAAAGCCAGCAGCAAGCAGCAACAGTGCAGCGGTACAAGTCAAGCAGATCGCGCGCGCAGATGAGAGAGGCGGAAAAAAAAGCAGAACGGAGCAGTGGGTGCATAACGGCGCCCCGACCTCCATTTCGGCAAAAGCGGAAATCACTCACTCCTCTCTACACAGCCTGTATGCGCGTGTATCCGCGTGTATGCGCGTGTATGCGCGTGTATGCGCGTGTATACATGGAAATTCAGAGACCCGCTTTGTAATGCAGAGAGAAAGAGAAGGAGCAAAGGGTTAACAGACCAATAATACATCACTCTTAGCTTCTATATATCGTTATATAGCGGCTTTTCCGACCCTGACTCCTGCGCGCGCGGTAATGACCCGAATTGAAAGCCGTAATATATATATAATGTATACATGCACACGCGCGTTTAGCCGCGGCGACGAATTAGTTTTGCATATACATTGAATTCGCTTGAGAACGAGCTGAAAAAAGAAAAAAATTAAATAAATCGCGCAGACATTGCACGCTGGACTGACACTGCGCTGTCAAGGACAATGCTACACGCACACCGATTCTACCTACATATATATACAATATACCTGTATATATATATGGATATATACACACACTTTACGCGCATATATACCTATATATACATATATACATTCAGCTCTTATATACTCTCATGGTCTGTCCCTTGACTTGGCTCAGTTTGTAACACGGTCACAGTTAATATGATATTGTTCTATACATCGCCGGACGCTGCCGCCGCGACACAAAAAAGGAATAGAGCATTTTTTCTCTTTTTTTTCATTTCAGCCGCGTGGAAATGACCCCGACTGTTCCGCTTTATTTTCTGGATCTGCTCGGTCTGTCGAGGCTTTTGTACATTTGGATTCGGGCCTATACCGCCCCTCCCTCTCCTGCAGTCAGAATAGCAGGCGCGATTAATTGAATTTTTCGCTCAGAATGTAATGAGCTTGCTGCGGAGGACGTCTTTTCGCAAATGGCAGATCGAAGGTAATTTCCAACGGGACTCACTAGTCGAACGCGCGCGCGCACCACGATCGATTTGATGCTTTAGGGTCAGGTGGTTAGGGCTACAACGTGCCAACGTGTTGCCGGCAGCTCTCTCTCTCTCTCTCTCTCTCTCTCTCTCTCTCTCTTCTCTCTCCTCTTCCTTGACTGCGAGAATCACCTTGCTTTCGAACCTCGAATTATTCGATTTTTCCTTTTCGAATACACGAGGCAAGTTTGATTGTAATATTCTTGCGAATTCAACCGAAGGACGAGCTTGATATTTGCAATTTGGTGTAAGAAGACTCGTTACGCAAAGAACTAGTTTTAACGAGGAATTCAAACACGTATACAGGGGAAAATTGTAATGCAACATTTCTTATGCGTGGATTTTCAATATACATTCTCGAGATGTAAAATCACATCTCACGTTATATTTGAACGATATTATAAACCAACAGGCAGTAACCATAAAGATTGGAGCGTGAATCGAATGTCCGACGTCTGAAAATAAGTTTCCCTTCGACGTTACGAGACATTTCACAAGAATCGAAAGGTGCACGAAGAGTTCAATTCAAAAAGCTGCTTTAATTAATGGGAGCGAAGAGTAACGCCATCCAACGGACTAGTATGAAACTCTGCACAGCTTGAACATCATCTCTTTGTTTTTTTTCTTTTCTTCGAGGATTTACCACACGTTATGCGATAGCTATTGTCATTTCATTTTTAACGGAATAAACATTTTTTACTGGAGAATAAAGTTAAATCTTAAAATAGCGACGCTTTGTTTGGTCGTACACGCACAAAACATAATATTTTATGCTGATGAAAATGAAAATGCAAAAACATAGGAAAAGCACTGTCGTGTAAAGTTTATGTGAATATGTGGATGTATGGATGTATGGATGTGTGGATGTGTGGATGTGTGGATATTCGTAGATTTGTAGGTATGCGGAATTTTTTGTTTCTTTGCGTATGTGCAGACAATTTCTAACCTAACGAGGTTATACTGACAAAATTAAAGCGAATTCACGTTGAAGAGTTAACTATTTCTGTCACGGCATGCAACACGTCACTCTATGCATAAGCCACGTTCCGCTCGAATGCCTGAACATTATTTGTTAATGATGTTTTTGCATTTTAATTACCATGTCTAATGCGGTTATATTGCATACTATCGAAGTAGACACCGTATTAAATTTACGAGAAATAATGCTTATGTAGGTAACGGAAAAATTAAGAGGCTCACCGATTGATCTCTTCCACAGTCAAGGTGGACAGGAATGGGGTCTTCGGAACGGTGCTGAAACAAAATTTCATTTTGCTTATGAAATTGCGTGATCGCGACGATATCATATCGGGAATTCAATTAAACATTTATACTTTATTTCGATGACTACGGGCTTTTCATTAGGCAAGTGGCGACACTTTTAATTTTAAAAAATGCATACAATGTTTACTCGCGAAATTTGCCATTCATTGGGGTAAATAAAACACTGGCATTTTTCACAGACCTTCTTCAAATTGTATATAAACATAATTGAATTGAACGAAAGAAATAAAAGCAAACTGTACTACATTCATAGATGGCATGCGACGATGATTGAATCTATATAGCCGTATACCTATACTCTATACCCATATAGATATACGTATTAATGTATACCGTATATATATATATATATATATATATACACACACACACACGCACCCGCACACATATACACTTATTTCTTTATTTATAAATTCGATATCTGTTTGCGCAATGTGTAGGTGTTTTAGATATTATTAAATATAGAGAAAAATACCAAGAAAATTAATCGCTTGCAATTTCGCCTGTTGTGTAGATTAGCTGCGAAGATTGTGACGTAAATTATTTTCGTTTCGACTGTTATTAGCGCAACGTCGAATCGACTAAAAACGTAGAACAAGAGAAAACAAGCTAAATTTTGATTTGGCGAGTATAAATGTGAGGAAAGCGTAGAAACGACGGAAAGAGATATGTGTCTCGAGTAAAAAAGTTAGGTTAGCTTTTGAACGAGTGAAGAATCCACTCGCACGCCTCGTAACGCGAAATCCGTTCGTGGCTTAGAAAATACAACTACGAGACGAAGAGTCTTATCAGAGGAATTGTAGAAACTACAAGAAACACTTAGTTTTTCACGCGTAAGAACGATAAAATAAAACATATGAAACTCACCAACGACCTTGACGAAGGTGCCGAGCATTAGCCGGCCGCCTTATTACGGACACCGAGACGCGCTGAACGGACGCGTTGAGATGTCGACGAAATCGAATTATAAGTCTTAAATCTCTGGCTCAGTTTGGCTTAAGGCAAAGCCGTTGTATGCGTCATCTTCCACGGTTTTTTTAACTAGACAACTGAGGAAATACGAGACTGATCAGCAGTCCGACGTCGGGACGTCGCAACGCGCACACTAGTGCACTCGTAGCGTACGTTGTAACTTGTTAAAGTATATATATAGGGATATGTGTATAAGTCATATACATATATATACTTATACACTTTAGCTCGATCAGCCGATCACTAATTCACTAGCGGACTCGTACTCTACACGCATCTTGCGCTTCTTGCGCTTCTTGCCTCAACCGAGTGTACAGGGAATAGGGATTTTCTATTTACATCGTAGCAGTAATATATTAATCAATTTTTTTTTAATTTCCGCTCCCACTATTTGTATAAGTTTAAGTTGTCTTCGCGTATCGATGCTCGAAAAATTATTCCAAAATATTCCTTATCTATTTTACTATTATTATATATGGGAATGAAGTGGCTTGCAAATAACAATATTTTTAAACATTTTATATTTATAAAACTAAATATTTATTTATTAAAAAATCGATTACACAGAATGTCTTTAAGCTTAAATTTTCGTTTAAAAATAATACTGATATTTTCCAAACTGATAAAATTCTGTATATTATAGTGCCTGATCTTGTTGCTCAAGGAATTGTTTCAACAACGCATTATCTAATGGAATCACGAGACATTCAACTCCATCGAAATTTCTTTTAGTTTTAACCAACTTATGATCAATAAATTCAGTTAATTGAGATCTTAAAGCTTGATCTGAAGATACAAGAAAACCTTCTCTAGATGCTCTGTACAAGTCTTTGAATGCCATTCCTAAAATATTATTTATATTTGCAATAAATCGTTATTTAAATGGAATAAGTTATCGAATCATGTACAAAAAATACAAACCAGTATAATCTTTTCCACTGTTTGTCAACTGATATTTAACAAGTAAGATGTATATATCTTTAGCATTTTTAGTAAGAGATGCAAATACGTTTTGTAATGATGACAGTGCCAGTGTTCCACTGTTTTGAACAAGCAGTGAGTTTTCATACGAAGTTTCAGCTTCATATGGCATAAATGTTGTAGCATCCATCCAATAAAAATTATATCTTGTCCTTGTCACATTATCCCAAACTATAATTGTTTGAATAGATAAGAATTTATTCACTTCATGTAAACAACATTTAGGAAAGTTAAAAATTCACTTACTTAATGGAGCATTGATATGGTCTATTGAAGCTAACACATGAATATTAGTTATATTTGCCAAACGAGATAATACATCTTGAGCTTTGTTAGATCGTAACATAACACCATCGATATTATGAATGAATAAATATATACGATCTTCGGGATCTGTTTGCATTGTTCTTTCAATGATTTCAAAACATTCGTTTGAATTAGTCACTGTTTCTAATCCTAACAATTCTACTATGATACTATCTAATATCTGAAACATACATCAAAAGATAATTATATAAATGAAATTAAAAATACTTTTATCATTGAATGATAATTATTAAGACATGCTTTAAAAAATACCTCTTTTATTGTCAAACTAGGAAAAAAACCATTGATTACTAGAACAGGTTCATTTGTTAGCTTTTGCTTCAGAAAATTATTAATTAATGACCTTTTTGAACCAAGACCATAAAGTAAGACTGTAAATCCCTCTCTGAAAATAAAATTAGATTTTAAAATATTTATTTCAAATTTGAATAAAATTTTAAAAACCTTATTTTTGTCTTACTCCATTATATGAAGCCATTCAGTATAGTGATTTTGTAATTTTTGTATATTTTTTTGAATATAATTTAGATGGGGATTCGATGTTTTAACATTTTTTATACGTTCTGAATTAAAATGCTCTTTTTTTAATTTACTCAAAGTATTATTTGACGTAATAGATTTTTCTGATTGAGTAGCAAAGTATTCATCTGCTTTCATGACCTAGTTTAGTATAAAATAAATATTATCAAAAAATTTTTAAAAAAGATATATTGCCTACCATGTACAATAAAACTCACATAGTCTTTTGCTGTAGTTCTAGATCTGCCTCTTCGTAATGTCGGTGTTGAATTTAAATATATACTATCACCAATTCTCCTCTTAGCATTACCTAATAAATAAAAATTAATATTAAACACAGATTAGATTTTCATTTACTAATAATAAATAATAAAATAAACAACTTTTCTCTATGGACTCTGTTTTCATATCTGATTTGGTTCGAGAAATTTGAGGAGAATTATGTTGTTGTTCTCGACACAATTTAGCCTTTTCCATCATTGCTGTACTTTTAATATTTTGTCTTAATTTGTATATTTCACTGCAGTCAAAATCAGCTTTAGTTGTCAACTCTAGGGCAAAATAAATTATAACATTTTAGAATTAGAGTTTTTAAAAAAATGTAGTAATGGATCCATTGCCAATACGTTTATTTACCTGTTGCTGATTCAATATTTGCTAATTCTTCTTTTAAATCATCATGTTGAAAACATGAAATTTCATTATCAGATTGGTTCAATTTTGGTTTTTTTGGAGACATTGAAACTGTAATGATGAATTTAATATTTTTCTATTATTATTATATAAATTTATAAATTATTCTTGATATTATAAATGCCTTCTAAATCACGTTTTGACACGATCGAAATTTGAAATTGTAATGCAAATCATAATCAGAATTATTTGCATTGTAGGTTAGAAATGCGTTGATTTAATTGTTACTTTGCAAATGAAAACAGCTAACCTGTGGGATGTTCGTTATTTTCCAGATTTTGATGTCTTGTGGATTTTCTAGTGCCCGACATCTTGTAAATTGGATTATCGAATAATAATTGAATTTAAAAAATGGTAGGGTCATATCACAGTATCAAAAAATAATATATATATATCATATATATTATGAACTGCACGAGCGAATAGGAATTTTTCCCGCGAAAAGCAAATTTACGATGTTTCATTACGTATTGCTACGATAAAGTGACGTGTTTTGTGACTTGACATTTTAAACTTATGTGAGTTCGAGTTATAAAATATATAATATGAATAAAAAAGAATTTAATGTAAAAAAATTTATTAACTAGATATTTTGTAAAAAGTATGTAATGTAATAATTTAAAAACCATTAATCTTTAGCATTTTCTTGCCGTAAAAATGGTTCATGCAGAGTTTTATGTAGACGTTGTGCTTTTTGAGACCCAATGCCAGGACATAAAGCTAATGAACCCGATGGAGCTTGTATGATGTCTTTAAAAGTTGCAAATGTTGACAGGAGAGTCATAGCGTCTGTTTTGTTTACAGATCTCACAGTGGTTAGTGCATTTATCAACTACAAAAAAAGCAAAATTAAAAATTTACACATTTTTAATTAATAGTTTAAAATGATGTTACTGATAAATACTTTTTGTTGTGGATCTGTATCACTGCGTTCCATTATCATATCAGGAGGTTTATTTTCATATGCTTTGTATGTTTCAACGATCTTTCCAGCTTCCTCAGCACTCCATGCCAGCATTAGCGTTAGATCAGCGAGTATGCAAATTCTGGTTAAATGTTTTAAAGAATGATGGGGATCAGCAACATCAACCTACGTAAAGTTTGAAATACAAAAATTTTTACAATTTGAGATATTTGTAATCTAACTGAAATGAGCATACCTGAACTAGTAATACTCGAAGAGTATAAGAAGAGCCAAGTGTTTTTAAGCGCTCGTGTATATAATCTGGATTTAATTGGTGGTATCTAAGAGATAAAAATAAAATGCAAGACGTTCGACCCACCACATAGTCAGGAATAATTTCAGAATATTCGTATGGTACACTCGTGATATGTTTTAACAGTGGATTACCTCTCTAAAAAGAATATGGCTACTATATAAATAATTTTTATATACATAAATTAGTAAACATAAAAAATGTACTTGTTTTGGATTGATTAAAAGTGGATTTAATCTTGTATTTTTATTCGTTGATGTTTCTTCTTTTGAACATCCTGGAAGTTCATCTTTGTAAAATTCTGACTTTTTAAGGTTACTAAAGGCAGCTACAAAATTAAAGTTAGTATTTCATAGTATTAACAAATGTTGAATCTCTAAGCTATCGTAATGAACTAAAAATTTACCCCCAAATGAATTGGCATTTTCTGTTTTTGCCATTTTCTGTTGTGGTTCATCATTATTACTACCGATGTTCATTTTGAACAATTTGTCTGGTAATACATGCAATGTAAGTAATAAACTGTCGTTCATAAAGTACTATTTTATATTTTTCGCGAGATAAAGGTGAGTTGGTGTAAGGTAAATTGTAAATGTAACACTAAACGTAAAAATAGAAGGAGCAAAACATTGATGATTCAACATTGCGGTAAGTTTGCGTACTATAAGAACAGCTGATAAGATGTTGTATGTTCCACAGTATTACTCCACCTCCGCTCTGCTTCGCAGTTCGCAGTATAAATGTATATAATGTAGTGCCCGTTAGCCCGTAGTAGTCTAGTAGTGCACTATATATGTAGGGACCAGCCGCCAGGCGGCGCTCCCCATTAGAGAGAGTTAGAGAGAGAAGCAGAGGTACCCACGCAGCGGCGTGCTGGTACGATCGTTAGATACTCGCGGACTCGCCGAGAGTCGAGCAGTGCACACCAATGAGGAGTCAGCTGAATAAAGATAGTAAACCAGACACCACACGTGTTTAACCTCACTTCTTACCTACATCGCCTCATCCCGACATATATATATGTACACACAATTACACACGCACAAGCACACACACATATATATAGAGATATGTATATACACTATGGTGTCAAATCTTTTGCGACATTTCGTATTTTACCCATTTTTCTGATGAACTTGGTGACGTGTTCCGAATATCTTTATTTATTATTTAACATCATTCAAATCCGTATAAGGATATTTGATTAATTGTTATGTTATGAATTATTTTCATTGATTTACACTTTTAACCTAAAAATTTGGTAAAAATGGAAGAAGAAAAAGATAAATTGGAAGTCAAAAATAAAGCTTTGTCAAAAAATGTCGAGTTAATCACACCCAAAGTTCGAATGCGGAACTGTTATGACATAGCCAAAGATATTACTTTTGAATCACACCGTTCAATTACCCAGTGAGTATTTCAATATTTATTGTAAAAAAGGTTACAGCTTATTATATTTGTGATTTGTGGCTAGATATTATCGAGGTGCTTGTGAATTAATCAAACAAGCTAAGGCATATGATGCTTATGGGGATTTAGAAAAAGCATATATTTTATATGTAAGATCATTGACGTAAGTACTTTTAGCTTTAGATTTTTCATTATTAATTTAAATAATTTGAAAATTTAATCAAATATTTACAGAATTCTTGTGGACAAGTTAAACACTCATCCTCAATACAATACATCACAATCTTACACAGAAGAGATTAAAAAAACATTTGAAACTGTATATCCAGTGATTGAAAAATTAAAAGAAAAACTATTAGAAAAATATGAACGTGAATATGCAGACCAAATAAAGGAGCAGGAAGAACAAGAAAGAAGAGCAGCTCTTAAACAAGAAGAACAGCAAAGGTATAAAGTTTGACTAACGATTAAGGATTTTATAAACAATTCTTGTAATGAATAAAATTGATAATTTTTAGGCTGAAAGAAGAAGAAGAAGAACGACAACTTCAATTGAATTCTTTAAGATATCCTCCAAGCCACAAACTTGAAGTGGCTGCTGCAGCATTAACAAATGCAGATGAGTCAAGGTTGCATCGCCAAGTTTTGCCTCCTAAATCTTATTTGCCATCATATCGTGATGAGCAAGCCCAATCTTCTAGAGAAAGGTACATGAATAAGTAAATCACTCAAATTTCATTGCAATATAATATATTGAAATTTCATTTTTCGCATACAGAAAAGTACCATCAGTAGATCGATCTACTAAACCAACATCATTAATGTTTGGAGATAAATTAAGAGATATGATAATACCAAAAAAATTAATGCAATACTTCTTGAAATTAGCCTTTAGTAATACATCTAGTAACATTGAAACTTGTGCAATATTAGCTGGAAGATTAGAAAAAAACCGATTAGTGGTAACACATTTTTTAATACCAAAACAAACTGGTTCTCCTGACTCTTGTGTTACCCATAATGAAGAGGGTATTTTTGATTTTCAAGATCAAAATGATTTGATAACACTTGGATGGATTCATGTAAGCCCCTTTTACAATTAAATAGTTTAATACAATGTAAATTACACATGAAGGATTGAATCTCATGGAAAATATATTTTTCAGACTCACCCATCACAAACTGCTTTTTTATCTAGCGTAGATCTTCATACTCATTGTGCTTACCAACTTATGATGGCAGAAGCAATTGCAATAGTTTGTGCTCCAAAATATGATGAGTAAGAAAATTTTTTATAAATCTACAAATGTGAATATACTTTTCATAGAATGGAGAAAATACATATTGATTTTTTAAATTTTAATAGGACTGGTTTTTTCCACTTGACACCAGAATATGGTCTAAACTACATAGCTAATTGCAAGGAAACAAGTTTTCATCCTCATCCTTCTGATCCACCATTATTTACTGTAAGTAATAAAATGAATAAAATTAATAAAATTAGGTCATGTACCTTTATAGTTATTTTATATGAAAAGTTACAAAATCATCCTTTAATATTTTTATCTTTTATTAAAGACAGCAAAACATTTTACATTGGATCCATTGGCATCTATAGAAGCTATTGATTTAAGAAGAAAATGATATAGCACAGTTCGGAAAAATATATTTTAATCACTTCAAAAGTTGTTAAAATATAATTAAAAGTGATATCTTTTAAAATTAATTTCTGGTATGAAGTACAATGGTTTTTTGTTAGTAATATTTTAATAATTTTGTAAAAATACTCGAGGTTCTACCCAAAAAAATAGGCTTATAAAGAATGTATTATAAAGTATCAACAACTTTACCTTTCATTGATAAAAAAGCTGTCTTTTCATGAACTGAAAGTCTGGCAACAAAAGTTAAAAGAACTGTGTTTAATGCCTATTGATTTCTACCAGGAAACACTTTGTTAATATTCTAATATAAATCAGTAGAGCGAACAAAATCTTTCATCATTTATGGAATAGTAAATAAAGATGTAGATATAAATATTAGATTTGTATAACTTTAAGTGCACAATGTATGAAAATTGCATTGCACTAAAAACTAGAGTATTTTTAATGCTAGAAGCATTCGAATTTAATTTTTTAAAAATTCAATATTTAATGTATATATTTATCTATCACGCAAGTATGAAATGTTTTTCATTTAATACAGAAGCAATTTTGCGCTTTATTCCAATTATTGTATATGTGTAATTATGTCCAATTATTGTATTGAGTAACGAATCGAAATGTTAAAATTATTTTTAACAATTAACCAAAATTGAAACTAGCGTGCCACCCGGCCCGGTGGCTGCGATGGTTTACAGCCTTGCATCGCTTTGCGTTTTACATATAAGACACATCCGGAAGTAGCATGCGCTTCGTACTCGTATTCCACATTAGGGATGAGTGCAGTTGTTCAATTTTATTAAAAAAAGGTAACTTTTTCTCTACGCATTTCCCGCTATTAACGTAAAGGAGAAAAATTTGTATTTTTTGAAGATCTATAACTTTTCTATTTAACTTTACTATGTAGAGCGCCTTGAGTTTAATATACCATACTAAATCATTGTAACAATTATTTAATATAGTCGCAATTACTCTGTGTGCAATCGATCAAGCTGAATTTGAACAAGTCACCGTATAAAGATGTGGTTGAAAAAATTAAAATGTTTTTAAAACCATTGAAACCAATTAATGTTAATCTCGAGGATTCTCGTTTATATATGAGAAAAAATAAAAAACTACTTTAATTTTTAAACCTTATAATATCAGTAAAAAAAAAGTTTTTTTTATTTATGATAGTAACATTTGAGCAAAATTTCATCTTGGTCGATCACTTTTTTCGACGGTAAAGAGAGCCTTAGCTCTTCTGTGTAGCGATCGTGCCGAGTAAACGACATTAGTATTGCAATCGTCGTAAAATTAAAGGTTTTATATAAATATTTAAAGTTCATCGATAATATGTCCTAAGCAAAACAGTTATTATAGAGTACTACGGATACTGTGAGGTATTGAGCTTGTTATTGTATATTGTGCAAATTGAGTGTTAAGTATATCTCGAAACTGTTCTTATTTGCTTTCTTTTGCAGAAAATTACTGTGCCTTTGAAATAAATGTAACTGTGTATGTTTGTTCCCGCTCAAAAAGTGAGTGAGCTTTGTAATAGCACAAGTTTTAGTTGAAATTTTTGTAGAAACACGATTTCAGGTGTCAGAATTTTAAATTTGACATTTTTAGGAAATGTCCGTATATATATATATATATATTACAATGTCGATTTTTATCCAGCAAGCGTCGTTCTTATTTATTCGTTCGCCTACGCCGTTTAATCGTATATTAAATTACTGTTAACTGTCAATTATTTATCTTTAAAACAGCACAGAGCGATAATTAGAAGCCCAAATCGTAGTCTAAAGAGACTTGTTTCTTCATTTCATGTATCCTTTTTATGATCAGCAAGTGAAATAAAAAAAGTATTACGCAATTCGTAATGATTTATCGAATTTGAAAGAACTATTAGCGCGAATTGGTAAGTATAGAATCGTATCGTTCTCAGAATATTTCGATCCGCGAGAGATTTGTGTATTTTACGTGAGATATCGACTCGAGCGGCGGGTCGGAACGGTAGTCGGACACCTGTGAGTCGCGATGGAAGAGACAGGAGAGTAAATCTCGGCGAGTCTCGCAGTCAGTTACTTTTGGACGCTCGAGGCTGTTGCTTCCTAAAAGTCGCTTTAATTCCATCTGTATCGTATTCTATATCGTATTCTTTGTCTCCGCGCACTGCTATGTAAGTACTGGGAACATTTTCAATGTATAAGTAATCGCGTACTAGACTTAGGAAATATTTCTATAAAATCGCCACGCACTCGGAATTTTCTCAACCACTCGATAGGCAAGTACATAATAATCCTTGAATGTAAAATTATGCGTGCGTATATATACGTATGCGCGCAAAATCAACTTGAGGCATATCATTAAACGTGATTTTCTCTCGGAACAAGGCACATTTTTTATTACACCACGTGACAAGCTATGATACTATTGACGTTACAAATGTCGCATTATTAAATGTCGTTTATTCTATCTGTAAAAGGTCGTTTTTCAAGAAAATTTTCAAGCCAGCCTAAACTAAATGTCAATCGTGAATTATTCATTTGTCCGAATTCGTTCAAATTCACGTAATTTTATACAATCGCTAGAATTTCCCAACGTAAAATCGTCTCTACAGTGTAGAGATTAATATCTAACATTGGAGATAAAATTGTGTGTGCGCGCGTGTGTGTGTGTGTATACATATACATATTCATGTATATAAGTTAGCGCACGAGCGCGCATATACCAGATCGCGCTGTTAATTCTTCATTGAGAAAATATACGCGATTGGTCGATTGTACGGGCGCAAAAAATTCATAAGCGCAGTTAAAGCATATAAAAACTGACATTCGTCATCGCTTTACGTATAACGTGAACGAGGAAGACTTTGAAAAGTTCGACATTATTTATGCGCGAAAACATCGCATAATTTTAGACCTATGTAATAGTTGACGCTGCAACAGCAGTATACTTGGTTTACAGTCGCGAGCGGTAAGGCGATGGATTTTACGTTTATTCGACGGTAAAAAAATGAAATTAAGCAATTAAAGGTAGAAAAAAATATTTCAGGATCTCGGCATAACGAAATGTCCACGAAAGACATTCTTCTCTTGATAGCGGCTGCAAACAAGGTATACACATAGATAAAAACCGGCGACGAGGTAAAACGTGACGCAATGAATCGTCGTCGCGTCGTCGTCGGTCGTCGTCGAAATATACATTCACATATTTGTACACACATATTTATCCACACTTTTTACTGCGAAAATGAAATACGTATATAACATTAGCATTAGGCGCGCGCCCGCGGTGGGATTTAAACGCCTCTTTGCAGTCTACGCGCTCTACGTACACCTGTATACTACCTGTACCTGTATACCTATACGCAGCGTAGCGCAGTTTCGGTGAAAAATTGAGGTACGCGTATTGCTTGATACTCATTGCAATAGTAGAGTGTAGGAAGTCGCGGGACTCGCAAGAAGACTCATGTGAAGCAACGCGGTGTGTGTATATAATTATCGCGCAGAGGCCTTATAGTAGTAGCATGGCTGCGTAAATTTGATTATATGTCTGGCTATATGTATATGTGGACGTCGAGGATAAATTAAATTTCAATTTATTGACTCGAGCTGTGCGCGTCGAGGAAACATCCCGCGTTCATCGTTTCGCGTACACATTGTGCATCAGACCCAGTCCATTAGAGCTAATCGAGGATGTCGAGTTGGAATTTCATTTTTCCATCGATCAGTGCTGTATCGCTGTGTTGAAAGTTAATCGGCGTATCCTAATTACTCTCGCCGCGCACACACATATATATATACGTGTGTGTGTATATACAAACACACTCAGTACAAACTATTCGGAGTCATTGAAATCGAGGCGTCTTTTCTCGGCTATTCGATATAGCGTCTATCTGAGAAACTCGTAACGTTTATTCTTATCTGGTTTTCAGGAGTGAAAACCGATAACACTGCCGGACAGATTATCGCGGTATAAAGTGGCTCCTCTTCGCGATCGTCCACGTGTGCGTATATGCGTGTACGCGCGCGCGCGCCAATTCAGTCTCTCGGACTGCAGCAACACGGCGCATACCATGTTTGACAAATTACTTCTTTCCTCTCTCTTATTGCTGCTCGTTTCTGGTAAGTAGTGCGCGCGGTCAATTCTGGTAATTATTGCTGCAGCGAAAGGTCTCTTCATTTTCGTGAATTGCAGTGGAAATCGGCGTAAATGGCCTGGTTAACGAGGCTGATTTGCCCGGAACGAGGGAAACGTCGATGAATCGGCCCCTTAACGAGGCTGCCTCATCCGAGCGCAATCAAGATATCGAAGATAATGCGAAAAACGTAAACGAAACCTCGTTGCTCGAAGATATGAAAATCGAAACAACGTCGGCTGCGTCTTTGGGTACGTTTTGAGGAGAGCGGGCTCGTTAACGCCGTGCAAATGTGTCCATGTCCAATTGTCCATAGGACGTTTTCACCACTATAGAGATCCGCGTATTTTTACAGATGAGGCGAAGAAGGAAAATGTCGGGGACTCGCCGAAAATTACGACGCTCCGATCAACGACGCTCCGATCAACGACGCTCCGATCAACGACGCTCCGATCAACGACGAAAGTCAACGGTAATAACGACGGCGATATCGAGAGCCCAACTGCGACGCGAAACGAAGGTGAGAAAGAAGAAAAGTTTCGCATTCGTCACTGGAAAATCTTTCTTCCACGCCTCGATGTACACGCTGGAACTGTCATTTTCAGAAACGACTCTTCCATCGGACCGGATCACATCGGCGAGTACTTCCTCCTCCGCGATCTTGGCGACGAGCGAATCGACCTCGGAGAATACCACGAAATCGAGCGATGCGTCGACGACGGAAGGAACCGTTAGCTCGGAAACGGCGGTGACCCTGACTTTGCCAATGGAAACCTCGATCGTTGAAAAAACGACGGAAGGACCGAAGGTCGAACCAACGGAAGCCAAGGATCCAGGAATGTCCTCGGGCATCGTAGCGTTGGTCATGGCGATAGTCTTCGCTGTCGTCGTTGTTATCGTATACATCGGTCTTCTGCTCTGGAGGCGTTATCTCGAGTGAGTGGAAAATTCGAGAAAATCTTTCGAAAACTATACTCGTCGATTAAAAAGCGATAATGTGTTCTTCGCAGGTATCGGTATGGAAATCGTGAATTATTGGTCAACGATTTAGAATTCGACACCAACGACCTGCGTCACTTTGAGGTAAAGACTCGTTGGATCGCTTTTTTTCTTACATTTCCTCTGCGCAGTGTCGCTGTAAATAAAAAAATTTTTTTTTTCAGCTGTGACGATGCTGCAAAGTTGAATTGCAACGAGATCGTTGCGGAGATGCTAAAAGCTCCTATCTGTTGTTCTGTGATATTATAAAGGAATTATTTTTACATCTGCAATATTGATTGCCAAATTGGCACGACGTTACTCGTCCATACACCTTCTCGATTTTATCGGGTTATCGTTTTATCTATACACATATATAGATAATATAGTTAATAGATTGAGCTTCAACCAATTCAAAACTTTAGTTTACATCTTTAAATATTTTAACGTAAAAAGTGAGACGTTACACGTATTAATCGAACAATAACTGTTAGAGTGTGAACAGTGAGATTTCTGAGAAGAAAAAACGGATGATGCAAGACAATGTAATCGAGATATCAAATGCTATAGTTACAAAAATACAGAATACAAGAGAACAAGAAAGTTTACGCGCAAGCCTTGAACAAAATCAACCAAAATTTATTTTTTACGTATTATATAAATGTATCACTGTTACATTAAATATACTGAAAGATTTTTAATGTGGATGTATTAGTAATAATAGTACTTTAGTTGTGTACAATTAATTTCGTATTGATTCTACGATATAAATAAGTTTCATGTATAAATTTATATAGATGTAAATAATATTTTAATGATTTAAACATCTAGTATAGTTATAAAGAAAGAATATTTTTTCAACTTCTGTGATTTAACAATAGCAGTATATTTCAAAAGCTTATAAAAGAGGCAACATGCTGATAAATTCATGTACAACAATAGTTAATACTTTACAATTTTAATATTCATTTTTTCTTGTTAATAAGAAGGGGACCAACATTATCACCGCAATCCGTGTTATGACGACCATGAGCACCATCGCAGTAAGGCCACTGAATAATTCATAAAAACATTAATAACAAGTTTTTGATACACGATGCCACAATGATATTGTAATTTTCACTTACATTCTCACTTCTCCAGCAGCGACAGAAAGCTACTTTTTCAGTAATATCTTCAATGTCAACGGCATCGACAACTTTATTGGATTCCTTCTTTATTTTATAGTTAACTCGATTGTTAGGCTAAAAATTATGGTTGAATTATTTAAAAGAAGAGAGATATTTGTAATACTTAATATTTTCAAAATATTGTCTATATTGATTGGGACAAGCTAGCAAAAACACTACTATGTAGTGAGAAAAAGCTATAAACGTTGTCCTCAAAGTAAAATTGAGTAATAAAATAAATGAGCAGGTGGCTTCGCTTACTGGTGGTCTAGCTGCTGGGCAAAAAGCCTTGTAAGACATATATCCAAGTCCAGCAAGGGCAGCAGTGGGTGGAATTAAGGCAAGCCAATCCTTCACTGCAAAAGAAAAGAAAAATATCATCGGTGATGCGACATCGTCATTCATCATTTTTTATTCGTACATTTTTTTCACTAGTGGAAATGAAATGTTCTGACCTACTGTGCACACGTAAACGCATAATATTTGCAGTAGGACAGAGTCGTCAGAATGGAAGTCGGCGAACGAAAACGGAAAGTGAAAGTGAAAATACGTACCTCCGAGACGGAACCATCCTCCAAACGAATCGGGAATCGGTAAACCAGATAAATAATTTGGGAGAGTTACTTTGACGAGGTGTGCCATGTTTACGATCGACTGCAGTACCAATCGAACGACTTGGCTTACGTATGGCTATATATTACCCTATATTATATATATATATATATATATATAGGATTAGATACAGAATACGCAAGTGGGCTATAGAGATTTTTTAGTAAAAGTTCGGCTGAGCGAAATATTACGAGACGAGAGACGAGCGCGTTGAGATAGGATAGTCAGGCGATGCAGCTTGCCTAGAAGAATAGATATCTATTTGCAGTATATAGCTAGAGGAGTGGGGTATACTCTTTACACAATACTGAAATGTATATATAGTCGTGGGATTCGCAGTTGCAAAATTATCGTTCGAAACTGACTAGAGCAGTCTGCTGACTCTAGAGAGAAATGTGAATCTAGTGACAAGATACATGCACAGTAGTGGCTGCTTGAGGTGAAGGACCACACTAGACTAGTGACGAGGATCCTTGCAGGTGGCGCCATCGCTGCTCGGCAACATGATGGTTATGTATATGCGTTATTATAATATACAACATACAACGAGCAGAGAGCAGCAGCAGCAGCAGCAGCAGCAGCAGCGACGACGGCGACGTCGGACGGCAGCAGCAGCGTGTAGGTAGTACAGCTATCGTCCACAGTTCCCACGCGACTCTACGCGGTGGCGGCTTCTCGTCGTGCAGATAATAAGTGCTGTAGCAGTCTGCCAGACACACGTAAACGCACTCAAAGTGTGCAGGTGCGTGGCTGGATATCATCGATAGCTACTCGCGTGCGATACAGCGAGTAAGAGAGAGAGAGAGAGACAAAGCGATAGCAAACGCACGCATAAGGAATTGGCGACAAGCAGTAACGGCAGCAGCAGCAGCAGCCCTCGTGCGTGCGTGTATATAATGCGAGAAAGCAGCGAGAATGGCCGGGGCATCGCGTCCGAGGTGGGAGCAGCTCGTAGCGAGAACCGGCTTATTCTCACGAAGCTGGAAGCAGCGGCGCCCTGAGCCCGCTGCAGCGCTAGCATCGAAGACGAGAAGGAAGAACGACCGGTGCAACCTCGTCTAGTCCACGCAAGAGGGGAAATATATCGTTCCGTATACCCACGTACCTTGTATACATACAGATAGATAGATAGATAGAGATAGAGATAGAGATAGAGATAGAGATAGAGAGAGAGAGAGAGAGAGAGAGAGAGAGAGAGAGAAAAGAAGAAGATTCTCTCCTTGTGTTTTTGTCTTTCTCTCATGCGCTAGAGTGAGTGAAGTGAGTGAGTGCGAGTGAGAACGCAAGAACATGGCAGAGGAGCTGCTGGTCACATTGAACCGCGGCGACTCCACGAGCTACGGCATCTCGTTGCTTCGCACCAATGAACTGCCGCACGTCATCTACGACATCGTCGAGAACTCGCCTGCGGCTAACAGTGGCAAGGTAAGTTTTTTCTCTTTTTTCGCTCCTGACTCCTAGCATCCCCCCTCCCTTTCTTCCCCTCCCGCCTACCGTCATCCCTAGACCCTACCCTGCGCGTTGCTGTTTTATATCCCCTCGTCTCCTCTGAAGTCGTACGCCTCGCTCTATCTCTCTCTCTCTTCTCTCTCTTCTCTCTCTTTCTCTCTCTTTCTCTCGCGTGTTCGTGGTATAGTCTGCTTCGCTGTCGCCGGTATCGACCCGCCCCCCTTTATATCACGCCTAATATACGGAAACTGCATCTTCCCTCCTCATCGTTCTTTTTCTCTTTCTCCGTCTCTCCTTCTTTCGTCCTCTGAGCGAAGATTCACTTGGCGCGTTATGTATACGCGCTTACAACTGAACACTCATTCATAAACATATGGACGTGCAACGGATTGTTTGTCTCTTCGATTTTCCATTATACTTATTCCCCGCGAACTCGTTCTATTAATATGTTCCATCTATCGTTTTCTCTAGGTCTTTCTCGGCGCGTGTCGTCTGCATTGGTACACGTATACTTCCATGACTATCGATAACCAATAAATTACGAAGAGAAATATATCATTGGGCTACGCGCAAGACGTTCTTTCTTTCTTTTCTCGCTCTCCGTTTATACATCAGTATTCTCGGGTCGCCAGAGAGATACGTCGTTATCGCGGTGAACGCATGGCGAGCGTAGGCGACAGCCAACTTGCGAGAGACTCGAATTAAATGAACGAGTCTTATCTGCAAAAGCTTTTCCAGATTTGGCTTCGCTCTAGGTGGATACACACGTAATGCGTGTATATGTTGTACACATCTGCTGTATATTCTGCTTAATAGATCGCGTAGACGTATAGTTTTCCCGTTACGCCTAGTCAACGTCCTGAACGAGACAGATATCGCTATCGACTGTGTGGCTCTAAAGATAGTTAAGTGTCTCAAGAGACGTCTGCTGCTACCGCTTTTTCACGAATTCTTAACTCAGCGCGACATTGCTCGTCGCGCACGCGCTCGCATAACGCTATATAGTATTACACATACAGATACGCGCGTATACGTAGGTGATATCAAAGGAGGTTAGTTGTCCGTTACATCGACGCACATATGCGGCCTTGGCTCTCTGCTGCTGCAACAGAGCATGTACTTGTTATAGCCGGCTGCTGCTTTCCATGCACTTTGCACGCGTACGTGGATTCATCTTCGCGCTCTGCCCGTCTCTATCTTGAACGAGAGAGACCGAGCCGGCTCGCGCCGAGCAATAACCATAACGAGCAATAGAGATGCGTGCACTTATGTGCGCTATAAGGATCGCCTTATAACTATACATAGCATCATTATTAAATTACATTCCGGAGCTCTTTTTCTCTCCCTCGAGTTTTTCTCATATACTGTAGATACGAGATTCATTTCGTTACGAATACGAATAATACAAGCTCACAAACTCAACTTTTCCCACCAGAGTTACCATCTCTATCTGCGCGCGTGTCGCAACTGTCAATGCAAAAGTGGATCGTTCCCAGTGACCTGCTCCAATCTCGATGTAGCTTTACGAATACCTCGTAACAATGCGACGGTCCTCGTATGTAAGTCACTATCCTTCGACTTCAAAATCTAGAGGCAAATTAGCGCGAAGCTTAAGCGCGGTAATGTCCTCGCGGTGCGAGACTGCGAGACCCTCAACGCACTTACCGCCTTCAATACTCGCGCATTTAATACGGGAGCGAAGCAGCGCGCGTAAAAGCTTTTGCTCGCCGCAGGGCTGTTGTTTTGCCAAGTGTGGGCGGGGTTCGTATCGATTTTGCTTGCCTCCGTGGGTCGTGGGCCAGTTGTACATGTGCCGTCGGAGTATATATATATATATATATATATATATATGCCATCAAGAGCGGAGATGACGACGAGCTTTGCAAGAAAGAGGGAAAAAAAACAGGACTGCGAAGGCTGCGAGAAAAGAAAAGCTAAGAGAGATAATCGAACCCACGTTCCCAGTGGGCCATTAGGAAGTCGATGGGATTTCCGACCTTATCCTCGCGACTCTTTCATACCCTGATATTATTCTCCTCGATTGTATACGTATATTCGTGTTCCTTCGTGTTCATTCGTGCGAGTGCGAGAGACATTTTTATTTCTTTTCCCCAGAGCGTTTTTTCATCTTGTGATTCACTTGAGCTTCTTCGCCAAATAATAGATGTATAGCTGTAGGTTAAGCCGTTTTATATCGGTCCGTCACTCGTACGCGACCCTTTTATGTACGGAGACATAAACTTGCGAATTATTTTCTCGTTTTCTCTCTCTCTCTCTCTCTCTCTCTCTCTCTTTCTCTCTCCTTTTCGCGAACTGCGGCAACACAGAGAGGGACAAAGGCCAAAGTTATATATTTCTATACTCGAGATCTTGACGCCCTTCGCGATATATAGACAAGCTCGTTTCTTAATCTGGCTCAAGTGTAAAGCGAGTATACAGCTTGAAAGTGAGAAAGAGCTTTTTTTGCTTCTACTTCGAAAAGTCAAAAAGGATACTTAGGAGATGAGGCTCCGCGTCGAAACACAAACAACCGTGCGCGAGAACGTCGTTTTATTCGTGGCGTGAAAGAGCACGTTCCGTCTCTTTTTCTCGTCGAATTAGAGCTCATCCTCCCCGTATACACCGTCGCCTGGATGAGCATATTCGATTATACATGGCCGATCGAGTGTCCTCGGATAACCTCCGCTTAGTCATCCAAACATTACTATACACAGCGAATTTCGCCAAGCCAGTCTCTCTTTCCTTCTATCTGCGTTAATATTGTAATTTTCCTTGAGTAAAGAAAAGAAGTTCTGCACTCGCGCAGGACTGTTTATCATCGAGCGCGTAAGCACATAACGCACGTGGGCGAAACTGTATACGCGCGGATTCGTAAACCGTTGCCGCACACGCGGGTTATTTCTGTCGCGTCTTCGGCTGCCAACTGCGCCCTTTTCGAAGGATGACACTTCGTCGAGAAAGAGACAAATAGATCGAGAAAACGAATTCTTATTTTGCGAGTATTATATATCGCGACGGAAAGTATATTATAAAGTACATTAAAAAAAAACGGAATAAAAATAAAACGCTTCGCGGCGGATGTTTAAGTACTGGAGCAGTAGTTAATTATGTCACGTGCAGGTATATTCGATTCGAGCAGCAGAACACAATAACTCTCGCGCGCGTCGACTCGAATCTTTAATTAAGTTGAGTTGAAGCGTCCGATGCAGCAGCAACGACTAGTCATTCTAATCTCGTAATTTCATATTTTTCTTTTCACATCGTTCGAAAACATTGGGCCTTGATTAATGAAACGCAGAGAATAGATAGCAGGAAAGAGGGTAAAGAGAGAGTGAATAAATAGAGCTGTAAACTACTGGAAGTACTCGTCTACGTATACGATATAGGTATACACATGTATAAAGTCTCATCGATCGTAAAACCGCGCGCACGTCTACGCACCGGCTGGCTTACGTATTATATACCTACACGAGGGACCACACCTTTGAACAAGTATCATATACCTTTCTCTCTATCTTTCAGCGTTACCTTTTCTTCTTTCGCTTCGATATACCTATACGCATATGCATCGGGTAGGCGTTTGACTTCCGTTCATTTTCGCGCAATTGCTTACGTAATGTATGTGCACGCGTCGTCGAATCGAAACCAATCGTCGTTCAAATGCTGCTACTGCAGAGGAAAAAGAATGAGAGACACAACCCTCGTATCAAGTTGAGGGGCTCTAAAATGCGGGTCTGCGCCAAAGACTGTGCTCCGCAGTACGGAATATGCTGTCTCTCAAACGAATTGGATGAATTTTTAAAGAAGAAGACCTTATCATTTCGCTGCGATAAATTTTAAATTTATATTTGACAACGGTAACAAAGTATGCATATAAACTATCGCAGATATCGAGAGTGAATATCTTGACGTGTATAACGACGAGATAAAACAATACATACGCAGAGAGACTGTCGACTGTTGTTTCGCGCTCCCACGTGGCTGCGCCTGCGTTAGCGAGTCACGCCGTAATATGTATATATAGGTATATATACATATACATACACGTATATCCAGAGAGAGAGAGATGCGGCGAAAGGCGTGCTAAGCGATTATTGGATCTATGACGACGAATGTAGAGGGCAACTCCCTTAGGATGATTCGCGCGCGCGATAAAGCCTCCGCCGGCCGGCGTTGCATTCTATGCGTGCATGAATGAAACGACGAGTGGCTGATCGATCCTTCAAAATAAAGACATGTGTGGACCACGCGCCGCAAATAAACAGGTCAAGATGAAGGGAGACGAGAATTGCAAATAGAGTCAATGTCGGCGCAACGCAGCATAATACGGCGTTGAGATAAAAATAATATTGGCAGGGCCACGACGAGGTTGACGTCTCGTACGCGTATATTGTCCGTTAGTTTAGTAGTGCAAGGTGGGCCCCCGAAAGATGAGGCTCTCAAGCTACTGTTGCTTTTACGCGCCTCGTAGTCTCAGGTCGTGTTGTTGCCCAAGAGCCGAGTATACCTTCGATTATGTCAAGTACGAACCCTTGGCCTCAAACGAGGTAAACAGATATTCACTTTTTATCGTTGAAAAGAGAAAGAGTCGAGCAAGCGAGAGAGAAAGAGAGAGAAAGAGAGAGAGAACGAGAGACAGAGGTCGTCTGGATGAGAAAGCAACGTATAGTGACTTGCTGGCAATTGCGCGAGTTAGCGTTGTGTTTTCTTACTCTGTGACGTGCGCGTCTCTTATGTTCAGACTCCTCGTCACGTATATACCTACATGCACGCTCAATATTATTTATACATGCACACACACAATAGTATGTAGTATTTTCGTTTGTGTGGCTCTTTTTATGATTAAGAAAAGTAATTGCTTTTAACAGACGACGTGATTTGTTCGCAGGTCGAGACAGGCGACGTTATACTCAGGATAAACGAAGTGGACGTCAACCGTTTCAGCATTAGAGAAGGTAAACACGCATTAACGTTACGGTGAAAAAACGCCACGTTCATTATCGATTTAAAATAATGCCTCGAGCCTATACTTTGCGAACCGCAAGTAGGCGTTTTCTAACGAGCGTAAAACTCGGAGAGTTAGCATTGTGTATAGCGGATGCGAGGAAAAGACGATGTGCGCGCGCGAACCGTTTTAGACGCTCGACTTGTTTCTCTTGCTCTTGCCGCCCGAGTCGTCGCTCGCGCGCGAGTGGGAGTTTGTAAAAAAAGTTGCGAATCTCCACGCTCTCGAGCTTCTATTTTTAATCCGACGAGATAGGGATCTTTCGCGCGCACCTATATACACACACACACACACACACACACATTACACACACGTGTCCATTTTCAATGCACACGCAAACGGCCGACGAGAGAAATTCTTTCATTATTCTTTCTTTCGTTGCAGTTCTAAAATGTCTGCGGCTCTCTCCGGATCCCGTGACTCTGAAACTGCGAAAGGGTAAGGCCTGTTTTATGCATGAGTTTAAATTTACCGCTATTTGGATGAGAATTAAGGCTTATATTATTAAACTCTCGCGCGTTTCTGTCCACAGATCCAGAAATAAAGGCTCATGTCCAGAGGTTACTTTCCTCGAAGACCCTTTGCGACGAGTTGGAGATGAAGGAGAATTCGCAGCGTAGTAAGTCTTCTTCGATTTCACCAGACCTCTCGACTGGCCCTGCTCAGCCACAGCAGCAGCAGCAGCAGCAGCAGCAGCAGCAGCAGGAACAGCAGCAAACGACTAGTTATAGCTCGCATTCGAGGAGCAATGGTTCGTGCAGCGACGCCTCTGGCTCGTCTGATCTCGAAGCTCTATTACCGCAGCAGCATGATAGCTTTAAAGAGGAAGAGCGCGCCCAGTGGGAACCGCTCACCAGCGATAAGTTTTCCAGGCAGAAAAATCCACCTAGGTACGAGTGCGATTTGTCATTTATTTAGTTTTCTTGAAATTTAAAGGAACTCATTTGTGCTCAATAACATATCCATTGTACCTGTCCTCTTCGATCGGCTTTAATTAATGCTCCAGGCTATTTTATGTCAATATATTAACTATAGTCGATCTCCGCTCTTAAACACATCCTTCTCTCTTCATTTTCAATGTCTTCGGATGCTAAAATTAAATCAAGCAAGTGCGCTCGTCCTATCACCTGCTGCGCTTATTACCTCATGACAAAAGGTATTTTTTTCTATCAGAACTGAGCGTGTACGTCGTCTACCGACTTTTTGCTCCAGACTCGCCCTGCTGCAACTCGACACACTAGCATGCAATATCAGCCTCTTATTTTCACGTATTATAACTGTTGTTATCATTTTACATTGTACACGTAATACTTTACTCTCGAAGACTTATAGTCGCAGTTGAAATACTCTTCCCATAGTATACTCTATACCGAGTAAATTTAATCAATCTACCTCTCCTCTTTCAATAGACATAATAGAGTCGTATCTAGTTATGCGCACGTCATCTAATTCATCTCGTCGACCGCCTTTTCAAGTTAGATTATTATTACTATTACTATTAGGAACTAACTTTTCGTTTACTCTTAGCTATAGAAAACTAAATAAATAGTCAATTATATGATTGTGTAATAATCAATAATCTTAAGCAGAGTAGCTTTTCACTTATAGATTATATTTTTCCTGTGTTGGAATCAATTCTTTAAAAGGTTTCTACCTCTTATTTTCTTTATTTCCATACATCTGGATTAGTAATTTTTCAAATAAAAATGTTATTGGAAAAAGTGCGCAATTAATGTATTATGTAAAGTACGTAGAGGTGAAGTTAGGAGTAAAAAGTAGAACTATTTAGATTAGACCTGGTGATATTTTGACGAGATTGTCTAACGATCGTTTCTTGCTGCAGGTTCGAGGCGTATATGATGACGGGCGACTTGATGCTGAATCTCTCTCGAACTCAGCAGAGCAGTGGTTTTCTACCCAAGTACCAGAAGAAGGTGGATTCTCTGAGGTACAACAATCACTACACCCACCATCATCACCATAACCATCATAATAACCACCACCACCACCACCACCACCACCATAACTCGGTACCTACGAGCCCGAACGAGACACTGGCTCAACGACGGAACGCCAGCGGCGGCGTTAGCGACGTAGGCACTGGCGGAGGTAGCTCCAGCTCCGCGAACAGTAGTCCCGTAGGTCTAAATAAACGAGAGACAGGTTCTGGTATCGCGGGCCAGTCGCAGCATCAGCACTCTCAACAACAAGCCGCGCCTAGTTTTGTACGTACGTCCCGTTCCGAGGATCACCTGCAGTTTCAGAAAGATCCATCCATGTCGACCGTTGACATCGATATCGACGACGACGTCACCTCCTCACTGAACACCCTACTCGACACGCGCGCCGAGAGTTGTGGTCCCGGACTCTCGAGCGAGCGCATCGTCTGGACGTACAATGCTCCCGTCAGTTCCCATTCCTCGGACGCCGGCTCCCGTTCCTCTTCCAACTCGTCGGCCAACGGTTGTGCAGCCGAGCCTACTCATAGTCACAGCAGCAGCTCTGGCTCCTCGACTGAGGGCACGAGCCCGCAACGTTCCCTTTCTCCCGCCTCTCCGACTTCCGTCTCTTCTTCCGTCATGTCCTCCAACTCTGGCTCCCGTAGGTTCCCCGTCGCACCGACCTCGGCTCTGGCACCGGTTTCGTCCCACAACAACGCTTATCATCAGCAGCAGTCGCATCATCATCATCCGCATCAACAGCAGCACCAGCAGTCGGGCTTCCTCACCACCAACGGCGATCTCAGTCAATCCGAAGCTATCAGCAATATGTCCAGTCCGGACTACAACGATGAAGAGACTATGGATATTTTGAGTGCGCGCGACCTAATGATGGTCAGTGACCCCAGTGACAGCGATTCGACAATCCTAGCAAGTGAGCCACCCCAGCGACACCGTCTCAAGCAGCAACAGCAACAGCAACAACAGCTGGACGAGCAGCACAGGATAGTTATTCAAGTGAAAGGCCCGGAAAAAGAACGACACACCAGTCCACGCCAACAAACAAGGCGGACAGATCGGTTGATTGCCGGAACTCAAGAATGCAGAAATAATGGAGTTTCAGCTGAATATGCGGGCTACCAAGAACTTAGGGACTTAGAAGACGAGCGTGAACGAGGTGGTGGTTGCTCTGGCTACGAGGACCAACGAGGAAACGGTGCTTCGCCACCACACTCTGCCGATGAAGAGAGCGATATTGAGAGCCTTCACAGCTTCCATTATAGTCCTAAGGCCGTGGATCTGCCTTCGGCTGTCAGACTAGCAAAGAGACTCTATTCTCTCGACGGCTTCAAAAAATCTGACGTTTCGAGACACCTCAGTAAAAAGTAGGCTAACCGGGCCCTAACTAACCCAATAATCATTCGATTAAATTACTTCTACATTCTTGTTTCCTTCTATTATTGCAGCAATGACTTTAGCAGAGCTGTGGCCGAAGAGTATTTGAGATATTTCAACTTCGAACGGGACACGCTGGACGTGGCTCTTAGGAAGTTTCTTGCCCAATTTTCCTTGACTGGAGAGACTCAAGAACGAGAGCGTGTACTGGTGCATTTTTCCAAAAGATACCTTGACTGCAATCCAGGATCTTTTAACTCCCAAGGTTGGTCTAAAAGTCCTTTATTTTTATTTTTATTTTTGTCCAAATTATTATTTATAAATCTTTTTAATTTCCAGATGCTGTTCACACACTGACTTGTGCAATAATGTTGCTTAATACAGATCTTCATGGTCAAAATATTGGTAGAAAAATGTCATGCTCTGAATTCATAGAAAATCTTTCGGAACTTAACGATGGTGACAATTTTCCGCGCGAAGTATTGAAGCAACTCTATAATGCCATCAAATCTTTTCCTTTGGAATGGGCTCTGTATGTGCACAATGCAATTAATGAAAAATCCATTCTAAAATTATGTTAGATTTAAATATTATTTAATGCTTCTGCAGTGACGAAGAAGGGGATGAAGTTGCGTCTCAAGCAATGCAACAGGGTGATAATCCAGTCATATCCGCTAGTGGGAATCCATTTCTTGATGTGCCAAACGTTACCGGCGCTACGGAGTTCAAAAAGGGTTATGTCATGCGCAAGTGCTGTTACGATGCCAATGGAAAGAAAAGTAATTTGACATTGCTCTTATTTTTATGCGATGAATTGTATCTGAGTAAACATAATGTTCTTTTTTAGCTCCATTTGGTAAAAGGGGTTGGAAAATGTATTATTGTACATTAAGAGAACTTGTATTATATTTGCACAAAGACGAACATGGTTTTCGTAGTGACAGTTTGCACAATGCCATACGTATTCATCACGCTCTAGCAACGAAAGCATCCGACTATACAAAAAAGCAACATGTGTTTAGGTTGCAAACTGCTGATCAAGCCGAATACCTCTTTCAAACTAGGTAAATATCGAAGTCAGCTTCTAAGTCCCTTGCGAGAAATGTAAAATTGTTTTTATCTAGACATTAATATGGTTTTGTTGAAATTTTTAGTGATTCCAAAGAATTGCAATCTTGGATAGATACAATAAACTTCGTTTGTGCCAGTTTCTCTTGTCAGCCGCTTGCCGGCGCGGTAGGTTCTCAACGAAAGTTTCAACGGCCTTTGCTTCCATGCAGTCATACAAAATTAAGTCCAGTGAGTAGTTGCGCAATTCGCTATTGGCCCCTTGAAAAAAAACTTTATGTACAATCTGATTAAATATAATTTTGACAAACGCACAGAGGGAACAAGTTCGCGATCACGAAGATAGGGTCAATAAATTGGAAGCTGAATTGGAAGAACATAGGCGACATCCACCCGAAAGGGGCGCAAAGGCTCTAACAATCCAAAATTATAAAGAAAAAGACTCTTATTTGCATTACGAGGTGATAACTTATTGTATTTTCATAAATACTGTATCACCGTGAAATTTGCTAAATATACTAAAATGTTCATCTGTGCAGCTCAAAAGGTACAAAACGTACGCGTATTTATTACGCTCAAGATTGGCTTATACAGAAGTCGAGTCATCTCTAGTAGAGAGCAGTATTGGAGAGGTTGATGAAGGTAGCGGTGCTTTCATGAATATTGATGTAGCATTGGTGCCGCCTCCAGTTCCAGATCGACCAACTACAAATAGGTATAGTTACAGGGCTGCCATTTATAATCGTAATCTTTTAAATGGTCAGGATTACAGTGGGGACATTGGTTGACGTGTAATGGGTGTTTTTTCCGCATGCGTGGTCTAGTTTATTCTACATATGCAGATAATATGATGCTTAACCAAAAAAATAATCCTACCGTGTAAGGCATTTATGTCATATTATATTTTAAAACTTTCCTATTAAGTTGTTTAAGAAAACCTATGAGACTGCCAGATGATATATAATATATTTCTAACTTTTAACTAAACTAATTATTTAAAAGTGAGCAATTTTTGCAATGGAAATCAAAAATGGCAAAAGTTGGTTATATCTTGATTTATCTGCGTATTTGGATCTCTAGTCCAACATGCAAATAATTAGATGGTTAATGGATCAGGGCTTAGAACTAATACATTACAGTATTGTACATTGATTACTAATGAAATAACAAATTAATATATCATTGATATACATTAAGACTTTCGCCTTAAAAACACATGAATGATTATTATTGATTCAATATTGTTTAAGTGTAAATTTACGAATTACTAATGATTAATTAATCGCAATAACTGATAAAACAAATTTAATGAGTATTAACGAAAATTATCGAACAAATTTGATTGATTTTGTTTGATACTTTTTTAAATTGAAGGTCAGTTTGTTATTTTCTATATTTATAATGCATACTTCAGAACTATGGGCTTCCATTACATTAATAACAAATCTTACAGTTTTATTTTCTTTTGCTAAAAGTAATAGTAAAACAAATAATTTTTTCAAGTATTTGATAGAGATATACGAGTAAATTTAATTTCACATTACATTGCTATTAGTGACTGATTTGGCATAATTGTATAATATGTTCTTATGACCATTTTTAACATCATTTTCCCGCGAAAATAAAATTTTTACAACTTAAAATTCAATGAAAAAATTAAAAAAAATATCAATTATTTATTCCGCAATACACTATAAAAACCAGTATTGAATATTTCTCATTACAGATCAATGTATAGTCTAACTTAATTATTCAAGAATAGTTTTTTAAAGTTCAACATAATATAAATTTAACTTCAGAAAGTACTTTTGTCCAAAAAATGTTGAAATAAAAATTCAAAGAGTTAAGCGACTAATGTCCCCCAAAAACTTTTTCGTACCAAAATAAAAAGTTGGTCAAACATTTGCATATACCATTAATGTTTCTTAATTTTTATACATAATTTTTAATTTAGTTTTTACAAAATTATTCCTTATATCAAAATAGAATTATCAAAGACTATTTCCTATTGATTTGATATTAAATAGATATTTAGCTAAAATTTTATTTTTAAAACTTTTGATCCAAGTTATTTTTATCTTTTTAAGTTGACAAGGCTGTGTAAAAAATTTCATTCTTAAAAAGTAATAATTTAATACTTGGATCTGTTTAATTTAGTTTAAATGACGGAGAAGCATTTATTTTAAGTGTAGATAACAAAGGGAACCTTGATTATTTTGCTTCTAAGATTTCTAGTTAAGTTTATTTATAATTTATATTTTTCTTAGTACGTTTTTTTGCAACGTTAGGTGAGCCACAGTTTTTCTTAGTGAAAGTTAAGTTAATTATAATAAAAGTTAAGACTGGACCTGTACTTGAAAAACTTTGAAAACGAATGTTTATTATTGTATATTCTTTCTATGAATTTTTAGACTTGCTAATAGATAAGAATTGCGTCCAAACTGTTAAATCTAGAATCGCGAACGTTAAGTTTTGGCAAATTTGTTTCCGAAAGTATCCATCTAAGAAACATACGTTTTCAAACTTAATAGTTATTATTAATAATATGCAAAATGATTAGATTTATTTGGATGGTGATATAAAGAGGCGAATAATATTACTTCAGTAGCTAGCGCATTTATAATTTGTTATAGTGCTAAAATATCTTGTTTAATATAAATTATTGAAAAATTAAATTATTTTATTATGTGAATATGAGTAATCAAGGATTTTGAAAGTATTTTGCAAAAGGAAGTGCTAACACTGTAAAAATGTTACAGATTATGTATTGCCATGCATTTTTACGGTGTGCAGCTTACAAGTTATTTTATTAAATTTAAGTTAGAAAATAACTTTTACAACTGTTAATCTTTCATACTTTAAATATGATAAAATAAGTAGTGCAACTACTACTATTCTCTTGTTACCGATGCCATTACATTATTTTACTTATTATTATGTCGTTTACTTTTTCACTACTTTTTATTTATGAGTTTACATCGTCTATGGTCAATATGCTTTCTTAAATAATACTAACATTATTAATAAATAAGCCTATATCTTTATGACTAAAATTTTAAGAAGTGATATTGAACATTTTTCATATAAACAAGCCTTTTATTTCCTGTGAAAGCAAAAGTAAACCATATCGACTATAGATTGAATCGAAATTAAGACAATTACTACTTTGTTTTGCATTTCTACGTTGTATGATTTTGTCAATATAATTTACTTCGCGACCAGACCATCATCATACTTTGCTTGTTATTATTTATAAACTATTTATTTGTATAAGCTCGGAAATTTTTTAAAGATTGCGTTTAAAATCCATCACTGATAGTAATAGCCTTGTATATAAACTGTAATATATGTGGATAATATATTATGAAATAAAGATCAAACTTAAAACTATACAAACACTTTCGTTTATGTACAGCGTGACCCACAGATTACTAATGCTTTTAATCAAAGTAACATATTTTTATAACAAGAATATCTGCTTGTAAAATAGTTAACAAAATCGTTTAACATTTGTTTGCATGTCAATCTTTCTAAAATAGCATTCCATTCCACTAACATGAATTATTCTAAGAAACTTACGAGTTACCACAGCTACTTAAATTTCCAATTATTTTATTTCTTCTTTAAATAACATATAAATGTGAAAATACATACTGAATTTCTGTAAGATAGATTTCACAATGTATAATATAATTCCATCAACTATTTAAAGTCTATGAGAAAAATATTTACAAAGAGTTAATTTTAATTTTTGTAATTTATTAGAAAAAATATAACCATTAGCAATTCTTTGAATTAAATAATAAGCAGGTAGTAAATTATTAAAACGATTGCATGTTTTGTATTTTAAATGTGTATCATCGAGAGAAACAGTGAAGAACCAAGCAAAACGAAATGGGTGATATTAGATGAATAATGCAACTATGTTTTTTGTTTGATTGCATTATTGCTCTAACACAGAAAAGATCAACGAAATGTTTATCGAATCTTGTCAAATGATAGATCATGCGTGCTTATTAAAAATGCATTTGAAATTGTTTGACATGTTTATTTGTTACGTGCAACAGGGTTGACTTGGCGGCAACTTGAGCTCTCACGACAGGGAACTTGACATCGCTCCCCATCTGTTCTACGTGCTGTTCGCGTGAATCGCGAGAGACTTTAAAAGCATTATTCGCCAATATTAACGGACAACCTTATGATGTGAATGCATTCGTAAGAATTAAGCTTTTAATAGTTATATCAAAATTACGCATTCGAATACTTTATTGGGGTATGCAAACGAACTATTCCATATGCCTTCCTATTAGTTATTAAAATGTCATAAAATTTCTCATTAAATAACAATTTAAAATGGAAAGTTGTATAATTGTTAAAATTGCAATGGAAATTCAAGTTACGAATAAAAAAGTTTAGTAACTTGATTTATAGATGTGGATTACCCAACCTTTCTAAGTCTTAGGACACTTAATGTATCATAGTCAACTGCTTGTACTTAAATACATTTTATTGCGTATGGAAAATACTTTATATCTTTGTACAAAGATGCGTGAATTGAGAAAATTCATCGACTGTTAATTATAGCATGTGTTAATGCCAAAGAATCGCATTTAAAAACCGTCTTTTTTACTTGTAGTTATTCTTGTTGTATTTAGATATTTGTTTGAAAATCCCGATTGAATACACGACAAATTAAAGACTTGTGTAACAATGTACTACATCGATTTTTCATCTCATTTTAAACATTTCTATTTCATAACATTTCTTTGTTCAAGTAGCTTTAGAACGAAAACTTCGACATGTTCCTGGAGCTTAAATTAATAAAAATGTCTTTTTGATTGTAAATAATTGTTATTGTGAGATAAGATTTTTTTTACAAAAATATACTTCAATTATCAATAATTATCCTTTAATACATAATATTACTTTTAGTGTAACTTAATTTACACATGTACAGCGTATTTTTTTTTGTATATAATAGTAGTTAATGTAAAAGACAAATTAAAAAAATCAATGCAAATTTCATGCTTTACGTTATATTATTTATACTCCTATTACCTGTAAATTTCTTCCATGGAAACTCATTTGTATAAGGATCGTAAGAAAGGCGCCATATTATAATTATTAAATTTTATACGGATTTATTTTCGTATAATCGTGTACAATGCTATATTAGAGTACTTGTTATTTTACATAATTTTTCTGATGGCTCAAAATAATGTATGTTTCTACTTATGTACATTTATAGTGTGCTGTTTATGCAATAATACTTAATAAATTTCTATATTACAACAAGGTCAACGATAGTCGACTCCATTAAACATACAAAGATACAAACTTCTCTAGTATACACATCCACGACTAAAAGCTCATTCTGCGCATAAACTTATGTCGTGTTTTTAATTCATTTTTCCTTCCAAGATCATGATAGTATAATATACAAATAATTCATCTGTCGTTTTAATACAAAGTAAAACTAATATTGTACAACTTTGGAGGAATGTCGTGATGGCGTAGCACCAACTTCACTATAAAATTGTTTAATTGAACCGCAATGGCACTTTACAAATTAAATAATGCCTATTTTATATATATAATATATATATTTTTCTTTTTCTTCATGTAAAACCTACCCAATAACGTAGCAACAATAACAACGGTGGATCAGACTTTTTAGTTCATCCACTTGCGGCAGTTAGGCGCTCCACATGCGCATGCTATCTTGTGCTGGTCATCTTCAATGTCAAATTTATAGTCGTATGCCAGCTATAAACAATATTTTATATTAATAATTTGCCGATTATAACAATATACAAGTTTAGAAAAATATTATAAACGATTAGTTACCTCTTCACCACGTAATATTCTTCGCTTTGCAAAGATTATTATCCTAAGATCGCGCTCTACTTCAACGATTTCAGCAACACAATTCGGGTTACATGAGTGATTTATATAACGCGCGAGACCTCCGCACAATGTGGCATCAACTACCCGATCTTCATCCAAACGGAACATATAAATTCCTCGATTCTGTAACATACATTTTAATAATTAGAAAAAGAACACAATTGTAAGCATGTTGTAATTTTAAATAACGACGTTATTGGAGTGCACATACCCTAGCTTCATACTGCTTTTCTCTGGTCTCAGCTAATTCAGTTCTAATAATTTCTCCTATATATTCTATGACCATTGTATGTTTTTCTAAGTCACGAGCAGCATAAAGACCCAAACCTTGAATTTTCGATCTGGCCAAAAAGACGTTGTTGCGCCAGTCTTGTTTCATTTTTTTGTACTGAGAACTTTTGGAGTGAACAAACTGCTTTGAGTAAGGGCAAGCTAGTTCGCCTGAGCTATTAGAGGCGGGAGCATAGGTAGCACGTGCTGAGGATGCTGTTCGTTGAGTATGCGGTCTCTTCCAAGGTAATTGGTTTTTGAGACGTGGCTCCGTTCTTGCACATCCACTTGGGTTAATAGCTAGTGGTAATTCAAGTAGGGGATTCCGACCGTATTTAAATTTATAATCAGTAAGTGTCTCAATGCCAGGTAGACTCTCGAGAACGCGTACGATAGCTGGTTCCGTTAAACCGAAGAGATCTTCACCGGTTACATAGCGAGGAAATAACTGTACACTGTTGCTAGTTCTACGGAGTTCTGCCAGTGGTTCGAGTATGCGACTCCAAACAGCGCGCGGTGATGCATCGCGCAGCTCTACGTCTTCTTGTGAAGGCTCTTGAACAAGAACGCGGAATTCGGGTCGACCAGATACGTCGTGAATGGAACATACGTATCGGCATCGTTTATTGGGACGTCTCATACTCCAATAGAATCGGACGATTTTATAGCCGACCGGATAGATGTGGTTAACTGTATGGAAATTTGCTAATTGATGAGGAAGTAATTGTCCAACACTCAAAAATATTAAACTGCCAACTCGTAGAAGATTGTTGTGATCGGAATGGTGCATCACGGCGGCTATTTGTTTATTTTCATCACGATTCACATATACTCGTCGATAAACAGAAAGGGTTGTCAATTCATTATCTTTTTCATTTTTCGGCACATGTTGTGAGCAGTATGTACTCTGTAAAGAAATCATTATTTTGTAAATTAGCATTGAATTTACGTCACGAAATTTTAGTTCATATTACACGTAATGTATACACGTACCTTATTCTTATAGAAAATGCAACCATCTCTAACTGCACAGCCAAGATGATAGTGGCTGTTGCAGCGAATCTTAAAGCATTTTACAGTAGCGCCTGGTTTTTGACACGCAATGCAGTTTGTATTCTTCGCAGATTGTAAAGCAAGTTCTAAATTCATGAGAGCTCCGTTAACAGTTTCATATACATCCTCAGACCAAAGAGCACAATTTAAATGAACCCATTTATCAACATCAAAATTAAGGAGTCTTGCTGTGCCATCAGCTGCACCATCTCCTATGTTTTGACAAAACATACATCGACGACTGTCATCAGTATTTACGGGTAATGTAACAGTAACAGCCATACGAAAAAGCATCTAGAAATAAAAAATATTTATATTTTAAAATTACACTACAGTTCAATTGATGAAAACGAATTTGATATAATCGATAGTTTCATACCTCAGTTATTTCTCGATCAGTTGGTTTTTTGTACTTAGTGGAGGGATGTATTGCACCAATCGTCCAAGTCTTATAACGCCGACCTCTCCAAACTTTCGATGGTCTTTCCGCTAAATCTGTCGATATTTCGTCCGAGACTGGATGCTTCTTTGGCCTCTTTTCATCTATATAGCTGTCTCTGCTATGCTGTGATTCAAGATCATCTTTTTCACTTTTGATTCGCTGTTCAAGATCTAACTCTATGGAATCAATATCCATTGGTTCAATTTGCCCAAGTGATTGCTTTATTAAGAATTTCTTTTCTTGTATTTTCTTCAAATCTTCTTCCAAAAATTTAGTTTCTGACTTTTGACATAAATGATCAACAATAGCGGCAGCCTGTTTAAAAATAAAGTTTAATTAGGACAAGTTTATTTATCCCATAAATGTCAACAAATAATTTGTGAAAATTAGTTATACCTTATCATGCGTATTGCTCGGTGTTCTGTGCATTAACGCAAATTGCATATAGCATGTTACAGAACAGAAACAAAGTTCATCCCCAGGTTCAGCTTCTTCTTTACTTAGGAATGGTAGATCAGATACTTTTTTACGAATTAAGCTGTTAAGTATAACAACATCACAGTGACGACAAAATTTAGCTGCGCCATTTAATATACTTTGAATATCAATTGGGGCTGTAAGCAAATTTGAATTTTAGTCTCTTAATTATAACTGATTAACTTTATATATATCTTTCGTAATATATTATTAAATATTTAAATAAATTATTGTACCTCCTTCTTTTCCATCTTTTCCTTTTATTCTATACAGTCCTAATTTTTGACTAGGTGGTGTAGTCGTACGTTCAATAATTTGATAACCTGTTGGTGGAGCAATATTCAAAATATTTGCTAAATCTTTTAGAACTCCCATTATGTCATCAGCTGCTTGGCTGTTTAATGTCAATGTAACAGTAACATTTCCGTTTTCCGTGAAAGTTGATGATGATTTGTTAAGTCTAAAAAAGAGTTGTTTATTATTAACGTTAACGTGTTTAGAAGAATGTATTATGTAGTATTATTATATTTATTGAATAATTACTTCGTAATTCCAACGTTTTCCTTATCTTGTTTAGCTACGTCTTTAAGATGCCCAGGCTTTAGACGAATTGGAATCGGCGAAATTATAGGTATTACGGGCGATATTCGTTTCAACCAGTCAGATTCTTCATCTGATTCCTCGTCAATTAATTTTAATCCCGGAAAACGATGCATGAACTCTGGCACAACACATTCGGGTGAAGATGAACTTACGATAGTATCAGGAGTATCGATATCACGTCCCATCAAAGCATTTTCTTTTTTATCATCAGCTATTTTTAAATTAAAATATTAAATTAATTGAAATATTATTGATGCAATATGTAGTTTGTGATCTTAAGGTTTCAAGAAATGCTTACCGTCATCTAATTTTAGTGGAGGGAATTCTTGGTCATAAAAGCTTCTTTGAGTAGAAACTGGTGGAAGCGGAGGTAAGGGTTCTAATTCACCAAATGGTTGTGTGTTGTAATGATCGGAAATTCCTGTGAGACGAGCATTGCCGTATGTACCAATGAGCTCTCCAGTTCTAGTATTGTAATCTAGTGGCCCTCCAAATTTAGTTAAATCTCCGGAACCAAAAATTGGACATACTCCATAGTTTTTGCCTAATAAAGGTTCTAAGACCGCCATTGATTGAAGTTGTCGAAGTTGTACCATAAGATTGTCAATATATGTATCATAGTCCTCGTCCAGACGAGACACTTTCCTTGATCTTTTTTTCTGAGGTGCCATTGATGCGTCTTTTCCTTGACTTTGCCTTCGTTTCTGTTGGTATATTCGCCTCTTTATTTTCTTGAGATCTATTAACAAATATAAAATTAGTATTGTCATGGTCGTAGACAAACAATTGACATTGATTACAATAATACAACGTAAATATGACTGTTACCATTTTTATCGTCGATGGACCCATCGATGAGTTCGTCTTTGGCAGAAAAAAAGTCTTTGGTATCAGTAAGTTGCACGGAAGTACCACTGGATAGGACATCGTCAAGTAATTCTTTCTTAACTTCGATTAAAGGCACTGTGTGTTGCGCGGTTGTACCCTGTGACAGCTGAGCATGACGACCCATTGCTTGAGTCGTCGTTTGAGGCACTGGTGGTTGTGATGAATTACTGTATTGAGGTGAATTTATCAGTTCACCAACAGGTGAAGCGACCACGTTTGATATTGTGCTCGGAGACCTCTGGATTGCAGGAGAAACAGATTTTGGATTTGTGATTTGTCCTGTGATAGCGCTGCTTTGCTGTGGACTGGGGCTTGGTACTAGGTCTTCAGCTTGGTCATTTCTAGAAACTTGCTGCTGCTGTTGCTGCTGTTGTTGTTGAACTTGAGTCTTTTGTTGCTGTTGTGGCTGTTGTGACTGCTGTTTCTGATCTTGTTGATGTTGTTGTGATTGCTGTTGTTCACCTTGAATTATAGCTCGTGGAAGAGAAATTGAAGTAGATATCGATTGTTGTTGTTGATGCTGTTGTTGTTGCTGCTGCTGTTGTTGCTGTTGTTGCTGTTGTTGTTGAGGTGGTGTAGATGATGCTGATGGCATATGCATTGTCGAGCTTGTTGTTGGCTCGACATTCGTTTTCATTTGAACATTCGTGGTTGTTTCTTGTTGTAACCTTTCTTGTACCATTGTTTCATTAGTCGATGCAGACACTGGTGTATGAGTAGTATACGCCTGGCTCACTGACATATTTGATTGAGTGGATTGTTGCAAAGTAGAAGCTGCGACTTTTCCTGACTGTTTCTCGCTTGTTTCAGTAGGGGTTTTAGTTATGGTCGTCAGTAAAGGTGAAGTGATACACGGAGTTAATTTGGTGGGTTCTTCTTTGTTAGGAGGACTAACGGACTTTACAGCATGAGATAAAAAGGATGTTTCTCTGCTTAAAATTTGCTTTACATTCGTAGATTTGGTCACTGGCTTTTCTTCTAATAATGGCGTAATTAATGACGATGGTGTTGGAGGTATGGGTCTGGCTAATTGAGCCTCCAGCGACGGTACATTTGGATAACTTGTAGTTTGAGTCGAGCTGCTTGCTCCAGAGGTAGTTGCACAGGCTGTATTTTGTAGTAACTGTTTTAATAGAACATTTTGAGAGTCTTCCATTCTATGAGACGAGACGCTCGATTTGCTGCTATCCAAGTCGGATTTTGAAGTTAACGGTTTTTCGCCGGAAAGTCCTTTCAAAAGAAGTTCTTCTACATCTTTCTTCGTGATTGAGCTCTTATTCGTTACTGTAAACATTTAAATATAGTTAATTTTGTAATAAACTTAAAATGTATATTTTCCATTAATTTAATATTTTTCGTCGGAAAAAGTACTTTAATAGTTTCAGTCGACAAAAATATACAATAAAAAAGTAAATATCATTATGAAATAAAATTAACTGAAGATTCTTATGGATTTATATTTTTATTTATGAAGCGTCATGCTAGTGTAATTGAAATAAAACTGTTCTAATAATAGGAAACTACTTACTCGAAGAATCCGCGTCCAAGCCTTTATTGTCTATGGGCAAGGAACTGCTGGAGGTAGTAGCAGTAGTAGCGGCAGTAGTAGTGGTCTTATACTGCGAGGACCCGGACGTGAGCTGCGAGTGAAGAAGCGTCGGCGCCTGCGACAACGTCGACTGGAGAATACTGCTCGTGAGTCCGATAGAATTAGCCGTAACTCCGGTCCTACTAGTGGACTGTTGTGTCGTCGAGGGACTCGTGACACTACTTAAGGTGACGCGTGAGCCAGTTGCATTAGCAGCCGAGCTGCTCGCAACTGCCTGTAATATGGCTTGCCGCTGTTGGGCCGATGACTGGGGACTGTTCGAGGTGAGTATAGTATTGGTTCGTAAAGCTCCGACTAAAGGAGATTTTAGCGAATTTGTACTTGATAGCATCGCATTTAGCATGGGATTAGACTCGATTGATACATTGCTTGCTTTAGAGACGTTTGCAACTGTGCTTACACTGGTGACACTCTGTTCTTTGTTGGTAGTATTGCTTGTAGAGGTAGTGCTGATAACATTGCTACTAGTTGAACCAGCCTCAGCTTTGTTTGCAGAGCTGACAACATTTGGGCTTGTTGTTTGGATTCGATAGTTGTTATTAGCGTTTCCACAAATTGAACCTGCTGTGATTGAACTGGTAGACTGTGTACTAGTTTGGGCATAACTCTGAGATGTATTCGACTGAAGAGACGATAACAAACTTCTCAATTGGTCACTTACATTGTCAGTGTTTGATTTTATTTCAGTAGGTTGTGACAATGGTGATAAGTGCGGTACAGTTGTTTTAGTTGATGTTGATGTCGTTGTAATTAATGTTGTTATCGAAATAGTCGTAACTGGAATTGTCGTCGATGCCGGCATTCCTATCGATGTAGTGGTTTGCGATTGAGGAGCAACTGAACTGATAACGATTGCTTGCGTTATTTGCGGTACAAAGTTCTTTTTCATAGTTGTAAAAATTTTTTCAGCGACCGTAGTGTTACTTTTTGACAAAGTTTGTGATTTTTTCTCAATTTCTAATATAGAAGTCGAATCACTTGTTGCTGTTTCTTGTTCCAAGTCGGCTAAAGAATCTTGAAGAATATTTAGTGGTAATGCTTCAAGTGGAGTTTCCAACTGATATAAAAGACTTGTTTTTTGTGACTTATCATCTTGCATTTCCGGTTTTGATGAAATGATGTTGTGCAACATATCGAGAATGTCATCGGATGATTCTTCAATTACATTTTTTTCTTCTGCAATTCTAGATCCTATATAAAATTTATTACTTTCGGTTTCTGCCTCCATTAATGACTGTACACGTTTATTATCCGCATCTTTAGCGTCTTTTAATTTGCTTTCGATTTCTTCTTGAGCATCCTCAATTTTATCAATTTTATTTCTTTTTTGTACTGACTTGCTGCTAGCATCCTCTTTAATTTCACTTTGTGTTACACTTTCTACGTCATTCTCTAAAATATTCACAAGTGAAAGATCATCAGTAACAGGAGACATACGTTTTAATGTACGCGCATCTGATTTACTTTTGTTTAGATTTTGTTCTCCATTAATTATACTATCATCGTCAGGATTGTGAATAGCTTCTAACATACTTTCTAACTCATCAGTTGTATTTAAAATATCTGTTTTCTTTTCATCAGTAACATTCGCACTTGGTGGGTATGTAGGATTTGAGCTATCTGCTATTTTAGGATTATCTATCGTGTCTTCTTTCTTTTTAGATATAGTTGCTTTCGATTTATCTTTTATATCCTCACTATCTATAGTTTTTGAAATCAGAATTTTTTGCTTTGCTAATTCTTTGGTCGCCATTTGCAATGAGGTAAGTGAGACCATAGATTGATGTGTTTCTGATTTTATTTGAGCAGAATTAGTTTTCACTTTCTCATACGATTTTGTAAGAATGGGCATTTTTCTTTGTAGAACATGAATCGGCATTACAGAACTTATAGTGCCAATTTTTTCAGTTAAACTTGTGGAAGAATGGCTGATCGTACTTGAAGCTGCCGATGTATTTACTTTACCAACCAAATTTTGCATAGTTTGAGGCACTTCCGTTGGCGTGGAAGTACTTAAAGAACTCTGTTTTGTCCAATACTTGTTCAGTTTTTGGTACGATGTTTCCAATTTGTACAACGTTTGCGTTACATTTTTAGTAGTACTTTGCGCCAATTTAACGGCTATTTTAGTATCAGCTCCAACGCTCGTTATCATCGATAATGCACTAATTGGCTTTTGATTTTCAATTGTAGTATTAGTGAGCAGATCTTTAATTATGTTAGTATCGGAAGCTGTTGTGGCACCTTTTGCAAGTGATTTATTTACTGCAATTGAATCGGATACAGAGGTCGATTTTGTAGGAACATTAGAATATGTTATTAATGCTTTAGAAGTACTTGATCCTACAATATTTGTTTGAAGTAAATTAGTTGTAGGGATTTGACTAATTTTTTCTTGAAATGAAAATGATGTATACGTCTTTTTTTCTTTAGTTTGTTCCATAATTTTTGTTTCATCTATAATAATTGTCGAAGATTTTGACTCGACGGAAGCGTTAGAAATGGAAACAGTAATCTCTTCTTTTAGTTTACTACTTTCTGCTGCATTGATTTCTGAACTCTCGTCGTCGCAAGATAATTTGGAAATATTGTCGGGAGATTTTGAGGCAGCGTCAATGATTACAATATCTGATTCTGAAAGTGACGCTAAAAGATCTTGATCGGGAGAATGTTCCATATATATGCTTGGTGAAGGTTCAACATTTAGATCCTCTTGATCTGGCGATTCTGGTGTATCAGTCACTGGAACCAGACGTTTGCCAACTGGCATTGCTCGGACAATATCAATATGTAAACTTTTCTTATTTCTGCCGGATTGAGTAGATAAGAGATCATCATCAAAAGAAGCATCTTCATTCGAAGGTTCTGGATGTTCTATTTCGAGAATTTGGACTAAATCATGGCCTTCGTTATTGTCATTCACCAAAGCATTACTTAAAGAATCATTACTGTCGACCGATAACACCATGTCAGATTCGAAAAGAACGTACTCCTCTTGCATTTCAGCTTCTAGACTACTTGATATTACATCAAGATCCGTATCACCAAACTGCTCTATAACTGGAATGTCATCGTTATCTTTTTGAGCTGTCGAACTTAAAGTAACTTCGGTGTTAATAATTGTTTTATCGTCATCATAATCTGTTGTATCAGGAAGAGATTCAACTTTATCACTGGGACTTCCTAAAGTCATCACCGAATTATTAGCTATTGACGAGCTAGTTGCTTTTGGCTCAGCCGTAGTTGGTGGAGTTTGCGGAGGCGTATGAGAATCATCGTCAAAATCGTTATAATCAGCACATACTAATGAATTAATTTTCGATTGTGATATACCAGTTTTCCTATGTACAACAGCTGAGGTATTTGGTTTATCTTCATTACTATTCAACTGACTTTCACTTGTTTTACTTTTGCTCGATTCTGGTTTGGAAGACCACATCGGCGAACCACCTCTGAGCCCTAGTTTAAAGTAACCATACCTACCAAATAAAACCGGTAATGGTATTGGGTTATTTGGATTGTGCGGGTTGCCTCCACCTCTGTTATTTTGATCCATAGATAAATTTGATTCTTGTTGATTTTGTGATGTTTGTTGCTGCAGATGCTGCTGTTGTTGATCGCTCATTGAATGATTGCTTGAATTTTGTGAATTATAAGCAGAGTGGGGCGTGTGTGGTGTATGAGGAGTTCTCGGTGTTCCTGGATTTTCAACACTTTGAGGCCGATCAGGCATAGCTGGACTGTTTCCGGTAGATTGTCTACGCTGCATTTGCATAGGTGAGCCAGCCACCATTGGGCTTCGAGGCATAGGTGAATTTGGCGTCTGACAGGTAGGCGGATGATGGGCAGTAGACATTTGATGCAACATTGGAGAAGTTGACGGATGATTCCGAGACATTGGACTTGGTGGTTGATATTGAGATACCATTGGTGAGCTAGGTGGATGACTTTGTACTCTAGGAGCCATTGGACTTGATGGTTGTGATGATTGACTTAGTTGTTGCTGCAACATAGGTGAGCCCATGGTTTGTTGAACCATGGGGCTACGAGGATGAGGAGAACTTGGAGGTTGATTGTATCCTTGTTGCATTTGTTGATGTAGTTTCGGACTTGGAGACGAGGCTGGTTGAGAAACCATTGGAGAAGAAGGTGCTTTTTGCATGATTTGTTGTTGTTGTGATTGTTGCTGTTGTTGTTGCTGCTGTTGCTGCTGCTGTTGTTGTTGCTGCTGCTGTTGCAGTGATTGTTGTCTCTGGACCATTTGAAGATTTCGTTGATTAATGATATTTTGATTTTCTTGGGAAATAACGCTGACTTCATGCTGCTGCTGTATCATTTGTTGACGTTGAAGCATTTGCTGGTGCTGTTGTTGCGTCATCATTGGCTGCTGATTCGACTGAGGACTGCCAAGAGGCGATCGCTGTCCATATAACATTGGGCCTGGCATTTGCATTCTTGGTCGTTGTGTGTTATCGGCCATTGCACCAGGACGAATGAATCGCTGCGAGAGTGCATGCATCTGCTGAGGCATTCGCATTTGTTGCGGATCAGGTGTAAAAGAGGTTCCAGGGCTTGTTGTTAATCGACCGGTAGCTACCGCTCGATGCTGTGGCGAAGCCATTCTTTGTACCGTTGGACCGCAAAGTCCTGGAGAAGACATCGTTCCAGGGCTAAAAGGACTTTCTTCTGGTTGTGAATGCGGAGTTCCAATTCTTGGAGACGGTTGCATAGTGCTATGTGGTGACATCGTGCCAGAATTAGACTGCGAATTGCCAGGACTATGTTGAACCATTGAAGCTACAGGTGAATGCATTATATTTGAAGGAACACTGCCTGGACCAGGGCTTTGAGACATAAGAGCTGCTGGACTGTGCATTGGTGATGAATGCTGAGATGGCGACATAAGAGGTGAGCATGGCTCACTTGTTTGCGGCTGTTGTTGTTGCTGCTGTTGTTGTTGTTGTAATTGTTGCTGTTTATTACGATATTCTTGTATAAGCATACCATGTTGTCGACTCTGTTTTCGACTGCTATCCAAATGCTTTTGAAACATTGCTTGTTCACTCGAAATTCTTTGAAGCTCAGCTGCATCGTTTTCTGGAAGTTCATTCCCTGATTTCCGACACTGTCTCTGTTTGCTGTTAAGAGACTGTTGAAAATAAAATATTGTTAAATAAAGATGTAATTATAGGTAAAATTGTTATTATTAATAAAAAGAAGCTAAATCATATTTAAATAAAAAACATTTACTAGTCAAGACACTATTGCCAAGCTCACACAAAAACTATGACTCACTTTTCTAACCTTCCGTAGTTTTTGAACCTCCGTTTCATAATACTTCAACTGTTGAGTAAGTATCTGATGTTGATGATTCAACCACTGTTCGTATTGTAATTGCACATGGCGATCTTGTTCAGTGACAATATTATCAGGTGGAACCGGAGGTGCCGGCAGTTGTGGTATATTGAATGTTGCTATCCTCGCTATTTACAAAATAAATTAGTTAGCTTTTAAATTACTTAAAAATACACAGAGAAGATATTACTTATTTTCTCTAAAAAAAATTGATGCTACTAGGGAGCACTTAGTTGTAGTACTATTTTAAAATATTCGAAATTAAAATTGAAAGGTTTAAGTAAATAACATTAAATGAAAAGAAATTAAAAAAATGAAACCAACATTCGGATGAGGTCTGAGTTGTTACTGGTTGTCTCAGAACTTGGACGATGACTTTACCAGGGTCGGATACAGGCTGCTGCCAGTTCTGAGCTCCGGAAACTGGTGGTCTGGTTTGATTTGGAACAGCAGGGACCGCAGCAATATTCTGAGGTGGAGATGAGAGCGGTGTAGATCCCAATACGTCAGCACGCAAACGTTCAAATTCTATATCACTGAGCAATGAACCACTTTGCGTAGTCGTATCTGCCTGTTGTTGCTGCTGCTGCTGTTGCTGTTGTTGCTGTTGCTGCTTTTCCTGTTCCCGTTTCTCTTGTTCCAATAGCTCCTCCAAAAGCAATGGCTGTTCCTGTGAACATGACTGCTGAGCGTTAAGGTCTAACTTCCTCACTAAATTTTGGGAATGTTAGGAAAGTCTAACGAAATCAAAACGCAAATAAGTGAATTATAAATATTCGATGGTAAGACATGCGTAAAAATGAACGTAAGTAAGCGTGCTTAGTGTTGAAAAATGATTGACTGTTCATGTTGTATAAATTGGAAACATATGACTTCCCGCGAGTACAAAACAAAAATTATGTAATTAATTGAAATATTATGCTTGTATTAAATGAAAAAAATATTAATAAGAAATAGAGTAAAGATGAAAATTTAAGGGACTAATTTTATGAAATGGTAGGTAGGTGTAAGGAATGCTTTGAATACCCCAGAATTTGCTCACCTGCAGAAGCAAGGGTCTTCGGTGAGGATGGGGTGGCATTGACGGTGCACCAGTATGAACCACAGGGGTCATCGGTGGTCCCGCCGTGGGTACTGAATGCCCCATGTGCATAGGGAGTCGCGGCAAACCCCGATCACCCGGACATAGCCCCATCTAGACATGCACCAACACCAACGCATTGCATACACCCAGACCAAAACACCATATTTTCCAAGGAATACCATTTTATAAAGAATTGATAAAGACCTTCCTATTTCAATATTGTCCTTATACACATTTTTAAACTTTTCAATGCATCATGCGTTTCAGCGATTTTAGTTTTGTTATTAAATTTTTATTTTGCTTTCAGTTTTTCCTTTTATTAATGAAATATTAATTTGAAATTCTGTATTTGTTGAGAAATAATGTATAAAATTCTTCAAACGAAATTATTTTAAGTTATAAGCTGGAAATGCGCCAAATCACAAATGCAACGCGGTAATTTAACTATTAAAATAAGTAGGTATTAAGAGCAATAAAAACTACTATTTTTTAAAGCAACAGAACCTTTAAAGAAATACATAGAATAACAAGAATATACCTGTAAAGGTCCTGGATATGGTGGCGGTGGTCCTGGATAAGGAGGCGGTGGTGGCGGCGGAGCCAACGGCATCCGCGGGCCAACCATATGTCCAACAGACACAACCCTTCCAGGAACATTCGGAACTCCTGCAGCTCTAACTCCCATGCGAGGATGTTGTTGAACTAAATAAAATTAATTATCGAAATTAAATATAATATTTTTGCGTTAAGCGTATAAAAGGATAAATTTGATTTAATTTTTAAATTACCCTGCATATGTTGTGGTATCCGCGGTTGATGTCCCGGGAACGTCGAGGGGTAACTTACTGTTACAGAATTAGTTGAAGTGACAACGCCTATAGCCCCATCGGGAGAAAGTAACCTTGTTCCAGGAGGCATTGGTCTACCCATAGCGGCTGCTTGTTGCACGTGTTGATGCATTTGCTGTTGCACCACAGCAGCCTGTGGATGATTCTGGGGCATCACGGAAGACTGTGATTGTACTGTCTGTGCTGGTTGATTCATTGGCGCTATAGTTTGAGCTTGTGTCAAAACATTTGTTGTACCCGTTGTATTTTGTATTGTACTAGTAGTATTCATTTCTGAACTATCAACAACACTAGAATCGCTGAGACTTTTTGATTTATGCTCTTCTTCTTTTACTTCCTTTTTTTGTTTTTCTTCTTTTGTTTCAACTTCATCTTGCTCCAAATCTAAGTCAAGGATATTAGTTTTCTCCCCTCCTGTTAATTGATCCAACTCAGGATCAGCATATTCGAGAATATTGAAATCAGCACCCATTTCAGCTACAAAAAAGTAAGTCTTATTATTAAAGCAAAACACAATCATTGATTATTCCATCAGCAATGTTACACTTACCTAAAAGTTCATCGTCGTCGTCAGCCAAGTCCCCTAATATTGCACTTACATTTTCTACCTCCACCATAGGAGCTCCTTCTTGCTCAAGCTTTTCTAATTCAGCTGTCACATTATCCGGTATTTCAGAAGTTTCTGACATCGTAACGTTAGCTTCACTAACAGTTGGTAGTATCGGTGGTCTTACCATACCTGCCGTACTAATCATACGTACATTTTGATTTATAGTATTTTGACCAGTTCGCACGATACGCTGAGCCATGTTTTGTCCTTGATTCGCATCTGCAAAATACATTATAAATAATGACTTTGTCTTATTAATACTTTGTATGAAAAAGTGCATTGTACGTACCAGGAAATCGTTGCAGAACTTCATAATTAACTTCAGTGAGTTGGCCTCTTGGGCCAGCGACGCGTTGTTGCATAATTTGATTATTTTGAAATTGTTGAGCTACACTAGCAGGAATTGGTGGCCTTTGTAGAAACATTCTTGTTCTCGGGTCAATTCCTTGTGGTCTAGGAGCATCCATATTTGTCATATTTGCATGTCTCGGCGCTAGACCTAATAACCAAATAAGGTATTACGAGTTTCAATAAATTGAATAAGTAACAAAAGAAACAAAATTAATAAAATAATTTTACTGACCAATCGGATTTCGCAACATAGCATTTGGCTGCATAGGCATACGGGGCCTAGCAGCACCTGGGGGAAGTGGTTGTCTAAATGTCCCTTCCGCCGAATTATTTGGCGGTTGCTGCACATGTTGTTGTAATTGTACATGACCAGGATTGTACTGCTGTGCAGGTGACTCACTGACAGATTGAGCTTCTGAAAAAATAATCGTTGAATATACAATTCTTACGTTTATCTATTTTTGTTCTTGTACATATTCGAAAGCACACCTTGATTCCAGCCTTGGTTAAGTGGTTTCATATCTTTGTTGAATTGCTGCTGACGTTGGAGTAAATCTCTCAATTGTCGATTAACTTCCGGCTGTTGTCCATAAAGCTCGGATTGAACGTCAGGTCGCTGTTCAGGTCTTGGCGACATGTAACTCGGCACCGGACTAACAGTTGCTGGAGATGGAGAAGATGGTGGCTGATTTTGAGCCTGTTGTTGTTGCTGCTGTTGCTGCTGCTGTTGGGGCTGTTGTTGCAGCGGCTGAGGTTGCTGTTGCGGCGGTGCTGGACTATAAGATTCAGGAGTGCGTGAAGGTGCATACACGTGAGTGTTCTGACGAGGCACCGGAGCATTAAAAATGGGCCGTGGAGTACCAGGCGGTTGCGGGAAGACATCGTTACGAGGCGAACTATTATAGGACGGGGTCGTCCTGGGCTGAGCTTGGACTTGTGGAGTTTGTCCAAAGCTCTCAGCATTGTCGAAGCGTTGGAAATGTTCAGGCTGCGATTGAGCCTGTGATGCCGGTGATTGCGGAAAGTCATGAGGCGATTGTGGCGCTTGAGGAGAAAAGGGGGACGGAGGCTGTTGTTGATGATTAAAATTGGTTCTCGTCACTCCAGGCATCTGTCGACAGACTTGCGCTACTTGTCCATGTTGTTGTTGTTGCTGCTGCTGCTGCTGCTGTTGTTGTTGTTGTTGTTGTTGTTGTTGTTGTTGTTGCATTGGCGACAGTTGCGGTTGTTGTGGCTGTCTCATGGGTATGTTTGGATGTTGATTTTGCGGTGCTATTACTCGATTAACCTTCATCGCAGGTGCGGCAAACTGTCCGCGTGCACCGGGTTGCGATTGCGCCACAATGCTCATGGGATTTCCTTCCTGCTAAGAACACACTCACATTATAATACGGAATGTCAATTTTTTCAATAGACAGTAAACATTCTACGTACTTGGGAAGAAGCAGATAAAGGTGCATTTAATGTAGTTGCATTTTCTTTACTTATATTAGAGGTTCCATCTTCTGAAAGTTGACGATGAACTCTTGCGATTGCTGTCAAAAGTAAAATAAGGTAACATGTAGTACTTTTTTATAGATTATCGGTAATACGTAAGTTTTTGTCTACGTACCATGAGCGCGCTGGTCGTGTATGACTTGTTGCTGTATGTGAGCTTGCTGTTGTCTCAACGCTTGAAGCTGTTTCCATTGACGTTCTTGTTCAGCTTCACGGTTCGATCTATCTCTATTAGCAAGTTTATCTTGTTCCTGTTAAAATCCATTTAGTTAGAATTCAATTAAACTTATACTAAACACTGCATCTTTGATATCTATCATATATATATATATATATATGTATATATAACATTCCTAATATAAGGTACAACTGTTGAAATCTCAGTATAAAATACTTTCGAAATTACATTAAAGATGCAATGTTTATTTTGTATTGTAAAACGAGAAAAAAATATTAGGCTCTTTTGAAAAAACTCAGCGAATTCATTAAACATTAAATTGCAACGATTACAGAAGGCAGCAGATAACATATTGCTAAATAAAACGAACAAATCATTTAGTGCATTATAGTATAAGTAAAATATCCAGCCACCATCCAGAAACAGAAATACAGTTTCTTTCCTAAAATTATATGATTACCATTTATATAGAAAAGCACTGAGATCAACCATCACGCATGCAATCAACTTAAAAGTAGTAAGATTTATAACTTTCTTCAAAAATCCATAATATTTGGTTATTTCATTTTGTTTGTTGTCTGGTAAATAGAATTATACGTATTAGCTGTTTTTAATACAAAATCTTGTTAGTACGTAGGTTTAAACAATAATACACGATTAAAGAAATATATTAGAGTATTTGTTTGATTGTTGAATATTGAGTTCAAAGTCTTTTTTAAAACAGATTTGTTTCTCAGCAAATAGAACCAAAGATAATAAAGCATTTGAATACACATCCAAACAATACTACGCACACTCACACCATTTACACTGTAATAACAATTTAAAAAAAAAAGTGAAAATGTTGCCAACTGATCAAATAAAAAAGTCTAGAATACACGTTAGAATAACCACATCCACCAATTAAAACTAGTATGTGTAGGATTAAATAATATAATAAAGGAGTATTTCGGGATTCGGAAGAGATTCGGAATTTAATGATAGGGATGTAAACGAGGTATTTAGAAATGTATGAATTTTGAATGGTTTCTACATGCCACAGAAAAAAAAATCGAAGGATTCAGGAAAACTCGGTAATTTTGGGACGTGAAAAATAAACAGTTTACAAGGCACAAAAAATCATTTGAACTTTTCGGTAACATTAAAAACAAATTAATAACAATTGGAGATAATCGTTCAGTGTCCACGGTATTATTTTCTTTGTTGTGTTTTTAACTTCGCGTTATTATTAGAAATGCAAAAAAGACACCTACAATTCAAATAATAAAATATGAATTTCTAAAACTCTAATCTATACAATTGACTTTAGCTTGAAAATTGAGCCTCTAAATACGTTTAATAAATGAAATGATATCGTTAAAAATTATATCATGCAGCAAATCACAAAGTTTCGACATAAAATTGTGCGAGCTAAAGCGCTTACTCTTCAGCGGAACTTGAAAAAAAAATGTTTTGAGAGCCTACTTTGGTGTTGCACGGTAGTAAAAAATATAATGAAGATAGCGCTGTAACTCTTGTGCTGAAGATGAAACTTTTTGAAAAAGATTCATAAAATCATAGGTTAAAATTTGCCCGATAAGAGCACTGACAGCAAGTATTGTAGTGTCAAAGAAATGATATACGAAGAAGTTAACGAAAATAATAAGGGCAAATGAATGAACAAAAATAAAGTTGACTGAGTATACATCGATAAAAATATAGTATATAAAAATTCGAACAAGAATGCAGGTGGCAATAATAAATAAATTGAATAATGATAAAAATAGTATATAAATTATGCAAGACACTAGAGGCACAGTGAAGGTGGCTCACCATAACCGGGGGCTGTACAGGTACAGTGTGAATAATTGCAGTGGGTGGCGGATCGTAGTGCTCCTGGCAGAGGGAGGGGAGGGTGCGCATTATTTCGGACGGAGTGAGCACTCTAATTTGGTGGTCTACCGAGGAGAATTGCCGGGCAGGGGCAGCTGATGCCGCCGTACTGCTCGGGGTCACCTGCTGACTAATGTTAGTGACGCTACTAATTGATTGTGCTTGTGCCTGCGACTGCGGTTGTGAATGTGATTGTGCCGCTGGGGGAGTACGTAGAGCTGTTTGTACTAGTGATTGTATTTGTGCTTGTGGCTGTGCTTGTGACTGAGAGTGTGCCTGCAAATGGGAGAGAAGTGATGGCGTCTCGTGACAATGGCCTTCACCAACACCCAAAACTGTGTCACAGCAAGAAGAAGTAGAAGAGATGGAAGAGTTGGATGAAGAAGATGAAGAAGAAGAAGAAGACGATGAAGATGACGAGGATGAAGAGAAGTTCGAGGACGTCGAAGAAGCGCTTGCCAGTTCGTTTGTTCGCTGGTTCATAGTGGGGACATTAGTATGGATAATAGTAGAGGATGGCCTGGGCGAACAAGAGGGGGGTGTGGAATTGGGGGAAGAGCTTGGAGAGCGAGATGTTAGCCGCCGCTGCGCCTGTCCTCCCTGCACCGCACACACCTCCGCTAGTTGAGGGGCAGCTACTGTTGATGCTGCTACTGTCGCTGCCGATGCTGCAACGGCTGTTACAGAGGATCCCGGTGGTGGTGCTGCTACTGCCGTCACCGCCGAGGGGGGTGCTGAGGTGGCTGCTGCTGCCGCGGCTGCCGCTGCCGCTGCTTGAGCTTGAGCTGCTGCCACCGCTGTAGCTACGATAGCTGCTGCCGGATTCGGGGGAACAGGTTTATCCATTGACACAGTCACGGCTGCGCTCTGCTTGTCCTTGGACTCCGACAACGAGCCCAGCAGACCGGCAGATGGCTTCTGGCTTGTTGCCATTACCACTACTGGTGGCACCGAGCTCGCGTTTTTCGCCAGGATACCGGCCGAGTTTGTCGATGTCACCGGTTTCGTGTTCGCCAACTCCTTTGGTATCTGTTAGGGTCAATGCCCAGCAACTCCTTGACACGTCTGTTCTGTTCTATTGTTCTCATTCATTCGCTCACTCATACACACATTTCCTTCCTATATCTCTGAGTTTTAGCTATAGTTGGCGAACTAGTTTATAAACTTCGTTCCTTCTTTCGATTAGAATCAAAATTATTGCACAACTGAATCTCAAAGCAAAGGGTCCTCTACTTATTCAAACGTGGATCGTTCGTTTAATAAATAAAAGCCGCACCACATATTTGAACAAGAAAATTGTAGAACTTAGTATGCGCATGGTTTCGGCTGGTCTTTGTATTTATCTTTTTCGTTAATTATAATTATTGATTTAAAAAATTAGTATTAGTCGTGTTAGACATAGAGCAATCACGGTACGAAATTGGCTTGTAATATACATACGAACAGACACGCATTACGTGTAATAAATCATTATTTCATCTATTTTTTCAACACAAAGATATCAGCCTTATTGTTTGCATTACCAATATTCTATTAGACAAGGTTAAACATTTGACCAGTTGTTAGTCCGGTTTGTTTGTTAGAGACAAGACACCCTCGACAATGAATTTCCTTGCATTTCATCAAGTAAAAAACAATGTCACCAGATATATATTTTTAAATCGACACAGAACATTATTCAACATAACTTTGAATGAAAACAATAATATTACCTGTTGCGCCTTTTTCATGCGGATTGCTGCCCTGTTTTCCCGAGCTTGGCTTACGTATGGAGCTTTCTTTTCACTGGGTAAGGCCCGCCATTTCTTCACAATTTGTTTGTAGCGCTCTGACCAGACTAAACGAAGATTTGTATTATTATACGAAATACCTATTGGTTATGAATTTCAGTGTATATAGTTTGGAACTAAATTACTTGGATATTCAGCTTTCCATTCGGGATGATTCATATTTGCATATAGCACCGAAGCTGTTGTCGCTCCATTACCCAACGCTTCATCGGCTTCCATTTTTATACTAGTTCTTTGGTTGTAAGTAATAGCAGCAGTTCCAGTTGGAGGAGCGCTACCTTCATCCTCGGGATTTACCCATGGACTTGGGGGTTCCGAAAATGCAGGACTAAATTGGGGACTACTGCAATAATAAAGTCGTCATTATATGTTTTGTAAAATCGGTTCTCGATGTATTCAAAATTTTTATAAAAAATTTTAATTCTTACTTGCTATATTCGGAATGATAAGGAGATGGCGGTGGAAAACTCATTGGTGAATTAAGATTTGATTGTCCAACAGAAGGCAGACTAGCTGAGACTTGTGGCCTTCCCAAAGGTACACCGACTGGTTGAACATTTACTAAAATAAGAATAATAATTATAGACTCGAATGACTAATCAATGAATAAGTCGATAAATAAGCAAATTCGGCGATTGAATGTTAAACAAACCTGGATGAGGAGAAGGAGATACTAAAGGAGTAGAAGTAGAAGATACTTGAGCAGCTTGTGGTGGTACAGAATATCCACAAGATTCTCGAGATTCTTGCGACTCATCCGTAAGAACTCCTTTAAATATTTCCTCTACATCCTGGCTCGCCATATTTGAGAGCCCTATAAATATGAAATTTTAGCAAAATATAATAAATTGTATTGATTTAAAAAGCAGCGATATTAATAGTTTTAATATTTCAATGGGCTTACCGGTATCTCGAACCATAGACTCAATGTTAAAATGAGGACTTAGAATATCCCGCAATTCGTCTTTTGTTGATTCCGAAGCTTGATTGAGCTCATCCCAAGCCTCCGTTGCTTTTGCTAAATCATCATCGGGTTCATTCATGATGGTATCAACGAGATCACTGTCGAGCAGGTCACTCGAGATAGGCAGAATATCATCGAGTGCCTCGGTATCACTGGTCTCTTCTTTGACTTCCTCCCGTTTGATATGCGTTTCTGGGACTGCCGGCTGTGATTGCTGTTGCAGCTGCGACTGTGGTGCTTGTTGCTGCGGTTGTTGATGCTGTTGATGTTGCTGATGTTGCTGATGCTGCTGATGCTGCTGATGATGCTGATGTTGCTGATGTTGCTGTTGCTGCTGTTGCTGCTGTTGCGCCGGTACCGGTGAAGATTCATCTTCTTTTTCCTGCTTCGCTTTGACTTGCTCCATAGCCTGTAGCTCATCTCGAGATAGTTGAATGGTATCAGCATTACCGGAAACGTTGCGCTCTGCATCCGAGTCGCTGCTGCTCTCCAGATCCTTGTCTTTGGTAGTGTCCATAAGGTCCCGGCCGAAAAAGGCCTCCTGCATATAAACGGGGAAGCACTCGGCAAGCTTAGTCTTTGGTTTTCTGCGCTGAGGCTTCCTGCGCGGTTTGTCGTCGCCACCGAGAGGGCCAGCCGAGCCCAGGCTCAGAATCCCGTCTCCCGGTAGCTCGGACTCGTCATCTTTGTCTTTACGCGTACCTCGAAGTCTAACTACGAAACCACCGATACCAAGCTTCTGCAGATTACGTTGCCGCTTACGTCTCAGCACCGATATTCCGTTCTCGGTCGTATAGATGCTGAAACCCTCGGGCGGTGGTTGATCGCTGCGAGGCGCCCACACCATTCCCTCCTTGTACACTTGGCTAGGTTCGTCCTTTGATTCCATCAACTCCAATTTGCAGCTCTCTTCCATAGAATTGTCTAGGCTACCGCCGGCCACGACCGACTCTATAGTCGCCATTATGTCTGCATCCTTGTCTACGACGGCAGCTAGTTTCCTTCGTTTTTTCCTAGTTATCTGATGCTCGGACATAAGCGACTTTATGTGGGTCATACCTGCTTCCGAAAGAAATATCCCTTCGACTAGGTACTGCTGCGACGACGCCTTTTCGTGCTCGGGACTTCGAACCAATTGATGTAAAGGCGGTGAACGGCATTGCTGCTGCGTCGGTTGTTGCTGTTGTTGCTGTTGTTGTAGCTGATGTTGATGCTGCAATTGTTGTTGAAGCTGTTGATGTTGCTGTTGATATTTGCTCGGCTGGGCTTTTGACAAATTGCACAATATATGGGGTGGAGGCACGTCTCTCGGCCGACAGAGTATGCAATTGTAGCCCTCTTCGGCGCACTTCTCAGCTTCAGCTTCAGTCTTGATTGCATCGCACAAGCAATGCAGCCATCTCTCGCACTGAATGCACTGGATTATAAGATCACCCTCGCCGTAAGTTTCGTTACAAGCAGCGCAAGCTGTATGCGACGAACAGGGACCGCATTGCGTGTAGTTCTTCTGCCAATTACTGTTGAATCCCGGATCATTGGCACCACAGGTTTGACATTGTGCACACCACTTGCACTTCCACGTTCCTTGAGGCACACATTCCAGAGGTGGATCTGTACAGTATATGTGATAACTTATATCACAATCGTCACAAAGTATCAAACGTCCTTCGTCATTACGTTCACCACAACCTTCACACACTGTGCAGTCCAAGCATCTCCAGCCTTTCTGCAAAATAACTTTTGTCACCTTAACGTTCGCGCAGTACGGGTGATAACATTGTCCGCACTGAGCACAAGCAATTAAACAACCTTCTTGATCAGTGCCAATGGCACCACACATCACACAAATGTCTTGTGACAGCACAAATTTGTCTTTTGCTGAACACAGCACTAGTCTATTTTCAAGACCTGGTTCCTCCTCTTTTGAGTTTGAGTCCGATACTGGCCTCTGTTATGGAAGAAAATTTCACGAATTTAATATTTATTCTATAATAGCTATTTTGTTACCTTAAAGAAAGATAATTACCTGTAAACCTAGGCCTGGAACTCCAAATATTCCTCTCATTTTTGCTTTTGGTCCTCGTTTCCTCCCAAATTCCGTCATTTTTTGCCGTTTTTGGTAACCTAATTTTCCTACACCTTTTGGTCGACCAACTAAACCTCCGCCAAGACCAAGTCTCTTCTTGGCTATTTTTGAGGCACAAAAAGGCTTTCCTTTCCCTAATCCTAATGGATAAAATGGATCTTCCGAATTTGCTTGGAAGTCTAATTCCGAAGAGTCACCATCTCCATATAAACTTTCTTGTGATGCTGTTAGGCTAGATTCACCTCCATAATCGTCAACGCTATCTTTGCGTTTGACAAGGGCGACATTTTTACAATGCAAACAAACATACTCGTAATCTTCTTTAGCGCTTTTACGATGTGCATAAGTCAAGGGATCAGCTTCAGGGTCGCATGTTCCATGAACAAACTTTTTACAAGAAGTGCATTGTACCATTTCTCTATATGCAGCAGCTCTATAAGCTTTTCTACAAATTGGACAAAAAAAGCCTTTATTTCGCTGTTGATAACACGAATCACAAACTGTATAATGTGAGTGCCAGCGCGATGATTGACCAGCACCAGGTGTTCGAGATCCGCAATCGGTGCACACACGACAGCATTTGCATTTCCATCCGTATTTCGGTATAGAGGTGACAATTGGTCTTAAGCAACTAGGATGATAAGCTTTATCGCAACGTTCACAGGTCATCACCTTTGCAAGTTCTTCAGGTAGTCGACAAACTTGACATAAACGGCAATTGGTGCACTGCCATCCAGCGCGAACACTTGGTAATAGGGCTAGTCCAACACAATTGCCATGATAATGATGTCCACAAGTTGAGCACATGAGCAAATTGGATACATCCCCCATTCCAAGGCACGTCATACATTTTATTCTTTCTCCATCTCCATTCACTAGAAATATATTTTATTTAATAAATGTATAATTTCATTGGAATATAATAAAGAAAAAATTCGAAATATTTACGTAATAAAGGAACTTGTCCTAAATGTTGACTACAAAATAACGACAAGCTCTTGATATCTTGAAAACAGCTTGATGCAGCTGCACATGGATAATGAAAATAACGATTGCACGATTGCACCTAAAAAAATTTTTTTTTAATAACAAAATATTGAATTTGTTTGTATATATCAAATAATTGACAAATTTTAAAAATCAATATTACTTTGCACGATGTACCAGCTCCATAATGTGAACAGTAGGCGCATCTACGAGTTGAAGCTTGAATAATGGCCATACTTATTACTTCTGTTGCCATTTCATGATTACTGCTTGTCCATAGAGCACATGCTTGATGAACATAGTAATGACCAGTTGGTTCAAAAATTATTCCTAAATCAGGTTCTTCCAAATAACCTACTATAGTTAATTCTTCAACAGGTTCTGTAAAATTTGTTAGACTAGGATTTCTGAAAAAATTTGTTAATTAATTAAAAAAATTTTAATAAAAAATTTAACACATCTATGTATTCACTTGATTTATGTTTCATACCTGCACTTGGCTAAACTTTTTTGCCTGCGGCATGTAACAGCCCCAAGACTATTACTTGCACGAGGACTCTTATCACCAGTTACAGGCACATCAACAAGACTTTCCGATGTTTCTTGACGATTAGTACTTTTTTCAGGTGTGAAGTCTTCGGGTATTGTAAGCTTTAAAAGTTCCCCTTGACCCAGTTGACTTCTCTCACTTAAATTGCACAAAGCACAAACCTTTCCTGGCCTGCAAGCATTAATCAGTTGTATTGTAAACACAAAAAAGTAAAATAAGAATAATTAAAAATAAAAAAAAAATTACCATTGTTCTGCAAAATATGGGGGTTCCTCTGGCGCTGGCATTGATCTTTCAAGTCCAGAAGATTCTCCATCAATCGATAAATCATCTCCTATTCTCAGAGGACTTGGTGATTCAGAGTGGGTATCGTCATCTTTACTCTTTGTACGTCGAGGCATGCCTCTTCCATAACCCAAACTGTGGATAATTAAAATTATCAATATTAGGAAACAAATATTTTGATAAATTGTTCGACAATGAAAGTGAAGATTTATTTACCCTTTTCCTCTGGCAGATCCTCTACCCAATCCTCTACGTATACCACCACCCCTAGGAACTCCTGGTGGACGTTCTTTCCTTGGTCGTCCAGGGCCACGTCTAATATGTAAAGGTTTTCCACCTGGAAGTGGAAACTTTTGATACTGAAGAGGGTCATTAAAGACCTCCTCTGGAGTAACTACAGTATCAAAAAAAAGGTATATTAAATTAACTTTCATTTAAATCGATTGGGAACGTGGAAAGGAAGAAAATAATTACTATTGTATGCATCACGAGCATTACTATTTAAGCTTTCAGCATGAAAGCTGAGGCACTGATTCGTGCTTGGAGCTGGTGCTGGACCAAGCAGTTGATCGGAGTTGGCTGGGGAAATGGGTATTCCAGAATTTTCCTCGTCATCATCCTCCCCATCAGAGGCATCGTCAAGCTCCATCTCCTCCTCACCCTCCAGTCTCTCCTCATCATCCATGATGGTTGCACTTGTTAGGTGAGACTTGCAAGCCTGGAAAACCGCATTCGAATTGAAAATGGTCTGTTGGCATCGGGGATAATGGGTGAACCGCAGGGGGAGCGTCGTCAAAGCACAGAAAAAAAGAGTAAGAGAGAGACGGAGAGATAGAGCGTTAGAGCGTCCCTCGCGATGCAAAAGAGGATGAGCAGTTCGACCGCTCCCTCGCCTATGGAATCTCGAGCGCAACGTAGGCGCTTGTTCGGTCGCGTCCACAGGCGGGGTCGCCTCCTAGGGCCTCGCCGCGGCTCTCATTCGTTCGCGGCCGAGGCACGCCATTGCCGCGCTGCTGCTGCGCTCGCTTTCCGTCTCTGTCGCACTAGCGCCGCGCTATCGGGGGAGAGTGAGTGAGAGAGAGAGAGAGAGAGAGAGAGAGAGAGAGAGAGAGAGAGAGAGAGAGAGAAAGAGAGAGAGGGAGATAGCGAGCTCGCCAGCAAGAGAGAGAGAAAGAGAGCCGCGAGTGCTCCGAAACGGCGAGACACACACCGTAGCTTTGCGTTTTCTAGGCTATAAACAGAGCTAGGCTCGAGGGATGTGCCAGGCGGGGTCGCTTACCTGCGTCGTCTAATGCTGCAGCCGTCTCGAGATGCTCATGGGCCAGTACTTCGTCCAAAGGTCCTGGTCCTGATGTTGTAGACCGCTCGCGGCACTCGCTCGAGTAAACATGTTGCAGCGTTGCAGTGCCTCGGCGCTCGCTGATGCAGTTGCAAGCTTACGCGGCGGTGGCGGCGGCGGCGGCACGCGCGCCCGCCTTTCCTCACTTCCTACGTGTTGGCTCCGAGACCCGTTGTCGCCTCCGAGGGCAACTCCTTCCCATGCATACGCGGCCAACAACGCACACCGCTCCGCTGCTGCACCGCGGTTGCACTCGGCTGTCTCGTTCGCTCGCTCCCTCTCTCTTCTTCTCTCTCTCGCTCTATCTGTCTTGCTCGCTCTTCGCAAGTCGTCCGCAACTGATCAACACGCTCGGCTTGCTGCGCACTCCGTGGGCACGCACTCAGAGCGACTCCGAGAGCTCCAGACGCCCTTGTTGATACTCCCGCTGCTCCTGGCACTGGCGCTCGCTCTATTGCCGGAGGCCCGCGTAGCTCGGGATATCGGCGCTTCTTTTCCTCTCGGCTTCTCTGGGCGATGTTGTCCTCGCACACAGTAGAGACGGCTGCGCGCTGCTGAGGCAGCTCTCTCTCTCTCGGTCAGCTCTCGGTCCCGTCCCACGGTCCGCACGCCCGCTATACGCACCAAAGTACACGATTATATTATCGCCCGCGAGCGCGACCGCAACCGATCGACGAATCAACGCAGTCAACGCTGCAGCGAGGAGACGCTGCGAGCGCTCACCGTTGACGTCACGCGCTCGGCAACGCCCGTGCATTGGCTACCTCCGGCCCCCGGCTACCCTATCGCGCTGCGACTCTGCTCGCTTCTCGACTTGTCCGGTTTTATAATGGGGCGTACTGTTATGACGCAACACCCGCTCTACTGTCCAGTTTCGCGCGCTCTTTTTCTCAAAGGGGAAATTCATCGTTCGATCAAAGAAAACGATTTCTTTATAAAAATACAAACATTTTTTTTATTTTATTTAATTTTTTTACATTTATCTCAAATTAATAGTGTGCGAACCTCATTCTTTATCCTGGAGAGTTCTTCCACATTGACCTTGTTTTTTTTTATCATGTTTTTTACAACTAAGAGCTTATACTTTATAAATTTTCGCTTGTCCGATGTTAAATGGATTTGATTGCCTTCCGTGGGCAAGGGATCTTTGACATAGTTTTTCATTAAGCACCAAATGCCACCACTATTTCTATGAGTTATTAGATCGGTTGTGATATTCAAGTTTGAAGATAAATTTGTTAAAGTTATTGGCATCTCAACTATTGTATCATTGTTCTTTACTGTTTTCATGGCGAATGCTGTTTTTTCTCTATTTTTCAACATTTTTACAATTATTGATTTCTCGGGTAAAGCTCTTTTGAAGTTGGATACTAAAATGACTTGTTTTAATATTTTTATCACAGAATCTTGTGGACAAAACTTAATAAAATTTTTGGCGCTAAACAAATTTATTCTCTTCAAAGTATCTTCTTTCATCAGCATTTCTTTTTGAAGTTTTTTCAGTTCTATTATTTTATCGCTCATAACGTTAATCATATCTTCTATGCCGTTGAGCATATCAGGTTTTAGCTCAATAAAACTGTCAGTCTGTTCGTCATTTTTGTCTATCAACTGTTCTATATTAACTTGAAACAGTTCTCCAGAATTTCTCAGGAAAATAATAAATTTTGACTGATACAGTTGAAAGTTTTGAAACTCTCTTTGGTCACTTTTAATTTGCTGTAGGGAATCTTCATTCAACTTTTTCGTAGCATAGTACACTGTTGCACCATTAGAGTACACAAGAAAAAGTACGTTACCTCCGTTGTAATATACAGCATTTAATGATAGTATGCTTGTGTCTAGATTAATTTTTGTATACTTTAATTTTTTCTCTTCAATGTGCATTAAAATTACAAGATCTGTTTCAGTTTGTAAGATTATTGCAGATATCTTTTGATTTTTTGAAACTGGTTGAATTTTTTTTATTACATGGCCACAGTTATAAATTATTTGAAGATTTTGATTGCACATTTTAAAAAGTTTATTAGAATAAGCAAAAAAACAGAAACTATCAATATTTTTGGAATCACTTGGTAAAAAGATTTCATAAAAATACTTATCAGTATTGTCAATATTTAATGTCAATACACTTATGTCACAATTTTCGTTTATAGAACAAAGTCTTTTTAAGTTTTTCAATTTTTTATCTTCTAAAATCAATATTCCATTATTTGGTGTAAATACCTCGTAAAAATCTGAAGCAAGTTCAATACCAGCTTTGCTTAAAGTGGCTAATTCATAGTTATCAGTCAATTTGTAAATTCCACTTGGATAACAGAGTATATATACTCTTTGATTGAATTCACGAAAATCTTTAATTTTTGCTGGTGCTTTTAAAACGTTTAATATGGGAGTTGAGTTTTTATCTTCTGAATAAGGGAAACAGACAAATTCATTTTCATTCCATGAGAAACAAGTATCATTTCCATAAAAATTTAAAACTATAAAATTTTTTGGCACAAAATATTTTTTTCCCGTATTGATCTTCATGCTTCTTCGTAATATTTGTATATTATTAGTATTACAAAGCTATGATGTTTAAATAGTAATCATTATTTTTAAAGAACACCCGTTGCCTTGATTTCTGTACACACTATACGTTCTAACCTGTAATGTGTATACACACAAGAAACACGCGTAATAAAAATCTTCATAGAGCTTGTGTTATGTGTATATTGCAATATATATATATACATCACGCATCACGCCGATCACGCGCGATGCCTGAAGCCAGTGAAGCCTGATGCGTGCATACGTGCGCGTGTATCATAAGATAATTGGCGGGATTTTTTCAAACGTTGATTAAAATATCGAGACAAGCTTAATTTAAAAATATCTTAACATTATTTATTCGTCATTTAAACCATATACTCTGTAAAATTTAATAAAAATGTACAATATTTAGTAATATCAAATTTTGTATGGCAATGATAGCTACAATAGACATTTGATTTTTTTCATATTACTGATAATTAAACTCAGGATTTGTTGGTACTTCAAACTATACAAAACAATACATGTTGTCCATTATTACATTGTAGGAAAATTGGTTTTTATCAAAAGTTGAAATTGTACATCTAACATTCAGGTATGGACAATGATGCAAAATAATTTACAGAGTCTATAGCTGTCGCATAGACTAAATTATATACAGGGTGTATCATCTTTACAGCATTAAGTTGAGTAGATCCTACTATTATGGGTTCTGGAGAATTTTGTGCAACTGAAAGTCCACTTAAACCATAACAGGTGTGATATATATCACAATTTCTGAAAAAAATATTTTTAAATTGAAAAATATAATGGAAGTTAGAAATAGAAAATTAAATGTTCCATATGCATTTATACTTTTCTGGTTTATCTAGTAATCCTCCAAATGGATGTTGGCAACAAATTAATAGATATTCTTGTAAAGCTGCTTGATCAAATAACCAGTGATCTAAAATAATATTTTTTTCCTTTGCTAAAAGTGTATGTATTAAAGGAAAAGCTCCTCCCTGCCAAAATGAGTAACATCCATCAACTAATTTATTAGTACGACCTTGGAAGCCTCCTTCTAAACGCATTTGTCTATTAACTATCCAATGCTGAAAGTAATAGTCAAATTCAAATCAGTATGTTTGTAAAACGTTGATTTTATTTTGTTAGATATCTTTTAACTTTAATCTTTTAACTTTACCATGAATCTAGATAAATTGAATGCATCTGTCTTCCCCAAAAGAACAAGGGCAGCTAATCCACAATAAGCATAGCCTCCATGTGCTTCCATTCCTGGACAACCGCTAAATCCACCCTCCCAAGTTTGACATTTACCTATCCATTTTTCTGTATCTTTAAATAAATCAGGAGTATATATGTTTGTAAGTTTTGCAACAACCAAAGCACAGTATACTCCTCTAATATCAATTTCACCATCTACATGTATGCAAAAACTTCCATCAGGATTGCGTAAGGTCTTGAGGAACTTTCTAAGTCCACGTCTAAAATAAGAACAAGCAAACATTTAGAATTAAAATTTTCCTTCGTGAAATATCAAATATTTAATTACAAAATATGTACCTATTGATTACATTGTAGGCCTCTGTTGTACCAATGATACAAAGTGCATTAACTGCTGCATAAGTAGATGCTAGATGAGGATATTGTCCAGGACCACCTCCAAAACCCCCCTCTGGATCTTGGCATTTTGATAAGAAAACAACAACTTTCGAATAGTCTTCATCTTCTAATCTTGCACCTAATATGTGAAGCGAATGTAAAATCCAATAGCACAACCATGGTCGGCTAGAATCTAAACACTGAACGGGAAAAATAATGATAAAAGTCCAACAAAAGTAATCAACGATTTCTTTGAAATCAATTCCATTGTGTACATACCTCATAGTTTTTTGATAGATGTGATAAAGAATTTTTCAAAAAATGAATATGTCTGTATTTATTGAGTACAGGTTCTTTTTGAATTCTGTATAATTCAAGTACATTTTTTTCAACTCTAGCCTAAAAATAGTGTGTAACAATCCTTTAATTCAAAACAGCAGAAAATAAATTGATTATTTAACATTTTTGAAAAGCATATTATTACTTGTTCTATTGAGCTTGCAGTTTCGAATTCCACATTTTGCTTCTCATTCAAAAGATCTGAATAACTTCTAATGGATTCTCTCTCCTCTAGATCATCAAATTCTATACTTGACATGATCTACAAGTCCATGAGCAACATTTAATGATAAATTAAACAGAGAATATTGACATGGATATATTTTTATTTACGTTCGTCTATTTACTGTACCTTCTCACTAATCAGTCTATGCGGTTATCACTTATTAATAATCATTAATTAAAATAATAGAAACGTTTTTCTTGATTTCATTTCTTCTTCATTACTTACAAAATATATAAGCTATATAGTCAATAGAAAAAACGTTTTGAAGCTAAACTGTTTCTACGGATTCATCATAAGCCGTGTTAAGCCGTGTTTTCAATATGACTATATTTGTATCGCACACTTATATTCTATTGGCTTAACTGCGTGTGTGTTTTAATATAACGCGCAATTTTGCGCCAAATTTAATTATATATTTACATCAATTATATTTATTGTTCAAAGATATAAATAAAGAATTTTGTTTTTCGTCTAGGAATGGCTGAATTTCATTGAAATAGATCGTTGAACAAATTATAAAATACTTCTGAAATTCGTTCAAATAGATTAATCTGATCACCAAGATTTTCAGCTAAATATGTAATAGTTATACAAGCACATGCTTAAAATATAGTCAAATTCTTTAATGATTCGCTAGACAGATCCGATTGAACAGTAAATGCGCACGAACTTTAGCAATGTGTGAAGTAAAATTGTTGCACCACAACAGCTGATCGTTTGTGAAGTAGCCCGGTGTATATATATATATATATATATATATATATATATATATATATTATATATATAATGTGTGTAGTCGTTTAGACACTTCGGTTAAAACTTCACGTGTGTATATTGTACTCGGCAATTCCATTCAAAAATTGTAAGTTTATTGACAGTGATTTAATGAGAAAATTAATTTATTAGATTTTTCAATGCACAAGGCATTTAATAGTAGAAGTGAAATAAATGGACTTCTAAAATGTATCTCTTTTTTCTGTAATGTTTCGTAACTTTGGTACAGGAGGAGGTTAGAGTGTGATTGAAACCTTTAAAGCGACTTCCGTCACTGGCAAGGAGATTTCGTCATTTACAATCATTTTATTTTATATACACAGGTGGAATAGAGCAAATAATTTGAAATGGCGAAGTACCTAGCACAAATCATTATGCTGGGCTCACAAATGGTGGGCAGAGCTTTCGCTAGAGCTCTTCGGCAGGAAATTGCAGCTAGTCAAGAAGCAGCACGTAAAGCTGGTGGTGGACAACAAGGTTCTAAACAGGTTGCAGCCAATACTAAAACTGGTGTAACATTGGACGAAGCTTTGCAAATACTAAATGTTGAGCGACTAGATCAGCTAGAAGAACTTGAGCGTAATTACAAATATTTGATGGAAGCAAACTGACAGATCAAAAGGTGGTTCATTTTATATCCAATCTAAAGTAGTAAGGGCAAAAGAACGACTAGATGAAGAATTGAAAAATACAAAACCTACACCATCTTCAAAAGCAGATAGTTCCAAACAAGATTCGGCTTCGACACACTAACATTTTGGTTACTTTTAGTCCAAATTTGTTACTTGTTTAATAGCATTATGTACATATTTATATAAAAAAACTAGCATTAATAAATACATTTGTAATATTATCGCAATTAAGGACATTGCTTGGATTAAATTTTACGTTTCACTATATAGTAAATACAAGAATCATTTGTTAAACAAAATAGATGATATATTTGTAAAAAGTAAGTTATACAAATATAAATTTATTGGTCAATAAATATAAGCTTTATATTACACAGTCTTACAAAATTAAGTACTCGCTGTTCTACGAGTACTTTGATCAGGTACAATTATGAATTCAATTAAAAATAATTATGCATTGTTTATGCCAGCCACCTTAGCATCTGATGGTTCTATTCTACTTTGAACTTGACGAATGTTCAATCTTTCTTGGTTGTGACACACTGACCACAATTCAGGTAAATGCTTTGGTTTCATAGTATTTAAAAAATGTTCTCTCCACAATCTTTCTAATTCAACAAGACCCCCTTCTTTACTTTCAAAGTACTGCACAACCTGCATGTAAAATAAACGGTTAAATTATGAGATGATGTAATTACATAATACACAGAAATAACTGAAATTTATAAAGTACTCACTTTAAGGCCATGTGGTTGACATTTTGTTTGAGGTGATGTGTTTTTTTTCATACGATCTTGTAGTATTTTATGTTTTTGAGGAGATTTCATTGATAGTTGTTCATGTAGAACATTCAATAAACCAGGTGTTATTTCTCTGTTACCAGTGAATTTGGTAATATATACTTCTAATTCTTTCTTTCTATCATTAGGTACAGTGGTCCCATCTCTAAGTACTTTTACAGCTGATTGTAGCATTCGCCAGCCTCTAGGAACTTCATCTTTTGTATTTGATAATGGGCCTGATAAAGGTGCATCACATGAATCTGCAAGTTTTCTTCTGAGCTGCAGGTCATGACAATTACTTATTTCATGACACGCTGGGCATAATAACAAAATATCATGAGACTGGTGTGATTTCATCACCACTGTAAAAGATATCGAAGTATTAAAAATGAAGTTAAAGATAATTAAATTTAAAAAATATTAAGTTATTTAATACGAACAAGGAAAGTATTTTCGATATTCTCGGGGAACTACATTTTTTCTGATAAATTTATCAGATGTTCCACAAACAACACACTGATTTACTTTAACTTGTGTGTAGTACTTTCCAACTTCACCCAAAGCACGTCCTGATGGTTCAAATTTGAGTTTTACAGTAAAAGGATCTTCTTGCACAACTTCTCCTAGCTCCTTTGAAACATACCATTGGGCTTTCTTTTTATCACAGGTACATAAAATATCACCATCAGGTGCTTGTAAATAACAATTATGATACAATGGCTTATTCCTAGTTGGCACTCTATTTTTATGATTTTCACTGTTAATTCTTTTTACGATTTGACCAATACTACTATTAACACATTTATCTTTACTATTGATTTTATCCTTCATACCCTTGAACCTGCAAGTTTTGTTAAAAATAATTTATTAAGTATATTTTTTAATAATAATTTAAATTTTTAATCAGAATAATATAGTAGAAGTAGTTTATAGCTCTACCTCGTATCAATTACATCATCTGGTAAATTAAAAAACCGTTGGTCCTTGCTTTGACTGTGTAAACTTTTAATGTAAAAAACTACACTTTCCCACATAGACCGTTTCTGTATTATTTTTTCTAATATCTAAAATGAAACGTATATTTTAGTATGTATAGAAATACATGAAAAAGGTATGTTTTAAGTCTTTAATAAAATAAAATATACCTTATGATAAATAATTACTGCTGCGTAACTGTCAGAAGCAGCATATCTCATTTGTTCATTAGTAAGAGCATCTGCACTCCAGTTGCTGCATCTTACTTCTTGAATCTTATCTATTTCAATACCTAAATACTCTAGACAGAGCGCTGCTAAGCTCTTTGGACTTGGCAACGAATGCCGATAAGCTAACATGCGTAAATCAACAGTTCCCACAACTTGACAATTGTAATCTTTGGCAATCTTTTTGCCATCATCCAGTGAGGCAACACCTACTTTTAGTAAATCTCTGCTAGATAGCAATTCCTACAATGGATTAATAAGTATTTTTATTTCTATTCTCATTGATTCATTATAATTATATTTAATTTCTATACATACTTTCAATTTAGGAGGAATATGACCAATTTTATTCAGGCGAAATAATGCACAAACACCATTGTGAGTAGCAAGCTGAAGCAAGGACACAGGCTCTTCATTGACCCATTCACAATCAAATCCCAGAACTCCATCTGACAAATTACTAAACATTTTAAAATAATTTAATGATTTGTAAAATATTTTAAATACCTCTGGCTATGTATTTCATATAAGGTTTACAGTATCTATGTTCTTCCCTAGATATTGGATTGAATTTCAAAATTTCTAGAGAGTCAAAATAGATATAAAGGTGAAGGATTGTTTGTAAATAGGACTTACCAGCGAATACGTTGAACAGCGTAATCACACTTTTCTGGTGAATCAGCCAGAATAATTTTGTCCAATGAAATATTTAGTACCTTAGTTTCATCGTCGTCATCTTGACGATTTTTCTTATTGCTATTATCAGTGCTTTTTTTTGTTATACTGTGGCAGAGTTGTTTGACACTCCGAAGTACGTTATTGCGATACTTGGAGGCCAACAGCACAAGGCCTACAGTAACGCACATAAAGAACATATTGTTTTTGCGTATATGAAACATTAAATGAATTATTTAAAGAAACTTGCACAGTCTAACATATATAAATATATATATTTTTATACGAATATATAAGCACAATTTTTATATACAATTTTGGCTGAATCTATTGAACAAAAAATGGATCTTTCCAATCGACGATTCAGTTTATCAATAAATAATAAAGAATGAAAATTCTGACGGAGAACAGTTACGAACACGTAAAACGAACAATTTTACGGACAAAAAATATCTTGAAAAATATTCTTTAAAATTAAAATTTGCCAATTTTATAAATTATCTTCGCAAAATATCTCACGCATGTTTTGAACGAGGTTCAAGGATTCCCGTAGCTAAATGTTGACAAAAAAAAATTGACGCCGTCGGGCGCGGCTACGGGATCTCACGCACGACTGAAGATAGCAGGTGGGCTCGTAATTCCCAAACCTCAAATATGAAATTCGTGAGATATGAGGTACAAGTTCCCCTTCTGCGGTAGAAGGGGACCAAAGACCGGTGATCAAATTATACCTCTGATGGGAGAAACATAACCTATGCAATATATATCTATATGGTATTCGCGCATACGCGTAAATTTGAACGTGCATGCCGGGGTTGCCTACAGAAGGCGCTACCGCGTTTATATACCGATATCGCGTTATTTATTTATTTTTTATGTATTTCAATTTAAATCCTTGAAATGCTGCAGACTTTCAATTTCTCGCTGTTTTAAATGTAAAATATTGTAGAACTTAAAGTGTCGCGTGTAAGCATATTATTAATTGCTTGTATTAGAATTTGTTGCTGCGAATAAGTCAATATAAATAGAAATAATACTTACTTTATAATGTTGACATGGACTTTCATTTCGAAGTATACTACGAAGGTAGGTTGATTCATAAGCTAGAGGTTTAGAGAGTCAAAGAAAATGTAAATATTCTCTTACGATATGTTTTCAAATTTAAATTTAAATTTAGATATTCCTTAAATTTTCTGATATCTCTTAAACGTGATATCAACGTACAATCTAGTAAATCAGCAATGACAAATAAATATTCTTATTCAATATTTTTCACCTTCGCGGATATTTGCACAAATATCGATACTGAATAACGTGAAAAATCTCGATTTCGAACGAAAAGATACATTGGTATTGGACACACACTCACACACACACACACACACACACACACATATTTATATATACACATAACAAGGATCGTGATAAATAAATTCGGGATTTATAGCTGTGAACGTAACGAAGATCAATATTTATTCGTTAGTTGTTTAAACAAGATTCCATGGGAAACAATAACAACATTTCGTCTTAAGAGCTCGGTAGGACGTACGTTTTGTGTTACAGGCAGTACAATAGCGATAATACTCTTTTGCCAGGTACCAAAAAAAGCTGTCGGGAGAATAAAAATATTCATATATCGGGCACATCATCGTTCTTTTTATTTATACGCTCAAAACGAGATATTTTTGATATTCTGAGGGAACATCTTAACTACTTAATATGTATATATATTTTATATATCTCTCTCTCTCTCTCTCTCGCTCTCTCCCTCCCTCTCTTCATTGCCTTCATCATCATCATCATCATCATCATCATTTTACTCGTTGCAATCGCTTTCCACGTCATTCTTCTTTTTCTCATCATCATCATCATCATATATATATATATATATATATATATATGACATATACATTTTGGGGTTACAAATTCGCGCGTCACGCATTTTATACGTACAGACAGTTTTCCTTTGTTTTTTTACTAAATTAGTACTCTATTTACACAAATAACATACGCTCGATACGTGAAACTCTTGAGTAGTACAAGTGTACGAAACACTTTGGCCGTTTCACGCGCAGTCGCTCATTCTATATTATATACTGTTTATCTCGTTTTCTTTTTGTCTCACTTTCTCTCGTGTTTTCACGCGCTGCAAGCTCCACTCGACGAGATGAATTTAAAAACTTTACAAATACGGCATCGTTCGCTCTTCCGCTGTTGATTCGTACTGATAGTTCCTCGTCTCGGATCGTCAGTTTTTCAGGGGTTCGGGATGGTGGGAGGTGTATAGTGTGTATAGCGTAGCGCGTATAGCGCGTATAGCGCGTATAGCGTCGACAATTCTCTTTACTGGTGTTATCTCGTCCTGGCCAGAAGAGCGATCGACAGTCCCAAGAGCCAGCCGGTGACGTTGCTCGCATAGCTGCTTCCTGTGTGGCAAACAGATTAATTCGGAATCATATCGGATGTAACGACGCACTGATGAGCGAGTACGCTTCGAAATGCATGCTTTCTATAGAAATGCGTATGGATTTCAATTTTTTACGCGATTTCTCATTTTCTCATGCACGGGCTAGCGAAGCCAAGTGGAAACGAATGTTAATTCAACGACGCGTTAATCCGAATTCAAGATAAAAACTCAATTAAAGCTGTGTACATTCGAATTAGGTTGAATGAATGTTGGATTTGTGTAAACTGCTTTAGCAGTTTTTGCACCTTTTACCGAATATTCTAGGCCACTGAATCTCTACAATATCAAATTATACAATCATTATTTTTCCAAGTAATTCTTATACTGATATTAATGCAAGGATTTTTAATTCAGCGATTACAGAACAACATTTAGTCAAGTAATGTCGAATATTCTCGCTAATTCCCAAAAGTAAAACACGAAAGTTGGGAAATAAAGTAAAAATTCAAATAATATCCTTTTAAATGCAAGATGCTACAATATACAAGTTAAACTTTTATCCCGATTTCTCGAAAAGTTGGGCTTATTTTATTCAGAGGTGTATCCGGGATTTAACGATTAGTCTCGTATCAGGGCTAGGCTTATCACCCGCCCTGGCGACAAAGTCTTCGCTTAATCCGGCGTTTCTCAGGACCCCGCCTCACGCGAATCGCTCCCCACTCGACGAGCGTACGATGCGCGAGGCGAAGTCAGTTGGGACGAAGACTTCAGATCGAGAGGTCAACCGGCGGCGAGTCTCGATAAAAACCTAGTTGAGCCCAAAAGTCATTCTTATCCCCATGCTAACCGCGGCGCGATACCGTAACCCCACCCCACCCCACCCCACCTCATCCGTCACACTCGCAATTGAATGAAACTTCTTTGCTAACCGCAACGTCGAACTTCGAAGAATGTTAACATCCGGACAATACAATGAATTTAAAAATAAAAATCATTGTAATTTTCTAAAAAATCAATTGAAATAGAATTCGCATTTATTAAGTGGACTTTCAAATAATGGATTCGAGTGAAAATTCCAGAGATTATGTAATGTCGAAATTCGTTTTGCGCAAAAAATATATAATCACACCTGTTGAAATCCTTTTATTTTACACGTAGAGGAGAACCTCTAACAATCTTGTTACACGACAAAAGCTACAAAAAGAAATTATATACGCGAGCCAAAACACACAAACAATTACTCGCGATCGTCGGAGGCTAAAGTAAAGCGTAACGAGAAACGACGGTAAAGCGTGGAATTACAGTCGAAAATAAACTTTCTTGTTGATAAAAGGCTAATGCAACGTTTGCTTATATACACTCCGACCGCATGTAATTTTACTCGCTAGTATTCTCGGTATTGCAGTGGTAAATAAATAAATAACTATATATATAGAGAGAGAAAGAGAGAGAGAGAGAGAGAGAGAGAGAGAGATAATTACGGCTGTGGGAGGATTCCCGCGTGCCGAGAACGGAGGCCAGTCGCGGGCGTTCCTCGTCGAGGACGACGGTGGCTTTTTTGTCGTAGAGCTGGAAGACATCGGCTCGACAAGTGATGCGTAGCCTGCCGTTGCTGAAACTCTCGGGTACGAGTTCTAGCTCCAGCCCAGCTATGCTGATCTTTCGATTGTCCGTCACGTTTCTCGTCTGAATGTTCCTGCTGTAGCTCGAGTTCACCTGCGCGCATATAAATAACGTATCACAATACATTTCTACACAATGGTTGTGTGCATTTTTAGAATAATCCACATATACATACATATACATACACATCCACACACGCGCGCGCGCACATACCTTATACATAGGAATGCGAGGCTATAATGCATTTTTAATCGCTAGCGCTGGGCTATTTTTCTTCGCCTATGGTTATCGAGTTCGCCTTTCATACAGCGCGACAAAGCTTCGGGTAATGTGTAAAAGTGTAATGTATGTGTGTGTGTGTGTGTGTGTGTGTGTGTGTGTACGGGCGAAACGCGAGCGAAAAGGGGAAAAAAAGCGAGCGAGCGCGGCAGTTTATCTCTCGCGGCGGAATAACGACTTTCGCTAATGCATTTCCCGAGAAGCGAAAAGTGGATTCGCCTGTATCTGGGGTTACGTTTCTCTCTCTCTTTCTCTCTCTCTTTCTCTCTCCCTTTCTCTCTTTTTACGCTTTCTGTGTCTCATTCTCGTTATCCCTTTTGCCCACCCTGACTGTTGCTCTGCGAATATGTGTGTACAGACCGAATATTTGCAGGCGTACATGTACAGTGGAAAACGGTATGGACAAAACTATACACTGTTAAGTTGGCGACAGTTCGAAGAGAAAAGTTCATAATCGAAAATTTCGTCGAGAATATTAAGCGATATTATAAGTTTTCCAGCCAAGGCTCCCAGAAGTGATTTGCGAAGCACTATATTGCGCTGATATTGTGCGGGACCGACTTTTTTGTAAACCGTTCTTTTTTCTGCGGAGATTTTAATTAGCGGATCGCTGTAAACGAATAATTTAATGCTTACTTTTGTGATCATTTTAATAAAGAAAAAATATGTGGAATTTTTAATAAAACAGAATTGCTGGAATGATTTTCGAAGAAGGGCAATTTGGCGTTGCAGCCGCATTCCTGCTCGTTAAAAGTGTTTGGCTAACAAAATACATATGCCATTTTAATACTCTGCAGTATTAGATTAACTACAGATCGAGTAAATGGCAATTTTGAAATCGCGCTTTAGCAAAAGTTTCAATCAAGCCGAGTGGACCGAGATCGAAATCCCATGCGGAAAGAGAAGCTTACCGGGAAGTGCTCTTAAAATTTTTTTTCCTTCAAACACAAACACAAACACCAGGGCGTTTCTAATCGCTAAAACTATGCGCGAAATTTTCGAATAATCTCTCATTAGACTGCAAAGTCTTGCATATACATTATTCCGGCGATGCATAATCTCGACATTCTCCCGCGTCCGCTCCTTTATAATCGGGCTTGCGCCTGTCATTACGCGCTATTACCTCGAAGCGCGTTAAACGAAGCTCTCGTGCGTAAAGGCGGTATTTTGAAAATTGAAAATCCTTCCAGCGGAAGAGTAGGTAGTTGCTCGTACGCGATCGAATCAAAAGCAAATCTCTCGTCATCGAGACATCTCGTGAATTTAGCATAAACGAGGTAGCGAAGAGTTAGAGGCGCGACGGCGAGCGCAAGCTTACTTGTTATTACGGAAGTCAGAGACGAAAGTGACTCTAAATGACTATTACAAAGGGTCGGAGAGCGTCCCCTCGCGAGCGACCGGTTTTTCTCGTTCGGCTATCGCTCTAACTTAAGAGCTATACGTATAATTCTATACATATAGGCGTATAGGCGTATAGGCGTATATGCGTATAGGTGTATACCTATAGACTTGTAGACACCGACTACCAGAGAGAAAGAGATATACATCGGAAGAGATTGCGCGCAGTGTATCTCTATACAGTGTACTCGACGCTATCGCACGGCAAGAGAGAATAGAGGAGGAGCTCTTACCGGAAGTTCATTGACAGTCCAGGTGATGTTGGCCGGTGGATTGCCCGGTGGTGCGGTGCAGTTGCCTCGTACGGTGTCGCCGAGCGCGTACCTCGGCTTTTCCATGCGCACCGTCAGATTCCCCTCCGGCAGTCCTGTGAATAATAGTTTCTTTCAATTTTTCACGCTGCGACAAACGTTCTTTCTATCGCTGGAAAAACGTCGCGCATACCCCGATCGTCGATGCGTACGTATACGTTGAGCGCGTTTGTATAGGGTGTACGAAAAATCCCGCGCGCACGTGCGCGTACACGTTATGCGATATATCCTCGAGTATGAAAGGAAAGCCCGACAGAGCAAGAGTTGAAAAGAGAGGCAATTTTTCGACAGAGAGAATAAGTGAAAAAGAGCAGGTTCGCCCGCGGCTAACTGCGTTTTAATTGGGCGCGATTACGGCGACAATGCGGAGGGGGAGCGCGGCAGGCCAGCGCGGGGAGAATGCTCGCTTTCATAGCGCACATGGACAGATTGCGAGCAGATAAATTGAAAAGAAAGCGAAACAATGCGCGCGGCGAGAAAGAGCCGGAGGTCAGCAGCTACGGCCATCTCTACTCTCTTTTTCTCCGTCTCTTTTTTTTTAACTTTTCTCTCTCTCTCTCTCTCTCTCTCTCTCTCCATCTCTCCATCTCTAGCCCTCCCGTCTTTTATATCCGCGTCGGGCTTTATCCCGTCGATGATGCGGAACTGGGCAGCGGACAATGCTCGGCGAGCTAAAAACTCGCGAGCTCGGGCCGCGATTCGTCCCGGACTGTCTTTTTCTATATACTTACTAACGACGTGCATGTAACTCGACTCCGTCCTCGTGATGAAGGTTGGCGAGTCTACCGAGACTTCGCAGCGATACTTGCCGGCCAGCTCGGCCTCGACGCTCTTCAGGATGACGACGTGCTCGTCGCTTCTGTTCAACTGCAATCAGTGACGGGAGTCTCGTGTCATTTTTCCTCTAATGAAATCTCGGGTCGTCGACTACTTAGTCGCGACGGCTCGCGCGAGTAAAAAAAGAGACGCCCGCGCAAATAAAACGCCCGACACGCTCGCACCTCCCGAAAGCGAATCGATAAATACCCAAGCTCGTTATACTCTCGCTTTACCCAGCGGCTTACATTCCGCGTGCTCGCGCATAAATTCCCTTTAGCCGCGCGCACGCCTTTCTACACCCGGCCGAAAATTTTAATAATCTAGCGCTTAGCGAAATTTCGAAGCGTAGCTCTGAGCTATAGCTATAGCTCATAACATATAGATCGCGCGATTTACCGCTTACTCTTTCTCTCTTTCGCACTATAGTTGACGGCTTTATCGCTATTACACGTTCATTCTTCTTTTTCTTTTTTTTGGGACGCAGAGCCCATCCGTCAATGTTATCGCGCGCGGCGTTTTGGATAATTGAAGGAGATTTTCGCGCGCTCGCGAGAGGCTTCAAGGGAATCCATTGTACGGAAGCGTTAAATTTTAAGTGGAATAGGAGCGACTTCGCTCTTATAAGATGGAGAACGTCGAGATAACGTTCTTTTTCAGTAGGACAGGCGAGATTTTCGAAAAATTCACACCGAGTCGTATTTCGCTCTCAATTTAAGCGTGTCTACCGTCGTTTCGCTGTCAATCCTTGTGAATACGCTTTCCCCTAATGGACATCGAATACATAATCGATAGCTCCGGATACGCGAGTATCCCGCGCTAAATTCCGGCTCGTATTTACATATTATTAACGGAGTAATGATGATAATAAGAATAATAATAAGAACAGTAAGCGATCGCGCATACTTACATCGACCTTTGCCGCCAACGGTGGAAAGACGGACTTGGATGGCATCTCTTTCGGGATGAACCTGTAGAATTCGCGCTGGCCTTTGTACCACTTAACCGAGTACAATGGCATGTTGCGCAGATCGTACTCGCAAGTCATGTTGACTGTCGAGTTTTCGGCCACGGCTATCGGGATTTTTACCGTCACGTCGATTTCGCCGAGCGTACCTAATTCACACACAACGCAAAAATAAATTGCACGTTTCTTTCCGTGTACAATTCATCGCTCATATATTACATACGTATATAGGTATATAGATACAGCCGCACGCTTGCTCGCGCGGGGGCGCAGAATCAACCCGCACATACATTCATTCTCGCGCATCGTGTAGCCGAGCATCGGCACGGCGTATTTTCTCTATATACATATATAGAGCAGTGCGCAAAGGCATAAAATTACGCGTCGCGCGAGAAAGTCTCTCTCGGAAAAATAATTCGAGTAGAAAAGCGCGGCGAGCATAGCCGAGTGAGAAAGACAGTGGGATAATAAAGGAAGAAGATCTAGCGAGAGCAAGAAGAAGAAGAAGAAGAAGAAGAAGTAGAAGAAGAAGAAGAAGAAGAAGAAGAAGAATTTCGCTGCGGCATAAAAAGCCATTACTCAGAAACGACAGGTTTCCCGCCTCCGCCGCTCAAAATCCAGGGGATATGCCCGTCCATTTTAATGCTGTTTCATCGTTTCGCCTGCGTTTGCCGCCGTTGGGTAAAAAAAAACGAAGAAGCGCGAGAGCGAGAGGAAGTCCCACAGAGAAATAATCGCGAGAGCTTCTATCTCCATTATTTTCTTTCGTTATCGAATATTATCTACATCGACTGAGCGTCGCGTGCTTAAGCGTATATGTGCATATGCGCATCGCGAGTAACGATTGACTCACGCGTAATCAGGCTTAATAGGTGCTCGAGCGCTGCGATACATTTTTTTCCTTTTTTTTCTCTTTCTCTCATCTATATGGTTCATTCGATCAATTCGTTTGGTATTTAGCGAGTGGGGCAAGTTTTCGGTCCGTTATACTGTACTTATCCACGCGGCTTTCGTCCCACCGCGGTTTATGGCTTTGGAACGAATTCGGTTTTATCCTGCCACCGCACTGAGAGATAGACGGACCGAGAAATGCTCTGATGAATGTCGAATATATAGTTTGTTTCTTTTTTCCTACATATATATATATATATACATATATATCAATAAATTACGTAGATGTCACAGGATTCGAACGAGCGTGTAAAAATGATAAGTAAATAAGCCGTATATACGATTAGCGCATCCGTATAGAGGAGGAGATGAAATTGCGTCGAGCTACGAATATGATATATATATGGTATATGGGTATATATATATATGTATACATACAGTATATATATATATATATATATATATATATATATATATATATTATGCATAGAGGCGAAAAAGTGAGAGAGAAAGAGAGAGAGAGAGAGAGAACGGAGCTCGCGCTTTTGTGATATCGCGCGTACATGTGCAGCGCTTTTTACCTAACTTTTATACGCGCGACTCGTAAAAAAATTTACGACCGGTCGTTATACCTAGTGTAAGGATGTCGGACCCCCTGCGTTATTATATCCACTGTTACTTTTCGCTTTCGCCAGCCGTGTAACGACTCATAGTCATTAGAATATATATCATAAAAATGAATATCATTATAATACGCTCCTGATGCATGAAACTTTAAGTACACATCGGGGACGGTGTTATCGGAACGAAAGTCGCAAGCTAGTGATCGGAGAAAACGCGAAAGGGAATATATAGTTAGGATTTTAGTCGTGTCATTATTGCATAATGAAAGTTGAACAATAAAGTTTTTAAAGACACTTGGAAAAAAAGTTTGCTCTCAACCGAGCTCTCTATCTCTCTCGCGCGCTCAGTCACTCTCGCACACTGTCTTTGTGAGAACTTTAAAAGCTCATCGAGACGTTACATTTTGATGGTGAACTTTTTATCATAGCGAATATTTAATTGTATCGATAGTCGTCGCGATCCACTCCTCGAACGAAGAGCAGTAATGGAATTTCAAAACTTATTAACTAAACGTTTTCGATCTAGAATATATGATGCGAGCAGCCGAGCCTGCTATACGAGAATTATTTTAATTTTTACTTACTTATTTCCTCGAGCGTATATAAAGCTAAGGATCCTTTTTTACTCTTTTATTTAGCTCGCGGCAGCCTATGTGTTCCGAGAGAGGATTCTGCGCTGGACGTTAATAAAAGTACGTGTCGAATGCATTGCGAACAACCGCGAATTTAACGTTTCATTTAACTGCTGATTATTAACCTTGTATATATTTATCGAATCGTATACGAGTAAATCCATTTAATGCAGGAAACAACTTGGTACCTAAAAATAGAAAAATTGTTCACGAGAGCGCGCCGAGCGGACCATTTTTTCATGGTTTCTGCGTGTCTTCCGAGTAAAACAAGCCATTTTCAGCTTATCACTCAGTTTTTACAGCTAAAAATACTAAAAGATTTGTGTCAACGTTTCGCATGTTAGAGGAAAAAATATCTTTCAAATATATCCTGAAATACGCGGTGTTTAAGTCAAATTTTATTTCAAATCCCAATTAAATACCGTCGATTTCAAAAGGATTGTACAGATTGGATACGTACGGACAGAAGGTTAGCTGCATTTAAAATAGAAAATGTATACATCGAAAAATCGTATGGATTTACGGAAATACATATTCTGTCTAATTTTTCTTTAAACACTCACGAATTTTCTCTCGTTTGCTCGAAGCACCTTTTTTCAATTCGGTATATTTTTTTCCATTAACCTTCGTCTCATTTGACTTTTTTCTCGGATACTAATTTAAATTTTATTTACTTAAACGCTTATTACATTTTACTCGATTAGTATTTTCAACCGTTCTTTTTTCCATATAAATGGTGACTAGTTTTCCATCTCTTTTGTGCATTAATTATTATATTTTCTGACATAGTTATACAAATATTTGCAGAAATCACATAAACAATCGTTCATTACTGAGTCATGAATTCTATTCATATAAAATATATAAAATGAAAGTAGAATTACAGGGATTTAATTTAGTATAAAATCAAATAACACAATTTACACTGTTAAGTTAAATTACTGATCTGAAAGGTAGATCCCAAAAGCATTGATTTTCACAATGAAACATTAAAAAGGCCTTTTGGTCGAAAAGTTTTAAGAGTTAAAAGTTTCGACCAGAAAAATCGGCACTCCTTTTTACTTGTCCAATCTGGATATTTTTTCGGATTGAAGCTCTTTTAATATACTTATCAGCTATGTAGATCCGCTTAGCGAACTAATACTTGACTCGATGAAAATAAAAACCGTATGGCAAGCTCAAATGAATGAGTAAAACGGCTGGTTTTACCCGAAAACCACCCAGTACTGAGGAAAAGAGTGTCCGGCCAATGAGCTCTCGCAAATAATTTTTCGATTTCCAGGTACAGAGTTGCTTCCTGCGTTTGGTGAATTTACTTTCATATGTACATATAAACTGTACAACAATGCACAAGAAAATCTTTTGAAATATCCTAGACTTATTCTCGGCTTCTAAAATTGGCGAATTTTCAAAAAGGGTCGTGCAAAGTCGTTACGTTGTGCACAATATGGGGCGCTTTGACACAGTACTTTATTTACGGGTCGCGTTATTGAATATGGGGAAAAAATCGACGGAAAGTAGCTGCTTTAGATGGAAATATACATTCACCGGATCAAAGTAGAAGATTTCTAACTCGGTAAAAAGTTGCTCAAAAAATAATTTCCCGAGTGAAAGACTGTGTCCTTTGAGGAAGAGGAAAAGTAATGAAAAACTCGATCGTGCACACAAACCCATTAGTCGTATTTTCTTTTTTTTTGCATAAACTGTCCCGAATTTGCATTTTTAATAAAGTATATAACACAAGCGATCTATTTTAGTAGTACATGACATTTTTAATGTATTTGACAAAAGTACGAAATGTACGAAATGCTTGTTCGAATCGAGTCTCCATTTCTATTAGCAAAGAGAATTGGATAGATTGAGAAGGTACGATTACCGCGTTCTTATATGATTTTGTCTTCGTTGAACGACGCGATTAATAAAACACTTTTAATGCGGATAATGGAAAGATTTTTCTTCGTGCATATCTCAGATACATTAAGCCTGATCGTTCTCGCAAATTCATTTTACTGCTGCGCTTTATATACGCATAAGTATAATGGGCATATATTACATAAGAGAATTTAATGAAAACCAATAACGATTGAACATTGTTAAAAATTGATTATTCTAGCCACTCGAGAAGATCTTCTAACGAATCGATTAATAATAATCTCGTTTCGCAGTGTTCCATAACACTGTATGAATAAAAATTCAATTCAATTGATAAGCACAGTTTATCGTTGGCTAAAGCTGTAATTTTCTCTCACGCGGAATATCAAGCTTGATGAAAAAATTCTATGCTAATAGCAATGATAATAATAACTACAATAATAACATTAACAACAATAATATAATAATAATTATTATTATCATGATAATAATGGTTAATGTAATATTATGTAAATATATAATTATTTATGATATTACGAGTGAGAGAGTTATATACGGTTATGGAGTGGCCAGTCGATTGAATATTCGCGGGATCTATATACAATAATTTAGCGTTCGCGCACGAGCAACAACATGTTATAGGATGTTTATGCGTAACTCGAAGTACGTATACAGAAGACGGCTATTTATATACACTGGTTTTGCAGAACAATGAAATATCGTTCTGTTGAAGGGAGAAAATTGGCTTTATTTCGTGCTCGCGCGGCCAGGGATATATACACGTGTACAGCTGCGTCATCAATTACATTGTAGAGAACAGCGAGTAAACGATAGCCGAGTATTATAGGATCTAAGTCCCCGCTGTCATAAATAAATCAGTGTCTCTGACATTTCTAAAGAAGACCGCACACACCTATATATATTATATACATTTATAGACATATATACGAACCTGTACACATACGTATATATTGTACACCACGATGATTGGGCCGCACACATCTTTCGCGAGAATCGAGAATTCGCCTCGTACGTATATACGAGGCGAGTAGACATACATATATATATATATATATATATATATATATATAGACACTTACAGATGTACAAAGATGCACAAAGAGGCTTTGGTTATAGGTATAGAGAAGAGAGAAGGTACACTTTAGCCTATCTGGCTTTGCAGGAGCTGGCGATAAGCGTGCAGGAGAAGCCCAGAACTTTGGTCCGTAACACACTTTACTTACGACGGAAAGAGAGAGAGAGTAGCCTTTTGCGAATAATGCTGTGTCGCGAAATTTCAGGGATTTGCATCCTCTCCGAGCTTAAGGTATACCCATAAGATCCCATGTGTATGTGCATTGTGCATGTATATATTACAGGACGGTCGGTTTCCTTAGCTGCAGCGCGACGCGCGTATAATATAACAATAATGCGAGTAGCGGCTGTCAGCGCGTGCTCGTGCGCGGGTTACGCGTAGGTATATAAATCGACGCCGCCACCGCCTCTGTTACCACCGGCTCTGTTACCACCGGCTCTGTTAACATCGGCTCTGTTAACACCGGCTCTGCCACAGACGACGACGACGACGACGACGACGACGACGACGACGACGACGGCCCCGGAACAGCGGACTTCCGTTGCTTGGCCTCCCTATATAATGTATATGTACTACATACGGATACGTGTATATAACACATAACACACACGTGTACACACATATATACTGCGCGCGCTCTCGCCACAGACAGAATTTATTCGAAGCAGCCCGTGCGAACGTGTACAACTATTCTTTTCTCTCGACTTTTCGCGCAATCCCCCGCGGAGAATACACACACACAAATACACACACACAAATACACACACACGTACACACGCATGCACACGCCTCTTGTGCAACTCTCAAGCCGAAGAAAGAGGTAAATCTCATTGCCCCACGAGGACTCTTATTCGGCCTAACTGCCAGGCGTGCACCCCTATACTCCAATAGAGATATATATGTATGTATATTGTATAGTGTGTACACATTCACAATGCACGTACACATACGCGTATGTGTATACCATGTATCTAATATAGCTATAGTCTCAGGAAGATTGTACCGTAAGTTTTCCACACATATACCGACGAGTTGTTGCATATATCTATATCTATGTGCAGACCTATACGCAGACACTGTATAACATAGCTATGGTATAGAGCAGAGAGGAGAGGAGTTTTTTCCTCGGCTATAGGCGACAGCCGCGTACTACAATCCGAGCGGAGCTTAACTCGAAAAGTATGTGGCCCGTGATTTACTGCAGCCGTAGCCTCAACCTCGCCAGCACACGTGTATATAATATATATATATATATGTACATATACGCGAATCTCGGTTCGCTGTGACTGCGGCATAACGCAGCTGAATTTCTCGCAACGAGCTTCGTTTTCTCAATACGTGTACTATATATATGGTATATACGTATAGGCATAGATATATAGGTATAGATTCTTTGCACACGAGCTTTAGTCTCGTGGATTTGAGTAGACGATAGCGTTTACTCGTTAGCGCCACCTACGTAGTTAGCCCTCGGGTTTATAGAGTCGAGCACGAGCAGGTGAGAGAAAATAAAGGGATAAAGCTTTCGCGTCGTCGCTTTTTCTATTATACGTTAAATTCTCCGTTCGAACGGCGGTTTATAATCTTTCGCAGCACACGGCTTCGGCGAGCGACGGAAACGAAGCGCAAATCCGAAAAGCTCGAGTCGAAATAATTGGCTTGGATATGGGCGACTGACGAGCTAATTGTTTTCTCTCGCTCTCTTTGCTCGTTTTCGCTCTTCGGCTCGTTCACGGCCAGCCGATGTTTGCTTTATAATTATTATCCGTGGCCAAACGCATTTATCCTTTAGTCTAGAAGGCATAAACATTTGCACGCGAGTACACGCATTCGCACGCACGTGTATGACTGTATACGCTGCATTTTGACCTCGTAAAATTTTAACGACCTGCCAGGATTATTGATCGACGTGAAACGTGATTTTCGTCGGAAGGCTTCGCGAGAAAAAGAGACGGATAATTTGTAGCGAATAAAAGCCGCGCCAACTTTTTCCAATCTCGCTGTACTTAGTCGTTGCGAGAGCTTTTTTAGCGCGCGCGCGCGCGCGGTCGTAGTATCTGTGCACATTTCGCATATGATTCGACTTTCGAAAGCTCGACGTTGACGTTTCGTCGCGTTGTTCGCTCGATAGACTTGCAGAACGTTGCGCGTCCCTTCTTGTACAAGAATACGCAAGGGGCGTGGAAATCGATTTCGGCGGGAAATTTAAAAAAAGTTGCGCGCTGCACTTCCGTAAAAATCCATCAGTTATTTTCTGTAATAAATTTCATGTCGGCTCTTTCGTAATACAAACAGAGAAAGACGTACAGAGAGGTAGAGTTAGAGGTAGAGAGGGAAAGGGAGAGAGAGAGAGAGAGAGAAAGAGAGAGAGGGAGAGAGAGAACGAAAAAGCGCGTGAAAAGTGTGCTTGAAAAAAGCTGATGGAATAAAATCTACAGTTTTATACTTCCGCATTGCGTACAGCCATGTGCGTGTATGTGCGTATATGTGTGTGTGTATGCGCGTATGAGTGTGTCTACGGTGTTTCGTCGTTTCCGTTGTTTCGCTTAAACAAACGTTGGCCGTTTACTCACTCGGTATATAATTGAAAAGAAAAGGTTAACTCCGCGTGCAAACAGGATATATATAAAGAACACGTTGTGCGCGTGCGGGAGCATCGATAAAATTAAATTGTATCGGCCAGAAAAACTTGTTATGCGTATTATAATCGTTGCACGCTTAAATCCGTATGGCCATATAAGCACATACGATATGTTTCAATGAGAATTAAAAATAAAAAAGGATCGAAGGAAACAAAGGATGACAAACGTTCGTAATATACAGAAGTCGATTCATTCGTTGACAAGCGTATCGGCGGCTAGTATCTCGTACGGGTGTAGGCCTTCGAAATGGAGAGCTTGCGAGGGAGAAATGCAATTTCGCAAATTGCCATTGTTGCCCCTCGCCGCAAGCTTCCGACTGATGCTCTATGCCGTGGCTGGAGGTATATATAGCGGCGAGATATATAGAGTATATAGCTGTTCGGCTGTAGAGCGAGTGCGGTAGCTGCAGCAGCGGAGAAACAGACGGGGATCGAGCATTTAGCAGATAAGACAAGCGTCTGTCGATGTTCAGCGGCTTGAATTACTCGCGCGCGGCTCGTTTCGAGTCGTACAGGGCGGAGAGAAGTCTGCGTTTCTATACACGCGTTTATATACAGTTCCTTCACGTTCGTTTCCTTTTTGCAGATCTGACGCAACGGAGGAAAATGACTTAGTCCGCTGGACTCGAGTTGAAAATCGTTGCATCTTATATTTACTCGATTCTTTCTTTACTTCTAGTCCTAGTCTATATGTATATATATTTATATATATGTATATGTATACATAGATGTACGCGTAACTCACGTGAGAGAGTATTTATCATATTTTCCGCGTTTTTACAAGCAGAATCCCTTTAACCTCGCGCGCTCGCGTTTCCTCTGCCGCAGTAATCGACAAAAAGTTAAGTCGATTGCCTCTTAACAGAGTTTACTTTTGCTTTGGAAATCATGAATATTTTTATCTTTTCAGTTTTGCTTGCTTCTTATACTTGGATGCACGCGCGCTTGTTTACACAAAGCGAATGTAAAACACGAATTCCAAAATACACTTGGAAATTGTAATAACAGAGGCGAGTGAGCGCACGAGGATATACGTATATGTTTGCAAGAGAGATGAGAGAGAATTTTGCACTGTAATTAAAAAATGATTATTTTCCCGTGTAAACAGGTTTATAATGCGACAAAGGATCGCGCGCGTCTTTCTTATTTTTCGAGGGGAGTTTCCGGAGCTGCGGCGACAAAACAGATTTCGCGATAGAACGCGAAATAAGAGTCTTCCGCAAGCGTATCCGGTCGTAGATCGCGACAAGGGTTTTTGAATTTCTGCCAGCTGGCCGCGAAGTAAGCTCGCCTACATCTATATATACGCTTGCTTTTCCGCGAGTCGTAGAGGACGGAGGCGAATTTACTCCTGTAATTCAAAAGTTATTATAATGCGATCGGTTGTTCGCCCCAAAGAGGGAAAGAGAGAGAGAGAGAGAGAGAGAGTGCTTTTTCTCAAAATTACATCTAGGCTGCGATCTTCTCTTGCCTCTCCCTCCTGTGCGGAGAAATTTCGATCTCGTGCTGCGCGCTTATTTATGCGCGCGCACATGCGCATATACGTCTGACTATGTGTATATACATATGCACGCACACATACACACGTAGATATACATACACGTATATTGATATATAAATCGCGCTGGAAAAACGTTACGACGCGCGACTCGTTAATCGTTGCGCGCCCGCCGTGGCTCTCAAATTATATTATACGAGCGTTAGCTGGTAGGCGCTCACTGCACGCATACTCCTAGCGAGTTTACATGACAGTTTACGCGAGGGTGTAAAAATGGCGTTGGGTAGTTGCAATAAATCTTGTGCCAACTAAATCGAATCATCGTTAAAGCTTTCGAAATCCATCAAAGCGTGTGTAGTCGTGCGTCGACTCTTCCTCGCTCCGCGCCCCTCGTTCTCTCTATCCATGGCTCTTTGTGTTCTGTGTACGTGTGTTTTGTTTTTATTTTTTTTTAAAAGACTCTTGACATTCGTAAAAGCCGACGATACCGCCGAAGGGTAGTAATTCAATCGAGTAAAAAACACATAAATTCCTCTTGGCTTCGTTATATGGCGTATATAAGGCAAGCGCGGGTATAGCGTATAGCGCATAGCCGATGTCCTTGAGAAATATCCGAGCAATTGATATCCACTCTCGGCTATGCTTTGGGAGTCATGATACGCACGAGCGTATCCGACAATATAAGCGATTCTCGAGGGAGATATCGAAGTGTAAACAAAAAAGTAAGCGTTTTACGAGGTATACAAGTGCTTTATTACACCGCGGTGTGCGCATATACTTTCCGGGTAAAAGGCAGAAAATTACTGCTGGCTTTTCTCTTTGCAGTGTAGCACTGGCACCTTCAGCAGCAGGCCAGCCAGAGCTGCAGCATCGATTTCTAAACGACTCTTCTCGTTTAATGAGCTCGCGCGATATTCTCCATTTATATTCGGGAGTTTATTTGTTCCTTGCGACTCGATTATCGCGTGCCGCGATGCCTCATCAGCATAAATGCGAATATATACGTTATATACAGAGAGAAAGAGACGAAGAGAGAGAGAGAGAGAGAGACGGCTTATCCTCGATGAAATCCGCGGAGCCTAGAGGAAAAAATCGAGTGGAGCATAAGCCGCTAGTGGAGTAATCCATCGGGTAAACTTCTCTCTCTCCCTCTGCGTTTCACTCGCCTCCTGTATATATAGCATGCTATACACGCAGTGCAGAGAGAGCGAGAGAGAGAGAGAGAGAGAGAGAGAGAGGGGGAGAGCCGCGCTGCACGCGGTGCATAATTTTTGTTATCGCCTCGAAGCACTTGGCAGCTAGTTTGCGATTTTTTTTGTTCAGCCACGAGGCCGTGTTTTTTCTCCCTCTCTTTCGCTCTCTTCGCGGTGCGCAGCTGGCTCCGCTATTTTCCAGCTCGCTGAAAACAGCGGGCGCTCGTTCATACTCGACCGATATATCGCCGATGAAGCGCGCTCCCTAGCTCTTCTATTACATGTTTATTCTGCCAGCTGCTTGGCTTTTCGCTCTCCGCCTACGCCTTCGATCTGCGCACAATGCAAAATCTATTGGATTTTTCTTTTCCATATTATGCCGGAATACATGCGCCCGCATGGGAGCCTCTTTCCCTTTCAGTTTTTTTATAATGGGGCCTCTCCGGATTTCCACTCTGCGGAAAAATCCTCCGATCTCTTCCGTGCACGTTTATATGATGTATATATATATATATATATATATATATACGGTTTATGGTATATAGGTATATACATACACGTATGTAGAGTTGGCGCGACTCTAGGTTCAGCCGCTACTGCTGATGCCATTCGTTAAAGGCGTTATCTTTCGAGAGACGATATATTTAACGACGCTTGCGGCAGATGCTCTTTCTCCATATTTTCTCGCGCGCGGTCTCAGCGCGAAAAAAGACTCGCTTATAAACCCTCTCGTTCTCGCGGTGCATCTTACGTAATGAATTACCGCGCGCGCTTGTCGTCGCAGATGGGATTCTGCTGTGCGAAATTCCGAGTGGCCATTTCTTTTACTTATTTTTTATTTTATTTACAAGCGCCACGTATACTTTGTTTATGCATTCGATGTTTCGCTGCTCTTTGTGAAAGGAGAATTCGGGCACTCGAGTAGAGCAGAATTCGGCTAAAAATATTTGGAAATTCCGTTTCTGGATGCTATACTTCTGTGAAATGGACCGAGAAATTGCTTACTTTCGATATGGCTCTATTTGATTAACATGAGCGAAAAGGGATGCTGCGAACTTCCTAAAACTTTGGTCGACTGCGCAGTTTACAAAAATGTCGCGATCTGACCGAAGAGAAATCATTTGAAATGCGATGCGGAAAAAGGAAAAATTATTTTCAAATGGTAAGCATTTTCGATCAATGGATTCTGTTTGATTCAAGTGTCGACTGCTCGCTTTCGAAAATTTTGCATAAATGAATGAATATTTTTAGGATAAGGGCGTTGGTTACATTAAGTTTTTTTTTTTTTCATTTATCATGTTCCTTTCCGCAAAATTTTACGATTCCAGGAGGGTCCTTTCTTTCGAAGCACATTTCATATACACTTTTATTTTTTGACTATATATTGGGTTTTGAAATGGTTACATTATTATGGAACACGAGTGAGTTTTTATTTCACGCGGACATATAAATTCGATATGCAACTTCATAGTGTTATTCAATTTTGTTATGCGATTGTGTATACGTATAGTAAATAATACATTTTTTAATTCTTTTGGAAAACTGCGCTTCTCGCTTTTAGTTTCCCACGTAGCGTGTTTGTATGCGTATGCAAATGGAACTAAAACGTATTGTTTTACAATTTTCCAGTAAACACTAGAAATCGGTGTAAACATTTTTTGCAGTTTTGTTGATTTTTTCGAAAGTTCGAGCTTTAGGGCGCAGCAGTAGAGTCCGGTGTGTATCGATCGAGAGCTGTGCTTGGGTTCTATGCTATGGTATACGTACGGCTATACTTTCTCTCATTGTTTTGGACCTACTCTCTCTCTCTCTCTCTCTCTCTCTCTCGCTCTCTTTCTCTTTCTCTCCCTCGCTTTCTCTCTCTTTTGTGCGCACGTAGTTACTCGGCTGGGGGTGCAAACTTTGACGTCGTAAACTGGTTTAACGAAAAATGGCTTAACTTGGAGTAACGCGTCACCATAATACCGAGAATGCCAGCAGTCGAGTTCCACTGATTGTGATTTAGCAGAGAGCAACTCTCTTAGATTGTTTGATTTCATATAATCATAATTCATTTTTCCGTCCAGCCAAGATTTCAAATGTTTCCGTACCGCGAAAGCTAGTGTATATATGGCGCATAAAGTTCATCTCTTTCAGCGTTGATTGTTAATATTTTGACCGAGAGAGAGAGAGAGAGAGAGAGAGAGCTAGAGAAGGAAACGAGTCAGAGGTAAATCTAAATCCCTAGAGGTTGCTGAATTTTATAGAATTTTTTTGTTGCTTTTTCGCTATTTCTCTCTTTCTCTCTATTATGGGAAAAATGAAAAACGAGGGGAAAAAACATCCGGCCGAAAATTTACATCGAAATTTGATGGGATATCTTTTTTCTCACGACTCGGCTTGACAATTGAATCGTTGGACTGTACATAGAGAAAAATATATGACGTGCAGTATATGCATTCGGGCCCGAATGTGCACACACACGCGCGTACGTAGATGTGCAGCATGCGCACGTATACATATTTACGTATAAATGAAGAGTTTGCGATGCCAAGAGCAGGAAGAATATAAGCTTGAACCGAGCGCGGGAAATTTAAAAAAGTTGATCCCGCTCTTTATTCTCCGCATACGGATCCTCGATATTCAAGTTTGCGCGCTACTCGAGCGCAGAGGCACATTGATGCGATCCGAGAGATGGGTATGTATATGTATATGTATATATATACACTCACACACATACGTATACACACCTACATACTCGTATACATCGACGCATAGAGAAACGAGAAAGAGAGAAGCTAAATATCTGGTCATAACGGCAACTGAGGGGGTGTTACCTTTATCTCGTCGAGTAGACGCGAAACGATGCGGGAGAGATGAAGCACTGCTTTCAAGAGCTAGCTGTGGCAACGCGGTGTGCCGGCCCCTGAGAGACTGAAAGAGCGAGAGAGAGCTAGAGAGAGCGAGAGAGACAGGTTCATTGTTGTGGGGAAAAAATTCTTTTAACCTCTTCAAGTCCATTTTTGCTGCAACGTTATTACCGCACGTGAAAAAAGCTTTAACTCCGAGGCTTATGTGCTCTCTTTTCCCTCCCTTTCTCTTTTTCTCTTTCGGCTTCATGTTTGTATATTCATTACTATATCCATACGCTGAGCATTCACGTTAACTATTTACTAGGTTCTCATCATCAACCGATGGTCGATCCCGTACTATTCGTTAATAGTATAGCCAATAATTTGCGTCCACTTCGCGTCAAATGCGATGCGCATATCTATATATGCAAAACAACGTCGGCAATTACTTTATGCGAATTTGTCGTAATATTGCTTCGAGGTCATTATTTAAACATCGACTTTACATACAGTACCGTGTTTACTCTCTGCGTGCCTAAACATATATATACATATATATTTCGGAACAAAACTGGCATTTCCGATGGGCGACGAGCTTTTTCTACGAGTCTCGCCGCGGAACAATGATCATCGTCAGACGTGATTTCGTCGTCTTTTTTCCCTTCGTCTTTCAGACCAAGTGCGCATCATTCCCAGAAAAGAGAGAGAGAACGAGAGCGAGAGCGTTATCGAGTGGTCTGGATTGAATGGACCATCCGGAGAACAACTCGACGTCAACGACAGGAAAAGCCCGTGTGGGGGAGAAAATAAAATGAGAATAATTCTTCCGAGAGGCTATACGCCATAAAGGCCAGAGACATTGCGAGAGGCGAGTTATATGCGATGCTGCGTATACCAACTCATATAATAACAACTCATAGTGTACCGCAGGCATCATTTTTGCATGTACATTTCATTTTTTCGGCGTCTCTCGCGAAATTGAACCTGTGGCCCAGCGTTAAACGGGCCAAAAAGTGCGGGCATCGAAGCGGCATAAATATCGGCTTATATGTATATATATGTAATATTTACATACATATATATATGTACATAAGCATCCGGTACTAGCAGCCGCTACGCCGTATTGATTTGCAATTTGTCAAATTGATAACTGCGGCAGATGCTTTCGTTATGGCCTATATCGATTCCACGCTATATACACTCATTCGACGCGGCACTTTTCTTTCGAGCGTGATAGCTTCTTCTATTACATGAACGCGCGGCCTACTATTTTATGCAGGGCATTAAAAGCATACTCTGAAAATTTCATTTTATCCCTTTCGTAAGCCATCTGTGTTATTCTGTATTATTCTTTATTTGTAGATTTCTAAAAAAAAAATGTCTCTCAGGAAAACCGTCGAAAACAAATATAATTAGAAACAGTTAAAGCTGGTGTACATTAGAATCCGTTAACGGAGCGATATACCGTTACGGTGACTCCTTGTTAGAACAAAACGTCGATCACGACTCAGCGCACGCTTTTCCAGACCTAATGGATTTCAACAAGGAGGTTTTTCATAATTTCTAATCCAGAGACTAAAATTACCAACTAATTAAGTACTATACTTAAGACGGAGTTTTCCCTTTTAACCGTGGGAACTCATAAACAAGATTATACCATAAGAAGTAATCGTATAATAAGGGATAATTCCCTGAGCTTTAAAAGTGTGGCAGCGAGCTTTGATGGCTGAAAAAGAGGTGTAAGAAAAAAATGCAGGCAGCAGCTTTCACGTCTATATATGTGCATAAAACGTGCTCTTTATCTCGTTGTATTTATAAATTTATAAGATGCTTGTTAGAAATAATATTTGTTAGTAATGAGTTTATATATATATATGCAGAAAAACATAGATGCGGAAAATGCATTTTTCAAGCGCCATGCTAGTTGAAGAAGTTAAGTTGTTGAGCATATTAATTTTTAAAGTTGTCGCTCGTAGATCGGAGCCCGGGAAAAGTTGCGTGAAAAATAATGACGCGGAGTTCTGGCTTCTCGTTTTCCACTTGTATTACATACACACGAAGAGATCGAGCGAGTGCGATCTTGCGCCGTGCCGCTTAAATAAACAACTTGCGTATGGCTTTAGTTATACGGCCTATTCAGCCTTCTCTCACTGCTCGAGTTTGCACGTTAAGCCGTCAGCTCATCAACGATATTTTCGCACTGTACACACTGACTGGCTTCCATCGCGCTGTACACACATATACAGTATATGTTGCACATGTGTATATTCACAAACTCTCCGACCTTTAACCTGACGATTTCAAGCTTATCATTCGGCGGGGGAAAGGCACTTTTAAGATAAGATAGAAAATAAATTTACTGGTGGCGGTGAGCGCTTCCCGGTTTCGATTACCCTTGCATCTTCTACACGCATAAACTCACTCACTCTCTTGCTAGTAAGTAAGTACACTCCGCAAGCTGCGCGAATGCACTTTATTCAATCCACCTCAAACGTCGCGCGCGATAAACTTCCTTCCCGTCTCTCCCACTCCCCGTGTGCGACTACTCCCATGGTTTACTGCAAATTGAAGTAGATTATTTATTCGTCCAGTCGTCGTCGATTTTCATTAATTTCCACGCCCCCAAGAGAGAGAGGGAGAAAGAAAGAGTGTAAGAGTGAGAGGGAGACGGAGAGAGAGAGAGAGAGAGAGTGTCTAGTCTTACACGAGCATTATATCTCGCGGAGAAAGGCGATTTCGCGCGGAAGTAATGGTAATCCTTTCCGAAGAAGGGTTTACGCGGGTTATGACACTCTTAGGCGAGGTCGTCCTTTAAATGCGAGCTCCTATCTCCGCCATCATCTCTCATCGTCTCTCTTCGACTGCCACTCGTGCTAGTCGTTCTATGTGTCTATATATACACACATAAGTATGTGTACTTGAATCGAGCAGCGATCTTAACGACCGACTAAAAAGGATTATGCAATTTGTTTATTTCCCAGCTTCTCTCCCCCTCTCATCGTAGCTGGCGCTTACATGTAATTCAACGAGCCCTCCTATAGCGTCCCGATGCTCAACGACTGGAATTTATACGCTCTCTACTCCCTCGAGCCGCCGCTGCCACCGCCGCAGCCACCGCCGCAGTTACCGCTGAGAGCACTTTCTATATATACACACGTATACATCACGGTTAAGGAAGGAATAGAAGGGGAAAAAGCAACGATCGATAGAACATAAAATAATCGCCTTTCAAGCCGCTCATTTACTGATTACGTATTTTTACGCGTGCACCAACACATGTCGTATAACGCGTGTTTAGATGGAAGTCCAGTTTGGAAATGAGATTTCCTGCCAGCGCGGGGGGTTGCTTACTCAGCCAACATACTGCACTACCGGATGAGGGAAGAGTCGTGCGCGTATTATGGGCGTTGGGACCGGCACGAGAACTCATCCCCTTTCCTCCTCAAACCTTCCCCCCCCCCCTCCCCCCGACCCCTTGTCGTCCTTCCTTCCCTCGCGAACTTAATGTAAATCCTAACTTTGCTTCGTTATACGCTTCTTCTCTCACGTGGAACACGTCACACGGCGATGCAGCGCCAGCGTATATAACGCAGTTCGGCGCAACGAAACTTGCATAATTTCTCTGAAGCGGTTTGTAACTACTGAACTGGCGAATTTGCCTCTCTGTGTGGAATTTTGAATCATCAGCCAGTAGTAAAACACATGTAATCTTCTGCGCTGCAATTAAAACTTTCCGACTTCTCTATTCCCACCCTCTCCCACCTTTCTCGCTCTCTCTCGCTCTTATGTTATCAAATCACGCCCATTCAATTATCGACGCGAATACCGCTTATACCATGGAGCGACTTCATCATACCCCCTATCCTGTTTCAATCGTACTCTCTCTCTCTCTCGCACTCGTCCCCACTATACTCTGACTTTTATCGGCGACTGGTGCAATTTACGCGCCGCCACCGCGAGAATTCCCATAAAATATGCAGCTCTCGTAATCGAACGAAAATTATGGCCCTGACAGGGCAGGGCGATAAAAAAAGAGAGGGGCAAAAGCGCGATGCTCAGCCCGATTGCAATCGGTGCGCTTGTTCACCCAGTTACACACTCTTCTCGTTGTGCGCAGAGTAGCGGAAAAAAGACGAACAAAAAAAAGAACCGAGAAAATTGTCCGCGGAATATGATGGCGTGAAATGAAATGAGAAATGAAGCTTGTCGGTCGACGAGTTGTAATCGTATCATTTTTCCAAAAGCTTCTTATTTCAGCGCGAAGAGTATCGTTGCCGCGCGGTTCCTCTTATCGCGATAGAGGCGCGTTTCTGCATGACGCGTGTGCGCGGGGGTCCGACAATCGAAATGTGCGAGCTGCGGCTTAATTGCTTAAATTCTCACAGCTGGATTCGCCGGGGGAACACAAAGCCCGTTATTTTGCATTCTTATATGTATACCCGCCCGCGATTAACGGATATGTATACGTATATTATATATATATATATAATGTATAAAGGGACGTTACAGGGACGTTACTCCTCTCTCACTCTCCCGCCGTGACACTTTAATTATGCCACCGCAAGTAAATACCTCCGGAAAAGACGGATCCGCTGCGATAGCGAGTCTTTTTTCTCGCTCGCTGTCGTTGATTACAGTAAATGCGCTCTTTTATATAACCAGCGTTGCGTTTATTCGATCGAATGTATATCTGATAATTTTATCGAGCTTCGCCCGAGAGAACTAATTTCCAATTATTCGAGCCATTGATTTTACTCTTTGTTCCTCTCGTTCTCCTGGGAGAAACAGAGACACAAAGTGCCTTTTATTCGACTTGCACGGCCCGCGAAGTATATTTTAAACAAACACTCGAGGTTTCTTTGGCTGTGCATTGTGTATGCATAATGTATATAGAGGAGAAACGTGGTGACTCGACCAGTTTCGTGCGATAATAACGGACTGGATGATTCACTGAATTTTCGGGGTGACTTGCGAATCCACCGCACTACTCTCCTGTTCCGCTGTATAACGATTCAATAATTTACCTTCGAAATCGATTTACTCTCATTGTGCGAATATAATCATCTCGACTTACTCGAAAATTACTCGACTCTCTCAAACCGTTTCGCGTTTGATGAATGTTATTGTGCACCACTCAGCGAAGTAATCAATTTCTTCGAAGTCTTGGACTCGCTATACTATACAGAACTACTCTCTTGAACTTTCAAATTTTTTTCCAACCCCCCTGCCCCGCCTCCCTCATTCCTCCGAATTTCAAAAGTTTATGTCTTAATCAAGATTTATCTCGTCGTTGTCAAAGTAGAGAGGTCTGAAAAATTTCATGCGAGCGAGTTTCTTCAACGTGGATACTTTTCTAGAGTTGGATGTTTGGATAGACCGCGGGTACATCAACCCTGCCTGGCTCTCTTGACGTACTCAACTGAGAGGGATTGAAGTGACCTGGCTTTTGGATGGATTTCTCTTTCGCTATCTCGGATACTCTACTGGGTGGGATCTACGTTTTCACCAAAGCAATATGCCCCTTACTGAGCTCTTACCGAGAAGAATTAAAATACGTGACTGGGTAATTCCTTCACTTTTTTCTCGAATACAATTTATTTCTTCGCTTATATTCAATGATTCTGAGAGCTTTTTTACGTGAAAACAATTTGCGGAATCTCGTTGGTTTACTAAATGCGAAGTATCAGTAAGACATCTATTTACTCTGCACTATTTCAAACAAGTGAGCACTCTGTAGTGCGAGATAGCTGTTTACTGTAAATAATAAATTTTCATGCGGTACTCTAGCTTCCATCTAAAAATCGAAATTATATGAGTTAATGACCTGTAGTATGTGATGATGAGCTTTCGATGTAGATAAATACTGGCAGAATAGATTTTAGCTTAAACTTCAATTTGTGAAACAAATTTGTATTCTACTATTTGGCATGAAATCTTCCTCGTTATCGGAATTCCTTTAGGATACAGTCGATGTACAAAACGACGTGCGCAAAAACGATTCGCGAGTCGTTCAAAGCAATGCGAAAGTGGAGTGTCAAGTTATCGTCGCTATATGCGAAGCCAAGTTTGCACGAACGAACATAGAAAAGGTTCAAAATCGAGTGCACATGTGGATCACGTAAATTACATTGTATGCATTTGGAAAATTTCGATGGAGATCGTCAACTAAAACGAGTTGGAATCGATTAATTTGAAAATATTCGTTCGATTTGCCGAAATTATTCGATTACAAGTGATTGGTACTGGTAGACCAGCGTTCATTTGAAAATCGAAAAGTCGATAGTGTATTTTTTTCACAACGTTCGTTAGGTCATCGTTATACGCGGCTAGAAATTTAAATCGCATAGCACGTTCTCATTCGAATTGACAATTGCATTTTTATTATGCAGCCAGGCAAACGTAGTTCGCCGATAGTGAATTTACTTATATAAGCACAGATTTTTTCCGCATATAGAGCAGTACAGCCCAGTCTTGCGGTGGACGAAAGCTCGATTCAATCCGAGCGAGACATCCTCGATAGCTCTCTCAAAGATTCTGCGTGTTCATTCGCGGAGACGAGGTTGTCTTCTTTGCTTAACACCCTTTCTTAATATTTTCCAGCTACGCGATACCGTTCTCTTTCTATCCTGAGTCGATCCGCCTTCGACCGGAGCTGCTTAAAATTTAAGACTTGGCTTTCCACCCGAATGATGATTGAATTTTTCCCGAATATACACTATGCATATACTTTCCATTTTATGGTCTTGTTTGCGCCATAACGTGCGAAGCCCTCTTTATTATGCAATCATGGACGGGCGCGGGAGGTATAGAGTAGACCTTTTGAGCTTAGCCGACGGGTAAGGGATGGTTAAGAAAAATATCACATGTATGGCTTCTTTACTCTGAAGTATTTTGTAAGAAGTCATCAGCAATACCCTCGTACTACCCTCAAGGCGGTAAAGACGAAAATTTAGGGCTTCGCAAGATCGGAAGCCGTTTAACCTGAAATGGGAATCGTTTAGCACCGTCGCAACCGCATGAGATGATTCTTTTTTTTTCGCCGTCGCGCGATGGTAATTCTAGACCCTTCGTCTTATGGAAAGTAGACGAGTCTCTCGATTCGAGGGGTGAGATTTGTGTGCGAGTTCTTCGTAAAAATATACTTTGAACTCAGAAGAGAGTACGGTATACTGTAAGCTTCGGTATATATATTAGCCACTTTCAGCCGCTGATCCTATACATCGATAGCATTTCCCATTCGAAACGCTAATTTTATATTTCCTGTGCTAAATCCTCTGTGGGATTACACTTGTGCCGGTGAGCTTTGCGTAGAGAGGAATTCGTATCGCCGCACTCACAAAGCACACTTTGAGCACTCTTACCGGAAACGGCAGCGAGGACGAGAAGTATCAGCAGTCGAATCGAAGAATCGGCGTTCGTCGCCTGCCAGCGATTCTTCGACATGCCGGCAGGTAATAGCTTCTGCGAGCACATATTATTTTGTAATTTGTATTTTTTTTCTCGGCTTCACACCGGGATCACCACAGTGGATCGTCAACGGTTGCGCGGCACATCGCGGGAAAAACTTGCCGCACTCGCAACAACTATCCTCGTCACTGCACCTTCGGAGTTGTAAAAAGCGCGCGAAGCTCAAAAAATAGCAACCGCATCGGGCGCGCGAACTCTATGCTGCTCGCACTGGTTTGATGGACAGTGCATGTGTGTGCGAGGGAGACGGAGAATCGTGCGCTATAACTTATGGAGAGCGAGAAAAGCACGAGTCTACTGCCCACGGCAGATGTCGAGCGGCTACTGAGGCTCTCGCCGCGCAAGCACAGCGAGCTTCCAGTGCGTCGACGCAGTCGCGGTGACTCTCGGCAAAGCTCAGCCATTTTCGAGACCCCTGAACTCGCGCGCCGGAGAAGCGCGCGCGCTGTCGATGCGCGTGGACGCCACCCGCGCGGGATATACGCGCGCGCGTGACACAACGTCGCCCAGCCTATATCCAATATACCTACTATATATTGCTGGCTATAGAGAGAGATAGAGATAGATAGGAAAGGAGGCTGCCCTGCTGCTGCTGCCGCCGCTGCTGCTAGGGTGATTGATTGGCGCTGAAACTTGCCGACTGATTGAATCTTTTTTAACCTTTCAATATCGATGGGCTTCGCGGTGTGGCCTCGTTTTTGCTTTTTCATTTCACTCCCTCCTGCTTGCTTTCTGTCTGTCTGCTCTCCTCCCCTCTCATTTCCCTTTGCTTCGCAATTTTCCAGTCAGACGTTGTAAGCTTCAAAGAAGAAATTTGCCAACGTTGCATATCGTTGCTCCGATACAAGTATATCGTAGGCTCGTGATGAAAATGACTTCGACGTATGCCAGTGGTCTGTTAGAAGCGCGTACTGATTTGCATCGAAAGGGTAAAAGGATGAAAAAGAAGCTTGCGCGGGACTCGAGAGCAAGTGGAAAAGGTCTAACGTAACCGACGACGGTATGTGGCTCTCACAAGAGGGTGTAGGATGCGCAGAATTTGCCAAGCGCATTCGATCTTGGCCGCGGCCCTTTCCTCGCCCAGAGTGCAGCGCCCGCGCGAGACCTGCCAATCACTGGCTTGCGGTTACACAGCGACGTCGGCGCTTTCGAGAGCTCAGCTGCTGCGTCTGGCCTAAGACAATGGCCCTGACATTAATTAAAATCAAAGTGCGGCCAGGCGACCGAGTCCTATACACGGCTAATTTACGCCAGCCCCACCCAGAGATTCCAGTTATATATCTATACGTATAGTAGGTGTATACCTATAGTAGGTGTTGAACAAGCCGGAAGGTCTCTCTCTTTCTCTCTCTCGCTATCTTTTTACTTAACGCTCGTTGCTTTTTTTGCATTCCACTGGTCTGAGGAATGAGAGAGCGCAACCAATTCAAGCTCGACGCTCGATCGGCACGCGAACGAACTTTTAATTTTGGCGTCGCTGAGACCGACAGGAACGTGGGTTCGTTCCAGGTAACCGAGATATCCGATAAACGTTTCCCTACTATAAGCTTGATCCTCTTTTTTTCTCTTTTCTTTTCAATATCGTCGAATCCGAGTTGCCCTCAAAAACTGAATTAACTTCACTTATTGCCCCTGGAGACGAGCTTCTCCTCTCCCAACTGCACATGCGTCAGCCACAAAGTCGATTTTTATCACGCTCTCGTTTCCCCATGATCGACTTAAAACAGCTCCGGTTAACGAAGGAGTTTCCTCAACGGTTCTCAATTCCAATCTTTCCGTATTTGTCTAGATGTGTTAATATTGCCAAGTTTAAGAAAAATTGCTTGAAAAACAGGGTATACTCGTTTTAATCGCAAAGGCGCAGTTCTCTTCTGTATTATGGGTTCTCGATTTAAAGATATCAATGTTTACGCGAATCCGATAGCAAAACTAGTATACAGCCTTTTAAATGAGCATAACGCGGTTTAAGTCTTCGGAACGGCATCTCAGTATGTGAGCGCACAAGTCGTTCGAAATCAAACGTCAAACGCGTCGATCTTTCGTCCAGGCAAAGTCCTGAATTCAACGGCACGACGGCTCGGCGAAACTGTCGAAACTGTCGAATGGCATTCAAAGAGCGTAATGTTAAAGTTGAACACAGCCTCCTGGCTCGAGTGAGTTAGACAATACGAAGAAAGTTTGTTGAATCGTGCAGCGCTTGCGGCTTGTCACTTTACTGCTATATATAACTGACTAATGAGTGAGCTTTTCAAACTACACCGATGCAGCGTATGCTGAAGCAGTCTCTGTTCTTATAAGTTACATACCTTATTATGTTACCGTCCTCGACATCCAATTGACTCTTGCATACATACAATGTTGGAATGCTGGAATAATAATTCTAATAATGGCGAATACCTGTAGAAATGATCTTGTAAAGGATCAAGGTGGCATGTGGGAAGGTCGTTCCAGATAAATAAATAGAACTTTGCTATTCTTTTTTTGTAAAAATCCAATAGAATCCATTTAATGAATATATATATATTTACAAGATGTGAACTTTGCATATAGCTTAACATTTGAAACATTAGAATGCGATATGCGAAGAAAATTAGGTTACGCGTGATGCTTTTGTTCGACTAGGGGCCGCGTGTGCTTTCGCGCTTCAATGATAAAGAAGAGGGGAATCGGCGTCTCTCGTCTTCGACAGAATAATGTTTCACCCTTGGTTGCGCATATATGTATATGTTGAATATTTGATGGATCTGTACGTGTACATTAAACGGAGAACATTAATTCTGTCGACTAACGGGGAGAGTGAATACAACCCTCTCAGTCTATGCGATGCCTCGACAGCCCCTCTCAACATGTCAACATAACTAAGCAAATAAAAAACTGCATTTTACAAGCGGTTTCTCGTGTACATTACAAGATCATTGTTTAACGTAAGGTTTCTTAAGAATATTTTACGATATTATGAAAAAATATTTTTTTTTCGTATTGATTGAAGTATACTCTATAGACAGAAAACTCTATAGGCATTAAAATAAATCGGCTAAATATTCGAAAACTCGCCTCTGATGCAGTAAAAAAAATATATTCGTATGGAGTATACCTCATCTTTATAGATTTATAAATGTTTTTAGCGCAATTTAATTTACATGACTCTGCGAGAGCGAGATTTTAGGAGCGATACATTTTTTTAAACACTTCCGGGAAAAAAATTGATTGCGCAAAAATTGTATTCATTCATTATGCATAACTTAGTGCTAAAAAAATAATTTACTCAAGTAAACTTAAATAGAGTAGTAGTTCATGCTCTCTGATTTAATGAACAAACCGTGAAAATGTTTTTCATTTACATAATTACGGATATCGATGTTTTTTTGATTGAATATATTAGATAAAGCAAAAGTATCGAGTATGCATTCTGTAATCCTTGTTTTTGCATCGCATATACTTTCTGTATTTTCAATCGTTAAAAAAAATCAATTTGCTCGGCATGGTTATTAGGTGATGAATAAAATCTTACAAACCGTTATAATCTCGAAGGAAAAAGTAGCAGAGAAAGAGAGAGAGAGAGAGAGTAACAATTTATGCGCCTAATTTACTATAACGTTATTTATTATCATCGTCATCGTTATCATCGCTGAATATTTATACCTAATAATTTTATATTTTAAATCTCTTGAGTCAGTCCCCAGTATCCTTAGTCAATTACTCTATAGTAGCGAGACTATGCCCCGTGATTGCATTACAAAAATATTGAGTTATGTGGTAATTCATCACAATCGACTTTTCATTAATGTTTAAAAAAAGCGTTGCCTTTTAGATTCCTCTTGCTACGCCTCTCTGACACTAAAAATGGCTAACTATGCCGCTTCATTTGATTGATGCGTCAATGTTAATAGGTCGCGAGCTAAACGTTTACACGTCTGGGAATAAAGTGAGAAGTTGGTTATTTATTTGTGTGTTGTATATTTGTATTTATATTTGTAGATATATCTATATTCATGTAAGTCATATTCATAATTATCAATCAGGTCTGTTAAATTTATTGTGCTCGTTATTTTATTAAAAAAAGTTAGGCTTTAACAGTTACCTATACTTACATGTAAGATGAACGCTATGTGTTCGCCAACTTTCCCGCGTAATGCGAGCGCAAGCTTCATTCACAGGGCAAGTTAGTCATACGCATTATTATACGAATTATAACGTAATGCATATCGTTCCCATCAATTACGATCTAATTAACTTCCCCTTTTCCCTTCGTATTTGTATTTTTCATCGACGGACGGTAGACGTACGGAGTTCCGACAATTTAATCTTGACACCGGGAAACGGTTAATTAAAAAATGTTTTGGCTCGGTGATAGATGTATTACACACGCGAGTGAACTCCGATAAGCTAGAAGCTGTATTTAAGCTACAATAAACTGACAGCTCAACAAATCGATAATTCCTTGTGAATCCCAGCCCCTATTGTAAATTCTATACGTACCGATAAAACTCTATTGTGCTTCGACAAAAGTGTCAACGAGTTACCTGTACATCGGTACTTGCTTTTAATTCAGAAATATAAATTGTATACATGCATAGAAAATGAGAGTAAAAAAATTAATAATAAAACGTTTACCCAGTGCCCTTGTTTGCGTGATGAGGATAGAGAAAGAAGAAGAGAGCACGATGATTCTGAATTGGCACGTTGGAGCATGTGTGCATAGCAGTCGACGGCAGGTTTTGCGAATTTTTGCTATTTCGAACATGTGCGAACCGACGTTTTTCGCAACTCTACCGGACCCTTTCGCACGTGCGTCGCATCCGTTCTTAAGAGTAAAGTGAATGAAAGAAGGAGAAAATGAGCGCAAGTAGCGCATCGCCGACAGTACGCTTTTTATAAAAGACGTCGGACACGCGTGTGCGGCTTTAGAGAAAAACCTGAATGACAACATTCGAGACAAGAGTGAGCGAGAGAAAGAATCGCTTATCGGTGGTTCGCGACGTAGCTGTGTGCTATGTATATGTACAGTCGATATACGCGCACGCTTTCCGTCTCTCTCTCTCTCTCCCTCTCTCTTTCTCTCGCTATCGCTACCTATCTGTCCTCACTGCTGTTGTCCCGCACTGTTAGTCAATGCCTGAAACGTTGTTGCGAGTCCGTTGTTACGAGTTTCATCCGTTTCAGGTCTGCTCCTCCTGTCAGACACGATCGTCCCAAATCGTCGCGCACTTGGCCTTGTCCACCGAGGCCAGATACGTGCCGTGTGGATACCAGGAGACAGCTGTCACCGCGTCCCTGTGGAAAAAATTCACAGCCATCCTGTGATTCAGAAGAGAAGGACATATTTATATATATACACATACATACACACTTGCAGTCATACGTATATACGTTTGCAAAAACTTTTGCGCCGTGCTTTTCTATGATATATTATCGCTCTTTTATAAACGTCGAAATGCAAACGCCGCCGTTTAACATCGTTTGCACACATCTTGCTATGTGGCGAGCCAGCGATTTCTCACAAAAATGTACGCTCTTATACATCGTTGAGGCTTTATGTTGTTTATTTAACTGTATATATACGAATCGAATGTTTGACGTACTCTAGTGCAGAGCGGCATATGAAAATTAAAGAGAATTAGAAATTAAATTAGTCTGTCAGAAGTAAAATGCTTCGAATGATGAATACGCTGCTTCCGAGTTGATGGACAGCTTGTTTCGTTTGAGCATTGGGTAATATGTACGTGTTGGGTTAAAGGGCTGTCGACCGTATACGTTTGGAAAATACGTATAATATCTGCGAATATCACTCAAAAATATGAAAGTTCAAATGCTTGGTATTATCTACCCGAGAAAACACGGAGTATAACGGACAGGCGTCACGAGCAAAGAAAGCATGAGTGTCGCTAAAACCAACGCCCGTAAAAAGTATTCAGAATCGCAAGGCGGAAGATATTTCTTTACTTCTTAGTTTCTGTTATTAGTAAAAACTCTCGTTGATTCGTTAATGACGAGTCCGCTAGGTGCAATCATCGTAGGAAAACAGGAAAATGTACGGACGAAAAGAATACGTCATACAACGGATCCGTATAGAAAGACGCCGTGTCATTCGGCGGCGGAGGCGGCGGAGGCGGCGGCTAACTGCGAGGCAAGTAGTCTGACATTAACTGATTTCGAGACCTCCGGGATAATTCGTCGCCAATTACGAGAGTAGGTAGTTTTCGTAAGATTGTATTTTCAGTCGAGAGTTAACAGTGCACATGTTACATCAAGCAAATCGTTACTTCTATACGTGTGCCGACTGACCGTTACAACAAGCTAATACAACGCTGCCGACGAGCTGACCATTCTCTTATCTATGTTTTTATTCTTTAATTAACTATACACAGGAGCGAAGTCTCGAACCTCACTACACGCTTGTTTCTTCAATATGGCAACAGTCCAAAATTACTACTACAAAAGTATAAACCTGTCTTTTTCTGGTCTCACGAATCGCGTGTGTAAAAGAATAACAGGGTCTTGCGTGTTGTTGAGAAAGAGAGAGGGTAAGTCGAAGAACCGATAGATCAATTACCTTCATCCGCTCGGTTTAGTTATACAAGTGGCGAATTTCAAAAGCACATTCGGTTATAATAGAGACATTTTTACTTTTCTCCTTTGTATTTTTTCACAGAATTGAGATATTGTCTTATTACAGAACGATGCAGGTTTTAACACGCAAACGCGCGAATATATAATATCCTTTTAAGACTATATCGACAGACTTCGCTGATGGATCGGTTTCGTTGGCTTTCAACACTCTTGCTGCATACTTTTTTTTACATTACTTACACACAGGCCAAATTATACTTGCTCTAACAAGCTCAAGCCAACAAGAGCTTTACTTTTCTCTCATCATATAAGAAGACGTCATAACATTTCTTTCTTATATAAGAAAACAGGACGACTATGTTGAAGATGCATCATAACGCGTCTTAAAACGAGAGCAGTTTTGCAACAGCTAGAATTTGTTTCTCGAGAGTTAATTAGATACGCATGGATAAGAGTAGAACAAAGATAATATCTAGCTGTCTCCTTATTCCCAGACGGGCCATAATACCCTTAGACGCTTAATGTGCAGGCACAAAAAAAGACAACGAGGGTTTCATCCTCGCGGGCGCATAATGGAAGTAGCGTATACAAATTTCGCAGCAAGATATATATAACACTCGTCGTCGGCGACGCGACAATGGGCACTTTAATGAAAATTACTCGGCGCGCAATCCCAAGACCCCGAGTATTATATAAGCCAGCTCTCTCTCTCTCTCTCTCTCTCTCTCTCTCTCTTTCAGAGCCGGAGGCGTTGGGTCACCCCTTCATAAACGCTCCTAGGAATGTCTTTTGCAAGAGAGAAGAGAAGAGAGAGAGAGAGAGAGAGAGAGAGAGAGTGTCCCTTTTGCGACAGTTTCGTACATAGCTATACTTATTATATATGAGTTGAGGCGAACGCGCGCGTAGTTGGAGTATCGGTCGTTCATACTCTGTACCATATACCCTACGTTTCCGGTTCGCATATTTGCTTCCCTGCGGTCTTAATTGATCGACCGCGCGAGAGCCGCGCATGCATAAATAGCTCTGCGATGACTCGGCTCTTGTTCGATTCTGACTATGCTCTCGCACGACGTTGGAACGAGAGGCCATTCCTCAAGTCGACGTTGCAAGCGCTCATTCGCAGCGAAAGTATACAAATAAAATTATCTACCATCGCTCGTATATACACGAGCCGAGTCCTTATTACAGTAATTTTCAATTCGTGTGTAAGATTTTTTCACATACTCGCATGTTTGAAGAGACTAATGATGTCGTTACCTACCGCGCTCAGAAGCGCAAGATTTATGAATAATAGCCTTGTTCGAAGATGCTTAGTTATGAAATCTGAGTGAAGAAACTCCCCTTTGACGCCATTACTTTGGAATCAATTTTAAACCCTCGATAATTAATGACTTCGAGGGGATAGGGGATAACGCGATAGAAACTGTTATTATATTTTATTGAATTATTCTTAATGAATCGTTAAGCAAAATTGACCCCGCCTTTACGAAGGCAAATCTCTCTGCAGACATATAGTTTAATGAAATTTCGGTACGAACTTTTCTGTCTCGACTTTACAGTTAAAGCGACGCAGGTGGAGGCTATATTCCAATCGATTGTTTTACAAGCCCTGTGTATACTTATATACAGCGGAAAATGTGTTTTAATAAGGAGAAAAACGTTTGCGGAAAGAAAAGCTCAACGCGCCTGTATGTCGCTTTATGCCGTATAGCAATCGCGACTTATTAAAGTCCGAGAGCGCTGATTTTTCGGGACGCTAGAGGAATGGCTGAATGGCAAAGGAGAGCGATATAGTCACTTAGCGTGTTTGCGAACGTTACGGAAATGAATTTAATGATTTTATGGTACGCTATGCTGAAACTTTTTGCTTCTTAAGTACCTTCGAAGAAGCATCAATGCTTGATGTACCGTTCAACGACGTGCCTTTTTTTCACCGGCCCAGTTTTCGTTCACTACACGAACGTTCGTGAGTCTTAGATGCCACAGCAAAAAAAAAGAAGAAGGAGCCAGTGTAAATAATACCACCGCCCACCTAACTCTCAATTTCGAGTGAGATTATTTCGTACCTACTGGAATGCAATCAATCACTCGATCCTGACCGCTGGAAGGCCATCATACTCAAACACATTGATTCTTTTTTTTCATTGGATGCCGAGTCCGACGGACACGTCAAGGGATTTCGTTTTTTTTATTCGGAAATTAAAATTTCAAAGTGAACGGACTGCGGCAATTAGGCGAGGCTGATGATCGCGTGTGCGCGGACCTCGTTATATAAAGGTCATTGACCAACGACGACTGTATCTGATGGTGCTGCACTTGTGTCTATATGGGCCTGTTCTTTTTGCAAAACCGGTGCTTTGTTTTTCAAACGAGTGAGAGAAGAGAGGAGGTGTCGGTCGAGTAGATCTGGATAATTCGTCTTGCGCTGAGAGATGGAAAAGGCAAATAACGCGACGGTGAAATCGAGCCGCAATCGATCATGAAGAGCGAAATGGAAAGGAAGCTCCGACGAGATATATTAGCAGGGTTAGAAATCACTATTGAAATCTAATAATGCCTCCTACTTGATGGATCGTTGTTTGGCATCGTCATCGCGAAGGAGAGAAACTGGAACGATAATCCTCCAGATTTAGGCCAGTCCAAGAGAAAAGAAGACGAGAAAAAAAAACAGATAGTGCAGATCTTCGCGCGCGCGTCAAGAGTCGAATCCATACGAAAGCTGGAGAAAAACGAGCGCGGATAGATGGAAGGAACAAAGAAGATTGAGACATAGGTAGAAGATGTATTGCGCTCGAAGGAAATCGACTATACGCCGGGCAATTCGCCATCGCTGCCACTGAGAATCGCACGGCAGCGACGGCGGTTGCAACTCGGGGCAAACTTTTACCTCCGATAACCGAGTCAATTTGAAAAAAAAACTTTTACCGCTCGTTTCAGCATTGCGCGAGGTAAGAAATGAAAAAGTAGAGCTCGCTTTGAGCGGGAAAAAGTTCTATGTAGAAATCGTTTTCATTTCTTCTAATTACATAGCTAATTAGCGAGAACGTTGGGAAAGAATACGATGCAAAAAAAATTTGCTAAGAAAAGGAAGGAATGATGTCGTGCTCGTGTCCCAGGATCTGTGGATGTATATGGATGCGGTACATTGCGGCAATGTTATAAAACTTGCAATGAACCTGCGTGTATAAAGGTGCTCTATAAAGATGTCTGAGCGTGCTGAATCTCTCTTCCATTCTGGATATTCTGACATTATAAATGTTATAGAATCTAAAAATTCGTTATAGCAAGTATAGGAATGAATGGATCCGTAAAATTATTGAAGACACTGCATGATGGATGGTCCAAAAGAATTTCATTGACAATAAAAACTTTTGCTGATTTTTTCAAACCAATATAAATATTTATACAGAGTAGTTGGTAATCGATGTTTACATTGGAATTTTTTAGATTCTTTTTCAAACACGTTTTATAGCTCTCATAAAGCTGATACTGGTGAGATCATTAGTTCCGTAATCATAGTTAATTACACGAAAGTAAATAAACACGAGCTCAGTATAATTATATATAGAACTGCAATTGCAGTGAGCAGAGATAAAAAATCCTTTTAATAATGTAAATAATGAAATGGCAAGCAGGATTGGAGCATTAACCGTTAAAAATCATATAAATAGACGCTAAAGCCATCTTTTCCTAGATTACATTCGTAGTGGGCTCGTGTTAATCGGGCAAGGAGACCGGTCCTCCAGTTGCGTTGTTGGCGCGTACGCGCGCTACGTATTTTAATTTAGGTACGTCGTCTAGCGTTCTCTCGGCGTAGATTACTAGTGTGCATAGTATTCTCACAATAGTAGACGTCGTCGTCTCGTCTAGCTACGGAACTTGGCAGTCCAACGTCGACGCAAAACTCACCGCGAGTAATTAGACAACTAGAGCGGCTTCTCCCTCCTGCCCTTTCCGTCGCTGTAGTGTAGGATTACACGCAAGCGAATTTAATGGTAATGCGCGGCGAAGTTAAGCAAACGATCCGTAGTCTCCTGCCGCTGAAAGTGCACTAGTCTGCCCCGCTAGCTGTTCTAGCCACCAAACGTCACCGCACGTTATATAGCTTACGTCCGCATTGAAGCTCGCTATCTACGATAGAATGCTCGGTGTAAGAACGCTTGTACTTGCGATAATGAAATACGAGTGACGAGTAATTGACCACCTAAGAGTACACGTTCTTACGTGGGTATAGTATAAACATCGACAATCGATGCGACGTAGGTGCGCAGTTGATTCAAAAAGAAGGTCTTAACAGGCGTCGAAATCCTTAATACACGGCATTATCGCGATTCTTGCGCGAGAGATTGACGGTAAAATATTAAGCTCGGCTTATCCGACGCGCGGCATAGCGAGGCCCGCGAGTAAAAGGAACTTCTCTCACGTAGCAACAGCGGTGAGATAAGACCGAGAAAGAGTCGGAGTTAGGGCGAGAGCGAGTGCGAGAGCGAGAGCGAGAGAGAGAAGAGAGAGAGAGAGAGAGAGAGAGAGAGAGAGAGAGAACACTTGGCTACCGCGAAGGCATCGAGTGTAATTATCTTATCTTATGGAGACGTTAATGTTCATTTGAAATGGGCGAGGATACTGCTCCATGAGAATTCACTTGATTGGCATCAGAAAAGAAGCTGCGACGCGCAGCTGCGGGAGTAGTATACACAGAGCCGCAGATTTATCATCTCTCTTCGCGCATTCAGTGCTGTTGCTGCTGCTGCTGCACAGTAGCAGCTATACGAGATCGATACACGAAATCAGATATTTGCCGAGAATTTTCTGACGATTATTTTTCCGGCATTTCTGCAATCCAGCTTTATAAATCTCGAGAAAAATCTTAATTGTTCTACACCTACGCTCTTGTTAAATGGCCGACTATCAATAATACCTGTATCGGGAGACTCGATCCTTTTTTCTCTTAAAGAAAATAATAATAAAAATAATTTTCTACACGCGTCAATTCCGATTTTCGATTGCAAGCAGGAAGAAGCTTCCCCGTATATATATCTAGCAGAGATCCAACAGTTCCCGCTGCGATTCGCTTTTTCACTATAGTGTTCTTGCGTATACGCGTTATAGGCTACGCACATACGTGTCTAGCTTCGCTTATGACTGCGCGTTCAGAGGTACTTCCTTATATGTATGAGCGATTCCACATCGACATCAAATTGCCTAATAACGGATATATAAGTTTGTATTAATTAAAATTGATCCTGGGGATATACGACGTCGTAGTCGAGCTAAAAAGAGGGATATACAGAGAGGGGGAGAGAAAGATCAAGCTTTAAGAAATACTCATCCGGCTAAAGAAGGAACAGTTGAGATTACGAGAGTACAAGGATGAGAGGAGAGAGAGAGAGAGGGAATGGCCTCTCGAAGATAAAGGCGCAGGACTAATGCTGGCCGATGAAAGAAGCAGGCGCGCTCGCGTACGGGTTTGTACGGAGACGAAGATAAATGACATAATATCGCGAGCTTTCCAGATCATTGTGAACGCGGGAATAGGAAATCAAGCGGTGCCGCAACGAAAGGTGCCGATCGATTCGCCAAGTAATGAGAGAGCAAATGCGAGATACCTGATGGGAGACGGATCGCTTTCCTTTTGCTCTCGATAATCAAATTCCTCGTACGAGAACCCAATGGTTCACGGAAAATAAATTTTTACCGTGATTGACCTGTAGTTTTGCTCTCGTATGCAAGTCTCTCTCTACATGTATATATATGTAGAGAGAGAGAGAGAGAGAGAGAGAGAGAGAGAGTTCATTGGTATCTCCTTTTACCGGTAAGCGTCTTACCGGTGCATCGATTCGAGTACTATCGAGTAGCAATCCGTATTAATGAAATCCTCGCTAAGACACCGCAATTACTGTGCACTCTAGCTCTCGAGTTATTAATGGAATAGCTGATCAGCTCTTTCGTGGCCTTTCCAACATTTTAATTAATTTAGCAAAAGGAACACGCGCTCAAGGGAGAGAGAGGGAGAGAGAAAACGAACAAATGCGCTGCGAGTTTTCTTAATTATACCGACAATCGTTTCGATGCCACACGTGCGTATAATACAGGATGGCACTCGTACATTCGCAACGGTCCGATAATTTACGAAAATTATTATTCTACGAGCAATTGATGTGGCAACGAGTTTTAACGCCAGTCCACTCGTAGAGTGTAACCGATTAATTAAAATTATTACGTGACCGCAAAGCTTGTCCGCAAAAATGACCACAGAATGATTCTTCCCGAAAGCAAGAGAGTGGCCTCGTTGACGCACGCATACATAGACTGAGCCCGAACGCTAAATCGAAAAGCTTTGTCATTTCATGTCTGGCCGAGCACAAATTCGCGAGCTGAAATTGTTCTTGTAGAGCATATAGCACACAGCTCTGGAGCCACATGCTCGCGCAGTCAAACACATAAAGTAAGCAAGTAGGCGGGAGAGACGGGGGAGGAGAGGGATGCGGGGGGCAGATAAACAGAGGAGGAGACACACGAGAGACTCAGGCACGCGCTCAGGCGCGCTAAGCGGCGTTTGCGCGAGTGCGCTTGTATATGCATCTCGTCGTGCATCTGTCGCGGAGAGGACAAACGCACGAGAGGCTGCAAAAGCGCTTTCATGCACTGAGCCGGTGGCCCGGGTTGAAAGTGGGCGGTATACTCGCGGCGACCCGAGCGCGCTTATTAAGTTAGAGCGTCCCAGAGATTCCGAAGACAAGAGTCCCTCTCTCTCTCTTTCTCTCTCTCTCTCTCTCTCTCTCTCGCTTTCCGGCTATGAATTATCTCTCCGCCTCTCTCTCTCTCTCCTCTTATCCTAGCTGGACTATACCTTTCCTTCCACTTTTTTCTCTTCAAATTTTTTATCTCCTTTCTTATAAGCTCTTGTTTCTCGCTCTCAACGGGAAAAATTCATTAAAGAGGCCACCGCCGAAACAAACGATAATAGCCTAACGCCTCGTCAGTTATTAGCGATACGCTCAGCCGAGACAACATACCTCTGTTAACTCACTGGCTCTTGAATATATTTTTTCACCTCCACTTTTCTAAGCGAATTAACCGTTGCATCACGCACACATCATAGCATTTAATTCTATTTTTTTTCAAACAAACGTCCTTAGCGGTAAATATTTTCCTTCATAACAGAATCTAATTGTCACTAATTTCAGTACTCTTTTGTAAGATTAACCGGTATTTGCTTTTATAGCAACTCGAGGCTTTTTTACTTGTGAGAAATCGCAGTTGTCGAGTTTTTTGCTCTTCTCAATTATCACAAGATTGAAAAATTGCTATACTTACGTGTGATCTTTGAGAATTGTTTCGATTTTGTTGGTCACTACGGACCAAATGAATATCGAACCGTCTGAAGAGCCAACAGCGGCGTACTGCCCATCAGGACTGAAAGTTGCCCGAGTCCAGTCGCAACCCACTTTGAAACCGTCGGCGCTACAAAAAAAGGTCAACATTATTAATTAGCATTCAAAGTTCCAAGGTCCAGTGTAATACATGGGTATGAAAATACGGCATCCAAGTAAGGGTCGAGAAGCAAAAAAAATAATAAAAATGTTGTAAATATGCGATAAGTATACACGTGTATATAATCGAGTTATATTGCTTTCCAATGTCGAGAATACGTGTAATAGAAATCCTGTCGTGAAATTTTTAATTAAAAAGTCTTCTGAACTGGATATTGTTTTGCTGTGCACAAGACCGAATAGAGAATGATTGACGGTTACCATTCGCGATAAATCGAACAAGTCATATTGTCGTGTCGGTATTTGTTTCCTCACACACATTCATATGCCCACACGCCGATAGCCTCCGATTCGATATGTTATTTAATTGGCGCAGGCAAAATCATAGCTTTAAAAATTAATTCTGTTTCAGAAATTTGAAGCGCGAATAGTTCTTTAGTTTTTTATTTTTGAAAAAATCAAGGCCAATTATATTCTATCGAATAATCTGAATGATTTATGGAATTTTGTAATAGCTTACCTGAAGGATGCCACGATCATTTTCATCCTCAAGTCGAGAAGTTTTAGCGTGTCGTCTCTTACGCAGCTAAGGAGATAATTAGCATCTGAGCAATAAAGAAAATGATATAAGCAATTAATTTAACTAGTTAGTAATAACGTTGAAGAAAAAATTCGGAAAATTATGGTCGACGAACCTCTGGATAAATCAAGCGACGTAATTTTGCCCTGTAATATAATGTCATTCGATCCGGATTCAGTTCTCGTATCCCAAAATCTGATGGTCTTGTCATAGTGTCCACTGATTACAGTTGATCCTGAGCCGTCAGACGTGACGAGGTCATTGCAGCTCGAGCCAGTGAACTTGGTGTCGATACCTGTAATTCAGAAACGCATATAATTACGTTTATAAAACAGCTTTCAAGAATTATAAGGAATAGCCGTGGCGAAGTTGCGTAATCACACAAAAGGGCCTCTCGTAGAAGCAATTGAAGTTTATTTTTCCCCGAAGCCTTGCGCGCCCGCCTTGAAGGTCGGCAGACACGGAGCGAGACTTGGAAGTGGTTGCTGGGAGGTAGGAGCTCTTTGATCGGAGGTAGCATAAAGTCGAGCCTAATTTAACCAAGAGAGTAAGAATGACAATCGCGTCGCGAGGTTCGCAGAAAGCTCCCAAGAGTCTAACGCGGGAGCGAAAGAGTTAGAAAATAGGAGGACGCAAGAGAGAGAGAGAGAGAGAGAGAGAGAGAGAGAGAGAGAGAGAGAGAGAGAGAGAGGGAGGGCATAAGGCGCACACGGAAATGCAGACTATGGCTACGGCAGAAGCAGCAGCAGCAGTGAGGTCGTAAACCCGCTAAATTACGAGCTTTGCGCTTACAAACGTCCGTATTTTACGCGATCGCTCGAGAGAAAAAGAAAGAGAGAGAGAGAGAGAGAGAGAGAGAGAGAGAGAGATGCAGGCCGATTTGCATTCTGAATATCTGTATGTGCATGAGATTCGGTTAAATAAAAAAACTTAACTAACGTTGAGTTTCATCGGTGCCAAAGGATCGCAAGTTGCGTTGGATAATTCGCGCGTATTACGAATATTATTCTGATGATTTGCCGAGACTTTATGGGTGAAAGAAGCAGCAGCTGAAGCTCGTTCGCTATTCCCCTTGGCTTCTCTAATATCTTTGATCTGGCTAGTCGCTGGGGGTTTTGCCTTTGGGACGAGACTCTGCACGCGCAGCACGGTTTTGCTAAATAAAAGCCAACTTATGAGCTGAGCTTATCGATTCCAGATATATGTGTATACGTGTACGGTGGACTAGACTTTATGTATACATTAGGCGTAATTTTGTTATTATTCCGTGGGAAAACGGACTCTTGCGCGTTTGATAGCTTCGAGGGCATGAATGTCACTTAGCTTTTGCACTGAGAGAGAGAGAGAGAGAGAGGACCATATATATGCTATATATGTACACAAACACAATATACATACATATATATGCCGTACGTCCTAGGGAATTGGATGCGATGGGGCAGCGGTAGCAGCAGCCAAGATCGATTTCTATTATTCACGCTGTACCGTTAGGAAATTCAATTGGTCCTAGGGTTACAAGACGTCGGCAAGGCTTCTCGGAATAATTCGCGCACACACCGCACAGAATCCGCGCGCGACGCGTGCTGTAGCTATAGCGATCGCAAGCCTCTGTCCGGCAGTAAAATTTTTCACGAACGCCGAGCGTATAACAGAGGAGAAACTGAGGATAGAGAGAGGATGAGGTTGGTATGTCTCCTGGGATAGAAAGAGAAAGAGAGAGAAGAATACATAGAGAGCCGGTAAAGGAATGTCGACGTTTTACATCCCGGCGCTTCAATTTCGTCGCACTACGAAGAAAGATAGAGCCCGATAGGGCGACTCTCTGCGACAACGACGTCAATCGTCCTCCCTTTTTCTGTGCAACGCGAGCAAGTGACACGTAAAATTACGAAGGACTTGTAGTCGTAGTAGTAGAAGGACCGCTTTTGTCGTTACCATAAAACAATCATCATTTTTTTATTAAACACTGCACAGTACGCGCGCTACCTTCCAGCTCTCAAAGCCTCAAGAATTTTAATTAAAGGGGCGCATGCTCTCCTGCACGTGTATATATAACCAAACATTATATACGGAAACAGCGGAATTTTCATTTTGCAATACATATATCATACATGCGGGAGGAATATTCCGAATTCGAGTAGCGCCACGCGCGAATAATTTGTCAACTTGAGATGGCGTGCATAATGCGATTATTTACAGCTAGTGAAAAGCGAAAGATGCTCTACTGGACTAGCGCGCGCTCTCTCTTTCTCTCTCTCTCTCTCTCCTCTCTCTATATATATAGCATATATAGCTGTGACTTTTAATTAAAACCCGGGGAATCGGATCGAAAGGAAAGCGCATTGACAGCGGGCATCCACGCGGTAAGAAATTCGAACGAGTTGTCTAGTAGTATATATGTACATAGCTGCTTGTTTTTTTTTGTTCTACGACATTATTGTCGAGAGCAGGACGTTTAATTGAGTTTTGTGGAGAAGAAAAGGGAGCAAGAGAGAGAGACTATCCAATCTTGAAAACTAATTACTTGTTTTGCATGTCGTCGAGAGAGAGAGAGAGAGGGGGGGGGGGGAGGGAGAGAGAGCAAGCTTCCAACGACGCAACCTGCCAAAAATACGATTCGCCCGAGCTTTGACTTACGGCAGCATCTCGTCGTCGCTGTGAAACAAGAAAGTACTCGACTTCCCTCCTCAGGGGTGCGGTAATCTCGGAGAGACTCTCGAAGGCTCGTGACTATTCACGACGTCGATTATGCCGCGAATCCAAGTTATCACGACTTCTCGAATAATTCGACTAGGTATACCTAAGGACGTAGCAGAAGCAGCAGCAGACGCGAGATAGAGCTTCGTTCAAACCATAAAATAGACTAGCTTATACCCTTGGTGCGTCTTCCACTCTCCCAGTGAGAGCGAGAGGGAAAAAGCAACTAGTCGTTATTCACTTTATATCTTTTTTCCGCAATTTTTCCTCTTTTCTTCAAAGAGGGACGCGATCGAGAGAAAGTTGAAAGCCAAAGACGCAGTGTTGAAGTCGAACTCATCTCGCTTAGTGACCCAAGCTCTATGCTACACTATACATCTCTTTTCTCTCTCGCTTTGGCTTTCTTTTGCTCGTTCTTCAGTGCTTTACGCGGAAATCATTTACGCAGTAAACTTTTGAGCGCGAAAGAAATCGCATTTTCTCGCATAATACTCGGAGAGAAGAGCGACGGGGCATTGTTGGGCGCGGTTACCTCGGCGTTTAATCGTCAGTTGTGCTGGCACATTTGCAGCAGAGCAGAGCAGAGCAGAGCAGAGCAGAGCAGAGCAGAGCAGTAGCAGTGGCAGCACCAACACCAGCCGCTGATGCAGATGGTCGGCCTTATGACGGAACAACGTTGACTGGATTTGTTTTAATGATCGCGAGCTGTACAAGTTGTTTTTCTCTTCACCTTTCCTTATTCCCTCGGACGTCATTGTTCGGGAGAAAGAAATAGTTCGTTCGTCCATGTCGGTACTGCCAGAGTTTAATAATCATCTTTTACAGACAGCAATATTTTCAATTTACGTCGCGCTTTATCTGCAATATGTATATACCCCGGGAAAGATATGACTTATTCCACGAATCTTGTCGAGAAAAAAATTTGATATGGCTCCGAGTTTAAACTGACACTGCGTTATCATAGTCAATAAGGGTCGTTCGCTCGGCGGGAGTTCGTTATGAAATTACGAATAAAACATGATCTGCTGTTAGTTAGCGAGCGAGAATCGGCCATCTTTATGACTGCAGCGAAAATACGAATATTGAAAAGATTGGAAAACAAGCTCATAAATAGGCATCAGGAGGTTGTTAAATGCTTATTAAAATTTTACAACTCAAATTAAATATATCAAAAATACTAATTTTATTAGACTAATAATAGACGTAAATTTTTTTATAATCGACGTACTGCCGTTGATCAACGCTTATAGTATATATATATTATATTTACAGACTGTTAAGTGGAATAGACCAACGCTCGTTTTAAATTTCGAATAAGCCAAAGCATTCCTTTAGCCATTTCTAGCGTTCATTTTTCATCGTATTAAAGTAATATTTACCATCTATAGTGCCATCTCTTATTAGTACGTGCTGTTGATTGTATAATCGTAATATTCTAAGCTGTCTGATGCGTGCATTGGTCGAATCACGAAATATCCCTATGAATGACACATGCGGATTTCGTTGGCATTTATATTATTATAACGTAAAACGATTATTGTCGTATTAAACAACGACTAATAGGCGTAATGGGAAATGTAATAACGAGTTGCCGCTGCTTCTGCTGCTGCCGCTGTCGCTGCTAGTGCAGGGGAGCGTCTAAAATGGCACACGAATACACACACGTGTCTAATAACATTTTGGCCACGAGGCAACTGGCCAAATTTTGCGTTTACGTAGACAGGACGACGTGTAATTGTGAACAATTATCGTAACGGTGTCCCGAGAGAGCTCGTTTCAAGCGAATAATCTTTTATGATTTTAGATAACGCTCCAAGCTCTGTGCTTTAACATTCTCTAGTTTGGCTTTTGACAAGAGTAGGTGAGAATTTATTATTTAACTCTCAATTGATAATTAGCTTCGCCGACGCGAGCATGCACCGATTTAATTATATGAAAAATTTGATTATATTTGATATGATTTGACGGAGATAAAAAAGAGAAAAAGAACACTTACAGGCTCGGCCGCGCAGGTCCCAGATCTTGAGAGTACGATCGTGACCGCCACTGACCACCTTGAACGGATCGCCGAGAAACTTGGCCGCCATCACTTTTGCGCAATGGCCCGTGAGTGTGTGCTGCAACAAAAAGTTGGAGAGAGCGCTTTTTATAGATCCATTAGATCAAAAGACAAACGCGCCACTTTCTAAGTCAAGCTCTTTCTTATGTGGCGAGCGCACATTTTTGTAATATACATCCAGATATTATATAAATAACATTCTCGCCCTTAAATATTAAATAGATCGGAGAACATACATACACACACACAGACGCGCGCACACACACACACATATATATATATGTACAGAGTATACAGTATACATGTAGGTGAAGTACTCGTACATATATATACAGGAAAACGATGGGACCGTCAGATAAAACTTATTAGCGAATTTTTTTTCACCTCTTTCTCCATAATTTATCGAGAGTCGAGTATAAATCAACAGCCGCGGGAGTTCATACTAACACATTTATAAATAATTCATCGTCTTGAATTTATTAATTTTTCAAGTACATTAATAATTCTTCTTAACAGCTTAACGATCCTTCATATAGCCGCTCGCGCGCTCGGGATATAGCTTCCTGAATACACGCCGTTGATATTTTCATTGACGATGCTCCTTATCTCGCAAAAGTTGTGCAGCAAAAAGTAATTAGAGACACACAACTTGATTAGCAATCGTAAATATACACATGTACTGTTAAAGGAGATCTTCATTTTAATGCACTTTTCCAGTACACTCGTATGCTTGAAATTTAATGTACAAGCATAATTGGAATTCCAGAAAAAAAGTACATTTGCATGAAATCTCCCATAATTTTATGAAATATTAATGGGATTTTCCATTAATGCTAATGCGTCAGCATTGATCTATCGATACGAGCGAGAATTGACGCACGTAGGGAAAATTTACGTCCAGTTTTTGATTTACATGAAAATTTAAGCGGTATTTTTAAAAGCTATGTATAGAGAGGCGGTATCATCGCGAAGAAGGGTCCCGTCTTCTGACTTGCATGTAGAGTCGCGTCATTCTCAATGATCTGCTTACGCTTATTGATAGTAGACTCAGTGGGTGGCGATTGCCTTATTAATTCTACGCATTCAATAACTTATACGACCACTTCATAATGAAGTCGTTTGTGTAGCCTATATCTAGACTTCTGGTGCATTGCTGCTACTGTCGGCGTCTCTTCATTTCTATGTATTTTGCTATTTACGAAATTGGAGAAAAAAAAAAGATCGGAGCGCGTATATCTGCAAACTCATTCGTCTTTTGCGAGAGTTTCCAGCTTCGAGCTATATTCTACTATACTGCAGAGTTCTTCGATAAGCATGACTAATGAACCTGTTTATTTTTTTAACGACGACTGCTGGCAATTATTAATGTTTAGTGCTACTGAAACCGCAGCTTTTAAAGCTCTCTCTCTCTCTCTCTCTCTCTCTCTCTCTGTGTCTCTCTCTTTCAAGTATTTTCTCTCGCCTTTACACGTTGTACTAAAGGGTTGTCGGAGCATTGGAAAATAAAATCGAACCATCGGTCGGCTTGAGAGAAATGGTGCCTTAGCTCTAATTAATGACTCAGAAGTTGGCGAGAAAGGGAAGAAATCGAAAGAAAAGCTGCAGGTGTGTATAATGCAGAAGGCGACCACGCAAAGTGTATGTATGAAGCTTTGGTCGTGCACACAGATACACATTCACACATGGCTTCACGAGCCCGAGAGTAGACTTCTTTCCACGGAGCGAAGGAGAAGGTAAGTTTTCCTCTCGGCCGAGTAACACATAACGTAACGGCTTTCGAACTTTCTTGGAACTGTCTGGGACAGCGGTTTTTACGAGAAACGTTTAAGGGATCGATTGATCTTCTTTTTCAATTGACCCTCCGCCGCTTTTCGCCCCGACCACGAGAAGAAATCACACAAATCAAACTTGCCCGCAGACTCGTTCACTCTTTCTCTCTGCGCTGCGTATCCTTTTCGCATTTTTACTGATCCATCAATGCTACGAGTAACTCCTGTGACTTATGAATCTCGCGTGAATTCCGAACGCTTAGGTTGTGTGCGAACGTATATGAATATACTATAAGATAGAGAGAAAAATGCGTGTCTTGATTAGCTTCCAGGGATTGTCAATTTCCTCGTTTCACATGAATTTTCAACGATTATGCTTACAAGAAAATGGCAGATGTGTATTGAGTATTGAGTATTGAGTATTGGGTAAGTAAAATAGAATATAGAACGGGGAGCTGCAGAAACGAGTTCGCATAGCAGAAACGGAGAAGAAGAGGCAGAGCCAATGAGAGAGAGAGAGAGAGAGAGAGAGAGAGAGAGAGAGGGAGCAATAAAAGTATAAACTCGCTTTTCAGTCATGGTGCTACATCCGCCTGAACGATGCAACACAACAGCAACCGCGAGAGAAAACACATTCTTATTGCACGGAGGTTCAATTAAAGGCAGCGATAGAAAAAAGGAAGAAGAGTCAGCGTAAAAGTCAATGAAATCAGCAACGGTTCGTGGAAATGCGAATGCAACTATTATTATCGAAGGTAGTTTTCTCTCTCTTTCTCTCTTTCTCTCTTTCTCTCGCTTACTCTATACTTGTTCTCTTTTTCGTTGCGCACAGTGTGATCGAGCTAAAAGGGGGAGGGGGAGAGGTATACAGTGAATATAGCGAATATAGTCCATAGGGCTGTTCGAAGAAACCGAGCGACAAAGAGAAGGCAAATAAATTAAGTCCACGAAAGGCTGCCGTAGCTGCAGCGGTAACAGGGCATTTCCCTTCGGAAATCGCTTCTCATTTGCGCCAACATTGCCGTTTATCCGAAGTATGCGTGAGGGAAATTCCACACCCGAACGAATAATGATATTGCTCCAAGTTAGAAAGAGGGGAGATAGCAACGCCAGAACAATAACTTTTGTCTTTCTAGTTTGTACTAGTGAAATACATACATACGCACGCCATGCACGTATACGCCTGGACGTAAAAGACGTCCTAGTAAACAGCTTTAATCTTTGTTACCTCGTGGAGAATGTCTCAGCCTCAGAGAGTAGAAAATTCCTCAAGGCCAGAGCAGTACCGTGTGTCTAATTAAAATTTTAGTCGATAATTTGCTCGGCGAAAGTATAAGTCTATTTGATGAGAGACTTGACTTGTCGCTTCTACTTTAAATGCCCTCGCTCGCGCGCACATGCTCGCGAGGGTATACCTTAAAGGCTTTTGCGCCTGCGTTGTTAAAGGCACTACACACATATTGCTGCAGGTATATTAGTGGCTGTATGCACTGCAGCTTCGAAACCATTATATAGTTGGCAAGAGAGTTTGGTAGAATTAGCTCGTGAATGTCGGTCGGTTATGTGCATAGGTTCGATATTATATAGGAAAAGGACAAGTACGATCGTTCTTATATAATACGTACGTCGTAACTGCCTCTAACAGACGGATTTTTCCTAATCGTTCGTCATGCCAGGGTTTAATAACCCGTTGAATTTATGGAGGCGCGCAGCTTTCGAATACCGATTAAAAATTCTAGGTCAATTAAAAATAATTCTTATGCGCATGAGTAATTAGGCGGAACACCGGCGAGCTTTTATCCCAGACGGCGTATATACGGCTTTGAATAGCGGAAGATGAAAAAGAGGGTGTGTGTGTGTGTGTAAAATCGTTGCGGCACGCGAAGTATATGTAGCGCTGAAGCCGCGGCAATTCAAAGTTCCTGCGAAGCGTCGTAAAATTCTCACCAGCTCGAGCCTGTCAATTGCAAGCTCGTAAAGTCTAATTTCGACCTCCCCTTGTTTAAGCACCAAAGAGAGAGAAAGAGAGAGAGAGAGAGAGAGAGAGAAAGATAAATAGAGAGAAGAGACTATAGAGAGTTAAACAAGGCGAACTGTCGCGTAGATGTGCTCATACACGATACTGAATAGCGGCGCACGCGCTTGCAACACGCGAACTTTACCGGTACCTTCGCGGAAAGCCTCGACCCGGCTATACGAAGAGCAAGGGAGAGACAGTAAAGGACGTAGCTAAGATGTGCACGAGATATCGGTTGCGCTGCTAGGCACGCAAGCGCCAGCTTAGATTTTTCTCGCCGATCATCCGCAGCAGTCGTCAAGCTCCGCTGAGTTAGCGTCGTTGTGTGTGCCTTAACATTTTGTTCATTTCTTCCCTCCGGCGGCTTCAGGAATTTCAACAATTTCCGTTATGAAGCATACAGCGCAGCCATTCGTAGTATCTTTTGCGTTTTCAATACCGAGACTGATCGACTGGCGCTGTGCGGTATATGTATACATGGAAACAAACACACACACACACACACATGCACACATGCACAGACGCAAACATAAAGATTTCTTCTACGACTTCACCGTAATCACAGGCTTACTCGCAAGAAAAAGAACGGAAAATCCAGGAAAAGACTCATGCGACTGCTGCTCGTGTTTACATTTGTCGTACGCGGGAAGAAAGTCCGTAGGAAATTGTGAGTCGCTGGATGGAAGAACATCAAGTTCGCAATATACAAAATGTCCTAACGCAATCATGTAAACCGAGACTATATCGGATATTAGCTAGAGTATAATCGAAAGTTCAATCATTCGCCGATGTAAAAAAGAGCGCGACGTTACAACGAGTCAATTATACTGTTGTATAATGATGAAAGAGCGCCCGCGAGGGTGAAAACTTGATCCAACCGGCTCTCGTAAGCTTGGTAACGCAACAGTAGTTAAGAGCAACTGCGGTGGCGAAGGAAATGGGCTTTCCGTTCCTCCGCTCTTCTTCCGGCTGCGTGCTTTCTTGTATACTGACTCTGCGTATAAGCGCGACTCGCGCGTCTTGCGGCGCGCTTAAAGATTCAGGTTGTACGTACAGCAATGCGTGCAGGCAGTGAAAGAGAGTTTGAGTTTCTATGTATATACATACATATATATAGGTATATATTATATATGTAGAGTTTTTGAAGCGACTGAGTGCTCGGCTTGTGCGAGAGAACAAGAGGAAAAGGTGAGTGATACGCAGGCCATGAGAGCCAAGTGCCTGAATACTTGGGTCGCGCCCAAGTATTCCCCCGATAAAAGTCTTGAAGTACCTTTGTGTTACGAGCAACCCCTTCGCGTTCTTACGACGCGCGTCGCCTCGTGTGTGCACCCAGTTCTCTCTCTCTCTCTCTCTCTCTCTCTCTCTCTCTCTCTCTCTTTCTCTTCTGCACGCGCATGCATCTTTATAGAGCTTGGAAAAATTATTTTGACGATCGCGGAGATGTTGTTAAGGCAAGTGCTCCTATGAATTTCAAATGGGGACAACGGGACCCGCTGCTGCGTGCGCGCGAGGAGCCAGGTTGGAGACAACTCGCTAAGCATAAAATCAGTCTATGCTTTCGTAAGAATAAGCTATTTTTCAACATCATTTTTATACTTTTATACCTATCTTGTGACGCTAAAACGACGAAACAAGTGAAATTCAACTCGTTGTAATTTCAATCTGGATATCATCCACTTCCTCTCTCATTCCTTCTCTCATTCTCTCTCTATCTCTCTTTCTTTCTATTTCTCCTTCTCTTAACGTATAATATAAGATATAAACGGTATAATGAGCTCTTAATGGAGATATTAAATGGTTGAAAGGTGTCGGAGAGACTATATAGGAGAGATGTAAACTATTTAGTTAATTTAGCAAGTCACGTGAGATGATGTATATTCTTGGAAGCTATAGTTTTGCTATGACAGCTGGTATAAGGGCAATAAAGAGCGAGAAATCCGCGGTTACATAAGTATAGGGAATTATTGGCAAGCTTTACTGCAAAAGACAGTGGAAGGGAGAGAGAGGGGTAGAGAGGGGGGGGGGAGAAGAAGAGAGCGTTCGGGCGCTAAATGAAGTTGGGTTTGAAATCGTTGCGAATCGTTAATGAAATCAGAATAGTTTCGCTGTACGCTGCAAAGAGAATGAGAAGATTGGCTTCGATAACGAGAGTAAATTAAAGAGTTTTTACAGTGGTGCACATATATATAGAGAACTGGCTGCAATCTAACGTGACTGCGTAATTTCAAGACACGTATAAAGTATGAGAAGTCGGGGCAATCTCGCACAGCTCGCTGAGTTGTCCCTAATTACGCGAAGCTCTGAGCGGAGCATAGACTATGTGGTTGTGTGTGTCTATGTGTATACGTGTGTCTAGACAAAACCCTCCTCTCCGCCCGTCGCCGCCATCGCTTTTTTTCTCGCGTATATATAGCAACTGAGACTAGCTTGTAATCCACGCGTTGTGTGTGCCTATGTTCGAGAAAATAAGAAGAGGAAAAATTAAGCAGGTATATTTTGCCTCAGGTCTGACGCTGATGTAACCGTGCACTCGTAAGCGCAAAAACGAGTAGATCGAGAGACAAAAGAAGCTGCCGGTATATGTGCTTGCTATTATATATATATATATATACAGGATATATCGCGATCGATAAAGAAAAACCGGTATACGCATCGATGCAGTTGTCCATTGCATAATAAAATTATGAAAACGGATAGAGACGAAACGAGGAAGACGGTGTGTTCGTTGGGAATGTCCGTATGACCGAAGAGTACGCACATGAGTATGAGAGAATGAGAAAGAAAAGAATGATATAGAAGCGAAAAGATAAGCGCTCGAAATATCAAGTATATTACATCCGAGGCGGTTATTTAATATGGGACCACGTTCTTTCGCTCTTTTTACAGTTTGTATATGTCGCACGTTGGGGGTGTGTACAAATGTACGTGCGTATATATTTAAACGCGAGTGCGTACATACAAGCTGAAAGAACGACGTAGCAGCGCAGGAGTAGAAGCAGCAACAGCAACAGCAGCAGCCGCAGCAGCAGCAGCAGCAGCTCCCACTTCGTTCTTTCCAAGAGAGAAAGAGAGGAGTAGGTTCGACGACCGCGGTGCGACTTTTCTGCCGCCACTCTTCCACGGCCTTGGCGATTCAATGCCCGCACTAGATAACTCCCCTTCCAGATAATAGATTATTTCATACGTGTAACTAGTTGCTGCTAGTGCGCGCGCACAGGCTCTTGCGAGTTAGTATAAGTGAGAGAAGGTTGCTCTTGTATAGTGGAGAGGGGAGCCTCTTCGCAAAGAGGAAGCCTGCTCCTGATGCACTACTTGTTCCAGCATATACAGCTCTCCAAAGAATCTTAGTGAAAACCGACTCGCGGCCTTCCTTTTTTCTCTCTCTCTCTCTCCCCGCTAAACTCCAGAGTCATGCTGCAGAGAAGAATGCTAGCTGTCCGCGAAACTTTCGCCTCTGCAGTCTGTGTATAGACATCGTTTTTTTCGCGACTCTAAATAAAAGCTTCTGCTGTAGGTAGACAGAGTGAGTGAGAGAGAGAGAGAGAGAGAGAGAGAGAGAGAGAGAGAGAGAGAGAAGGTCGAGCATTTCCTTGTTGTGTATTGTGAGGCAAAAAATTACGTAATAGAGGAGGCACGCCCACATTGCCAGGCTCGCACACGCAAAGTCGAGACCCGTGAATCAGGTAGTAGTGTCACGGAAGAGAGAGTGCGCTGGCGAATGTTTGCTCTGCACGGAATTACTGCACTTGACGCATAAAACAATCGACGAATCTCTTTTGAAGAGCGAGAGAAGAAGAGACAGAAAGAGGGTAAGGGGAGGGGGGAGAGAAGTGTAATAAAGTGCAAGGGACGTGTATTTTCCGGAGTGCGCTCTGCGTGTAGTGTTGCAAATTTCTGATTATACCGCTGTTGCGCACGTATGTGCACTCGAGGTAATCCTCTTATCAAAATGCGCAAGCCATAGGCCTATACGCGTTTGCAGCCTGCGAAAACAGGAGCCGCTATGCACATTGTGGCTCTTTCTCTCTCCTTCTCTCTCCGAAAGAAAGAATGAGAGTTGCTGATATCACCGAGATAAAGCGCATACACTGTTGGTCTTCTAACTTTTTTCTTCTCTATCTCTCTCTCATGCTCTTGCCGCAAACCGGATTAATTAATTTTCCCCACGAGCTGGAGATGTGCAAGGCATTAAAGTCCCGCGGCGGAAAAAAAAATCGGTAATAAATGCCTTTACAGTAAAACAGAGTTTGTTGGCATGAGATTGTATTGAACGGAAGCCGTTGCCACTTAGCCCTATAGCGACGAGAATGCGAGCCTTTCTTTCTCTCGAGGCAAGGCTTTTTGTGCGCGGGCCACGCGCGTTGCCCATCAAAATCCATTAAGACGTTAACTAATCCTCCATAAATACGAGGGCAGCTCTGCTCGCTGAAAAAAAATTAATGCTTAATACCGATCCCAAGCTCGGGCTCATTAGTCGAGATCTGTGGAGATATCTACGCGCGCGCGCGTACTCACTTCAAGCGGCCGATACAAGAAAATCATTCATCAGCTGTAGAGCAGACGCGAGTGCTAGATGATATTCAAGATTTTTTGTGAAAAAAGTACTCATATATATATTACGCGCGTAATAAATGATGATCTCGCGTCGTTGATGAATGTCATCGTCGTCGTTCTCGTCGTCTTCGTCGTCCTCGTCGTCCTCGTCGTCCTCGTCGTTCTCGTCGTCCTCGTCGTTCTCGTCGTCCTGGTTTGATCGTTAGAAACAATCGTCGCCAGAGGATAATATATACCGGTTGATGCGATATTTACATATTAAGGACTGACAGTCGCGAGAAATGCTCGAAAAGGTGAAAAGAAGTGAATTATGTACCGTAAGAGCTTTAAGCACTGCACTGGTGCTACCTGCACTGCCGCTTATATAAAAACAAGTAGAAGAGGTCCATTCATTAAGAGTAGAGACATCGTCGATCACACTTGCGATGGCTGCCATATGACACATATACAAGTATAATCGGCGCAGCGTTGAGCATTTCCCATAGGCCATAAGAGTACTGAGCCGAGAGCAGAGTCGCGCAAGTAGACACACACTTGAACCGGTATTTTCGCACGCTTTAGAGGTCCATGGATATAGCGTAGCAACAGTAGGCATAGCCGCTAAAGCGAGATAGTACTGAGAGATTAAAAACAAAACCGTTCCGGATGTGCGCATTCATTCCCGTGCTACCCAAGCTCAAGCGCATAAGCTGTTATAAGTGGGAGGGTGATTAGCGCGCATCGACGACTTTATGATGCGCCACGAGTTCCTCGTTCCACTGGCCGTTTTTCCCCGGCTTTCTTACCTATACACGTGCTATGTATATATACGCCCTCGCGCTCGATTTGACCGGAAGGAGGAAGAGAAAGAGCTTCGCTCGCTCGATCGTATGAACCGCTGCGGCAACAGAATATAATGCGCCTTATACAATATATCGTGGCTTATTTATTGCAGCCGACCGGTATAACGGTTCGCAATTAACCTGCACAAGAGCGAGTGAGCGAGAGAGCGAGAGAGCGAGAGGGAGAGAGAGAGAGAGAGAGAGAGAGAGACGGTCTGCTCATTTCGCAAAGGGCCCGCCGCGCGCTCGAATTTCCTTTTTTGTTCCCTCTTCCCCTCGTCTGTACTGTATTACAGTCTCATAACCCTACAGGTCTCGACGTACCGAGTTGTTACTACTGAGCGTCGAATTCGACCGAAAGCTTTTGCATATAAAAACATCCCACGCTTTCCAAGAGAGAGTATTAGCTCGAACGACCGGATACGAGAAAGAGAGAGAGAGAGAGAGAAAGAGAGCGAGAGAGAGAGAGAAGGATGGGTATGTGGGAAGAACGAAGAAAAAAGTAAAGTAAGGCCGCTGTGGATAATTTACGTAATCGCCGCAGCTTATGAGCGCGAGTATTTATTTCGTGCTTTAAACATAAAGGTAAACACATTGCGGCCGTTCACGAAACGCTGAGGCTTGATAATCACGTCGGCGGTGTTGGCAGCGGCGATCTCTATATCTCTATATATATATACGTGCTACGGAGATAGATCTCGAGTGAAGCTATACCCCTTATTTTGGACTTTTTTAACTCGAGCCCCGCCGCACTGACGGAAGTTGACGACGGTGATGCGTCGTGATCGCCGTTGGCCGAAGCTCGTCGCTCCTTCAGTGCCTAACAAAGACATCCTCTTTCTCTTTGTACTGAACATATATGTATAGACTCTCTCTCTCTCGTGGCTTCCAAAGCTGGCTATTATGCCACAGGCCTGCTGTCGTCATCGCGGTTCTTCGCGATTAAGGAGATAATTCAGCGGCTTATAGCTCGATTCTATGCTCTCTCTGATGATTTGCATGGGTTTAACTCGGCTAATGAATCTCTCGGCGCTTGTTTAGGATATTATCAACTGCATGTATAAATCATCATATAATCCTGGAATTCTCGAATCAAGCGCATATTTTTCGATCTGCCTATGGAAGCAACTAGGCTCTCTCGCGCTCTCTCTCTCTCTCTCTCTCTACTTGTGAGGAAGTCTGCTACCGCATCGACGCCGAGGAATGCACTCGATGCAAATTCATTCGGTCTTGTTTGGTCGCTCTCGACGAAACTGATCCGCTTCTCGACTCTGCACGAGAGCACTGTATATAGCTATATAAAAATGCGCACGTATACACAGAGGTAAGTTATGGAGTATGTCCCCGTATCACGCTATATACGGGGACGCGTCGAGTTGGCATATTTTCTCCGTCGCTAAATTGCCTATCCCTGCTGCAGGAAGGGGCGTATTGCGCTGTACTTGAGAGCGCTGTTTCAATCCCAGTCCAGGCTGGTGTAAAAATAATTATGGACAAAACTTTCTTTAATTATCAATTACAAACGCGCGCGCCCGTATATTTGCCTGCGCGCATATGGCGAACCAAACGCGCGTACTTGTTTTCTGAATATTCTCGGCGATAAAGAAAGATAGTTTTCTATAAATATTAATATTGTGTTTATCAACCGAGAGTTGACAAACTTTAGTCACCCCCTGCCGCCGTATAATGTACAAAATACACACCTGCGTGTTTATATAATATATGTACGTCTACTTACGCAGACGAGAAATATAGTTAGAAAGTTGCGGTGTTGGAGGCGGCACTATAACCTTTGTCTGAATAATAAAATTTACGGCTAGCGGGCCATTGTACTACGCGTAATCCATTACCTACTTCGGTCAGTTTTCCTTGTTTCCGTAGCTCCGTCCTGTTCGCGTTGTTTAAATCAATGCGCGTATAATGCGCTTAATCACCTAAAAGTCCCGCAGCGGCGGTGGGAATTATCGCTACATGGAAATTAGAAATGTAGATTGTTGTTAGCACGTAATTTTAATAATAATTAATTGCATCATCCTTAAAGAGAGAGAGATAGAGAGCAAGAGAGAGAGAGAGAGAGAGAGAGAGAGAGAGAGGGAGAGAGAGAGAGTGAGAGAGAGAGAGGGAGAGACATAGAAAACGAAAAAGAGAGGGGTAGAGTTAGAGAGAGACAGAGAATGGAATAGTAGCACTAGAGCAGCGGCTGCAGTTAGTCATAAAATTATGTCGCGCGAGTAGCGCAGTAAAACTTTTCGCATAAAGCCAGCAAAAGTTAATTTAGCAAGAAACTTTACTGGACTGGCCGAAGTAGGGGAATAGGTGAGAAATGTCAGAATTAAGGGCTTTATTAACCGAAATAGAGGCTCGACGAGACGCGAAGAAAAAAAGCTGAAACAAACGGACGAATTGAAGTAAAATGCGAACGAATGAGAGGAAAACGGGCAGCGCAAGGCGAATGGAAATCGCCAGAGTTTGTATTAAGGTTATAGCGGCTATATTCCCCGAGTATAGTCTCACGATTTTATATTCATGGAATGGGATCTGGAGAGCACTCGGGCTCGACCCAACGCGTAGATAAAGTCCGAAACCAAAAACACTACTCATCTTCACACGCGTTAACAATGTTAACATGCCGTGCGATTTAGCTCTCTATCTCGATACATATACGTATACTTACATAGAAATAGCGTCTGACACATCGTGGCGAAAAGTGGAGGATATATTGACCTCGATATGTACATAGAAACGTTGCAATAGCACTACTGCTTTCGGGAAAATGAAAAATGATCCGCCGCCGAGGTATATAATGATCCAGTGACGTATCGATCTTCTTTTCTCTTATACCTTGATGCGAGCAGAGGAGAGAAAAAGCGTTCCTACCCTACCGATCGCGATAAACCTTTCAAGAGAGAGAAATTGATACTGTCGCAAAAAGTTGTTGTATATTTTTTAATCGGTTCGAAGCTTCATTAGCTTTCATAGAATGAGATGAGAAGCAAATAACTATACAAAGCGGCTTATGGTTGAGAATAAAAAAAAAGAAAAAGGAAATTTGCGACGAAGATCTGAAGAAGAGCAAAGTTTTCTCGTAGCTCTTCGTTCGCCTATATATAGTATTCGCGTAGCCAGGGATAAAGGAAACGTTTAAAAAAGCTCCTACCACTCCCATCGTTTTTTCTCAAGCTTAATTGAAGAAAGCAGTAGCGGCGCCGTCAGATTAACATTATTCTACCGTAACGCACACGGTAAAGGAACGTAGGTAAAGAGTGCAAAAGAAAAGATAGGGCGCGAGAGATAGACTCGGGCGCCGGCGTGCCAGAATGAAAGTTTAAAGTGAACTTGTCTCGCAGTATAATTGCCGTAAGTCTTGGCGTCGCCCCTTTGCAAGAGAGAAGCAAAGAGATAAAGTGAGGGATAGAGGGATAGAGGGAGAGAGGGAGAGAGGGTGAGAGGGAGAGGGGCAGAGGGGCAGAGGGGGGCATATCCTGCAGGACGACAACAGAAAGATACATAAAGAAAGAGCGAGAGAGGAAAAGAAAGAGAGAGAGCCTGCGGGCACCACGACGTAAACTACTCCCTCGCTTGCTCTATCTTCTTTTCTGCGGCGCAACAGCACACGCGGGATGTATCGCCCAGAGTCGAGATCACGCATCATCGCTGTGCGTGTTTAACGTGCACGCGACTACTTTAACGCGCGGCACTCGAAGAAAGGACGCCGCCACGACGATGACAATTTATATCCAAGTATATACACCTTCGTTATGAACGCACTAACGACGAGCACGAAGTACAACTGTTCATTTGAATAAGGACTGTGTTTATGCGGGTTTTTTCAAATGTATATTATACATTTTTAACTGACTTTATCATAAGCGTCGAGTTGATATTTACCACTGAATAAGATTGTTTTACAATTGCTTAACAGCCGTTACGGAATGCGTTTGCAAATCTAATTGATTAACGAATATGCCGACACAGAACACTTGAAATAATGCGCTCAAGTCATACGCGGTTTATTACACTGAATAGAATCTGAAAATGCATTCTACGCGCATGAATTTTCGTAATAGCAAATCGGAGTCGTGTGAAAAGCTATTTTAGCGTATAACCATTCCTGCACCGTCAGTCACTAAAACAACGAAAATGTTAATGAAATCAGAGCAAACGCATGCATTATTTAGTTGTATTCGCAGAAAATCAAGTGGACCATAAATAATAATATTCAACTAAATTGAAAACCAGAAATGCGCAACGGATGCGTTACTCAAAAGAAAGAAAAAGAATGACTCGTCAATCTATGCAGGTCGTCGCTCGTAGGGTTAATTCGCATATATGTACAGGAAGGAAGTAACAACAGCAAATACTCGTGGAAAAAGCAAAGCCTCATGAGCGTAGGAGGACTATAGGGGTCGTCGCATGTAGATGACCTAAAAACAGCAAGTAGTTGTGGAATCCGAAAGGGCGAAAGAAGCGAATTAACATGTAGCGCGCGGCGCGATGAGGTAATCCGCCAGCGCAATTTCCTCCTCTGTGTACAGAAAGGAGACGCACGTCTCTCTACGGTGCAGTTCGGGAAGCAGGAGCGAGTGGGTTTTACAGGGGATTATCGCGCGAGTTCATTATACCGAGAGTCTGCATCGCTCTTTCCCTCTCTATCTTTCTGAGCTCAGGTCTTTCTCACTCTTATATGGCTCTTCGCGTAAATCTATGTATAGGTATATATACCTACATATATCTACAGCTGGAATCGTTACGTAAATTTAAATAGATGTGCGGCGCTACTCGCGAGCGCGCGCGCGCGACGAATGAACGAGCGCGTTCACCTTTGCGCGCGGCGCCGCATCCATGCAAGTTCAAGGTTGAGCCACCACAACGATCTCTTTGCGTCTATCTGTATATGTATATATTGTGTGCATGCTGACTTGCGATTAAAGCATATATATCTGCACGCAGGTATAAAGACATGTACACTGTATACAGTGAGAGTTAAACTTTTTTCCCCCGGAGCTAATCCTAATGCCTCCGAAAGTTTCTAACGACCATTGAGGATGCACTTAATGTCCTACTTCTTGCGCAGACGCATGCACGATTGCATAATGTGCGATGAAAACATTTTTTAAACTATTTTTCGTAACAGAAAATAATAGATGCGGGATACAGGTTTAGTCATCGTTAGTTGCACACTTGTATCGTAAACGCATACTATTCCGAAGAGAGTTTCATTTATTCGAGTAAATAAGTTTTGGGATTATTCAGTTTTCCCGCGGGGCGAAGATTGCAGAACATCATTTTACCTATTACGTGGTAGTCTACTTCGAAAATTCAAAGGCTATACAGTAACGAATTTGATTTGCCGCTGAGCGCTGAGACTTTGAGTGAAAACACATTAGCGAGGGAGAGAGGGAGATAATAAGAGAGAAAGAGAGTGAGGTAGATGGAGAGAGACATTATGTGTAACTATTCTGTGCGGGAAGCAATTCGTTATAGAGCGCCAGAGCCAACTAGAAGAACGAAACCTGATTGCTTGCTTGGATATCTGCGTACGCGAGCAAGAAGTCTCGCCTCACTTTTGCCCTACAGGAATCATCTCACAAGAGCGGAGAACAGATGTCTTCATAGCTGGAAGAGCGTAAAACTTATGCATAGTTACGATGCTGGAACGCTTAGCTTTTTTAACGAATCGTTCGAGCATCGGAGCCACATCGAATATTAGTCGACATGCCGTAACTCTGCGTAATTGAGATTCGGTTAATGCGGGACATGACATGTTCCAAGAATCCTTAAAAAATTTAAAGCTCGCAATCGCGGAAGCTACGTACGCTTCGTGCGTGATAATTACTCCCCCCCCCCCTTCCTTATTCTCCCTCTCTTATTCTCGCACTTTTTATTTTTCTCTTTCTCTATCGTGTCTTGAGTATATAAAACGCAATGCCAAGGGAATTAAGAGCTGCGAGAAATTAGCTAAGGACGCTTCATTAGTGTTTTACGGTGCGTTCTATAAAGCGAGTGCGTCACGAAAGATGTTTCTTGTACGAACGCAAGTCGCTGCTTACATGTATACGGGTATATCCGGCTGCTACATACACTGTTCTCTTTCTCTCTCGTTCTATCTATCTGTCTCTCTCTTTCTCCGTGAGTGCTAGGATATCGAATGAGATCGCACTGATAGCATCTAGGGCAAGAGCCCCTTTATGACTCGCTCTCTTTACATGCCGTACTCGTGCACCTCTTTACTCCTCATTACCGTGCGAATGTGTCCTGTCGCAACGCTAAGACTCTCTCTTCTCTCTTTCTTTTTCTTTTTCTTTTTCTCTTTCTCTTTCTCTCTATGGCTTTATCAACGACTCTCTCGCGCGTATGACGGACCTGTGTATTTACAAGCTGTCCACAAGCTCGACCCTCTTTATTTTCGGATTTATGAGACAGCCGTGAGTCGGCTTTTTTTTCTTTTGTTGTATCTTTCTTTTGCGCCCGGGAGGACCGGCGAGCGAGAGTCCGCATTTTTTCTAAGCTTACCAGTAGCTTTTATATTGTCTCGAAACTTTTAATGCTATGTTTTTTTTATTTCCCTCTCTCCCTCTCTCTGTCTCTGCCCGAACGGCACTCATTATTGCAGTGTGTGGCTTATGATAATTTGACGCCGCTTGAGCAAAGTTCGGGATGCATTAAATGTACGTGCAGCGTCACGATACATCATATAATAGATATAACGATCACGCGCGCGTGTATCTCAATGCTTATAGTGTAAGAGATGGCCATATAAAACGCATCGTCACTAGGTTGCAAGTGCAAGCAAATGAGACATGGTTAAATTTGCAGAAGGTAATGTCGGGGACGCCAGCGTGAGCTTGTAATCAAACTGGTAAATCTGAAAATCGATTAATGTAATAAGGTGCATGGAAGGAAATTCGCAAAAATATAGATTACATTATGATAGACAATAAGAAAAATTTACACAATATAAAGTGAGGGATGATGCGAAGAAAAATCAATGAAAACCCGCGTTGTAACTGTTAGCGTTACATTTTTCAGATCGGTAGGCTGCAACTTTTCAATCATTAACATGACTTAGTGCAAGCATGGAAATTTGTATAAACAAAGATGACATTGTGACTTTTAGTGGACGGGGAGCAGATAAACGCATACCGCCATCAGCTTACAAAACCTTTTTTTACTCTCTTAAGAAATGCATATTTTATATACAACATGAGTTAGCAAAACATTCGATGTAGCTTGCATTCGATAACAGTTTAGAAAGTCGTTACCGTTCGGTCGTCATTAACACGTGTAACAGTAAAAAGGGGTAAAAATTGTAGAAGACATTACATTAAGTGTACGATTCGAAAAAATAAACGCGATCGTTTACTTATTTTATTAAAAGAAACATTTAGTATAAAGAATCGAAAGAGGTATGCCTGGAAGGCCTGCAAAGAGTAGGAGACTTCGTCGAGACTTTCGAGCGCACACACAAGTCCTCGCGAAAGAACGACGGAAAGTCCTTAAAGACTTTTTGCGAGACCTTCAGTTATCAAGTAAAAGGTCTAGCCGAAATTCTTCAATAAAGTCTGGGCATTTATCACAGCATTTTATAAAAAAGAAATTAAAAAACGTCTCGGATATTCTTACCGTCGAGACTTTAACCAGACGTTGCGTCGAATATTTTTGCGAGACTTTGCAAAGATTTCATCAAGACTTTTTTTGCTCCGGAGCGCTTGCAACCTTGTGACGTTGCATTTTATATGGTCATCTCTTAGACTATTATCGGTAGCGCTTCTCGCGGTACGGCGTAACTAATTGTCGGCTCCAAAGGCAATGGGATATTTCAACGGCGTGAACTGGCGGGATTTTTCGAGGAGCGCATTCACGTCGCCAGCCCTTTGCAAATTCACCTTCCCATGCTTTATTATAGTATAATAATGGCCTTTCTTCTTCTTTCTTCAGGCTCGAAGAAACAAAAACAAAGATTCGAACCGCGTATACAACAATAATGACAGAGAGCCTCTCAAAAAGAATTTTTAATCAAATGAGTTAATAAGTTCCTTTTTTAGCGTCGCTAAATAGGACAGAGACCGTCGTCGTCGCGACGATCAGAGAATACGCACAAACGGGGCCCGCGAATTATTAAATAAAAAATCCGTCGAGTCAGCGAGAGGCAATAGCAACGGCAAGTACGTGTATATCTGTGTGCGTACTGGGATACGCACACGTGTCTCTTTACGTCGGCGTGTGCGCGTCTGCGTACGTGCATGCATGTCTGCGTACCAATCTACACATATATAATCGTATTCGTTAGCGGGAAATGAAGATTTAATTAATTCCAGCCTTTGCGCTCCTTTCAAACTTAGAAATATACACGCAGTCGTCACTTTCGTCGGTCACGATGTGTGTACATATCCGACTAAGTGGAGGAACGGCTTATCTTGTCAAACCCATCAAAAACGCCCTCTATCTCGAATGTGAGTTTTCAGTGCAGCTATTTCATAGTATTGTAACGTATTGTGAAATGGCTTAGTTACATTGTAAGAAACTTAGTCAGGATACGACGTTTTAGAAGTATCGGGTGAGTTAGGACGTTCTTCAAGCTGACATAGAGATAGGATGTTATTGTTTCGCTAAGGTATCGATGCATTCACGCAATTCTCTTATGGTTCGGACGCGGCTCACACCTTTGTGGGAGCAGCAACCGTTATTTAGGCTTTATCGAGTGCATCCACACGAAGCGCATTGGAGCTATGTGCGTCTATATCTGAACGTACACATATTCCTCGATATTACGTCATTCTTCTTAATTACAGACCTTTAATGCGATCCGTTTCTTTTCTTTATTCCCTCCCCCCCCCCATGTCTTTCGCTCTTCTCTCGCTATTCCATTTGTTTTTTTTTTCACCCGTTTTTCATTACCGGAACCTCCTAATTACCCTCGACGATGCGGCACTGATACAAATCTTTAGATGAAATGCCGTATGTCGAGGTGATGCCCATTTGTCATGAAGACAAAATCAAATTAAAAAGTCACGCAACTAACGGTACGCTCTTGGTGTGTATATTCAACGCGATATCACTTGCTTGCGCGATTGTACATTATAAGCAAAAATTTATATAAATGCAAAAAAGGCAGACAACGATACACGCCTCTTCCCACGCGACGACGCGCGTTCGGCTTTATATTCTTCTGCTTAGATTCTCTTGTTACCTCGGCTTTTCGAATCGCGCATAATTCCGCCATTCGAAAACTCCGACCGTCGTAGTTGCTTTGTTAATCTGAGAATATAATGTTGATATTGTCTGTGGAAGCTAGTTTGAGATTCAGAGTCGGAGAGCAGAGGATGTGACGCACGTATAACGCGGAAGTATAAGTATATAGTTAACTTTTGAGAAATTAATTGGACTCCCTTTGAGGTGGAAGCAACGTAGACTGTTGACTGCCTCTCGCGTACACGTGAAGCGATTTTGCACGACAAAATAGCCGGTTAAATTTGTAATAAACATAGTCAAGTCAGATATACAGAATGCTAGAATAGCTATAGAGACGCGAGAGAGAGAGAGAGAGAGAGAGAGAGACAGACAGAAAGAAAAGCTGTAGCTACTGCTGTTGCGCAAAGGGCGTCATCAGGGAAATAAGAAAAAGCTAGGAGAGGAAGGAAAAAAGCCTCGACGAAGGGAGTCGAGGGAGGGGGGGGGGATTCGCGCTAAAGGGAACGGCAACATATTTGCGGAATAGGAGCCGCGCAAAAGGAGGCAGAAAGTTTATGATGTCTGTGTATAAACGACATCCGTCAGTAGTGAGGACGTTTATTTCACGAGAAAGCTCCGCGGTAGCGTTGGGAAAGGTGCTGCGCCGTCTGTGCGATGCAGTCGAGTGCGAAACTCACTGCAGCAAAGGAAGAAAGCCAAGGCGGTTAAAGGCATTACTCAACTTTCATCGTCGATGCTCAGCGATGTATTAGAATAATCAATCGAGTGTCGGCTCTTTTTTTACCCCTCCGGTCTGTTATATACGCAGGCGAAGGCTCGATCGTACCTCCTTATAGCCACAAGGATCGCTACATAAATCAATGAACGTGTCTCGCGGGTATAGAGACGGGCTAACGAGTCGCTATAAGCGCGACATCGACGCGCAAAAAGTAACGAAACACGCTCGCCATTAAATTCTCGCGTGCTCCCAGCATCAGCCTTATACATTCTCTGCTCGTGTGTTGCTCTGTCTTTATAGGTATAGCTCAGCGTCTTTGGGTGTCATCGGTTTCAGGAGGTTGCAACCCTGTATTTTCTCTCTTCCTATTTCTCTCTCTCTCTCTCTCTCTCGTTCTCTCTCGCAACACAGCGTCAGCGAGAAGTCTCTACGTCCCATATCAAGGGACGACATTGTTTTTCTGTGTATCTTATATCGACGCCCAAAGTCTTGTTATTCTAGATTTTTCTTGTCATCGACTGGCTATATCGTTATTTTTAGCCGCACGCGCATATACACCGCAACAAGGAAGACATGGGGGCAAATTCAACGCTTTATATCGCTGGCTTATAATAATTATCGCCTCGGCTTGCATGCAGCCTCCCTCTCTCTCTCTCTCCCTCGCGCGCGCGCGTTGATAAAGAAGTCAAAAACGGGTTTGCGGCAACCGGAATAGAACGTATATAGCAGAACTGCAACAGTAGTCGTCATAATTTAATACTGCGTTCGCCCGCTCGCGCCTCGTAACTTCATTGCCCAGTCATCGGCTTCCTCGTATTGTATGCATAGATGTAGATTATGTAATTTTTTAAGTCCCCGGTTATACGCATTCTTTCGTACAGACTTTAATGTGCTTATAGCTAACGAGATCGTAATTGAAAACGTTAAACCGCGTGATTTTCAAAAAGGAAAATCGTTTACGAGCTGCTATCGTCTAAATGGCTCCTTATTTACATGCGCAAGATACCATTATGCGAGAGAATAACAGCAGTTAACCTGCGTTGCTTCGTTTCTTGCATTGTTCCGTTAAATATGTTACATAATAGTATCCGAGATTAAAATGTTGAGAATTAGGAGAAAGAACCTTCCTTCGAAATGACAGCCTAGTAAAAGGCGCTAAGTAATCTTCTGACACGCGCGCGCGTCATATAAAAGCTGTATAGAAAAAAGCGTGTTCGAGAATAAATAGAAGAAATAGCGAGCAAGCGTAACACGAGATAGCTGGAAAAAGGGAGAATATTAAGATTAAATAGCCGACCTGTTTATTTTCCAGTAGCTTATCGACGGACGTTCTATATTACTTTTTAAAATTATCCACATATCTAAATTTGTACTTATAGGCTTTCCGGTCTGCCAATTCTGCCTGATTACTAGTAAGATTAATTGAGATTTTCTCGAGTGATAATAATTAAATCAGGTTAAATGAAATTGTCACGGAAAACGTTTGATTCATTAGAGATCACTCATTCAGGTTTGTCGACATTCTTCCTAGCATTCATATGCATGAATGAGAAAGAATCTAATAATAATATATTGCCGTTACGTTAGGCATCTCGTCCATTCACCTATATATATTCTTTATAAACCTACGATATTTTATGCAAACGGACAATTTCAAACGAGTAAATAAGCTTTTTCCTGTGCCTGTAGAGACATTGCTGCTTTGTAATCTTCATGGCTTTTGTGAAATACTAATGTTTCGGCAGTCATCGATATAACAAACTTCGGACACGCAGAGCTCTCGCGAGGGTTTGGCCTATTTGTCGAGGTAATTGGTGTTCCGACCATTCAGCTTGTTGGAAATAAAGAAGCAAAGGACTGGAAGTGCAAAATCCACATCTGTCCAGGGAAGCTGAGGGAACAAGTTAAAAGGGCTCGTTCGACTTCGAGGTGTGTCAGTTGCAGTTGGACGAGTGATCTGATCGAAGGATTTTTCGACCCGTGACAGTAGTGGTGAGCGATTCTTCTTTCTCTTGCTCTCTATCTCTCTGCATGACATTTTCATCGCTTATTGTAGACGCTTCTATCTGCAGAGTATTGCTCGACGGTCGTTCTATTTTCCGTTTCATATTTCCGCTTTCCGCAAAGAGTCAAAGCATGTGTGGATATGCGTGAAAGAGAAGGAAAAAGTATTAGAAAAAAAATACAAAGAATGGTGAAGAAGAAGGAACGTAGAATCCGAAGCATCTCGCTCGCGCGCGCGTGTGCATGTTCAGTTGGGAAAACAAAGTAATTGCAGCCTTGAAAGGCAAGTAGACGAACTACTTATTATTCTTGAAAGTGAGTAGTGCAACAATAGGGAAAAGGGCATTGTATATCTGCAATTTTATCAGGAGGCAGTTATCAAGTATAGCACTGTAAAATTAGTTAGAGATAAGCTTTTTAAAATAATTAGCGATGCGAATTTCCCTATCCCTAATCTTCTCCCATCACGCGCGCCTTACAAGCAGCAGTAGAAACAGCGGCAGCCGAGACACGTAGATGCAGGAATTATCAAGTGGCAGGCATCTAGAGGTACAGAAATTCGAGTTCCCTCGCTCTCTCTCTCTCTCTCTCTCTCTAGCTCCTGCGCTCGCGGCTTCCTGCGACTCTTCTTCCGGGGGCCAATTACGAAAGCGCTCGCGTAATCAGGCCTTTCCCCCCTCGAGAGTCATATACACTACGTCTTTCTGTGCGCGCTAGTATATGCAATGCATCGCCTAGAGGTTTTTGTCTCTCCCACTTCTCTCTCTTTCTCTTTCTTTTTTTCTTTCTCTCTTTCTCTCTTCAGTGCATATAGCCACCTCCACCTCCCGCCCTCGACTTTCTTTATGCCCGCGAGCGTACGCATCGCCGATAATTCGTGAGTGCCCTACAGTATAGATAGATAGATAGAGAGAGAGAGAGAGAGAGAGAGAGAGAGAGAGCCAGAGAGAAAGATAGGACGACGAGGAAGAGAAGTAAGGAGAGGGAGGAGGAGAGAGTAAGCAAGCACGGGGCATTCCACCTGCCAAGACAGCAACCGGGTACGCGGCGCGCGCGAGAGTATACCCCCTCCTCCTGGCAGCTGCTCGGGACGATCCACACGGTGTGCCGGCAGGAAAAGTGGCTGCACGCCTTGCAATCCCAGCATTTCTGTGTTGCTTGTGGCCGTGAACGGGGCTCAAGTCCAAGGGCATCGTGCTCCGAGTGTGCAAGCTGAGATATCTAGACATTTACAGACTCTTTGCTCTATGCACAATACGCGTATCATAACACTGACTAGAGGATACGCTGACGGCTCTTTAGTGTGACCGGGCGCGCGATTTTCCCCAACGTTGTCTTCACCGTCGTCATTTTACGTCGTCGCCAACGTCTCCTCACTTGGCCTCTACTGCATCACTGGATCGTTCTTCGACTTATATTCGGGTACCACGCGATAGGACAACTACAAGACATCGGACGCAGAGAAGGTACGTGATGAATTACCTAGACAGAGTAAAACCACCAGTGCGATTTTTCTATAAAGAGAACAATCTCTTTTATATCCGCGCGAACTTGCCGCCCATTTGTTTTTCCGCGCGGCTTATACCGGTCTCCGCTCTGATGCAGCGGCATTTAATTGCAACCGCGCTGCAGCTGCTCCTGCAGAATTGAGAAACTAGATGAAAAAGTTAGCCAGGAAAAACTGGACCCTGACCATTTGCTGTTGTGGCTCTGGAGGGAGAGAAAGAGAGATAGCTTGTCTCTCACTGGCGAAGCAACAGTAACACCAGTAACAGCGGCTACACCACCACCAGCGCCTCAGGCGGTGCAAGCTAGGAAATAAGAAAGATCGAGTGTGAGCAACGTTAAACAACAGGCGCGCGCTTGCAAGTTCGAAAACTCGTTTCCCTCGCGCCATCGGCTTCGGGACTACTCTATCCTTCTGGAGAAGCGGCTGCTGAGAGCTCGTGTGACAAATTAACAAACTCGTCGTCAACGATTCAGCAATCAAAGACGCGATTTTCGTCTCTCGAGAAGGCCTCAAGCGCACACGGCCCGATCTCATTGGGCTTGCGCGAATTTTCATCCTCCTCAACAGAGAGTGTCAAGTGACGCTAGGCACTGAAAGGAATACGGCATGGAGGTAGCCAAAGACATTTTCCCGCTCGACCCTGCGCTTACTCTCGAGCAGTTCACTTCTTACTGTAATCTCGAGTTTCTCTACCCTTACATGAAGGGAGAGAGAGAGAGGGATGGGAAATAGTTTCCAAAGTCGAGGCACTCGCAATTCGACGACTCTCTCGCAAGAGTCTTCGAATCTTCAGTATAGTGTAGCAGACGACATTGCTCTTGCAAAGCTTAGTCATTTTCGAGGGATGAGCTATACTGCAGCCGACGACTCTCGCGACTACTCTCACTCGGTCGAGCTCACTTCCCTCTTTCTGTTTCTCTCCCTCTCTCTCTCCCTCTCTCTCTCTCTTGCTCTCTTTCTCCTGGTTCGCAAAATTCGGAATTTAATTTCGCACTCGCTGTCCGACCTCCCTGCGTTTTCACTTTGATTTACGAGCGACGGCATACTACTGTGTAGCTCTCGCGCACCAAGATTTATACGTCGCGAGATATCTGCGGGAAAAATTTTCGCCCCGTCAATTTTCGTTGGTCAAATTTTTACCTAGTGAAATTTTTTCCATCGAATGCGGAGCGGTAGTAGCAACTGCGTCCGTGCAAAGCGCGCACACTTCTTGGACGCAACTGTAGCCGAGAAGCAGTAGAAGCATACCCTATGCCATCGTAACAACTGCTGTCGTAATCAAATATCGAATCTCCAGTACTCGGAATTAACGCCCGAATTATAGAAGTTCCGATCGGGAGCCAGTAAGCGAAGCTCGAATTCGATTACTGGGTCCTCGTTGTTCGCTCCAAATAGTAAATATAGCGTTTTCAAATAGACGAGAATCGTTATTTCAATAGCTGTATGAATGCATACACAAACGTAGACATACACACACACACACACACGAGTGATGAAAGCTAAAGCCGCTGCCGCATATACTTGTAGCGTTTTTCCAGAGTCTCTCGGCAGACGTGTCCGCAGATTCGTCCGCGCGATAGTTGAGTCGTACGCAAAGGCACGCGAGTTCGGTGTATATATAGTGATAGGGGTCTATATAGAGCTAAGCGAAAAAATGTCCAAGGACGTTTTGCGCGGTAATAAACTTGACAGCCGAAGCCTGCAGGCTAGAGACGAGGAGAAGCGAAGCGGTTGCGTTCCATGTCAAGTGTTTTCAGTGCGTTAACATTCACTTCTTATATACCGATTCATTCCAGTAATTATGGCACCGAGAGAGTAAGCAACGCGTGCGCTCTCGGCGCGCAAAATACAGGCAGAAATCACCGAGCTCGAGAGATTACGCTTGGTCTGCGCTCACTTGTGCAGTCAGAGAGAGAGAGAGAGAGAGTGAGAGAGAGAGAGAGAGACAGACGGAGAGCTCGTTGCAGCTCTCTCCGTCATTACATTGTGGCGAATCGTTCTACTAACTTGGAAATAATTAGTCCGAGCAATGGAGTTCGGCACAATAGCGCCAGAGGAAACCACCGGTCTCTCTATTGATGCACCGGGACCGACTCGCTTTATCGTGAGCGCTCATTCTGTGCTCCCCCTTTAAGCTTCCCGAACTTACTTCCGACTACAAGACACTCTCTCGACTTCCATTATATAGGTGATACTCGCCGTTTTTTTCGTTTAATTTTTTACATATATTATATAATCTAGCATTTTGAAAAGGCGACTGATGCTGAGATATATAGGAAATTTAAAGGGCTAACTTTAGTTTATTACCCACCACTGCTATAATGAAGAAGTCGAGATAGCTCAGCCATTCGAAAAGCCTCTTTAATCATAACTGCAAGGGAGTGTGAGAGGGAAAAGGCGAGTGGAGTCTTTTTATTACGGAACAAAAGTTTGTTCGCAGAAATTTAGCAAACAGTTAATCTCGCGCAGAGCTTTTCCGGTTGTGCGTGTACATCAAACGAGCGAACGCAAAGATTACAAGCGTAATGGAATAATGAGAAACGGCAAGTTTTCCTCTATTTTGGCTAATAGAAGCTGGCATAAAAGTGAAGAAAAGCTAGGTGAGCCTATAGCTAAGCAGCCGTACACAAGAGCGAGTTAGACGATCCTTCGTACAAGGATTAATTGAACTTCCGGGGCTTAGTTTAGCGCGTTAACGAGTTATTTGTAATCCTTAATCGCCCGTATAACCTTGGATCTGGTCGTCGCTTGTTCGACGCGCTCGAGATCTTCTTCGAAGCAGGAAAAGCGCTTCTCTCAATATATACGTACATATACACTTGTGCATATAACTATACGTATATAGGTGTAGTTGGAAAAGAGAGAGAGAGAGAGAGGGGGAGAGAGAGAGTGAGAAGGGCAAGGCCGTTCTCGGTATAGGAGAAGAGAGAGAGCAGGAAAAAGGAGCTGCGAGGGTTGCTCCGCGAGCGCGCTCGCTCCCTTGCCAGTTTTATCTAATTGAACTAGTTTCGAGATAAGGGCTTTATCCGGTCTGCAAAGAGCGGCGCTGCGCAGTTCGAGTTTAATGAAAGGCCGCGCTCGCGCGCCGATGTTTTTCAACAAACTTCTTGAATTCAAAGCGCACGCTAAAGAGAAAGAGAAAACGGCCCTCTCAATCCCGCGTGAATGCATGCGTAACCTATACCTGCACTCTTACATAAACTTTTACAGACGTGTGTGTACTTAAGTAGGCATACGTGTATATGTATACACGAGTAAAGGCATTGAACGACCTTGCTTGAATTACGAAAGAAGCGTTATCTATGAATGGCTTAATTAAATTCAACACGTTCAGTGGCTTTTGCTCACCTACACGACGCCGGAAAGAATGGGACGAGTGTGCGAGCGTGCGCGCGCGCGCGCGTATGCTCAGCAAGCTCGTTATTTCATAAGAAAACGTTGACGCACTTTTTGTGATTCTCGCCGATTGTTTTCACGGCGACGGCGGCTAATGTCCCAATTAAGTTGGAGATCTCACCGGGTGGGGCATTAACGTGTCAATTAGAGAGCCTGACGATAAATGCCTGTCAACGTGGGCACGAACTGCCATAACTTACAGGACCCTGAGACAGTGAATTATGGCGATATGCATCATCTCGTTGGTAATCGCGCGGTCCGATACATTGTGGGAATGTCGCTCAGCAATCGTAATCCAATAACTTATCGAACACTTCCGATCGTTACGGTTAATTTAATAGCCATTCGCGGCTCTCGAGCCGCCGCCAAGAGAGCGAGAGAGAGAGAGAGAGAGAGAGAGAGAGAGAGAGAGAGTACTCTTATATATGTACGTTGTGAGTAGCATATATCGTATACATATACGCACCTCCGACTCAAACGTCACGCGCGTACACGCGGTGATTTATTACGCGCGAGCATGTACGAAAGCTACAGTTCAGCTTTTTCTGTTTGCTTTCGTCTTTTCAGTATTCTCTAGATGCACTATTATGCATATGCGCACTAATCCGCGTGCATAGACTAGATATAAATCCTTCACTTACCCGATATCAAAAACTGTAATATCGCACTTGCGGACCGCTTGATTTATTTTCGCGGAGAAATTTATATTTCACTTGTATAGATATATATACATCTAAATCAGATGGCATTTAGCTGTTATGCGGTTATTGCTCGAGCAAACAACAGATTGGAGCAGGCTGTGTTCTTAATAGCTTTAATAACGAAATATATATGTATGCATTGTCGCGTAGCATTTATATGCGGGTTAAAAAAATGTTCGACTGACAGGAAAAGAAAAAAAAGAATTGAACGGCAGTAACGCTGATTGCTACGCAAACAATGCGGCGCGTAGCTCGTCATACGTTTATTCTTCTCTTTTTTATATTTTCACAATAAACCAAAGCAAAATATGTAAAATAAAAAAAGGAAAAACTGTGAGCCAGGCAAAAAATGGGGGCCAGTTGTGTATACTGGCGAGTGATAGAGCGCTATTCGCGGAATGGCTAAGTGATTCTCGTGTGTAGTACCCACGCTTTCGGTTAGCGGACATCTTCTCGCGCTCTTGCATTAAATAACGTTCTTCGTGAATATGCATGTCGGCAATGGTCTTTCCCTTCCGAGTGAGGGGGGAAACTAGGAAAGAGAAAAATAGGCAAGCGCAGTTCTGCTGCGATACGGAAAAGCAGGGAGAGAGAGAGAGAGAGAGAGAGATGCGTCCTTGAATAAAACAAGCAAGAGTAAAAACGAGAGAAATGCGTCTCTTCTCGATACGAGCTACTGCGCCTTTGTTGAAACTTTATAGTCGAATTAACTGCTCGGAAATTCCTCTATTTTTTACGCCTCTCATTTCGAATTCGTAAATAGCTTTGTTGTTAGTTTCGCTCTCCCGCTTCTCCTTCTATCCGACTAGCTGAAACATACGTACTCTTCTGTATCCTTGATTAAGTTTATTCAGAATAATTTTTTTCTTCCTTGCAACCTACTTTTATCAGAGCACCTTCAGTTATAATATTCGCAACAGAACGGATACATTTTCTTCGCTATGTACATTTCTTTGACGTCAAAACTAATTCAAGTTTTAAATTCCGTAGGAATTAAATTGTAAAATAGCATTGGTCAAGCTGAAAAAAGGAGTGTTGGCGCTGGCGTGTAGGAAAAAAGAAATGTACGCTTGAACTAATGGAAAATAGTCGGTTTAACTAAACAATTTCGTTGAGTGCAAGCGTTCTGGAGTAGAAGAGGAAGCAGGCTAAAAAAAGGAGGAGACTGAACGCCTTTACAGCCGGGTAAATTATCGTGCCGGCTTATCCCGAGGAGCAAAACGACCGTAGGGTCATTAAATTTTAAACAGAAAGAGCCCGCGACGAACTGTAAAGCAAACCTCCGGACTTTCAGATTTGCTGGCAAAGCGCGGCGGCGTCTCTTTTTACTTCCAAATATCTTGATGAAGCTTTGCGATAAAATACTAAACCCATCTTGCCTTGGACTAATTTTCCAAAATAATATTAATTGCTGCACCGATTTTAATCGAATAAGAGTTCACGAGGAGTTGTGTTTGTACAATGATTTTCGATATGACCGACTACTGCAGCTATTCAAAGAATATTTGTAGATATAAGATGAGTGTACAGGTGACAGCAGCTCGAGGTGGGCGTCCTTTCCATTTATATATATATATACACTCACATACTCTCATATAAATATACATATATAAGAAGAAGAAGAAGCCAGTACCGCTCGCATTCCGAATGCCGCGCGCCGCGGCTAGTCGTAACTCGGGCGCGTCGGCCGATCATTATCCGAGAAGCTGGCATTATGCGCGTCCAGGGAGTTCCTAGGATAATATACACAGAAAGAGAGGTCCGGCCGCGACTCGCGGGAATCGAGTATTCCCCCTCCGCTTTAATTTCGACTTGATGGCGTGTCTTCCCCCCTCTCTAGTTCTGTCTTTCCACTTGCTTACTGTCTATATACGTACTGCACATCTGTGCATCTGTGTATACATATATATTTGCGCATGTGTGTGCGTAAGAAATCGGCTAGCGGGAAAGAGAGAATCCGAGCTGTCGGGGAAATTATACGTTATCCTTACGCGAAGCTGGCGCCTCGCAGCCTTTCCGCATTCGCGTGAACGCACAAGAGAAAGAGAGGAGAGAGCGAGAAAACTCTATAACGAGTGATGAGTCGCGTCGAGCTTTTACAACCGTTGAAATTCCGTTTCCGTGAGTTCTATCGGTGGCCTGATCGATCTCCCTCTTGCTTTTTTTTTCTTTCCGCACCTGCACTTGTTTCTTTAGCCATATCTATACATACCTATCTATATCTATATATTTATGTTTATGAATGTGTACATATATACTCATATAGATATACGCATACGCCAGTGAGCGTACAAGTTCCACGAAAAAAGTGAGATTATAAAATTGAAAACGGCCGAATGATCATTAAGCGTCGGCTGTAAAACCTTTTCCCCTTCGCTATACTAGTTCTCTCTCTCTCTCTCGCTCTCTCTCGCTCTCACTGCTGCGCGTGCTCTCAAAGAGTGTTATCGTTTTTCTCTCCCTCGTTCACTAGCTATGAAAGATTTTGGAAAATTAGCCGTCGTCGTGGGAAAGCGTTAACTCGCAAGCGTGACCATCGTATATATTGGTGGATGTATATAGATTTTTTTCTCACCCGTATTTTTTCACGTTTTATTGTTGCTTTCATTGTGTGTGGCCATGTTATCGTAACCCGTACTTTGTTCATTTTATTCGAATGTCTGGCTAAAATGTTTACCGAAAAAAGGGTTCGCTGGAAATGCGTGTCGAGAAGCGATGCCCTTCACTTACCTGCGTTCTGTTGAAGACCTGCGACGCATACTGCATAGGGTGTGAAAATTTTTTATCGTCGGCAAACAAGTATAAGTAATCAAGATTTCGAACCGTAAAAGCTTTGTCGGTTTTACCGAGATGGAATGCCGCTAACGAGGAGAGCAAACAAAAAGTAGAAAGGATTTTTTTAGAATCTGTGTGTTTTTTTACTATTTTCGTAACGCGATATCCAGTGCACGCAATATATCCGATTGTAAAATTGCTGCAATGCAATTTCGCGAATCGATAATTGCGATAGGGCTATTTGTTCTGTAGCTGATGCCAATTAGGCCTAGAGTCGTTGAAAAGCCAAGAGTCCTCTCGCTCCTCCTGCTTCCTTATCTCATCGTTATCTATACAGCGCTCCGTTGTTGGTATACTGATCGCACATAATATACATATAGATGCGAGGTGCGTATCACACGCATGCACATACGCACAGAGGGGAGCCTGTGCAACACCACTTCCGCTACTTCTAGATCATTGTTTGCGTACGGTTAATAGCCCCTGGGGTATACACATTGTAGCTCGATGCGACTCTGTCTGTCTGTCTCTCTCTCTCTCTCTCTCTCTCTCTCTCTCTCTCTCTCTCCCTCTCTCTTTCTTAGCAGCACAGTACCGCGAGTTTTCTTTCTACCTCGTCGTTTACTCGTACCATACTCCTTTGGCGTGGACTCGCGTCGTTTTCTTGTTTCAGAGTTGTTGCTCTCTCCTCGCGTTGCGAGAGACCATTCCGGTCGAGAAACGAAAAATCTCGCGACATTGCGTTCATCGGTTTCGAATAATTTGTACGGAATTAATTCAAAGAGAGAGAATATGGATCAAATATTTTTAGCCAATCTCTTTCGCGTGCATCTCTAATTCTACATATATCATATGGCTTTCAATTATTCAACGGCATCGAGCGTAATTGTAAGAAACTACTATCCGTGCAAGGAAATATATATACGTATCTCAGAGTGCGTGGGTAGATCGAGATTGCTTAATCCTGTGCGTGGGATAGATCGAAGGAGCAGAGGCAGCAGAGGCAGCAGAAGCAGCAGCGGCAACAGCAGCAATGGCAGCTGCTGTTGCGAGCTACAGACTGTTATCTCGCGTGGATTACAGTTAGCTTGATAGCGAGAGATGAGCAAAGGATGATTGTCGGGCCGTATTAAACTAAAGATATCGACTGGCTCGAAAATAATTGGGGAAGAGAGGGAGAGAGAGAGAGTAGAGAAACGTGCAGCAAGCACCCGAGGGCTACACACGACGGAGCTTGACTCCGTAGATCGGAACTCGCGATCAGTCGCGAGTCTGTCTCTCTCGCTCATGCTCTCTCCCCTGCTATATAGTCAACGATCCGCACGATCGCGGAGGAAGAAGTACTTAGGACAGAGAGCTTTTCTTTTGCTCGGCTTGACCATTACTTTGGTTAAGACAAGCAAGAGCGTCGCGTAATCACCGAGAAAATAGGAAAGATATTCCCCCCCCCCCTCCCCTCGCGATCTCTATACCCAGCCGACAACTGAGAGAGGACGAGGAAGAAGGATATATAGCTTATAGCGAGATTTTCTTATATGTATATGTCTATATGCATAAGCCATATCTTCCGTTTCGTTACGAAATTCCCAAGCTCGCGGGACTACCATAACTTTGTTGTTGCCACGTAAAGGGAATCCCTTGCTACAGTGCCGCCCGCTGCACTCGGATGCAGATAAGGGCCGCCTTTGAGCTGAGTTTGTTCAGAGAGCGAGAGAAAGCCCACGTAATGGTACGGCCATTACTTTTCAAAATAGCGCAATAAGGAAATTGTTCTAGCTATCTTTTTTTCCTCTTTCAACTCTCTCTTTTTCTTTTTTCTCGTCCGAAATGTAGACGACAAAGGTGTAGGCGTAAGTCTTAGCGTAACTCTCAATGCGCGATGCCAAGCCAATAAAGGACTCCCTTCGGTATGCATGTCGCATTCGGTAGCAGTATAGAGCCGATCGCTCTAGAGGACAAAGGGGCGCGAGAGCTCGCGATGACTGAAGCCGGGAACCGACGAGGGGGAAGGGCATTTCCCGTGCTCCAGGCTCTCTTCTTCTCTATATCAACCGACCGAGTCAACTATGCGTGTGACGAAAGGATAAACGAGTCGCAAGAGAGAAAGAGAGAGAGAGAGAGAGTTATTCCCGACGCGTTCGCTTGAATTCTGCCTCACAAAAGAGTGCGCCGAGATGAGAAAAATAGAGAGAAAAAGCTGCTTCGAATGTATATGTGCGAGTGTGGGTGGGAACGGGTGTTTACGCACAACATGTACAGTGACGATGCCGCCGACAATTGAAAACAGAGGTGAGCGTACTCGACGGAGGAGAAGAATAAACAAGTCAACAATTTTATTTTTTAAACCATACGACTCGAAACAGCAATTCAAAACAGCAATTTGAAACAGCAATTCGAAAGAGCAAACGTCTTTTTTTTACCTTCTCACTCCACTTTTTTATAATTATCTTTGAATAGCTATTATTAAAAGACTTTCAGTGCTCTTTTTTATTTCTTTCGCAACAAACGTTCTCACGCATTGTTATCAAGCTACGCGTAAACAAAATAAAACGCCGGGAAAGAGAATGCTCTTCGCAGCATATATATTACGAATGAATTTTGAAAATTAAAAGCTCTGAAATGTTGTAAGAATTTAATCAAGGAGCGAGTCAAACTTACTTGTGCGGCTGCCTCCATTAAATTAGACTTCTTAAAGTAAATTATCCAAGTCTGGCAGTTTTTGAAGCATCCAAGCACTTACCTATAACAAGCAATTAAAAGTTTCTGGTTAGATTTAAGCCCTCGAGTTACGAGGCAATAGTTTTTTTAGATGTATAACTATAATGGAAATAGAAGAACGCGAGGATGAAATATTCATTGGAATTTTGGAAAAAACCATTTGACAAGAATAAGACATCATTAGGGAGTATATATATCTAGGAAACTGAGGCGAATCGAGAGACAGACACGACGAAACACACGACGAAGCTACACGGTAGATCCGAATCTCCTCTCCCTCTCCTCTCCGTCTCCTCGCCCCTCATCCTCTCTCTCTCTCTCTTTCTCCTGCTGAGCCGCTCCTCAGAGTGAAACGGATTGCTCGCCAAGGATTACACAGTCCGTCGTCGTAGTTTGGAATCCTGCTAGCAGCCATACTCTACTCTTATCTCCCTCTGCAGAGCCTTTGCCTCTTGCTATCCACCTCCCCACCCCCTCACCTCCCCCACTGTCTCCCTCTTCTCTATCTCCATCTTCAACTAGCCGCGAGAACAATGCGCTTGCTCGAACTGCAATCGGGATTGATTAATTCATCATTCCTCGGTTTAGAATTGCACTCTGTGTATAGTTCTGGCTACAGCCTCGGTTGGGCGCTCGTCGATGTGTTATAGCACAGAGAACGCATCTGTCCCGACGCTATCAAGTTTGCTACGAGGCGTCAAACTGCTACTGAAACTAAATGTCACTTTGAAGTGGACTAATTATTCGAAAGTACTGCGTCATGAAGAACTTCCTGTGCAGTTAAATCTTCTCTCCTCCCGTCATCGGTATTTCTTCTTAGTTATTAGTTACGTGTGCTTTCGCGTTACACATTTAGATACTATGTTAGCTGTAATCTATTTATGTTCTGTTATTCAATCGTTATGCTTTAATTCTTATTGATAATATATCAATTAAATATTAGTATGCGGCTGGCAAACGACTGGAATCCAGTTCCATTTGCATAATATTATTCATAAGTAAACGATCCTTTTGACGGGCAAACTAATCACTGAGATCAGGCGAGTAGCTATGTTCTCTGGTGCTGCTGTTCCGTTAGTTCGAATTTTTTCTTCTTCTTTTGGACATTGCGTTTTAAAAAGTCACTCCGAAAGTACCGAAATAATTGGACACGACTCCCCCGAAGATTCATCCGACTTCTTTTTAATGTCCAAGTAAATATAATACGTACATAATATTAATATACAAGCATAGAAGCACAGAGTCTTTGAAATTATAATATTTTCGAATCTTCCGTTGGCCCGAGGTCAAGTAGACGATCTATTTGAACCAAGCGCATGACGTGGACTTGGTTCAGATTTCTTTCAGGACATAAAAAAAGCAAAAAAAGCAAAGAAAAGCAAAAAAGCATTAGATGCGATAAAAGTCGAATGGAGCTTCTGAAACGCATTAATCTCGACTTTCGAGCAAACCATATTCGAATCTTAAATCTTAATCTAAATCTAAATATCTCGAGCGTGCCAGGACAGTCGTATATACACGCGTGTCTGCGCATATAACTAACGACTGGATAAGAGAGCACACAGCACTGTACAAAACTTATCCTTACCGGTGATCTACTGAGCGAAGCAAGTATATATATGAATTAAAACATCATTATGAATCGGTGGAATATAAAGAATTTAAGAGAATTTACAGCAATAGTAGCAGAAATAATGGCACACGTGCGTACAGTTGTCGCGTCGTATGTAGATCGGGTAACTGTAAATATAATATATGTAGATATAGTGTATGCGTAGAGAGCGAGCAGGCAATTGTTTAGCTTGGGGAATGTAACTTGCTGAATCGTTCCGTAACCGACGTGAAAAGGCTCTCGCAGGGACCGTTTCCTTTTCCTGTCTCAATACACACGCCCCCGTGAATGCTCGATTTACGCGCCGATCTATTAGAATATCACGATGGAATGTCTGCACCGCGGCTACTGTTATTGCTCGGCGATCGGCTTTCGAATGGCCGTTCCGGTAGTGTTCGTCATCTCTCTCTTTCTCTCTATCGCAACCATAGCTTGTTCTCTCTTTGCATCGCACGCGCGCATGTGTGAATACCTGTGCACGTGCCCGTTAAATCAGTTGGAAACTGCGGCTACGTGATGCGAAAACGATAGGTTTTGTTGGCTCTTTCTCTTTCTCTCTCTCTCTCTCTCTCTCTCTCTCTCTTTCTTTCTCATTCTCTTCCACACAGAGACGCACGTGCACACCAGTCAAAGATTCAAAACGGCCTCGCGCCAAGAATTCAATATCAATGGATGCCGCTACACGTGCTCTCCCAACTCTTTTCATCTTCGCAAACTTACACTCACACGGGTCTCGATATCTCTCGCGACGTGCGGTCTCGCGCGGACGCAGGCTAATAACTAATAGCTGTGTAATAATTTGCAACTAAGACAATGTACATCGAAGCTAGAAGTGATTCTCGGTAGTGCAGACGAATATACCGAGGAGGAATCATAATAACCGTAATGTCTGTATGCGTGTATGTATATCTGTATGGACGGACGAGTATGGGAGTGAGTCAAGGAAATTCAGAACTGCAGCTCGTTATACGACTGGGCGAATTTGGAGAAGTTTGCCTGTAACTCGGAGGGATTACACGCGCAGCTTTCAGCTCGCGTTAATAATTACCGATCCAATGAAAGGGAGCCGCTGTTGCTACTAGTACTGCCGCTACTGCTGTGACTACTGGGCGAAAAGTTATTTGAAAACAAACCGCAAAGGGGACTCGGGTTGCCGCGTGCGCGCGGTACACGTTGAGAAAAGAGCAGCAGCTGTAAGCAGGAGTTGGCCGAGTGTGCGATTAAATCTGAACTTTGAATTATCTGACCGGGCTTTTATAACTTGTTGCCAGATAATCCGTTTGGCTTTATAGCCGGCAAAGGACACTTCTTCCTACGGCTTTTTTATATACGGAAGCACCAGCAGCACTACTAGTCGACGAACCGTCGCCCCCGCCCACGTACTCACTCATGTACACGTATACACACATAACATGCGCAGATGCACATACTCACATACATACTCACGTACATATAGGATTTTATTTGAGTTTTACAAGCGAACGAGATCCGCTTTTACGATGGGGGCATATACACCTCGCAACTCTGACGTATATATTGCGTTGCCAGCGATACTTACACGCCACTGCGCCGAGAAAAACGCGCTCGCCCTACTGCACACCTTCTATTCGTGCAGTTGCTTTAATGGCATCTCGCGATAAGTTAACGATCTTTCTTTCATTCTTTCATTCTATTTCTTTTTTTTTTTGGTTTCTGCGGAGAGTGAGGGAAAGAGTACGATATATGGTTCTTATACGATTATGATAGTGGGTCAGTTGTCAAAGTCCAATTAGTTCGCATTGTCATGGCTTATATCGATAATAATATATGCGCGATAGATCAAATTTCCCACTCAGATTATTTGCGCGCAGAAAAGATAGTTGCAGGGGGCAGGAGCAGTATGAATTTCCCAGTGCGAAAAGTCAGCTTTTACGAAGACGCATGACGCTCCCCTTTTATCCAGTGGACTTAGGTGCGCACGTGGCTGAAACGAGAGCGACATAAATCTCGCGCAGAAGCGTTGCCTCAACATAATGTGCATTCGTTCCTTCTCTCTCTTCCTCTCTATCCATTTGCTCTTTGCTTCGCACTCTATTCTTTATCGCATACGAGGATGATGTGAAAAGCCGCAAAAAAGCACAGCGAGAGAGCCTTTTCGTTATTTAATTAAAATGACGCCCGGACCGACGCGCGAGCGCGTGTGTGAAAACGATCCTGTCCTGCAAATATTTATGTAAAAATTAATTAAGTTACGCTTTTGTGGATGAAAAAAGCCCTTGCGCACGCGCTTACTTTGACAGCTATGTGCACCCGCGTGCTTTGGCGAAGTTCACGCAACAGTTTAACGAAAGAGAGACGTGCACTGAGGCTTGTATAAAAAAGAATTACAGAGAAAAGACCTCTCTGCTGTAGAAAGAGAGAGGGAGAGAGACATAGAGAGACAGAGAGAAAGAGACAGAGAGAGACAGAGAGAGAGAGCAGTGTTTTGCGTTTTTTCTGCGAGTCGGGCTTGCATAATGGCGCGACGTGTAGAGCTGGCTTTTTTCGCTTTGAGCTGCTACAGGCCAGACACCGCACATTTCTGCACTAGAGCCGTTGCACGCGAGCTATGAAAAAAGGTAAACCTGCTAAAACTCGCGGTGAAAAGACCCTACGCGCGCGCGTGCGATAAAGGAACCGCCCGAAGAAAAATACAGTGACAGGGAGAGAGAGAGAGAGAGAGAGAGAGAGGGGGACATTATTCCCCGGTGCACTGTCACTCGTTAGACGCCATCGCCGCGGCTACGCTGCGGAGGGTCCGGCAGTAGCAGCAGCAGCGGCAGCAGTAGCTTCTACTATATAACTTCTCCAGACGACGACGAGTTTCGGAACGGAGTGGTAGTGACGTGGCAGTATGTTACGTCTTTTTAAGCTCTTCGCTCTGCCTGCGGGGCTTGCACGGTTTGCAAATATTCAAATGGCTTCGCTAATGGAGTCCTCCACCTCCCTCCCTCTTACTCTCGCACTCTCTACACGTGGTCTCCTTTTGCATCAAAGTGCTACAGCACAAGGGGGAAAGAACCAAGCGAGCTGGTAAGAAGCATCTATCTTGCCGAGCCAATCAACGTAAACGCTATAGCAGCCGAAAATTACGGACTAACGGAAAGTCCCTCTCATTCTTTCTCTCTTTCCGCGAGCGCTCGCCTTTCGTTACCGCTCTGCCTGCCCTCCTGCCTGCCTGCCTCCTCTATATAACACGTACGTTATACTGCACTTTCTCGACCTTCTCTCCTTTCTCTCTTTCCGTCTCTCTTTCTTTACTCTCTCTTTCGTTCTTTCGGCTTTTCCTACTCCATACGTACACATATACCTCGTACGCGGCTTTTCACCAGAGGCGTTTGTTATGGAATTGCTTTTATCTTAGACACTGTGTTTCTCTTTGCTTCGGTGAGTTCTTTCTCCTTCTCTCTTTACTTCTTTCTTTCTCCCTTTCGAGCGTGCCGAGTTTACTACTGCGTCAAGATTGCAAAGATACCGGGAAAACGCTCGGCTGCATCAGAAAGACCAGGGAGTAATAAAGTCGAGTTTTCGAAAACTCTAGCCACCCCTTTTTCCGGCCATTCCTTCTCGTTCCTCCTTTTTCAGCTCTTTTGATTCCAACGAGTTTTATACAATTCAGTTTAACGATAGTAATGACTGCATTCTCAACATTCGTTTACGCTTGTAATAGTGGAAATGCGAATATTTGTAGTTAGTCAACATTCCGAAAATTTTTATTCTAGTCAATTTAATTATACTTCTACTTTTTCACGTTTACTCTTCTGCGCTCTACTCTCGTATTCATAATTTTTACATTAGACAAATTAGCGTAAATCTGCTGAAGTGAATTATTCAATAAAAAATGAATAAAAACGAATAAAAAATAATGCCAGGGTTTTGAACTGAAAACAGTATTACGGCTATGATTTCTTTTTTTTGACCCAAGAAAAATTCGTAAGAATAAAAAAAGACTGTTTTTGTGCAACTATACGAGAACGCAGACCGTAAACCAACAATGTAGTCCAAGTGCTGTAGAAACAGACGGGATTGATGTATGATCCGAAGCAAACATTTTCTCATATTGCGAATAAAACTAGCGCACCACTCGCGACTCTTGGGCCACGGTGGCTTACCGCGAGGCAAGGCATGCAAAACGCGCCAGCGTTTTACGTTTAAGACACATCTGTCAACGCTGGCATACCACATTATTGTTAAGTGCAGTTTTTCTATTCTTTAAATAATAAATTTGTATAGAATTTATTTTTTCTCACATCAATTATTATGACAAACGACAACAACAACAAAAGTCACATTTTTTTTAAGTTTGGCTAAAATTTGTCGAAAATCTTAATTCGGTAGAACGATAATTATACAAGATATGGCAATATATGATTTTTGGATTGTAAAAGTATTGTACAACTGTTTTGAGAAGAAAAATTGATTTTAGATGACAATGGTTGAATTATTTTTATTTGAGTCAAAATAAAAAATTCCGACGTAACTGCCTGCAGCGTCTTACTCCGTTTCTTCTCCTCTATAACGGTGAAGCTTCGCTTCTCTCGACCAGTCATCTCACAAATCCCCGGAACGTCCCTCGCGGGGGTGGACCGCGCAGAGAAGAGGCTTCAAACAAAAGCCGCAAGAGAGAAAGAAAGAGTGAGCGACAATTACACGGACACGCATAGATTCTTGCGATGTCGACGTGGTCGTTGTCGTTGTCGTTGGCTGTTGCCATGCAGTAACTGCAGTTGCACACACTACGCAAAAAGAGGCTTGAAGAGTCCCGCGAGAAGTAGGAGGCGGAGGATCGTCGGAGATGCGGTACCGTTAGCAACTCGTGCAAATTCCCTGCTTCTCTATGCTCTGCGGGCGGGTGGGATGCAGCAGTATAGAATACCGAAAACGGCGCAGCTTCAGTTACTTGTAAAACGATGGGAATTTCGCGGCGGCGAGAAAGGGAGCAGACACTCGGATCTCTTTCTCTCTCTCTCTCTCTCTCTTTCTCTCTGTTACAGCGGTAATTTTAGTTTACGTTGGGTAATAAATGCAGCCTCTTCACGCACTCGACACGCGGGCTTCCGCGATCTGTACACCGAGAAAGAGCAATATAGCTATCCACAGAGAAGTACGACTCCCATTTCACGCTAACTGGAAACTCCGAATAGTCTCTGCAGCACTATACTGACAGAAGAGTAGATCTGAATAGCGATTTTCCCATTTGTCGACTCAAATTTATCTTGCACAGTGTATATATGTATAACTAATTCATTTGCGGCAGTATAATGCATATATACATATATATTATGTATACGTGTTCGTGTACGTGCATGCGCGTACGTTGAGAGGTCAAATGAAAATAAGCATACAAGCAAGAGCTCCTGCTTCTGCTGCTGTTGGGTCGGGAATCTGAAAATAAGAACTACAGCTGCGCATGCGAGAGGCTTTTAGAACAGTCGGCTGATGTTCGTTCTCGTGTGAGCTTTACCGCAAGGGCATAAATTACGTTAATGTAAAGCGTATCGCTGCCGCTGCTGCGGCTGCTGCTGCTTCTGCCCCTGCTGCTGCAGCGTCGTGAAAACAAATGGAATGGTTTCACGGCGTGAGTCTAAGTATATAGCTACCGTAAAGGACAGAGGAGTAGAGAGAAGGAGAGTACGAGAGAGTGCATCGTCGCTGCTTGGACACGATGCTTGTCCAGCAGGTGTTTACCGTTCGACGTCCTTCCTGCCAGCGCGCCTCCCGCTACTTTGCACCCATTATTCAGCCGCATGTTTCGGCTCTACCGTAAATTCGTGCCTATGCGTATATACCTATATACATATACCTCTATATATAGACCTGTATGTATAGACCTGTATGTATAGACCTGTATTTATAGACCTGTATATATATACCTGTACATATAGACCTACTCCGAGCGTGAATCATTTAGTTGGATATTCTCACACTTGAGAGATATACGTGTCATTTGATTAGACGTTTAATGCAAGGTACCTGTCGCGCAGCTTATATTAGTGTACGAGTCGAGCGATATTACGACTTGATCCAGTTTTATCCTCAGCTTTATCTCCTTACATAAGTGGACCGCGGGAAATGCTGCTACCGACTCACTCGCTCAAATATGCAAATTACACTCGTGGCGAATCTGGGATACGCGGCTATATTTTTTAATCACCGCCCCGCACTCTGAGCTCTTGGAGCCTGTATAGAGCCTAGATATAATATTATATATAGCCACTCGCGTTCTTGCTCGTACTGTCGTTGTTGTATTTGTCGAAAAAGTGTTGATAAGCGTTGAGACATTAATCTTCCGTATACGTGCGTGCACGTTTATGCTTTTATATTCGACTACCAGAGCTGACGATACTCGTTGAAAGCTGGAAAAACGCGACGAGCTACAAGCTAATACCAGGTTGTAAAAATGTCATTTGGTCAACTAAAAACGCATTACGTATGAAGCGGAACCGCGTGGCCGATAAAACTCGTCTACGTATATATTATATATATATATATATATATATATATATATACATAAGTCGGTAAGCGGCTCGGTTAACGCGGGCATATAATTAAGATATTATCCTGAATATATATATCGTTAGCTTAATCCGTCCATAAAATCGGGCGCTCCTTGCGTGCGCAGTAGTCAGACGAGCGAGCCAATTCTCAGACTTCGGATCTAGCACGAAGCCCGAGCGATAAGTTGGGATGAAATAAACAAACACGCTATACCGCAGAGCGTATGTTATTGTACATAGTATAGGCGCACTGCACAGAGAGAAAGGAGATAAGCGATGGCTTATAGAGACGCGTGCGGGCACACACGCGAGAGCAAAGGTGCGGCCCAATTATATCGAGTTCATTACATACGTACGCGTTACCGCGAGATGATGATATTCATTGTGTTGTTGTTGTCCTGCGTCGATCTAGTGAGAGCCGAGCGAACGCAATCAGGCGTTTAGCGGCTCTTTACTTCCGAAGCGGCCGCTAAATTGCCAGGGAGTAGTCAACGCGAGTCAAAGCGATTACACCGTTCAATGCTTGTCCGTTATATACACACATGTATAAGCGCATACACAGAGACGCTAACACAGGAGGCGTTGGCGGTGTGCTGGTTGCTGATTATCAGGAATGCACTTGCCTACATGATTTAACGGGAGAACCGCATCAGATTATGCGCATGTTGACAAAGTGACGGACAGAGCGAGTAGCCGCGCAGCTGGCGAATCCTCACTGATCGGCCGATAATCCCAACGGATCAGAGCTTCTCATATTTGGCTTGGCATGCGTTCGTATGTATGCTCTATCCTTGTGTGTTCCTAAGCGAACGCGAAGAGTAGGTGCTAAGGTTACCGTGTCGCGCGACCTCCCTCGAGAAAAACCGCACTTATATTCATCCGCTTGCAGCAGCAACGAAGATCCTGTCAGCCCTTGAGTCTCGTTCATATCGCGCGGTAAAGGACTTTTGACTCTTATCCGTCGTTTGTGAATGCGATCCAGCAACATTTCTATCTCCGCTTTCTCTTTCTGTTTTGCATCTTTCTTAGTGCACATCAAATAAACATTCCGCAAAGCATCTCTCAAATGCTCCGGTTCTGCTGGTAGTCGCGCCCCGACTTTGATCCGTCAATCAATCGGGATCGCGGAAATTGACAAAGAAATATTTCGCTGAAGCGCTACTGAATTTACATCCGATGCTGATTACGTCTAGGAGTATGCCAAAAAGGGATACTAGTACTTTGAAACAGAGATTATCATTATTCCTTTGCGGAAACGAGTTCGCGTATCGTGGTGTTTATTTCGCTCATCTTGCACATGAAAACAAATTATGCACTTGTTAATTTTCTCCCTTACGCGGTATAAATACCAATCGCGATGGGCACTAAATATTGAAAATTAATTTCAATTCCATTTTCGTGTACAGTAACGCGTTTTCGCATTCTCACAAATATTGGAGTAAACATTTTTGCGGCATCGTTGTATTAAACATTTATTTCATAGATTTCGTATACTGCGTGCGCGTGGCTACGACACACCGGTTATTGGAAATAAAATAGCTCGAATAAAATTGAAATTACAAATGTGAGTCGGATTAATAAGGCAGAAAATTGCTTCACATACGGCAAGGAAAAATGAGAGTAATGGTATTGCAGGAGAGCGAGGCTGGTGGTTCGCAAATTAGCAGCAGCAGGAGCCGCAGCAGAAGCAAGGAGAAACGTTATTTTTCCCGAGGCAGCAGTCGTAGCACGGGGGGTCAGGTTAATGTTCATATAAAAATTATTCACAATGAGAGAAAAAGCACCGTCTCTCCTGCCGTTTAAGTGCACTCTTTATGAAATTTTTCCACCCGTCGCAAGAGGCAACATAACGCGCACGTCAGTCTCGAGTGTCCCAACGTTGGCTAATTCTAGCCACGCAGTTAATTCCTCCGACAATTTTTCGCACAGCCAAAAGGTAGAGCATAACTGTGGCTCAGCATTTCTAGGTGCATCGCGAGGCACGACCACGTGCTAATTACGCGAACGCGCGTCGGAGAAAAAAAAATTGGATTACAGTGGAAAATCCGCAGCTCTCTGCTACTTGGTGCTTCGCACGAAGAGACACAAAGACGCGTGTATAGGTGCGGTTTAAGCGGTCTTGGATGCAGCAGTAGCAATTCGAGGGACAGAGACGGAGAGCGCACCATAATTGCTTTTCCGGGTAAACAGCCGTGCGTTCTCTATCTTTCGCGCTTGGTCCTTGCGCGCGAGTGAGAACGAAAGCGAAACCGAGCGGCTAAAGTAACCACGAAAGGCGGTCGTGGCTTCCATACGCCACTGCACGTATCAAACTTTGTTTTGTCACAGGAGTCGTTGCCACATGGCGTAACTTACTGTTATGTTTGTTAAACGCAGTTATACAGAGTAAGAGTGAAACCGAGAGAAAGAGAGAGAGAGAGAGAGAGAGAGAGGGCTCAACTTCTGAAGCTTGTTGCCCTTATCCCATCCTCTTGACTACTTGTATTCTTCACAAAAACTCGCTCTCCAACATATTCTGTAGTATGCATGCACCTGTAGTACTATTCTCTATTTCTTTGCTGCACGAGATCTACTCGACAAGATTAGCGGGGATATATGTATATGTATGTGTAATGTGTATACAATGTATATACGCTTCGGCGTATCACGTGCTGTGTGTGTAGAACGCTCGATTTAGCCTGGAGTGCAGCTAGAAATTCCACAGAAGAGAGGATAAATCTGATCCTGCCAGTTCCTTCATCAATCACGATCGAGCCAGTACGCACATACACCTATACACGTCGAGAGAAAGAGCAAAAATACGAGAGACGAGAGTTTTCCGTGGAGGAAAAGCTCTCCCTCCCCTTCTTTCCCTCCCGCACTTACATCAAAGATTTACAGACCGGTAAATATGAGCTGTTTATCTGGAAATTAAGTGAAATCAACGGGCGCATCTCCCCCAACGCGTCGCAGTCATCGTTTTGCATTTTTGCAGGGACATTTTTCTACAGATAAACCATGCAAACGACTGAGCTTCCCGCTATCGTTTCAAGTTTCAGCGGCGTCTGGGAGGTGCAGTCAGAACAAGAAGGAGAAGAAAAAGAAAAAGAAAAAGATAAAAGAAGAGAAAAGGAAAACGAAAGAGAGAATGCAGTTTTGAGCATGAGTTTGGCGGACTGGTTGCTATTGATTCCCGATTACGACGGCTGCCCGGCAGGTCTCGAGGCTTTTGCAGCCGCCGTACGCTACGTTGCCTCCCAGCTCGGTCCCAGCAGAGAACGCGCTCTTTTACTAGCTCTGGGTCCAAAATTACACGGCCCCGCCCGGTCCTCGTTCGGACGCAAGCTGCATCGGCACGAGTCGCTCGAGCAGCTATTGGCGGGGCTCAAGGCACACTTCGCAGGTCGAGGCTCTGAGACAGAATTACTCGACGAGCTCAGTTGTGCGCGCCAGTACGCGGACGAGAGACTCTGGGAGTTCGGAGCAAGGCTGGACCGACTGGTCAGTCAACTGTGCTGCATCTACGAGGAGGAGTCCGACCACGATTTCGTCAAGAACATGGCGCTTGTGAGCTTTCGTCGAGGACTTTATTGCGCGGAGCTTGAAGCACGACTCGGTACCTCCGAGCCTAAATGCCTCGAGGATGCTATCGGTCTGGCTATTGCTCTCGACAACGAGCTAAGATTCCGGAATAGACTGTTCAGACGGATGTGCGAACAGACAACGAAAAAACGTCGATACCAATGAAATTTATCTTTACCGAAAAATAAATGCATTTCCGTTTTTTATTTTTGTTATTATTATCTTATGAAACCTCCGACTTTGAATGAAATTCCCATCAGGGCACGGAGCTCGGAGCCGAAGACGGATCCACGGGGAAAGTTTGCCGTACACGCAGTACGAATGTAAATTCGCGTCATCGATCCTAGTGACGTTGGCGGCTGAAGTTCCGCCCTCTCTCTCTCTCTCTGGTATTATCGCACACCGAACGACGTTTCCTCGCAGTAAGATAATGCCTGAGACGCGAGATCGAAGGATTGCTAACCGTCTTTTATAGTCCGCTCGAATAATTCCCGAATTGATTTTACTCCAGTAACGAATATATCAGTGCTTTACGAGCTTAAATATTTAACTTGCTCGCGCCACTTGGCCGGTTCTCTAATTAATTTATGCCTCTTACCGTATGCCCGAACGCGAGTTCGAACGAATCTCTAGCTACTGTGTGTGTGGGTTTGTGTGCGTGCGCGCGGGTGTGTGCCTCTGTGGATCTTCTCGCGCTCTTTGATAAATGATTGCTCGAGTGTCTTGTACATAAAGCTGGCACACGAGGGGGAGCAATGAATAGAAAAGTGTGTCTACCGAGAGGGAATTTCATTAGGTGCTGCTTGCGTTTCCGTGGTATCGGCCGAGTGGCTGCGCAACTCGACGTCAAGAGTGTTTACACGGTAGATGACGATAATAATACAGTAATGCAACCACTCGACCGACGGCGACGCGGCGGCAATGCTTCTTGCACGAGAGAATGCAAAAGGCGCGTGCCCGTTTCTCTCTTCCTCCCTGCACACACTCGACACGCTATATCCCGTGTGATGGATCTTCCCTCAGGATTCTCGACTCGTTTGATACATGAAACATAAAACAAGCTCCTCTTGCGCGTTTCAGGGGATCGCCCGCCCCTCTATGCCCTGCGGCTATACTTCTTTGTAAACAATTTGTTCATCGAGAGATCGTACTCGAGATATCTTATTACTTAAATCTTGTGCTCGCGTCCTTTTGCGAGCGCGATCAAACAACCGTAGCGTATGTAAAATCTATGAACGCGCAGCAATACTTTGGCGATAAAAGAGTGTATGCGACGGAAAAGTCGGACATTATGCGGGAGATATACGCGAGTTCTTGACAGTCGCGACGCCTCGGGCGAAGGCATTAAAATGCCCGAGCTTTGTCTCTTATCGCTCGACTACTATTCTCTCGAGAGGAAAGCAGGAGTAAGATATATATTACATATGTGCGCGGTGAGTCGAAAGAGTGGAAAAAAGGCGCGGACTAGCTGAATTCTTATGCGTTGAGGAACCGGCTACTGGGAGGAAGTACCAGCCGGCAGCACGTGACTTTTCAGTTGGTGTCTCCGTTTTAGAATGAAGAAGATAGTCAGCTTTGATATCGTGAATCGGGGTCAGAGGTGAAACGGTGATCCGTATGGCTTTAACGAATCTTGATTAGGTTGCAAGAGCTCCTGAGAATGTGCAGTACGGTTAGGCTGCAGCAGCACTGGCATAGCTCTAAACGGGCAACGATTCTTTTTGCTTCGCCTACTTTGCTATATTTCACTTTGACTCGCGCATATACGTGTGTTTATGCAGGCGCTCACCGACCGATAGCGTCGGCTTAACTTATATTAATTTATGGCGCGCTATCTGTACGTACATACTCGATTCCATGGTGCATCTATATATCGGCTCACTCTCGAAGCTGCTTAGAAGCGGAGAAAAAGGGATTCTGTTTTGATAGCCTGTGGAGTTTGGAGGAGTAAAAATCGACGAGCCGTTGGAAAACAGCTTCGGCTTTTTCGGCAGTTGCATTAGAGTTGAATAGAGTTTCGAGAGAAAGAGGGGCGGGAAAAGAGAGAAAGAGTTAGGGTAGATTGTATATACATGGACGAGAAAAGCTCGCTTGGAAAGTAGAATGCAGCAGATCCAGCATAATAATAAGCGCGTCCCAATTCGCTTATTCTGCAAGATCGCGGTGTGTTGGTGCAATTGAAAAACTTGGCTCCATTAGTGCGGGAGTTTCGCCGTGTGCAATCGCGTACAATCGTATAGTATGTCTATATATAGAGAAGACTCTCTCTCTCTCACTCTCTCTGATAGCTTTTTCTCCGCGACCCGCTAATTTTATCAAGCGCAATCTGATAGTTGCTACTCGTCCCAGCGGTGCCGCTGCGCACGAGCCACGCGCTCGCGATACGCTGGAAACGACGTCGTTGGAAGAGAGAGAGAGAGAGAGAGAGAGCTGGCAATCGTAATCGGCTCGTTGAATTTATCGACGCGTCGCTAGCTTAGCAAGAGGCTAACGGTCAGAGAGCGGCGACCTATACTACGTAGCGCTCACAGGAAGACACGCAAATATCCGCGGAATAGCGTTTAGATAAACATATATATATATATGTAAAGATAAATGCAGCGATCGACTACGATATACTTTTTACACGCGATGAAGCGTCTTGCCGACATGCGATATTATTCCACCATAGTTAACAATAGCACAGCGAGTTTTCTTTTCATCAGCCTTTCGATTTGGATTTTAAGTGGATATACTACCCGCGGATTAATCTTTCTCTCGATACCATCGCTCGTTCTGTCTTTGTCCAAACGAGTGTGGAAAAGCTTCGCAGTCGATGGAAGGAAAATAGCCCGATCGATTAGCAGCTCTCGCTTAACATACCGCGTTCGAAATGAACAGAAAAATGAGTCTGAGGGAGAGGACACGTAACCGCAATGTGACGCGTGTCTACGCGCAGTATCGAGCGACGACGACGACAGCATCTAAAATTATAAATTAGTGCAGCTGCTGTAATGCCAACGAATATATAGTACTACTAGCCACAGAGTATAGACTCTGACATGAAGCAGTGCAGAGAACGCGAGATAGAGTGCATACAACCAAGCGACAGAGTCAGCATTACGAGTTACCAGCGTTCCAGTGGCGGCATTGCTGCGGAGCACTGCAGTCCCGATGAATATGGATAGGAGAGAGAGAGAGAGAGAGAGAGAGAGAGAGAGAGAGAGACCGAGCACTAGAGGCCTTCCACGGATCCTGTTTTGCGGGACATCGGTCTGTCACGCGAGCCCGAGTTACGAGTGTTTCCGATGATAACCCCGTTAAGTTCGAGCATTGCCCGTTCTAGTATATATTATATAGCGTGCGACCAAGACGACTCTATATAGTCCCGGGTTTTCCTTCGTGAGATCCAACAGTAGCTCTATTTCAAGAAACTCCACAGGTTATCAAGCTGATATATAGAAAACGCGGGGGCGTATTACCGCCCGCTCGTCCGATTCAAATACATCACTCTGCGGGGAGCGAGCCTCACTATCCGGAAACTCACTCCTTTCCTGCTTACTCGTAATCGTATACTCTCTCCCTCTCTCTCTCTCTCTCTCTCTCTCTCTATCTTTCGTTCTCTCGTTAATTCATTACGAGAGTCTAGAAAAAGCGTCGATTTCAAGCATCCTTTGCGACAAGCATTAAATTGTGCTCCGAGCGACTATTTTCTTCTCTTATTTACTCGCGACGGCGGGAATTCGCGATTCTGTGCGCAGCAAGTTTTTGCGATCGAACGGCGCGCACGCGTGCGCTGAACAAAAAGGCAAAAACGTTCGCCAACGCGTTTGGTCGCGCATGCGATATTAGTCAGCTGAAACATGGTATACGAGGAGAGTAGAGGCACCGATGTCGATTCCGTATAATATGCGAGCATCGAGGCCTGCGTATGTTTATATATTGATTGCGTGTGCAAGCATAAAACGACAACGGGTCGGAAATACGTTGCTCTCGATATGACGGCGTCGGCTGCTGCGTAGGGATGGGCGAGAGTTGCCATATACGTGCACCAAGTCACGTCTTCGTCCCACATCCACATATCACATCGTCGGATATATACCGTTGGATGCAGGTACCTAATTTTCTTCGAGCCTCGCATAATAAATGCCGTCAAGCGCAAAAGCCGTGCTCTGATGCACATGCGCGCACACAAATATGCGCGCACATATATGCGCAATACGCATGCACACGATATCATACGTGCCTTGGCCTTGTTCCTTAAATAAAATTGTAGTGCGGAGTATAAGGAGAGAAGAAACGAGAGGTATGCGTGTATGCGCATGCTCACGTATCGGAGCAGCAGAGAAGCAAGGGAAGGAGAGAAATAAAAAAACGGTAGGATCCGAGTCGCGTGGCCAAACTGGTTTTTAAAAGGGAGGTACCGCCGGCTAAATTATTAATGATTTCGTCGCGGTTATAAGCACGCATCCTGTTGCCGGTTAAGACGAGAGATTTACGATGAAAAACAAATGGGGACACGAATTTCTGATATCGGTACGCAAACGTGTTTTATTTTCAGATACGCGCCTACAGTGTATCGAGTGTGTATCAAGTTGATACGTCGCTATCTACCTTTTAATCAATTTCCTTATGTGCGTGAGTGAGTGCTTACGTCTTCTTTTCTGTTTGCAGGTATGTTCGATCGATATTAATTGACTGATCCTGACGTGAATGTAAATCTGGTGAGTTGGAAAATTGATTCCTCTGATAAATATTATGAAGGCTGTATCTCACAAGATGACGACACTTTATTAACTACTCTGATTAGATATCTTTTAATCTACATCTTTAGAGTAGTGTATAACAGCTAGGTCTTTTTGGTTTTCAAAACTTTTTGAAATTCCGTACAATTAGAAAGAACCCATGAACAAATTTAAGATATGCGGGGAAAATAAAAGCACAAGGTTCCACTTTCAGATATGAAGTTATCGTACACTTTCGTGACGAAATTTAAAGATAGCTTATAACGAAGACTGTGCAAATGTTGTCGTTGCAGTGCTTGTTCGCTACTGAATAAGTAATAAGTCTCCGGAACCACGAATAATAACCATAAAGTTCCAAGGAGAGAAAAAGGAGGTGGCAAGAAAGAAAAGTAGTGGATTTCATTCGTGCGATATTAAAGTGTTTAATGAACGGTAATTAATTAGCCGCCCGGTCTCTGTCCCGGGAAAGGTCGAGGGGGCTTCGCGAGCGCGCGACGTTGTATTGCTGCTGCTCCTCCTCCGCCGCCAGTAGAAGCAGCAGTCAGGCATCCGTCTTGGAGAATTCCTTCCCTCGTGAGAAATAAAGGCAAAGCCCAGGCGCGGAAGGAGATGTTTATAGCTCCTGGCGGGAAAATCTCGCGGGCCGACGGCGGCGGCGGCGGCGGCGGCGGCTGTGGCAGCTACAGTGGCGGCTTTCAGCTATATGCGAGAAAGAGAAAGAGCTTCAGTTAACCCAGTTAGAATCTTTTTTCTCATTCCGCGAATCCGATTACTAGACTTTCGTAAATCACGTTCCGCTGGGAGAGTGACTATTGATTAAACATTCTTCTTTCGTTATTTCAACAAGGCGAGCGCATTCCTAATTATACCTTTCTTTTTATTTTCAAACCCGAGAGCTGTAGCTGCCCTCTTCTTTACTTTTTAAACTCAGGACCGGTAGAGTAAACGCGCTCAGCTCGCTAAGCGTATCTATCGAAACTCAACTTTCAATCGTGTTGGTTGAATAGTTGTTTGACGGGTGCAATTATCTGTCTCTCTTGTGCTTTTATCGGTGAGACCCATGTATGCGAGTGTTTGCGCCGAGAGAATTTCACGCAGCGAGAAAAATAGTGTCTATGAGTCAGTGGGTCGCTATATTTTTTAGCGATAAGCTTTTATCCCCGTAGTGGCGTCGGCGGTGATATAGTGTATCGTGCACCAAGTAAACGGTAGTTCCAGAACTTGCAGCCTGCGAGCGGTGAGGACCTACTGCCGTGCGCAAGCGTGAGAGAGAAAGAGGCTCTCCTCTATCCCAAAACACGGCCCGTAGAGAAAAGGAGGCAAGATACATCCCGGCGAAGAGTCGTCGAAAAGTTCACTGGCTTCGAATATCATTAAGCCTTACCGTCGAAGTATCATGTACATATACATATAGAGTAGAAATTTTTTCACAGTGACGTATATTATATACCTTTCTTCGAAGATGGAGTGGCTGACTTTCGTCGTGTCGCATTAGGGTGGATGCTCACTTATCTTTGTGCTATAGGGCAAAGGTCGTCCGAGTCTGGGCTATAGTATTATATGACTCTGCGAGAAAAAGGTCATTGTCTCAACAGGGAAAAGCTCGTGAGTGGCAAATCCTCCAGCGCTAGTTGGAAAGATAGAGAGAGATAGAGCTATATGGGAGTGAGAGAAAGCTGGCGTTGGACGAGCTTGAAACGTCGTTAATCACGCGGCTGGATTCGGTATCGAGTTTCATCCCCCGTTTGCACGGAGAGAGAGAGAGAGAGAGAGAGAGAGAGAGAGAGAAAGAGAGAGAGAGAGCCAGTTCAACGAGCAAGCGTCAGGCTGCCGCATTTATACTCACCAGTCCAACTCACTCTGGAGGTCTGTGCAACCTCCGTAAATTCTCGCTTGCTTCTCTCCTCCCCTCTCTGTGACGAATCAGCAGAAGCGAGATGTCGAGCCTGGAGAGCCTGATTACGTCAAGTCACAGAGGCGCGCCAAAACGAACTTGCGACGAAGAGTCGACCAATATTGCTCTGCGAGAACAGGCTTATTATTTGCTGCGAATTTTTTTTATATTCCGTCTATCCCGCGCATGGTATGTGTATTAAATATGAAGGTTGGAAACCCTGCACAAGTAATATAGACAAGTTATAAGCCGGCAGTTTGATGCCTCTCGTGCTCAATAATACTTTAAGCTGATTTCCGTAAATACATCCTATTAAAAAGTATGCAATGGCCGTGTTTACGAACGCTTTCCTGTATGTACGTACATGTGCATATATTTAGTTTTATAAGGAATAAGATATCTCGCGAGAACACGAGCAACAGAAGAGATAGAGAGAGAGAGAGAGAGAGAGAGAGAGAGAGAGAGAGAGGGGGAAAAAGAGCTCTCGGTATATTCATTAGCAGTCGCCGGGGGAATTTCTCCCGATTCAATTAATTGCAGAGAATGAGAGAGTACGATACTCGCATAGCAATTAGTGTCAAAGGAATAATCATGAAGTGCAATCATCGAAATCGATTAAAGACTCATTATGGCGCTTGGATTACGCATCACGTTTCTCGCTAGCTCGCGCCGAGCTTACGTTAACAATCGCGATTAATTCTGTCTATTAGCGACGAGGGCCAAGCGCAAGCACCATAGAAGCAGCGGCAGCAATGAAGAGAGTGGGAGAGAAGGAGTGAGAGTCGATATTATACATCGAATTTGCGAGTCACGTACGCTATCGCAATCTCGGGAGAAGCTGGGAATGCCTGCCACGCGTTCACCGCCGAGGGGCAGGTCAAGAATGCTTCTTCTCCTTCAACTACGACCCGCAGCTATATCTCTTGGCGGCCACGCTGTGCCTATATATTTATATATATTCGTAGCCTAGGAGAGGATCATTTAGTAAAAATATCCCGGACGACGAACAGGAATCGATAATCGAGACGTCGCGAACTAGTCGCGCGTCAATGCTGCGTATTGTTAATTATCTACCTCCCGCTTCAACGCAATAATGCAACGCACTGATGAAAAAATCATGGGCAATGGAAAAAAGAAAAAAGTAGAGATTGATCGACGCAGCTTATTAATCCAAGTGAGTATTAGCGCTCGGCAAAGTCGACGAAGGACATCAATCAAGAAGGGTCGAAAGAAAAAGAGGAAGAGTAAGAAGGTGGTATAGAAGTATATACGAGGATGGATCAATGGTCGGTTTCTACTGCTGGTTCCAATTTTATCCGACGCCGGCGTCGCATCTCACTTTTCGGAGCTGCAGCAGTGGGGAGAAAGCTGCTAGGATTGAAGAAGCGTAGGTAGCAAGGGCATCGTTATCCGACTACGGTCAGAGCTTTTCAGTTGGAAACGAGTCCCCACGACGACGCCGACGACGGTGACTAGAGAAAAGCGGCTTCAGTTGAGAAAATTAAGCTCGCCGCTTGGAATCCCCTACTCGTATCTTTTCGCACAATACCTCCCGTACGCGTTCGCTTCACTATCTTGCATCCAGTTCGCTTTTAGTCTCATGGACTGCTCGTGTACGGTATAGAGCGCACAGCACACGTAGTCCTAGCCCTTCCGGGACACCGAGGCTTTCACGTGCACGTGACCCGTCGCCTAATAACCTCCGAGACTCGAGCTCGTCGCATATAGTCAGAATCGTCTCTCTCTCTCTCTCTCTCCCTCACACTCCATGACGTGGCAGTCTGCGTGACGGCTACGTCGACGATGACCAAAGTTATCGACTCGGTGACCTGTATGGATCTCAAAAGGGAGCTGTTAGTTCACTTGGCGCTGATGCAAACTTTGCTGCGAATACATCGATAGACCCTCTCTACGATGTATATAATCATAATTATATGCACATGAGATAGCTGGTTATTCCTGTCAACTTTAGCGTTGTATATTTCTATTTTCGTTGCGGTCTTAACTTAAACGTATAATTGAATGCTACATCCGTTGATACTATTATCCAACGTAAGGATTATCCTCTATTAGCGGTGTCTGTTCAGTTCCATGAAATTCATGCAACGGCTAACCTACTGTTCAATATTTCAAGGTCACTTCCTCTCGGCTTGCTATAGGTATTAATTAACGTCGGAGTAGGAGGAGTCACGAGTCGTATTTCCGACAGAGCTGAGCACCGACGGAAAAATTATTAACATTGAAAGGCAGCAGCGTCCGATGCTCATCAAGAAGTTAAGCTGAGAAACCGGACTGTTATATAGGAGGGGCAGTGGGCGAGGTTACATATATATGTGCGCATTTTACGAGCGAGAGATTAAGGCCGAGCACAGCGACGTAAGGGAAAAAGCGAAGACAGCGCATTTTAGCGGCAGCATTTACTTAATGCGTGCAACAAGAGAGTGAGAGAAGACTGAGCACCAGGGCCACACGGGACACGGTCGAGATCACAGCGGAAACGATTTTCCTTTTGCATTAACGTCCTGTTAAGCGAACGACGTAATCCTGCTAGGGATTCAGCTCGGCAAATACTCGAGAGAGAGAGAGAGAGTAGGGAGGGGGAGAGGATCCTTTGGCCGGGATATGAGGTTAAGGGGTTTTCGGAGCGCTTTGGACGCTAGTCCTGCAGGACGGCCGTTAATTTTCGCTTGATCTCGGCGGCATTGCGATCGTCGAGCTCTCTTTCACTCTCTCTCTCTCTCTCTCTCTCTCTCTCTCTCTGTCTTTGTCTCTCTATTTCGTTGTCTTTCTTCTGGTGCTTTTAGTAGAGCTTAGCCAAGTAACACTGTCTTTTATTTATGAAAAATATAAAACACCTGCAAGAGTATAAAGGTAAAATTAGCTTTTCATCTCTTTCGCCCTTGCCGCTTTTTGAGCAATAATTATCCGCACTCCGTCTCTCGAGGGCTTTCTCGGAAAAAGATAGCCCATTTGTCACTCTCGCTGAATTTTTTAGAAAATTTTCCGTGTCTGAAACGTCGAGCTGTTGCTTCTTCGAAAATTTAATTAAAAATACTAAGGCAACCAGATAATTTCATCTGCACTGAATTATAATAATATATTACAAACGCATCAGCAAAGAATTAAATGATGCAAAAGCCGTAATTGAAAGATACATTCGTGTGCATAATAATAAGCATCGAAATAAAGTGTTATACGCGTGTGCGATCGTCAAAGTTGAGTGTTGAACGAGGGTGAGTGCTGGACGGGCGTGTTAATGGATGAACGAGTTTGTTGCCGGGTGACTTTGAGATGGGCGAGAAGAAGAGGAGAAAAATGATGCAATCCATATACGTATGCGCGTATATGAATACGTATGTGTTGGATGCGAGACAAGCAGGGAAAGATTCAGAGAAGAGCTGCTGCTGTTGCGCGGCAGTTTAATAAATTGCAATTGCCGTAATGACGTTCTTGCACCGCGCACGACGAGAAAATCCTATGCGATTAAATTATCTGTCATGTGTTTTTCAAACGAGTCGTCTCGGATATGCCTCTCCCTATGCTGGCACTTATTAACCATGACCTTATTAAGATCCTACTCGTTCAATCAATCTTTTTCACTCTCTATGACTAATTTTTTCCCGTTCGCAATCATCGCATCTCGGAAGCGCAAACGCTTTTAGTTTCAGAATTGATCAATGCCTAAGCTTGTCGATCAACCAAAGCGATACCTAGGAGATTTGAAAATTGCAAAGCTCAACGTGTCTGCCAGTACATTATATCAAGTCTTGTGCGTGCTACAATCGGATACAGTATTGGCCAGATTCTTATTCCCTAGGGTTATCAAGTCTCACTCGTTAATGCACAAGCGTCCTTTCCAGCATTTCGAGTATTGCTCGAAGCTACTAGTGCATGCATCGGCCATCTCTATCTCCGAATGTCAAACCAGCCGATCGACAGTGTGAGAGAGAGAGAGAGAGAGAGAGAGAGAAACTGCGTAACTCGCCGGTAACGCAACAAAGGCATATCCCAGGTGATATCACATCGGTTGCTGGCTCAGGGACCACACACACACACACACGCACACACATATGTATATATATATATAGAAGTTTGAACATATATATATCGTCCATCACCACGGGAACAATGGAATTATGGTTATTTTTCAAGCAAACCCAGCATTGCCACCAGTGCTGACCAGAGCTATTGCACTAGACGCAATTCATTACTTCGTTCGAAGAGCAGTGCACGCGTAGACGTATACTGTTGTGGCAAAGCGAACGAACGCGCAAATCGGAAGAGAGGGAGAGAAGTAGAGAGAAAGAGAGAGAACATCTATATGATTGATTGCCTAGCACCGATCCGTGGAACTGGCACGTCCCATCTGTCACCAATAAATATCCAATTTCACGTTAGAATGATATATAAGATATTTTAACCGGCTGTTTTTATCGGACTCGCACTCGCGCATCTCTTCCTCTCTTTCTTTCTTTCTCTCTTTCTCTCAAGTGTCTAATGGCATCATTTATTAAGAGAGTAGCCGTAAGATTATTCGTTCTTGTCTCTTATCCTCTCGCACGCGAACATTTGATGATGCGCCAGCAGCCCCGTGGCAACTTTACTTTCTTCTGCTTCAAAAATCGACAGAATGAAAACTAATAATCCTCGAGCTCCTTCTGGTTCATGCAGCTTATTACAGAAGGAAAGTAATAACGCTGGATGCGGAGAGAGTGAAAAAAATAAAGAAATTCGAAAAAATAAACGAGAAAAAGAAAAAAGCAGCGGCAGCAGCAAGTGTCGCTCGGCAGCCGACTGCTGTAACGTAACTTGGAGTCGCGAAAAATTTACTCAGAAAATTGCTGCGCGTAAGGTGTGTAGCTACGCGAAAGAGAAAATTCCAACTAGAGCGGAAGACGACGACGACGGCGCTCGGCGGCGGCAGAAACGCCAGGCGTTCTGTAGTATATGTATAGAACGTAGACATACGCGCTCTGGCCGAAGGAGTAAGAGCGACGCCGTTGTCGGTAACAACGCAAGCCGAGATAGGAAGATGCCGTGAGCAAGGAATTCCATGTATTCGCGACGGTGGTTTGGCCCATGCTGTTGTTCAGATGTCCCGATTACCCCGAGTCTGGATTCTCTCGCTTCTTCTCACTTCGAATATACACCTGTGCTCCCGGAGTCCCGATTAATATTACGCAACGACGTTGACAAAGTCATTTCCAAACAGTAGTAACAGCGAAAAGTTCCTCCGTAGTATCAAGAATTACATCGGCATGTATACGTTTACCCGAAATTGCTGTTTCAGCACCGCAGGCTGTGTCCATTTTGTCCTCACACGAATATTTCGCATGCTCTTGGGAACATAATATACCTCTGATGGTTTATTTATATACGCACTTCTATGGTGGAACACATATTATATTGGTAGGAAAAAATGCAGTATTTCCCTGGATGATCGCATCGATTGAGCGATTTAATCGCGAGAGATTTTATTTACAGTGAGAATTGTGGAATCCCGTAGAATATGGAATTCTGATTCGTTCGCGCTGACAATATCGTGGTAAAGGTTCGAAAAGAGAATTTAAAGTCTCGTAGATATGTATAGAATCGCATTGGTTTTCATCTGGTAAATTAATGCGCATATTTTCCTAGCGTAAGATGCATTTTTACGCGCTTGTAAATGCATTTGGGCGTGGTATACTGTGTATATATAATATATATATATATATATGTATATATATGTAGCACACGTATATATACATAGGGGGTGGAATGTGCGAGTGAAAGGGGCAAGTAGTGTGCGGCGAATAAAATGTCACATGGGGATCGGGGAGGCCAGGCTAACGGAGGGATGAGACGCGCCACAGGAGAGCGATCCGGTAATACAGCCGCTGCCGCTGCCACTGCAGCCGCCGCCGCCACCGCTGCTCTCCTTCTCCAAGCTCCTCCAGAGGACCTCGATCTTTTACTCCCATCCGCGAGATTTATATTTATGGTTCGTTCAGGAGGAAAAGAAAGAGGATAGAGGAGTCTGAGAGAGAAAGAGAGAGAAAGTAGTAGGGATGGCTGCTGCTGCTTCTGCTGCTACTGCTTTCCTATCTCCTGCGACGTCGTTCGCCGACCCCGTTTCTTAAGTCCCCTCAAGTCGAATCTCCATTGCTCTTCTGTCGGAATTCCGAGTGCATTTTTGCGCAACGCTACTATCTATAAGCGCGAAGCTACGGATACGACGTGTCGCTCGCGAATTATAAAATACACAAGCAGTTCGTTTAAATAAAGTCATTACGGGGACACTCGTCTTTTGTGTATAAGAAAAACATACCCGCGGCGGCTGTATAACTTGCATCAATGCTAGAACGACTGTGAATGAGAAAGAGAGAAATGGAAAGAAAACTAGCTGCGCGGCAAATGTATGCGCGGCCAGATAACGTGCCTGCAGACTCTTCCGATCTCCCTCCTTCTTCGTCTCTCTTGCGCGCGCGCTCTTCGTTCCTTTGAGCAACAAGCATCGTCTTTATTTCTCTTTAATGTTCCCCTATCCGTATCGACGAGAAAGAGAAAGAGAGACTGTGTAGGGGGCCCAAAGCGAGCTTAGCATCCGTGACTATCTATGGGATACACGAAGGATAATTCAGCGTCACTTAACCGTTCCGCGAACTCGGGATAGGTGACGATGTATATCGTCAACCGGGGGATGTCCCGAGTAAAAAGAGCCCATCTCTATATACGTATATACGCGTGCACATACCTCGTCGAGCTTCACCTCTATTAGAGAGACTCGACTCGTCGTTACCAGACTGACCAGACACGCTCACGTGCATCATGAAAACTCGTCCTGGCGCGCGAGCGCACTTATTTCCTTTCATCGGATCGTTGCTCGACGGAGCTTTATTTTTGCAACGCGCGCGCGCGCTCGGGCTCATGCACATGCACACACACACACACGCGCGCGCGCACACACACATACACATTGCTTTGGCACAGCAAAAAAGAAGGAAAGAAAAAAATGCACTCTGCTATTTTTATCGTCACACTTTGCTTTTTCCTTGGTAAGCGCCAAGCAAGAAAGTAAACGACTAAGCGAAATACGCTCGAGAGATTTCGCTAGGAAATCCCCCTTTTACACGTTTCCCACGTTTTCGATGCATGGCTGCTTCCGCGAATACGTAAACTCAAATCCTGTTCGGTCTTCCTCCCGCCATTCGCTCTTTGGCTTTTCATCTCTATATCTCTACGCTAACTTTCTCTCTCTCTCTCTCCATCCCTTTCTCCCGTGCGTCTGTTGACTTCTTTTCTTTTTATGATGGCACACGATGCGCAGTTAATAGCTGAACGCGCGAGACAACATTTGTCCGCAGCCTATCTCTCTGATGGCGCTCGCGAGTTGATCATTAAATGTACCGTGTGTATATCAATAGAAAAGTACAAACAGTTAGTGATAAGCTCCGCTGAGTGTAAAATAATTCACACTTACTACACTCGCTCGAGGCTCTTGAATCGCTTTGAGAATGATTCATATCGAGTTATAAATCTTATGATGATTCTCACGCTTTGATGAGATTCGCCGAGTCGTGTGTATGTATAAGCTATACAGTTAAACTCAAGTGCCAACATCAAACGTAATGAAAGGAATCAGATAGTCCAGCTTGAAATTGGTAACAAGCCGTTAAGAAAATCGTAATATCTTCCGTATCGTTAAATCGGCTTTGCCACGTTTTCATTACATTTCATTAAAAGTCATCATCAGCCTGTCTAAACAAAGAATTTCTCTATCACGGCCGATCAGTAAAAGAGGAAAAATTATCCCTATTAAAAGCTCGTTTTTAATCTAATTAAGAAAAGTGGGCAAAAAGTCTGCTAGAGCGAGAGAGACAAACAGAGAGATAGAAAAAGATAGCCTTGGACGATACTTTCTCGCGATCAATCTTTCGTTCTATTCAGTATATATCATGAACGCTAGAGTTCATTCCACGGAAAATCATGTAATTATTATACGCTCGAGATTGCTATCTACTTATCTATTGGATGGATCAGACTTGCCGGCAGACCATCGACGTTGACTTTATTTCTCTTTTTTCCTGTCCTCCTCTTCTTTGTTAATATCCTTTGCGATCCCCTGGCAGATTTAAAAAAAATCTCTCTCAGCTAAAAAGAACATTTTTCATTTGTCCTTTCAACGCGGATATCGACTTGGATCTTTCAATGTTTAAATTAGAAGGCATTGATATCCTTTAGATATACGGTGAGAATTATTCTATTTTTTCAGCAAAATAACGTATATTGTCGTGGCTAAATATGTTTTACCAATTTCATTCAATCTCACTGTTGTGTTCATATATATTCGACGAGAAGCCATGCACGAGCGATATTAGTTACCGATAGGAAGCCTCATCGGTCGAGTATTGTTAATCGTTAGCGACTTGTAAATATGTGACTGAATGCCCATTAATTATGCCGCACCATTACAATTGCGGATTTCTGTGCATCGAATATCTTGGACAATAAATATGTCACGAGAATTCAAAGAGTAACTATTGGAATGACGAAAAATGTCAATGATTGTGAAATGCGGAGAATTTGGTTCGTCGACGTGAGAGAATTCGCGCCATCTAACTGAGTTCGCCGAAGCTACTGTGATTATGCTGCGTGACGAAAGTTATGGGTCAATTAAAAGGGTTGTTAAATTCCACGGATTTTCATGTATATATTATATAGGCCGAGACTGAAATTTCCCAGACGCATGCTAATGAAGCCACTGGGAAGCAAGTGTACTAATTGCTTGCGTAAAAGCCAGATCGAGAGATCGTTAATTCAAAATCTCTCTTTCTCTCGCGAGCGCACAATTTTAACGGTACGGACATCAAAGCCAGGAATGACCGATACACCTACATCTTACAAATGAACGAAATAGTTTACTGTACAGGATATGCTCCTACATAACTAAATGTGCTCTTTTGCCCTGTGTCTATATTGCATGCAGTGCAATCGCCTACGCGTATAAACAAAACGCAACATTCTATCTCCATATGGGAAATTAGTAGCTTCTATCATATAGTCCATGCAGTATACAGGCTGTTAGCATAACCAGCTTATCGCCATTTACTCTAATTGGCTGTTTCGTGATATATTAAGGGAATTAAAGTCATTGATAACCCACGTGCGAATCCTCGCATCAGCGACTGCTGTTTCGACTGATGCTCGGCTCGTATCGGTTTAGCGCTCATTTTTTTCGCGTTTTATGCCTTGATCTCCTAGAGAGGACCGCATCTCTCTTTCACCACTTTCGTATTAGGACAAAGCTGCGAACATTAGGATCTGCAAAACATTGATACAAAGTGACTTTCAGCGATTTCGTCACGATATGGATGCAGAGAGAAGAATAACAAAACAATACCCGTCAAGCAAACTGCGATAACTAGGGTGTGTGAGTGGGAGAGAGATCTACCCAAGCTTTTATACGCGCCTTAAAGCTTGCACGCGGTAGCTCACTAATGCGATACATGCCTTACTAACGGTTATAACTGAATTCAAATAGTTACTACTATCATTCGACGTTTTACTATTCAAACAGACTGCAAAGAGTAAACAGCTAGCTCTTGCTCAGTCTTGTGCACGAGTGCGCGACTATTACATAATTAACTTATGATTTTTGCACTCTTATCAAGGTACATTCTGGAGAAACGCAAGAGCATTAAGTTTCTTTTTATGAATATTAAAGAGCACCTACTTTATACACGCTCTCGTCATAATAAGGAATTGATAAAAGCCTGCAGGAGGAGACAGAATTACAAGGAGGGAATATCCACGTTTTATGAAGAGATTAAAAATGACAATTTTATCATTACGCCCGCGGCTCATTCTCCATCCTGCCACAGGGCCTATTGGCGCTAATGTGGCTGCTGCTGTAGGTTTTTTTAACTCTGAAAAAAATGGCGTAAGAAAGTTTCTATAGAAAATCAATTTCATAAGCAGTTTCCGAGGTTAAATGAAAAGAGCGTCGTTATATCCTATCAAGCGAGCTTCCTTTATTGTCTTCCGTCTTCCGTCGGTGTGCGCAACGTATAAAAGTTTAAAGCGCCAAGAGAAAGAGAGAGAGAGAGGGAGAGAGTAAAATATATACGTATATATAAGACTGCTGCCGCTGAAGGAATAGAGAGAGAAAGATGAAGGCCGGCGATTAAGTAGGAGTCTATTAATTTCATAAACACGCCGTCGGGCTTGCATAAGCTGGTGCGCGCTATCGACTGCCGTTGCCGTGCACGAGCCTAAGCTCGCGCGTGAGCGATAACTCCCGTGAAAAGAGAGAGGTAGCGCGAGAAGTGAGAGGGAAGCAGAGAGGAAGAGAGAGAGAGAGAGAGAGAGAGAGAGAGAGAGAGCGAAAAAAACGGTTGCATCCTCCGCGGTCGCTAGAAAAACTTTTCGTCCCTCTTGCATAGCCGACATCGCCGTTAATCGGGCCTCTACTTGGCTTGGCGGCGAGTAGGGCTACCCGATCGCGATAATCCAGCGCGAGCGAACGTTCTCACGGACGACGTCCGAAGTAAGTTGGGCTCGTGCGAGAGTAACCATAAAGTTATTTTTAATCCGCTGCCTGCTGGAGTGCCGTTAAACGCCGGGGACTAAGCGAAAGCTATCATATAGTCGAGGGAGGTGGGGGTAACCTTGCAACAGCAGGCTAACAGTTTCTTGTCAACTTTTTAACCCCCCGCAGTACTATTTTAAGTGAATTTCATCGATTCAAATAAATTATCGACTTATATCCACTATGGATGCATCCACAAAGAGAGAGGAATTTTCTATTTCGTTCAGCGATCAAACATTCACCTCCTCTCTCCCCCTCGAGCCCTCAGCATCAGCAGTAGTAGCAGCAGCAGTCAATCAGCTAAGAGAGCCAGTTTTCTGGAGTGCACGAGCAGCCAGAGAATCATTACTCCTCGCATGCTTTCGCCTACTTTAGCTTTTTCAATTTACTAAACAGCCGACGAATCTATGATAAACACTTGGCAATCACCCCTATGAGTAGGCCCTCTTTCATGTGTGACTGAATACCGCCTATATATTGTAGGTCAATGAGGGGAGGATCTTTTCCGATCGTTCGTAATGTATAGTTGGATAACGAAAAGATAGATAGAGAGAGAGAGAGAGAGAGAGAGAGAGAGAGAGAGAGAGAGAGAGAGAGCTATCGCAAACATGCATGAATATTTGCAATATATATATATATACATAACGAATCTGCAGAAACGCATTGGCAAATAGGACAGAGAAGCCGAATATACATCGCGAAATGACTCGAAGTTTTCTCGCATGCGTATGAGAGCGATAGCAGCAGCAGTGAAGAAGGAGGAGTAGTAGGTCCTTTTAACGCGACTGGATGAGATGCATCGCGTGCGCGCATGGCATATACAGTGTGTAGGCAAAACGAGTGAGCGACACACTCGGCATCCCATTATATGCCTATCCTCATTTCCATTTCCCCGCTCCTTAGGACTGCTGCAGCAGTAGGAGCCTTACCGCAAGTACCACTACCAGATGCATCAAGTGATTTCAACACCCCCTATATAAGCGCGCGCGGGCAAATCTTTTACTCGCTTTTACCCTTCTATCTAGCTTGCATTTTCCTTCTTATTTTTTCCATCTCTCGCCCAATCCTCTCCTTCTGGGTTTTCCCGGCCCTCCCGCTCTTTCAGTGCGATTTATACACGCATGTTAAAGCAAGCCCGGATTCTGCCGACAATTTATGTAGGCTACTTCTTATGCAGCCAGCTCTCTTTCTTGCTTCAGATATATAGATATATATGCGTATATATATTTATATACATATATATACAAGTCTACCTGTACATACGTAGACATATATAGACTTCCTGAAACTCTGTTCTTGGGTCAGCAGGGGCAGCAATATACTCGTCGAGTCTCTCGACACGTAGATACTAGTTGTTGCAGCCAACAACTTGCTTAATAAGGAGTTTGGCCCAATGCACCGTCGGAGTCTTATGATAATAACGTTTGCTATATACTATGTATAGTACGAATAGTTCGAAAAGCGGATTCTGATTTAATAAACGCACTCGATTCGTTGTGGGTAAACTGATTCAGCCCGAAAGTGATTTCGCGGGAGTAGCACGCGGGGGAGGGAAGAGGCAGAAGAAAATTGTATTTATGTATTCAAATGGGAATCCAAAGTCTCGGCTGACACAGTATAGTCGCGCGCGAGCGGCAATTTTACAGTCGGAGTATAAGAATAACTCGCTATCTAGTGAAAAGGTTAACACGACAAGGGAGTCGGCCCAGCAGAAGAAGCTCCGCACCGAGGTGGTTGTAGAGAAATAAGAGGAAAAAAGAGCAACGAGCGACATGCGGCGTATATAGATATACATATAGATTTATACATCTGCGTGGCGTTTTTCAAGCTCCATTGTAGAGCAGTAGCAGAAGCGGCAGAAGCAGCAGAAGCAGCAGAGCCAGCAGAAGCAGCAGAAGCACCAGCAGCAGGTGCATATTATTCAAGACGCGATCGCATGGATCTCGCGTGAGTGAGAATTCATAAAGCAGTCTTTTGTACCGATACTTGGGGGGATGTCAGCACTCTCTTTATGGTAATATCTTTTACCGTACGCGCAAGTCGCTCTATGCACGCGAAACAAAATGCAGCTTTCTATTATTGCTCGGCGTGCGACGTTAATGCAGGCAGCTGGGTTGTCGCGATGAGAATATAGCATGCTCAACGAGAAAAAAGACCAACGGTATAGGGAAAAGAAGAAAAGAGTGGCTTTCGCGTCGTTTGGCGAGCGAGGTGTAATCTGCGCGAAAAAAGTCTTTGCTCAAGAGTTCAAGTAGAAAAAGTCTTCGAAAGCGTCAAGGAGTCTTATCTTAGGAGTCTGCACATCTCTCTTTCTCTCTTTCTCTGTCTCTCACTAGAGGAAAAGAGAGAACAAGGTAGAGTACAATACCAACTGTCAAGTTTACTTAACGTTGCCTGTGACCATGGTGCTATACTAATTCCAGGGTCGACCGCAAAAGCAAGCAGCAGGTAAGCAGACGATGCTATGCCGCCATTATGGTCCATTTGTGCTCACGGTATAGAGACTGGCAAGTGCGAAGCACTTCCTTAGGTGCTTTGTTCTCGATAACGAGGCTAAAGCACGAGTACCAAAGAGAGAGAGAGAGAGCGAGAGAGAGAGAGAGAGAGAGACAAGCGGAGACATTTATTATTTCTCGCGCTACTCTCGCATAATAATGGAGGGTTGCAATAATCAAATAGCGAGCAGGAAGGCTTTATGTGTAAATAGCGCATTCTCTTTCTTTCTCTCTAGATTCTTGGTTACATATGTATATTATATATTTGAACAATCATGCACCGAGAAAAAATGCGCAAGTTTAGGGAGGTAAAGTCGTCGTTCTGCTTAAGGGGACAAGACACCTTTAAAATGCAAATTACTAATTTAAAATTTAATGTAATTAGATTATAATGTACAGTTATTTTTATAATAGAAAATTTGATTTTTATATTGCGTACAATTTCGCAATGAATTTACTTACCGCAATAAGTCCAACGAGATCTTGTGGTATCAGAAATTTCCTAAGAAAAAAGAGAATAAAAAAAGTTTTTCGCTCTTCAAAGATGTCTTAAAGTCCCCTTAAAGAAATACACGAGCCGAGAATTCCGTAATTGTACTGATTTCGTTGGAGGCTATGCACTAAAGTATATAGCTCTGGTAAGTCTTGTTCTTTACTATATATATTAGCTTAGAAGTAGATTTAACTAGGAAATATTTGCGGCAGCAACGCACTGTGGGATCGCGCGAAATAAAGCGGGTGGGAGAACAAAGCGGGGCTTCGCTGTTGTTGCTGCTGCCGCTACAGCTCGCGAAAACAATGCACTTTCGAGGTAAAATCGCGCGAGTTTCCTTTTACCTCGGGGCTGCGTACGTAAACAGCAGGACTGCGTACGAGAGCGAAAAAGAGTAGTTCACGATTCCATTGGCGCATTCGATATTCCGGTACACGCACCTCGTGAATCACGCTGTGGTTCAACGGCAACTACAGCAGCTATAACTTTATTATGCGACACGCAGCCTGACCTCGCAACAGCTCTTTTTCTAACTTACTTGTTTCAGGGACTATTATTACTTTCAGGACACAGCACGGATAAACGCGATTGTAAGAGACACCGCAGCCTCTTGGAGAATTCATAATAATAGCCACATGGCGTTATCTTTTTCCCCTCAAACAGGACACGGACACATCTTGTCGGATTGAAAAAAACGTGCGATCTGTAACATCGAGCGGTGGACTTGCTTCTTTTTCATTTGAGCAATTATAAGATTTGATTCTGCCATGTTGCTACTACTCTCACTTTCGTGCTCTATCGAGTGGAAAAACCGCTTCATCATGACATGGACCCCTTGTCATTCGCTCGAAAGAGTTATGTTGCGCTTGTCGCCCATCAGCGTTCTCGGCATTTCCGATCGATTATTCTCTGCACGAATTACCTTTCAAATATCGTCCACCGACTAATCACAATACACGTATTGATATCCACTTTATTTTTAAATGCGCCCCTTGTTTATACGTGTACAGGTATGCAAGCGCTACCATATTGGATTGAACAATGTACGCCCGCTGTATAAAATTCTTTTTCCCCTTGCTCATCCGATGCTTCAGATAAACGTCTATTTCACAAAAAGCCTCGATTACACGTCAAAAGATATAAAATAATCACAATGAATGCGCTTTGCTTTATTGTACTTCTGGCATATAAAGGCTCAGTGCTGGCTTTAATGATATAGCGCCTATGGGCATTTTGAATGCCATAGCAAATAGCCTTTTACTCATTAATGAACGTTTTCGCGCTATACTGCTGGATTTGGTCAAGCGTACAAAGTTGTATACAGTGTGCATAGGGCAGCCGATCTGTACTTACAGTATAAATATTGGAGTAAATAAAAGATTACGTTATATAGCAGAAAATGATATAAAATTATTGAACAACGAATATTAAATGCCACTGGCGGCGAAAGAAGCATAGTATAAGGGAAATGTGAGAACAAACAAAAAGTAATAATAACGCTTCGAGTTTGTGAAGGTAGAGAGTATTTCCTAGCTCTACGACGAATTAAACATTGACTGGATGTAGGAGTAGAGCAAGAGAGACAGAAACAGAGAGGGGGGGGGGGGTTAGAGATCACTTTAATGACAGTGCGAGCGGGTAATAAAGATCTTTTATATAACGTAAAGTGAGATTTCAAGCTAAAGCAAGAGAGATAGAGATAGAGAGAGAGAGAGAGAGAGAGAGAGAGAGAGAGAGAGAGAGAAAGGAATGACTCAGTCGCGTGTTTCAAGAGGATGATCGCCGTCGCAAAAGGCCGGCGAGTGGAGTAATATCGTCTTAATTATTCAATGTAACGTCTGTCTGTGGCAGCGACTAGCGAAATCCTTGTCTCCGTCTCTCTTCTTTGCCTGGGCAAAACGCGAGCAGTGCAGCAGCTCTTCTTAATGACGAACTGGCGGCGTCGCAGCCGCGATCGTCGCAGTAGTAAAAGCGCGAAAGTTACGAGCCACTTTAATGGCTCGCGTCTATTTCTCTGTGTGCACATAGCTGCTCTACACACACATACACACAGACGTACACGTGTATAGACACATGCATAGACACATGCATAGACACATGCATAGACACACGCATGCATACACTCACCATAGCCCCTCCATAAATATGCATGTGGCTCCCTCTCTGGAGGTAATAATAATAGGGGGGTAGTCAGCGCTATAAGTGAGATCGCTGAAGGTAAGAAATTTATAGTACGCAGAAGCAGCTGCTTTTATTTCGTACTTTCGCTCTGCGGCCTGCATTTCCGCGCTCGACTGCGCCCTTCTCCCCACCCTTCTGTCCTGATGATACGGTGTAATGTTTCCTCACACCGCAAAGCTTTTATTTGTTTCCCATAGTAATAAGCCACCTTTGCTGTTGCTGGAGCTGATGGTGCTGCTCCGACTGATGTTGCTACTGCTGCTGTATGCGCGCATGTGGTTGCAAGCGAGCTCTCTCTCGCATATAAGCTCTCGTCGCTTATCTTTCGCACTTCGGCTGCACATGTCACCACTTTCCCTCGTGTGTAGTAGTAGTGGTTGAAGCCCCTCAGGGTAGTCAACTCGTCAGACCGCAAAAACGATCGTAATTCCTAGATTTCGCGTTTACCAATTTCCGAGAAGCTCGCTCTTTCTCTCGGGTAGACGAGTATACGCACTCAATTGAGGTATGCGATGCGCTGCACAGTGCACAGCTTTCGAGCGAGTGATGCATTGAAAGTGGCGGGAGGGTCGGCCGTCACTGACATTCTTCTCGCTATAATGCAGATTTTCTCATTTTGCGTCAACGTGATTACACGAACAAATGAGCTATTTTAGCAAGCTGTTGCAGGCTCCCGTTATCTGTAACAACAACGATCGCGAGGCTCGAACAACGAGCCTCTCCCTCTCACTCTCATAGATTTTTCAAGCGACGGAAACAGAGTATTGTGTGTCACGAAACGTCGATTGACGTGCGGACATCGCCCGTCGAGTATATAACCATGAGAATCTGGTTGCAGCATTGCGGTCTACAGTCGAGGGTCAGAACGAAAGAGAGGAAAGATGAAAAAAAGAGGAGACAAGCTTTCCGAGCACCCTTTGATCGGTATAGTACGGCTGCCTTTCCGTTGGACGGGGGGCCAAATCGAATAAGAGTCAAAGACTGGCGCTCGTTGGGAGAGTAGAAAGAAACTCGTTTGCCGGCCTGTTGAGTTTTGCTGGAAAGTCCTCGATGATTGGACGAGGTACAGAAACGAACATGTTCAGTCAGAGATATACGCTTGATAACGCTGATATGATTTGGGTCAGCGCGGCAGTAGCGAGTATCCGTATGAAAAGAGGGATCGGATCTCGCTATCCCTTCAATGCGTTGCTGCACTTCGTTTTCACGATGTCTATATATGCTGTGGAGCAGCGTTATTGAATAAGCCCAGCAAGCAGTCTAACTTTATGATTACAGATTTTCTCGCTCGCTCTCTTTCTCTTTATCCCCCATACTCTCCGTGTATTTTAGCTAATGCGAATAACGAAGCAGTTGAGATAGTCAAGATCAGAATTGCTAATGCAATGGCTGACCGAATAAAATGGCATTAGCATAATGAGAAGAGAGCTCCCTGTGCTCAAATAGAGCAGTAGCAGGAGTAGGAGCACGAGCAGGAGCAGCAGCGGTAATTCGTTTCGTTGGCGAAAAATCTTGGACTCTGCATCGTCGCGTGACTCGGACTTAAGCGAGGATATCCTCGCGCTTGAAACTAGTCCCGTGGGATTGGCGCGAACGTCGCCGCGATTTCCTATATCCACGCACCAAAGTAGCCATAGCTTCCTTTTGCGAGTCTCTCAGGAGTATATACAGAGGAGAGACACCGCCCCTGCTGGGATTACGTAGCTGAGCTAATTATTAATGTTGCTACGCGATGGCTCACCGTCGGATTTTCCCGACGCGCATTTACTGCTTATCCATTAGAGGCGTGCAAGGAGTAAGTAGCAGTAGAACAGCCAATGTAAATTTATCCGACGCGCCCGAGTTGTGGTTCTTGACCGTTTTAATGCGGGCGCATTATGTGCTTGCTCGCTGTGTCGCTGCTCGCCTTTTAACCTTTCCGTGAGCTTAAACTTTTTATGTCTACGCGTATAATGCATCTTGTTTACAACTATCCACGCGTTGGCTTGCATAATCATACGCTGCAGCTTATATTTCTTTTATCCACTGTGCTCCATTGTTGAGAAGGTGAATATTAAAAGTTCTTTACAGAACGCCGCCCTTCTCGAAAAGGGGCTAGTCGTCATTCGGACGGTTATATAGCCGTAGGATTGGAATTTCATCCATTAGCGAAAATTTATTCGATTTTACGAGTACGAGAGATTCGTGTGAGGGGTTGCTCACAGTGTGAGCGGCACGAGTGCTCGGTGTGAAAAGCGAAAGAGACGCAGGGAGTAGAAAAGTATAGAACCGAATAAACGGAAGGAGAACGACTCGGTACGACCACGGAGTTAATGTATTCTGTATTTTTCTTGCGCACTCTCCGGAAACGGGCTAGCGAGAATTTTCTTTCCGTTGTTTCCCTCCCTCGTGCACAGACGTACGTACACATGAATAAGCACCATTTAATTTATCTTTACTTTTAAAATCGTTGTCTACTATCGTGCGGACGATCGTCTCACGCTGCATTGATTCGGTGTCTATAAAATTTACCTTTTTCTTACAGATCAAGTGAGCGCAGCTGTTTAACCAAGTTCCGGAGTAATCGAGGTGAGTAATAACACGTGCATTTGTTGAATTAATGGAGCATATTCGATCGTTGAATTATAACTCGTCACTAAGTACAAACGGCATAGAGGATAGATAGAAATACTACATATAAGTTCCTCCTCGGAGATATATGTCGGAGTAGTAGTGGCAGTGTAACGTGGCAGGAGGGTACGTAATTAACGCCTCATGTAGATCCTATCGGCGCATGAAAGGTGTATGTGAAAGCGTGTGTGTGTACTGTGTATAGGAGACGTGTATATATATATATATATATAGAGTTACGATGCCGAGAAGGGAGTCCCAAGCCGCGTGACGACTAGTGATGTATGGGCCTTGCTTCCTTAATGGAATATTATTATCGGTCAGCATCAACTTGTTGGGCTTGAATTAGTGGCGGCTTGCGATGCTGCCTAGGCTTATATCTGTCTCTGCGCAGGCCGCTCGCGCGATCGACCCCCAGACTCGACCGACAGAGGCGACGATGCGCTACACCAGCACGAGAAACAACAAGATATATCTGACAAGGCCGACGTCGGTCCTTCGGGATCTCCTTTAACTCCTTGGTAGCAGCCAAAAGACCCGACTTACACGTTTAAATTCAGATATTACTTGTGTAATTATATCGTAACTAGCTTACTGCTTTTAGTTTCAATCAAGTTTTCACAAAGCACTTAATTAAAGCTTCAATTTCTTTTCATCTTCAGTTTCACAATTACGGTTTGTTCGTCGAGTGACGTTCTTGTTTAAATAACTATCAGCAGTATACCGAGAAGAAGATTGATTTTATCATCTCTTTATGATAATGTTATTATCAACACTGTTATCAGCACAGCTGGTGCAAACGAAAATGCGGGCTCGAACAGAGAAGAGCAAGAGAAGAGAAAGAAACTGTTCGAGGAAAGAAATGAAAAAAAGCGACGATCGGAGACAAAGACAAAGAGGACTGTCCGTGCTTTCTTAAACGATAGAATATTACCGAGGGAACGGGATAAATTCTTTGCGGCTAAATTAATATCTGCACCGATGCATCTAACGTGGCAGCGCGGTTGTATCCGAAGACAATGCGAAACACTCTCCCGCTCACCGCAGGCACAGAGCAAGCGCGACAGCTGGAAAGAGAACGAAGGATGGGACACGGGAGTCTTGTTTGTTTCAGAGATTGTATTTATATATACACAGGAAAGTATAGATAGATATATAAAGTTGCTACTGCGAGAGGGAGCAAGACAGTCACTGTGCCAAGCTGTGGGTGAGAGAGCTGCTGTTTGTCTTGGCATCTTCCCTTTGGAAAAAAGTCGAGAAATGGCAAAAGGCAGTCAGTGGGGCGTCGCCGCCCGCTCAGTGCGTCGCGTCGGAAATTTTGTTCCGATTGTTTTCTTGCGCGCCACGCGCCTTGTTTTTCTCCCTTCTCCCGTCGCTCCCGATGATTACTCGTAGCCGATGGTCTTTTTTCCCTACCATGAAAATGAAATAGATCCTTCCGCAATGGCAATCAACTAAATCAACGACGTTCAGGCCACTTTCAACGGTCATGTTTTTCGTTTTCTCTTTATCTTTCTCCTTTTCTTTGGCCTAGAGTTTCGCAATGCGACTACAAGATTTCGTGTGAGAGAAAACGTAAACGATTTCACGCGAAACGAGAATAAAATACGCGTTGAATGAGACACCTATAATATATATCTATATAAAAGCCTACTTCTTTCGTCAAGCGATGCGCATATCCGGCGGAAGTTAGAGCTTTTTCTAGTCTAACCATTATACTTATCTGCCGTCGAGAGATAAGACCTTGCTTCTTTTTGCCTTTTTCTCCTCTTTTCTTTCATCTTATTGCATTTTTCGCGAGTCGCATACGAGGCATACGCGCACGCGCGCGAGAGCCACGTCGGAAGCGGCAGAGGTATAGTATCAGAAGAGAAGCTCTGGAGCACAAGCTTTGTCTTGCTCAGTTATAGGCATCTTGTACGCACGCAATTCTAACTATTAGTTATTCCCTCTGGTCTTTTTATAGCTCTTGTTCAGCCGGTGTCGTCTCTTTCTCTCTGCTTATGTATACAAACAGCGCGATTATCGGGAAAGCATGCCATGAATATCCACTTTCTCTTGAATTTCAGCAACCATATTTCCCTACAAAAAGTGTCGTAGACGAGCGAATAAACTTCCCTACAAGCTTCTAATTAATATTTCAAAAATTGCCTGAACTCACAGCGAGCTCTTTCATCTACTGTACCTGCCGAATAAATATATCAGCCATCCGTTAATTAGCAAAGTCTGAAGAAAGCCAGTCTCTTATACCTCGGCCAACTTACATATACCAGAATTTACCGGTAGCTCAGCTGATCTTTACGTTCGAAAAGTTTATGCAGTTTATACGAGCTCTCCCTCTGTCTTCCTTACGATTCGCGTGTGAACTTCATTTAAACTTTTGTCTTACCTTTTATTTTCTTATGTAGGTGCAAGAGTTTGGTGTGAAGTATCGAACTATTCGAAAATTATTTAACGATATCGCGGTGTCCGAGAATATACCGTGCACGTAACATTCACAATTTCTCGCCTTTAATGTGTATCGATCCTTAATTAGCCCAGCCCCTTCGACTTTTCTCCATCACGCAATCAGGATTTTTCAAGAATCTCAACGCACAACAATAGAGCCTTCTTGGAAAAATGTATATTCAATACAGCAAGAGAGAAAGAGAGAGAAAGAGAGAGAGAGAGAGAGAGAGAGAGAGAGAGAGAGAGAGAGCAGAGAGAGAAAGAAACCCCCGCACTGTATTGTGTTTGCACGCGGGGAATAACGAGTAAATCTGGCCTGGCCCTAAAAGGCAAGGGAAGAGACTTTACCCTCGGCGCATTCCCTCACGCTTATTGGTTTCATTAGAGAGCTGAGCTTTCATTATATATAGATATATCGGTGTTGAAAATCCTTTCGCGTGGCAATAGCTCGTTGAATCGAAAGGGAAGTGGAGAGAAGTAGAGGGAGAAAGAGTAAAAAACGAGAGCCATCCTGTTCACACTTCCCAGTGTTTTCTGTAGATCTATCCTTGGCAATCTTGTCCTGTCTCCACCTGCGAGTACAGACTCGTTGACGTTCGGAAACCACACCTACGCATAGAAAGGAAAAGCAACCTCGCGATAAACAGTAGGCTTATACGAGCCATGCATCGAAGCGTGCACGCCAGCATGTGCTTGAAAGTGCGACAAAAAATTCACCGAGAGTCTTCGTTTGTGCGGCTGGATCGAGACAGATAAAGAGTCAGCAGCACCAAGCGGAAGGATGCGACCTGTAGCCCAAGACAAACGCGCCAACTGTTCGCTGCGATAAATCT